>CM037091.1:94565497-95165497 GCA_020916435.1 Oxytropis ochrocephala
GTAAGCTGGTGTTTAAACTAAAGAGCTCGATCCTGGTAACATAGTTAAGTACAAGAGCAAGGTTGGTGGCACGAGGTTTCGGCAAAAAACAGGGGCATAGACTTCATGAAGTTTTTGCCCCGGTTGCCAGGACATGAGACTATAAGATCAGTAGTACACTGAAAGCTTGTAGTAGGTTTGGAAATGTACCACTTAGATGTGAAATCTGCTTTCTTAAATGGGCTCTTGGAGAGACTCGGTTTATATAAACCAACCTCCCGGATTTGTGGGAAGGGCAAGGAAGACTATGGCATATCACTTGCATAAGGCGCTTATGGACTTAAGCAGCACTCAGTGGCTCGGAACAAGAGAATAGATGGATTCTTTGTTGAGAAAGGCTTCTACTAGGTGTACTTTACTGCTTGAGTACGGAAGTCTATGTCAAAGGTGACATTAACTATTACTTCTCGATTGTGTGCCTATATGTGGACGATCTACTTGTAACTGGAAGTCATGATAAGGAAATAGCTAATTTCAAACAAGCTATGAAAGAGGAGTTTGAAATGACTGATTTGGGAAAACTAACCTATTTCCTCAAGGTTAGAATTCCTAAGGGTCAAAGAAGGAATTGTGTTACATCAACAAAAATATGCCAATGAGGTCTTAAAAGGTTTGAGTCGATAATTGCAATGCCGCAATTAACCAGTGAGAGGGAAACTTAACTAAGAAAGAAAGAGGAAGAGGGCACTAAAGTTTGATGAAACTTACTTTAGACAAATTGTAGGGGTCTCTAAGATATCTATGTCATAATAGACTGATATTTTATATACTCTAACGGTTTAACTAGTAGATTTATGAACTGGCCCTATGCAAATACACTTAAATGCAAAATGCTAAACGTATCTTAAGGTACATAAAGGGCACCACTAATTATGGTCTGCTTTTTTCCAAATGACAGGGCTAAAGTGGAAGAGCATTCTAATTGGATACTCGAGATTCGATTAGTGCGAGATAAAGTGGGCAGAAGGACCATAGTGGATATGTCTTTCTATTCCAAGGAGCAGCTATATATCTTGGAGTTCTAAGAAGCAAGCCATAATTGGCTCATCATCCCGTGAAGCAGTCACATTTCTGCATGCCATGTCGCTACCCAATGCCACTTGGCTTTGAAACTCTCCTAAAGGAAATCTGCATGACCTATCCGAACCTATAAAGCTCTATATGGATAACAAAGTCGGCTATAAGTTTGGCTAAAATCCCATCTCCCATGGTAGGACAAAGCACATTGAAACTAAGTTTCACTATATCGTAGACCAAGTCTCAGAGGTAAACTTGTTCTTAGACTTTGTTCCTACTTTAGTGAACAGATTGGCTTGATATTTTCACCAAGAGGCTCTAAAAGGTGAATTATTTTCTAAGCTAAGAAGGCAATTAAATGTCATATCTTTCTAAATCTCAAGGAAGGAAATGACTTAAAAGCTATGTCTAAGGGCTTGTCTTAGACCCTAAGTTCTCCGGCCTTACAGGGGGTTGTCTGCTTTTTTTTATTGCCTTAGTTTTTTTAGCTTAGATCTAAGTGAACTTAAGGTAGGGGTTGTCTGCCTTAGGTTGCTTAAGGTGTTTTGATTAAGGTAGAATGCATTGAGAGTGTAATCAAAATCCTAGCTTAAGTTAAAACAATTATATAGCCATGAATAAACTATTTGGGCGCTTAGAGTTACTAACTAACTCTAACTAACTAGTCTAGTTGTTATCAACAAACTTGGTTGTTAAATTTCAACTAACAACCATCTAACACCTAATTCAAAGACAAGATATATAAACATTGTACATAGAAAAATACTTACAACAAATGAATAGATTTTACGCTTTTCAATTTACTCTAAGCATTCAATTCTAGTATACTCGTTACACTACTTCCTCGCTTACGTAAGCTCCAAGAACTTCAACTCTCTTTCGCATTCAGGTTCGGGGAAGAATCAAGGTGATTACCTCGCAAGAAAGAACAAGTGAAACATCATTTAGAAAATAGGGTTTCGATGTTTCAAACTAGAAGGAAAGGAATAAGAAGTGAAAGGAAGGAAAGTACCATGAGAGGTGTTCTTGAAAGTGTAAGTGTGAGGAATACTGCAGTTTGAGTTTGGAGGAACTCAACAACCATATGCAAAGGAAAGAACAAGAAATTGGGGTTTCATCTATTCACCGCAGAAAGGAAATTAAGAGCACAAGCGTGCGTGTGAAATTACCTTTCTTGACTCACCGAGAAACCGATCAGGAGTTCTTTCACCGCAGTAAATACCAAAGTTAGGGTTTCGCAATGCGCGGACAAACCAAAGGTAAATCAAAGAAATATCAGTAAAGGAAAGGTGATTCTACCCAAAGGAAGAAGAATCACCGATCCGTAAAAGAAATCAAGCATCGAAGCAAACTAGGGTTTGCGAATATCGTAAAGTGAGAAGTGATTTCTAAAGTGGTCTCTGTGTGTTCTGCCTGCAGTAAAACCGGAGGGTTTTACTTCATCATCACCAACGATCATCATAGACTCAAATCGAGCCCAATCGAGGCTTTCAATCATCTGAGTGAGAGAGTACCGAGTGAGCTAGGTTTCCTAGAGAGAGAAGAAGAGAAGAGAGAAAGAGAGAAGGGTTTCAAGTAGAGAGAGAGCTTGCTTGTTTTTCTCCGGCGAGGCAACAAACGAATACACGCAAGTATAACGGGTCATAGAGGATCCGCGTGTTCCAATTCAAAGCGGGTTCGGAAGGCGCAAGCACCAAACAATTTTGTTTGGAACAAAGTAAAACATCATTGGCCGGGCTGATAGAAGTTTGGCTTCTCAATTACAGCACCTCCTCGCTTGCTGATACCCTCTCCTGCAAGTAAACAATACAAAGGTTAAAAATTCAACAGAACTGTGGGTGTTAGGCGATCTCCGTTTCTAAGCTTGTCACCACCCCTGAAAACAAGAACTCCAGACACAGTGAGATGTGTACAGAGATGTGGAGCAAAGGATTTAGTAGAAGTGTCCTCATCAAAGAAACTCAAAAACACATCATAGATCCGGCTTGGATTCTTATCATTACTAGATATCTGGTTTGTGGAAGAGTAAGTACTGAAGGAAGACATGGTGATTTAGGTGAAAGTGATTGGCTGTATGAATCTGTCGATGGAAGAGTGAGTTTGTAGGTGAAAGTGAGTGAGTGAGTGAGTCTGTGGATGAAGAAGAAACTGCGATGAGGCCAACCTTGTTTATTTAAGACTCCTGCATTACAAGTCAACGTCCTTCTATGTCCACAATAAAGAAAAAAACAAGTATCTTAACCAAGTGTTTCAAATTGAAAAGATAACCCAACGCAACCCAAAGCACGTGCATTATTCTTTTCCAATACAACTTATACAAGTCAACGTCGTTGTAGAAAATGTAGACCAACCTTTTTATTGAAGAAGAAACTGAGATGAGACCAACCTTTTTGTTGAAGACAATTCTGCAATACAACTTATACAAGTCAACGTCGTTGTAGAAAATGTAGAATAATAACAAAATGTTATTTGGAAAAAACATTTAGATAAAAATAAAATTAATGATCTACAACACCATTAATCGAGTTTTTGCATATTACCAAACCGCTTTTTTCTACGCCATAAAAGCGCTGATTAAAAACTCGGTTAATCGATCACTCTAATAAATCTAAAAAACTCGATTAATCGGTGTTGTAAGTTGGTTATTGTCGATTTTTGTCTAAATTTTTTTGTCCTTGTTGGAATAATAATACTTGCTGCATCCATTGTAAACAATAATAAAAAAAAAAAATTAGACATGTTATGTTATGTTGATAACCAAACCAAGTGTTTCTACTTGAAATTGTTAACCCAAGCACATGCATTATCTTTTCCAATGATTTTTTACTGTTAAATTAACATTCAGCTCAGTACGTAGTTAACCCAAGCACATGCATTAGTATTCTCTAGTAAACAAAAAATGGAAGAAATTAATTTGAATTGAAGAACGACGGACGAGCCTTTACCTCATCACGAAACCACTCGCTGTTTCCACCATTTTCGTCGGGACCTCCCTCGCCACAGCACGCATTTGAGCCGGTAGCCAAGATCATCGTGAGAACCCACCGAACCTTCGCCCACCCCACTCGCGATATAGGATGTGATTAGGAATTTAGGGCGGTGTATTAGTATTGTAATAATAGTATTTTGATGTATTTTTCTTTTAGAGCCTAGTAGTTGCTCTAAGGCATATGGGATGTGATTAGCATTTAGAGTGGTGTAGAATAGTAAAGTGCCAAAAGTATAAATTGGCCACATGGTTTGTAAAATTCGGATTTTATGAAATAAGAAAATTTGATTTTTGAGAGCATAGTTTTCTCTCCTTTGGTTCTTGGAAGAACTCAACTTTGATCTTATCAAGAGCTATCATCTCTCTTGTAGCGATCTTCACTCCATCTTCATCTTCTTCCTTTCCATTTTGTGAGTTTTAATTCTTTCATTGTCTTTAATTTTGTTGATTGAGTCAATAAATTTGGAAACCTAATCATGGAAAATATCCTCTTATTCAAGTTTATCTTTAAATCTTGATCGCATTCTCACCAATGAAGTGTTGAAGTGTTTGTTGCTTTCGCCTCGATGGGTCTGCCGCGTTGAGGTTGAAAAGGACCTGAGCCCCGGCTTCACGCACGTTGAGCACCTCGGGTGGTACTCGCAAAGACACTCGGACGATCTAGTGAGAGATCGCTAGAGAACGCCCCCGATGCCATGTGCGAATGGCGTATATATAGAAAGTGATGTCCGACCGCTATGCGAAGATTTCGTAGCGAGAATGCGCGCTCCAAGCAGGCGTGTATGGGCGATCGAGATGGGCTCGGGTCGCAGTCCAATTGCTGCTGGCGATCCTCGTATTTGCTAATACACCCAGAACAAGCTGCCCCCGCTTCCAGTCGCTTAAGAGCGGCCGAGGCTTGAATCGATGCCTCAGAGCGGAAGCTCCGCTTGATGCGAAGCGGACGTGGTCGCTTGCTTTTTCTACGGGGCGGTGTCGACCGCCACAACCATCGGGCCAAGGCCTGCGACGGTTGGTCTTTCCCCGACATTGAAGACGTGACGTTTGGTGTTTCCGAGGCCGCCAGAGACAACCATTGCGGGAAGACGAAGCGCCAGGACTCTTCAGTATCCCTGGCCCCTTCGCGCCATTTAAAGTACTTCGTGCTTTTCACGCCTCGTGATAGGGGTGTCGGAGTCGAGGATGGCCACCGCCTCTCTCATGAGCGCGCTGCTCGGCCGACCGACTCGATCCCTTTATCACAGTGTTTGTGTACGCCACGGACAAAGCTAATCGCTCAGTATTCTCGAAAACCGCCCGGCCTTTTGCCACATACATGTCGAGGCCGGCGAAACCAATTCCCAAGAGGCGAGTCTAAGTCGCTCTTCGCGGCAAAGCTCTAACTCTTCAAGCAGCCGAGCAAAGACGAGCTCGAAGTTCTCATTCCTCCGGCGGGGATCGGCCACCCCCAAGAGCCCCCGATTCCGTGATTCCGCCCATTCCGCCGAAGCGCCGAGCAACTCTCCACCGCCCGAGGACGTGCGGATCCGAGTGGAGGGAGAGAAGAAGACGACCGACGTGATTATTATTGACGATGATGAGGCGCAGAGTGCCGCCCCGTCCGTGGACGAGGAGATGATGGAGGCCGAAGGGGCCAGGCCGAAGACGCCCCAGGAGAAGAGGTGGCTCACCAAGTCAACATTTACGGTTTGGGAGGCCAACATCTGAGGTCGCACGGGCGGTCGGCCGAGGTACAAGCCGATGTAGCTCGAGATGCATCTCGATATGTCTTGGGTGCTTGAACTCTTCGCTCCAACAGAGCATTCTCACGATCGCCGCCACGATGCCTTGCCCGATCTACGAGCCGCTTGAAGACTCACCCCGGCCGGAGGATAAGAGGCATGAAGCGAGGCTTAAGATATCGCGACTTACTCTTCCAACTTCAAGTTCACGATGTATCGGCTCGTGTTCGAGAAGATGAAGATTACCCTCCTTTCACCGAATTCCGCCAGCGACGCTCATGCCATATCGGGTCGCCTTCACGGCTTCATCCAAACGCACGGGCGCGAAAGACCTTTGAGGTGCCGACCACTGCCGGGCCTGGCCGCAGATCGATGATGCTTTTCTTTGCCATCTTCGAGTGAAATGCTCGGGAGAAGGCCAACAAGGAGAGAAAAGGGAGCAAGTCTCCTTCAAGATGCGTAAGACCCATCACCGATTTTTCAAAGCGCTCCAGAGTCGTTAGGAGCGCCCGAAAAGCCAAGATTTTTGGATCGCTCCAATCAAGAGGCCGGCAAGGCCGCTTGCGAGGTTCAAATGACGGGATGCTGGGTCCCCTTACTTCCTATCATGTGGAATGAGGCGCTCATTTCTGCAGCGGCCGAGATTATATCTATACAAAGGAAAGATCCGGGAGAGGCCGACTCGAGACTTTGGAGATGATCAAGTCGGCCGGCGGCATGATGCGCCCAGATCCCAAGCGGCGACATACCTTGCCGCCTTTGTCTTGTGACGGGCGCTATGAACCGGAGGCCGAGATTGGTTCGCTTTTTGAACTTTTTCGCCCTTATATTCTCGCTGTTGACTTTCTTTTTTTTCTTCCAACTCATGACTCGTTATTTCGCAGAAAGGATGGCCGCAAAAGCCGGAACCGCCGCTCCGCCCCGAAGCCCGGCGAGGGGCTAAGGGACCCGACGCTTCGGTGCCTGGGGTAATCTCGAACCTTCCTCCAAAGTCCCCACACCCCTGGGCGGCCAAGCGGAAGAAGCCGGCCGGCAGCCCTCGCCGCCTCCTCCCAAAGGCCGATCGCTCACCCAAGCCGCCAAGCGTGACGTTCGGGTCCCGGCCCCGCAAACGGAGGAGGTTCCCATCATCCACCGAAAGCTTGAGTGCGCCGATCCGAGGAGTACCGGCGAGCCCATGGCGCTCTCGCTTCTCTCTCGTATGGGGTCGATAAAGTCGCGGCCGAGGCCGTGGCCGAACTGATGGTAATTTTACTTTCTTAGTCTTGTAATTTCTATCTTACCTTTGTTCGATCGACTAACCAACCTTCGACCAATTCGCAGTGGAAGCGGCAAGGCTTTGGTTGAGGCGCAGCAGAATACGATGCTCCTCCAAATCGAAGAAGGAGGCCCTCAAACGGGGGAGGATGACCGCCAGCCACAAAGAGGAACAAGGAGCTTGCCGCCAGTGAACACTCAAAACCGACCTTGATCCGCTGAGAAGAGAAAGCTGTGCCGAGGCCGTAAATGCCGAGCCGCAGCGAAGATTCGTGGTGGCGGGCGCCGTCGCCAGAGGCGCATGATGAGCAATTTTACAACGCCTTGCCGGTAGCGCGGTGTTGAATACCGACCGCGCATCAATTTCGATGACAAGATGATCAAGCCCACGCACTATGTCGAAAATAACAAGATCATGTTGCTCGCGCAGAATATGACGAGCGTGGCAACGCCATTCGCCCGCCACCATTCTCTTTTGAAGCCCGCTGCGCGCGCGTGTAATTTTGTAACTTGCCTTCTGCTCGACAATATTTCGCCCGTGCGGTTCTTTATTCGTGGGCGCCGCCGCAGCCAGGCCCCTATTTGTAATGACAATCTTTATTTGCTTTCAACTACGCCTGCTCAAATTTATATCGCTATGTCTCGCGCATTTCTTGCATTTATTCGCCTTTATTCATTTTGAACTTGTGGAGCGCTTTCACCGCCGCTTTCGTGCCACTTCGATAGCGCCGTTGTTGGTCGCTTTTTCTTTGCGCGCCTCATATGCTTATTTTTCTCTAAGTCTTTGAATTTTAAGACCGTTCGTGCGTCATTCGTGCTTATTTCGAAAGCATCCATTCTTTGATAAGTTAATGTCCCAACGGCTCGATCGCCGGGCGATCTTCGATCGTGCCCTTTCGATGGCATTTAAGTAGATCGCTTTCGCGCCTACCGTGATGGGTTATTACTTAACCTTTGGGCCATTTCCGATGGCACTCGACGTGATCGCTTCGACGACCTAGCATTGTCGGGCCATTTTCGATGGCACTTTGGCCGGGGACCGCTTTCGACGGTCGCTCGATTCGCATCGCTTCGACGATCTAAGGTTTGCGGTTTTAACCTCGGGCCATTTCGATGGCACTTTCGGTTGGGACCATTTCGATGGTCGCCGATTTAGATCGCTTTCGACGATCCGATTAACTTCGATAAGTCGCCGATCGCCTTCGCCCACGGGCAATCTTGAAATGACGGGCCATACATTCTTGCGAGAAAGTAAAGAACACATCATGTTTTTAAAGGTCGCCTCCGTAAAAACCTGGTGGGAAAAAGAGAGCTACATCGCTTTCATTAATAGATCGGTCGTTATTACATTCAAATCACTTGTTACATTCAAACGTAATACTTCCTAAGTTTTTCTCAAGATTCCATGTTCGGGATAGTCGCCCGTTCATGGTTTGCGTACTCGTATGCCCTCGCGCCTCTTAAACGTGATGACTCGATACGGACCTTTCCCAATTTGGCGCCCGACTTTCCTTGGCGTGCATTCTTGTTTCCCACGCCGGCCCGCCTTAGAACGAAATGGCCGACCGAGAATTCCCTCTTTTGAACTCGAAAGTTGTACCGCCGCGACCTTCGCTTGATCAATCGCTTCTTAGCGAAGCTTGGGCGCGCAGCTTCTTCAATTAAGTCCAACTCTTCTCGATAGCGGCCGTTGTCAACCACCGTAGGGGGTTTCAAGTCCTCCAATTCACTTCGCCATTTCTATGGGTATCACAAAGATCGGGCCTCCGTGACACCAATCTGGGCGGCGACTTCCGCCGATGAATGAGGGGTCGCCCCAGAGGCCCATAAACGGATCGCAGCTCTTCGACCAGCCTTCGCTTCATCCGCTTTTCGCCTAAACCACGCAGACTTACCTCGCCGCCGCCTACCGCCGTTGGTTCGAGGTGTTCGGACCGAGGTGAAACGCTGCTTTCACCCCAAGTCGCCAACATTTCTCAATCTCTTGTTCAGGAACCGGGTGCCGCTGTTCGTTATCAATCGGCCGGGAATCCCAAACGGGCTAGCAGCACACACCGTCCAAGAACTTGGCGACTTTGGCCGATGTGATTGCTGCGCGCTCGCCTCGATCCACTTAGTGAAGTAATCTATCGCCACGATCAAGAACTTGAACCGCTCGAGCAGTGGAAACGGGCCTAGAAGATCCATGCCCCACCAGCGAGAACGCCAAGGTGAGACAAGACTTTGTAACTCGAGAGGGTGCAATGTGGACATCGCATGCACTTGCATTTCTTGCACTTCAACGAAGTTTCAAGGCGTCCTCGCCCATGGTCGGCCAATAGTAGCCTACCCGAGAGCCTTTTTTGCAATGGAACGAGCGCCCTGGTGACTCCCACAAACACCTTCATGAATGTCCCTCAACACATGGTCGGCTTCGACCGACGTAAGACACCTTAGCAATGGAGAGGAGAATCCTCTTCTGTACAACCTTCCTTCTATAACAGTAGTACTTGGTCGCTCTGAGTCCGACTAACTTAGCTTGCTTTGGATCGCCTCTTACTTTTCTCCTTCCACAATATACCTCGTGATGGGGCGATCCAATCAATGCTACCGACACATAGAACGGCCAACGACTGACTTGGCTTGGTTGAAACGCTCGGCCTATTTAATGTTTCTTGAATCACACTTCTATGATTCCCTGGAGTTTTGGTACTTGCCAGCTTCGACAGATATCCGCCGAACATTTTCGGTCCGAGGCACATGTACCACTTTCATTCTGGGTCGAATCGCTGAGCGCTTCTTCACTCTTGCTAGATAACTTTTCAAAGACGCTGCGTCTTTAGCATCATACAATTCTTTGATCTCGTGAGACTACGAGTAGGAAATCGATCCGAGCTCAACCCGGCCAACATTGAAGTCTCTCAGCGAGTGCAGTAGTCGCTATACACGCCTCATATTCGGCCCGATTGTTCAAGAAGTGGAACGCAAAGGTTAAAGAGACTTCTACAAAGAAGCGCCTTCCGAATTCTCTAGTATTAGGCCGGCCCACTCCCCTCGCTATTAGACGACCCCATCTACGCAAGATCCGTGTCGCTCCAAACTTGATCTTCCGGAGTAGAGTCATTTCTCGCTATAAAGTCGGCCAATACCGTGGCTTTTGCGCGCCGATCTAGATTCAAATTTGATGCCAAACTCACCGAGTTCTACCGCCCACTTTATCATTCTTCCCGCCAAACCGGCGATGAAGGACTTGCTCGATAGGTCGGGTCGGTCCTTACCACGACCGGTGGGCCACAAAGTAGGTCTCAACCTTCTAGCAATGCTATTAGAAGTGCGCGCGGCAAACTTCTCTATCTTCCTCGTATCTCGGGGCCGCCTCGAGTACTTTGCTTATGAAATGTACCGGATTCTCGCTTTTAGATCGCTTTCTCTAACTAGCACAAAGATCGAGAACTTCTTCTCAAGCATGGCCAAGTACGATATAACGCCCCGCCCAGAACGGCTTGGTCATGATCGGGCGGGCTAATCAAGGCTTGTTTTAACTCATCCAATGCTCATTGGCATTGCTCTGGCCCACTCAAAATCCACTTCCTTCTTCAAAGCCTAAACAAAGTGAAGCGACTTCGCAGCCGCTTTGGGGATGAATCGATAGAGCGCCACCATACCATTTAATCGTTGTATTTCTTTTTTTCGGATGTGGGCGGCTCTCATATCTACGATCGCCTCTACACTTTTCGTGGTTCGCTTCTATCCTCTTCTTTCGGTGTGAAAACCCAAGAATCGGCCGCCCTCACTCCAAAGGTACACTTTTCAGATTAAGTCTAAGCGAGTTCCTCCTAGCTTCTTCAAATATTTCTCTCGAGGTCGCCACGTGATCCGGCCTGCTACGCTTTTAATGATCATGTCGCCCGTATACACCTCTCGAGACGCGCCGATCCGTTTTTAAAAATCTTGTTCATCATCCGCCGGGTAGTCGCTTCCCAGCTTTCTTCGTGATCGGGGGCATCACCTTGTACCGAAAAAGGAAGTGGATTAGATCGGAGAGTTCGATGGGATCCGGTGCATTAGTGTTGTATGATCGCACCTCGACCAATGGAAGTGTTGAAGTGTTTGTTGCTTCGCCTCGATGGGCCGGCCGCCGGTAGGTTGAAAGGACCGGGCCTGGCTTCACGCTGCTGAGCACCTCGGGTGGTACTGCAAAGACACTCCGACGATCTAGTGAGAGATCGCCGCAGAGATAGCACAAGGTTGTAGAACGCCCCCGATGCCATGTGCGAATGGCGTATATATACAAAGTGATGTCCGACCGTTATGCGAAGATTTCGGCCGGCGCGAATCGCGCCAAGCCAGCCGTGGTACGGGCCGACGAGACGGGTGGGCCGCAGTCCAATTGTTGCTGCGCCCTCGTATTTGCTAATACACCCAGAACAAATCTCACATCAACAAAGAGGATATTTTAGTGCTTAACTAACATAAATTAATTCCACATTAATTTGTGTGTAACAAACGTTATTCAATTTAGTTTTTACATCAACTTCTATGAATTGACAATTTTAATGGTGCAAACATGTAACCATTTATGTGTTTTAGACGTTAGTTCCACGTCGCTGGCACTAAATTAGAGGCACAAAAAGCATATTCAATATGAGTAGTAGGGATGTAGGGGAAAGAAGATGAACCAATAAATTTAATAGCCAAACATTGCCCATTGCCTAAAAAGACATGCTCAAGCATCCACTAAGAATGTAAGCACTGCTAGGGTCTAAGGAGTTGACAACAATATAATGGGAAGCACCGAATCAATTATCCCATTAGTAGATATGCATAAGAGTTGTTGTATGCGCTACAAAGGCCCGAGGAGTAGTACCAAAACCTCGTGGAGCACAAATGCTGTATTCTCAAGAGATGATGGACACACATATTGTTATCGACACAAAGATACCGACTCATAGGCATAAAGGAAGAAGCAAAGAATTGAGAATTGAAACAATGATAATCGATAGAGGCATCATGCCCAAATTTGTAATAAACTCCGACATTGAATGTTAGCGATCCGTGACCTTTTGAAAAAGTAGTAAGAGTGTGTGAGAGTGTGTGATAAGACAAGGTAGTCTATTTATAAGATAAATAGTAGTGTGAAAAGTGTGACACCCGGGGCCGACGAGGGCGGGAGTGATCGCCGGTGCCCAAAAAGGTGGCATGGCAAAGAGCGGCTCTGGCGCCTTCAAAGCGAAGGCGCGCGTGAATGAACCGAATACGCATCGAATGAGAGGATCCCGAGGCCGCGCGGTATGGGATCAGATAAATGAAGGAAGGCTTAAAAGAATTGATTTGGACTACTTATACCAACAAGATGCATCTTCTTTTCTCGGAGCCAATCCCGCAAGAACTCCATAGTTAAGCGTGCTTGGCTCGGAGTAGTAGTGGGATGGGTGACCTTCTCGAAGTTTTCCTAGCAGCAAGCAAGTGAGGACAAAGCATGCCGAAAAGACTCGTGTTGGTTCATGGGGGCAGTCAACAGTTCTAGAAGCAGTCTGGGATGTTACAAAAAGCATGATCCCAAAACCTCAATAGAAGTGAGGCTTGAGAGAACAATGAGAGAACCATGTCAACAATATGCCTATATTTACATTCAATGACACCATTTTGGTGATGAGTATGAGGACAAATGACACGATGTGTAGTACCAAAAGTGGCTAAGAACTGAGTAAATGGCCTAAACTCTGCCCCTCCCAATCAGATTGAGAATTTATTTTAAAATTAACATGTAATTCAAATTTAAGGATTTAAACTCGCTTGAAAATGGAGATAGTTTCGACTCAAGTTTGATAAAATAAATCCAAGTGTATTGACTATAGGCATCACTAAAGGAGAATAATACTTAAGTTATAACCCATGGAAGATGTCATGGGGGTGTGTCATACCTAAAAATCCTATTTGGACTTCTCGCTTGACAACGTGAAAAATAGTAGAGTCGCCACCAATATTTATTTAGGAAAACATTGAAAAACCTTTTTGGAAAAGCGGATGGTCTTTTGAAAACTCGTAGATGTAGGTTCTGGGGCCTACATGCATGGGAAGGTATTAGCACTCACACGTCCTTTTTCTACCGAAAGGGAACCATTAACTTGATGTGGTGGTTTAGACAAAAGTTTGAGTTGAAAGCAATTTGTTCTACTTCTTTTCTTTTTCTTTTCTTTTATTTAAGAGTTTGTTTTATTGAAAACAGGAGGGGAAGAGGAATATTTTTGGTATCTTTGAAAATCGTGACAGTAACAAAGATTTTTTTAAAAAAGGTGCTCGACGGACAGACTCGCGCTCCTACGCACTTCACCGGGACGAGGATCAAAGCCACGTAGTTCTCGCTTTGCGCCCGAAACGGCTTAAGAGTTTTTTGCAATCGGGCGAGCGTTTGTGGACGACCAAACAACATCGCTAGAATGGCCTCACTACTAACTCGGCTGGGATAAGAAAATCACCATTAATAATCTAAACGACAATGGCGCGATTGATCATTAATGATAATTGATTTATTTTTGAGGAATAAATAAGTTTTCAAAATAGGATTGAGCTTTTGCGAAGACCGAACAACAATGGTTAGAATGGCCTCACTACTAACTCTTTTGAAAACAAAATCATCATTAACAATCTAAACGGCAACGACGCTGATTGGTCATCAATGACAATTTATTTTATTCTTGTTTTGAAAATAAAAGGGTTTTTAAAAATGAATCTAGGAAATGGGTTTTAGAAAAGAAGTAGAACATTTCAAATCAATTCTAAATCTATAACCAAATGCAAATGAATGAACAAGACTCATACTTCAACGATCAAGCAATCATGAACATATTATTCATCAACCAATATTAAGCATGCCAATACAATCAAGGGATTCAATTATCAAAGATGCAAGACAAAGTTCTCAAAACAATTGTGTGTGTGTGTGTGAGAGGTGCATTTATCTTAATGACTCTATGCTACACAAGTAGTAGACTTACGTCTTCATATAAGAGTACATGCGTGGGGGAGGAATTGCACACAATTAAGTCAAGACATTTAAATGGCATCATGAACAAGAGAGATACAATTAATTATAGGCATAGAACAATCTAGGTTGGATGAGTGAACATGCAAGCAATGATGTGCATGATTAGGCGAGTATGCAAATGCATGAGCATACAAGAATGTGAGTGAATGATCATATAAGGATGCATGAATGAATAAGCATACAAGGCTATGCATGAACGAGCATTATCGAGTACACGACACAAGATTAATGAATGCATGAACATTTCGTAATGAATGCAAAACATGGAATTAATGAATGCATGAGCATGTGAGAGGGTAAGAGAAGGCAAGAGGCCTAAGCATGTATGAATGTATGAACATGTGAGCATATGAAAGTATGCAAGTATTACTGTGCAAACATAAGAATGTATCATACAAGTGATGCAAATAAATGAAATGCAAAGTGTGAAAAGTTTAATGAGAGGAGGTAAAACCAATGATGCAATGTAGTAAAGTAAAAGGGTATGCAAAGTG
Organism: Oxytropis ochrocephala; assembly: GCA_020916435.1. Lineage (NCBI taxonomy): Eukaryota > Viridiplantae > Streptophyta > Magnoliopsida > Fabales > Fabaceae > Oxytropis > Oxytropis ochrocephala. Next base: position 94,580,042 of record CM037091.1, read on the forward strand.
GTAAAAATTAAATGAGATGGGTAAAATGTTTGATGAGGTGGTAAAAGTAAAAATGCTTAATGAGATGATAAGAGTAAATGCTTAATGAGATAGTAAGAATGAAATGAAGTGAAATGAAAATGTTTTGGTGAAGGTTTATGAATGCAAAGGGGTAAAAACATGTTTTGTGAGGTGAATTGGTAAAAATGTTAAATGGAATGAAGTAAAAGATTAAGGAAATGGTGAAAGTAAATAATTAATGAAATGGTAAAATGTTGTGGTAAAATTAAGTGAAATGGAAAAAATGAAAGTGGTAAAATGTTTATATTTTAGGTAAAAGGTTAGTGAGTGGTAAAGTAAAAAGTAAGTGAGTGGTTAAAAGTTAAAAACACATTGACACAATTACACTTATCTACACAAGATCAAACAACACATTTTAAACACAAAAATAAGCACAACAAGTGGCCTACAAGGCCGAAACCACTATATGCCTAGATTACTAAATTAATTCATACTAAGATGCACAATCAACACATAGAACAAGACACAAGATTAAACCCTAAATTATCATGCCATGTTACAATACACTAATCAAGCAAATCATGCTTTTTTATTCATACAAACCAAAGGAATGAAAAAAGGCAACAAAACTCTAGGTTTCTAGTACTTAAAACCGATGCCTCTATGTCTCAAAATCAAACCAAAACTCAATTTACACACCATGATATGAACAAGAAGATGCAAGATTAACATGAAACATATGATATGTGAAAGCTTATTTATAAAATGATGGTTTATTTAATGAAAAAAATGAGAAGATGAGTGTGAAAATGCAAACCACATGGTTAAAACACAATAATACTCCCATCAAGGCCGATGACTCATCTCAAACACCCAAGGCTCCCAATGTCCTTGTCATAATGTTTGAAATGAGCCCTCTAAGCCTTTTTGAGAAAGGAAAGAGGAGCAGAAGAAAGATCTACATGCTAAAAACTAAAGAAAATGCAAAAGATATTAGGCTTACCTCTAGATCCTACTAGAAAAAGAAGAAGAATGCAAGATAGGAGCAAGAACACTTGAAGAACGCCTCCAACAAGCTAGACCCTCACGCAAATCTTCTTCTCTTGGTGGATTTTGATGAAACTTGGATGATTATGGAAGCTTAGAAGGGGATTTATGGAATAGATGAAGGATTATCAAGCTTTGTGTTTGATTTTTGAGGAAATTGGGTGAGGAGGATGAAGGATAGGCTACGGCCTTGAGAGAGAGAGAGAGAGGAGAGGAGAGTATTGTGTGCTAGGGTAAACAAATTAGAGTCTTATCTTTTCATGGTCTCTTATTTTGGGTTTTATATGAGGTGCAAAATTAAGGGTATATAAGACATTGTGCTTTTGCAAACCATTGAGATTTGAGATAGAATTTGAATCAAAGGCCAAGATTGCAATGCACATGGATTAGGGACAAGGAGAAAACACAAATGAGTGAGGAATAGCTGGTTATACAAGAAAATTAGGAGTTTTTGTTGCACAAAAATTGTCAAGGGCAATTAGGGTTTTGTACACAAAGTTGTAGCCTAGGATTTGATCTAGAATTTTAATCAATGGCTAGGAATACAACTCACATGGATCAAGGGCATGAAGAAACACAAAATGAGGTGAAAAATAGCTGGAAAATTCGAGCAAATGAGGCATTGGTGCCTAAGTTTTGCAAGCTTGCCAAAAGATAGTACATTTTGTCTTATCGAGGACACTTCTTTATTTTTACCATTTTTGATTATTCTTTTCATGATAATTCCATAAATTCCAACCATTTTGGGCCATATCCTAGGATTAAATGATTGGGCCCAAACTTCTATGAGATCACCATTCCCAAAATTGATTTGATACCTCACCTTGAAGGAAATTCCCATTTTACCCTTTTTGTTCAAAATTTGAATTTTATGCCAAAATCATGCATGCATGCTCACAAAATATATAACTCAATTCATTTTGATCCCAATGCATTCTTTTTGATATTGATCAATGATTTTTGGTGAGGAATTACCTAATTTTGGAAATGACCAAAATACCCTTTTTGCTCCAAAACCCTAATTTTGCTCGAAAATGCGTTTCGACCCTAAAAATGATTTTAAAAGTCATGTGGAATGACTTTTAGGACCCAAAATGCAATGCATAACGCTCTTAACTCTTCATTTTATTTATTTTTGTGGAAAATTGGGGTTTTGCTTAAAGCGGACAAAATTAGGGTATACATGTGGAAAGTGGCCCCAAACATCACGTAAAACTAATCAGTAATGGCATAGTATAAGTAGTATTAGATAAAGTGGAAGGAATGCGATGCAATTTGCCCATGCAATAAGCTACACAAAAGTCTAATTTACCTTTAGTTGGAATAGGTTGATTATATAGTCGGAGAACACCGTTTAAAACTTGAATATGGGGGTGGCCTAGCCTATTATACCAAAGTGGAAGCCAAGTTGAAGTGTGGGTGGGAACAGTGTTAGAGAAACTAGTATTAGCAAATGAATTGTAAGAGCCAAAGGCGTGAAGGAACTTGACACTTCTGGACTAGTGGAAGGAGACTTTGTGACCAGACTTGGAAAGTAGTAAAGACCGTCAGAATTAACCTCACCATGTAAGAGGACTTGACCATCATCCTGAGACTTGACAAGACAAAAATGCGCGTAAAGTTTAAAATAGACATGATTGTCAAGAGCAAATTTTTGAACACCAATAAGGTTTTTCTTTATTTGAAGCACAACAAGCATATTCAATAAGTCAATTGAGTACTAGGGGATAAAGGGAGGGAAAAGAAGATGAACCAATAAATTTGCCAAACCTTGCCAATTGCCTAAAAAGATATGCACAGTACCACAATGAGCAGTAGCAACTGCTAGGGTCTGAGAGTGGCAGTAATATGATGGGAAGTACCAGCATCAACTATCCAATTAGTAGATTGCTGCATAGGAGTTGTTGTATGAGTTATAAGGTCCGTTTGTTATGGATTAAGAAAATAAGTGATTTTGTTGTTAAATAATTTAGAGATTAGTTTTTAGAGATTTTTAAGAAAATGAGAAGTTGTTTTGTTTTTGTGTAACATACTGAGAATATTATTTTTAAGAAAATCATTCTTAAAAAAATGATTTTCATGAAAAGCTAGTCAAAACATCTTCTCATATGAAGTAGTTTTTAGATTATTTTCAGCTTTTCATTTTTTTAAGAATCAGAATAAAATGATAACATGTCGCCATAAGTGATTTTTTAAAAAAATAAGTCGTAACAAACAGACTCATAATGACTTGAGGAGTAGTACCAAAACCTGGTGGAGCACTGACCATTGCATTCTGAGGAGATGATAGACACACATATTGATACAGATTACCATACCCGTGTGAAGCACGGGTAATGGTGCTAGTTAGTATAATAACACAAGATACATTTAGTGCTAAATATGTTTTTGGTCCCTCAAAATTTTTGAGAATTTTATTTTTAATCCCAATAAAATTTTCACTCACTTTTAGCCATCACGTTTTCCTCCGTCAATGTTTTTAGTCCTAATGACTTTTAATAGCGCTTAGAAGCGTTATTAAAATGCCTAAAAAACACCATTAAAAGTCATAAGGAATTAAAAACATTGACAAGGAAAAATGCGAAAACTAAAAATGAGTAAAATATTTTATTGGGACTAAAAACAAATTCTGAATATATGATTATATCTTCAAATAGTCTTCGTGTGGTTGCACATTTAAAGCTTCTACGATAGTCAAATTGTCAAGCATCAATCACATAGCAATAGATTAGAGGTTGTCCAATGTTAAATCTTCACCAATCAATACACACTCTCTCTCTCTCTCACACACACACACACTCTGTCCTCACTCTATTTGCTAAAATATCTCTCTCTCTCTCTCTCTCTCTCTCTCTCTCTCTATATATATATATATATATATATATATATATATAACTAGTATGTAATTTGTATGTATGATGCACGGGAGCAAATTCGTATAAAGTATATTATTAAATTAATTTTGTAAAGAAAATATATATAATGGATGGATGAAAAGGGTGTTATTGATTATATGTAAATAGGCAAAATATGAAATGAAATAGTGTTTAGTAAAAAAAATGATATCATATAGTGATTTTAAAATCAATATGGTTAGTTGTTTGTGTTGTACTAATAAAAAAATGAGTATTTCTATATGTTATTAATGTTTACGGAGACTATACATAATGTTAGATACGTACTTAAATAACGTAATTTATCGGAAAAAGAATAAACATAAGTAGATTGCAAGGCTAACAATTATTTTAATTTTTTTAATAATAGATACGACTTACTACTATCTGTGATAAATTCCAATTTACGTGGGATACAATGTAGATTTAGTAATTTAGTTATTAAAATTAATATTTTCATGGTTCACTAATACAACAGTTGAAAAATGAGTTTGTACAATGAAATAAATTGGTTATTAATTTTTTTTGATAGGTTAAGTCTTATTTAAAATAAATATGTTTTTGACGGAAAAACACACTTTGACAGAGGGAGGTGGAATTGGGGATGTCGATATATATGTCCCCGCCTCGCTCGACTAAACATTTATTATTAAATTGGATTTCATTTTATTTTATTTTAAGGAGATATACTCATTCATTTTGTTCCTTATATTTCTAATTGCACTTAATTTGGATCAATTTTCAATAGAACGATTTATGTTGACACATTTTGTTTAATTTTATCATTGCATATAATTATAACTCTATTCTATTAATTATATAAATACTTTTTTTTTATTTTTCTACAAACATTGGAAGAATTAGAAACCCAATCCCATTTGAGGCAAGAATGGGAGAGGTGTGAAACCCAATCCCGTTAGAGATACAAACTGGGACGTGGGAGTTAAAACCCACCTGACCCGTATGTTGCCATGGCTAAATATAAGTGATAATCCTATATGTATTATTATAAAGAAATACAATAAAGTTGAGATTTTATAAAATAAAAAAAAGATAAAACATTAAGATTAATTAGTTGATATTTTATCGGGTAAAATGTTCATTTTTGTGTACTGTGTTTCATTTATGGTCTTTATATTAATGATTATCAAAATATCAGAGGGTAAATGATATGTTTCCATGTGAACACACTAACAAAAGCCTACTTAAAAGTCACTGGACAATAGTATACTTTGCTTTTTTAAACAATAACCCATTTTTTTCCCGCCTACAAATGTTGGCAATGACCACTTACTTGGCAACATTAGTTTAATGAAATGAATTAATAGTTCTAATTATAATCGATATGAAAAGTTACATGAACGAATCCTTCAAAGACATGCAATCAATCCAAAAAAAATTAACAGTTCAATTCTTCCATATTTGAGAGCCTCCGTCAGTTCTCCAACGTAAATATCACTTGCAAAAATTTCAAAATATGATAAATTTTTCAACTTCTGATTATTAAAGTTAGTGATGTAAGCCTTAGCCTAGAATATTGTATTGATGTGTTGTAGTACGGTAGCCATAACTAACTATTGCCATAGTTGGACATGATAAATAAAGAGAGAGAAGATTCTTACAAAAGTGAAATATCAAAGTCAAGTATTTCAAACATAAATTGATTTGTGCTATTTGGATCTTTTACATTGGACTCTAGGATTTGTAACTGCAAGTGGAGTGTCTCCTATATGCAGTTATAACCTGAATTAGTTCAGCATTCAAAGGTCATCATTATCAGTCATGACTGGATGAGGATTGAAAAACATTTAATGAATAATGATAAAAAGTATGAGCGAATACTGCTATTTTTACTGCAAAAAAATACTGTTATTTTGGATGAACGTAAATATCATTTATCATGTTCATAAATACATAAATATGCCTCACTATAGGTATCGTGATCAAAGTGGCGAGACAGTGGAGGAGGCGGGAACAAATTGTCTTCGGTGGAGACTTCCCTGAAGGGTGTACAATGAATGGTCATGATTTAAGTGGACACACTTTTCATGGGAGAGGATCCAAACCCGGAGGAGGCCATTTAGGAGAGGTGGATGTAGCCGGCGATGGAAGACATTGATGGAGAAAGAGGTAAGAATTCCAAAGTTTATGAGAGAGATGAAAAATGAGTCTTAGTCTATTGTCATATTTAAATTATAATCCTACTATCGAATTTTGAAATTTGAATGTGAAATTTGAAGCTAATTATGAAAATGAATTCAACATTTGAATTAATCCCATAAATATTGTCATAATAACTTTCCAAATAACGTTCCATATATATCATTCTGGTAATAATGGTATTAATTGTGTATTATGATGTTGATTTTTTTTTGCCATTGAACTTAAAAGAAACATATGACAATATGGTTTATACCATTGAGATAAAAATGTAAATATAAAAAAGAAACATTAAATCATAGAAAAAAGAAACGTATGAATATTAATCACATGAGATTTAATAACACCATATTCGGTTATGGTTGTAAGTAATGCTGAGAATAAAAATTAATTTTTAATTTGAAATTAGGAGTTTAATTGCCATATAGCATGATGAGTTGGATAAGTCTTGATGACATGGACCAATCATGTTAAACCTGATGAAATGTCACATGTGATACATAATTAATGTAGAGCCCATGAATTCCTCTCCTTATGACACCTCAAAAATTGGCTTTGAGGAGCCTATTCTTTTGTATTATTAATAGATAAATATTGTCATAATAACTTTCCAAATAACGCCCATATATATCATTCTCGTAATAATGGTATTAATTGTGTATTATGATGTTGATTTTTTTTTGCCATTGAACTTAAAAAGAAACATATGAGAATATGGTTTATACCATTGAGATAAAAATGTAAATATAAAAAGAAGCATTAAATCATAGAAAAAAGAAACGTATGAATATTAATCACATGGGATTTAATAATACCATATTCGGTTATGGTGGTAAGTAATGCTGAGAATAAAAATTAATTTTTAATTTGAAATTAGGAGTTTAATTGCCATATAGCATGATGAGTTGGATAAGTCTTGATGACATGGACCAATCATGTTAAACCCGATGAAATGTTACATGTGATACATAATTAATGTAGGTTCCATGAATTTCCTCTCTCATGCGACACCTCAAAAAATTGGCTTTGAGGAGCCTATTATTTTGTATTATTAATAGATGCATACATACATACATATTCTTTTTTAAATGATTTGGTGGGGATCTCACATAACAATAATGTCACTGAAAGAGATCATTTCCCCAATAATATATTCAACATACAAACTATCGGAAATTTCTGTAATTATAAGAGTGATTCGATAATAATCTTGAAGCACAACTAAATGTCAAACTCAATTAACTATTATTATTCATGTATTGCGGTAACAAAGGCGCTAGGGGAAACTATTTATTATTATTCATGTATCGCAATAAGCACAAATTCAAAACAGTAACATGTGTGCACAAACATTCAAAAACAGAAAGACACATCAAGGCACAACCCCATATTGCCTATAAACACAATCAAAGATAAACACTCTCATCTAGGACTATTTCCCTTTCTTGTTGACCTTGTCTTATAGATCAGTTTTTGCTTTCTGCTCCTCTTGCTTTGCAACCTAGTACCATGTCTTCAGAAATTGGAAATTGTTGGTACCAATGACCTGTTGAGTGACATCAACTCATACTTCATGGAAGGGTTGGTTTTCTATTTCCCCTGCCTCTTCACTTCTTCCTGTACATCATGGTTTTCAATTGTGGTCCATCTCTTTGCAACTGTATTGCGACTACAGTGATAACTCTCTCAACCACCACATTTGTCCTAAGAGCTCTCAGACGCTATTTCCTGTTCCATACAAAACCGTTAATAGCAGCAAGTATTAGCAACAAAAAAATTAACACACGACTTCACTCTACAATAAGTTCCAAGAGTTGGTGTTCCTAGGGACTTGATCCAAAAATTGACAAGTTGAAGACAAAATGAATGTATGATGGCCTTTTACTGATGATAGCGTTGTGGAAAAGCTTGAACAGAACAGCAAATAATGATTCTTAATATCAAATGATTTGCACAAGCAAAAATATGGGTTTGTACCTTAAACTTCTTCGTTTGTCAGAACGGCGGCGAGACCACCAAAGCATAATACCAGCCAAACAGAACCAGAAAGGCCGTGAAATCAGAAAGCCTTGAGCAAGGGAAGGAAGTCTGAAGAAGAGTCTACCAAATGTCTAAACCCATAAAACAAAAGAAAGAGGTCATCAATAATGAAACTATAAGCTATAAGAAACAAGGTTGTCAAAACAGCCATCAAACCAGATGAAGTACCGGTTCAAGGGTTCGATCAAGGTCAAACTAAAGTCGGAAAATAATATGCAAAAAAAATATTCACAACTCACAATATTAAAAATTAAATTTTATTTTAATGTTATGAGTCAACATATAACATACAAAATTACATATTAAAACAAATTGAATATGTCATAACATAACTTTCAAATAATCAATAATCGCAAATAGCACAATGTAAACTCGCATAATAATAACAATAATGTATCAATTTATTTTAATTTTGTCACGACATCATTTACCATTTTTAATAAATAAAACAAAAGTTCCAACTTTTTGAACCGCAACAAATCGGATTTTGCCCACTTTTTTTCTTCAGATTTTCCAGTTCGTTGGATTTATGACCAGTTTTTGAGCGTGCTGGTTATCAGGTTCATACGAACAATAAACAGGTTCGGTTCTCAGTTTTTTACAACTATGGGAAGAAATGAAGAAACAACTCAAACAAATGAAACAAATCAATTTTTTTCTTATATTGTGGACTAGAGAGAGTAACAACATGAAAAGCAAAAGAAACTCCACATAGGCAGTCTATACGTTTAGAGCATTCTTACTTACATTTTCATCACCACTAGAAACAATGGCATTCTTATCTGGCTCATGGCAGTGCTTTGTCATTTCGGTTATTGGCTCAGCAGTAGGAGTAGCTAGCGACTCGATTGACATCTCTGCTTGCTGAATTGCAAGCTCTGGTGGAGTCTCCTCAACCATGGGTTGAGCTTGAGATATATAAGTCGATCCTTCAATAGTAGGCTTCTTGGCATTCTCTACCTGCCGTCTGAGGCTTTCCCAAGTCCTAACTGCATCAGCTAGCCCATCACAACTGTTGGACAGATCTCTTTCTAGGCCTACCTTCTGAGACAAGAGGAATACTACCTCCTGGTCAAGGGAAGTTGCTTCATAATATAACTTGACCATTTGCTCAGAAAAAGAGTCGATCTTGGTGGTAAGTTGAGCAGCTTCAGGTATGAGGGAGTCCATTTCCTTCTTGATTGAGTCCATCTGGTTTGAGAGTTCGGTTAATCTGCTTTTTATCTCCTCATTCCTGGCAAGAGTCATTTTCCTCTCCTCCTCCATGGCTAAGTAGGAGGTGAGAAATTGAGACTTCATGTCTTGAAGGTCCCTTAGCCTCTTGAGATCATGAGAGGCGCTGTCGTAGCTCTTCTTGGCTCTGCTGTAGGCATCAGCCACGCCGTTGAGTTGGAGGGCAATCTTCCCAAATGCTTCTCTTTCAGGCAAAGAGATCTCAGCTGAATTTGCTAGCTTCAAAAGGGAAGTTTTCAAAGCAGCTACATGAGGCTTATCCGTTGGTATTTCCCCTATCAGCGCTGCCTCGACTCGCTCTAAGTGGTTAGACACGGGTGAGGAGACCGTTTCGAAGGGATCAACTGATGAGAAGTACTTGGCAACCTCCTCATATGTAATGTTGAGGACATGGGCCCTAAGAGGAGAAACTCTGTGCGGAATTGGCTGTTGTGTAGCCTCTAGAATGAGAGGAGAATCTGCTCTAGGGGGATTGTCATCCTGATCCTGCAAAGGCAAAAGGACAAATACTTAGCCAATATGTTGATAATGGGAATAGGTCATCAGACTTAACAAGATAAATAGTACCTGTTGTGCTTGTTCAGCTGTGGGCATGTTAGGTGAGTCCTCTCTAGAAGCAGCTATTGAAGGGGTTACTTTAGCTCTCTGCAATGAACAATGACTATTAGTAAGCTATATGCTAAAATGAAATGAAGTTAAAGAAAGAAGTGATTAAGCAGAAAACAACTATTTAACAAGGAAGTGAGATATAAAGAAGATAAAGCCATTGAGGAGAAATATTTATAGCTAAATCTAAGAATATAAAGAGGATAAAGCCGTTGAGGTATTTCAAATAGATTTCAGGGCTGATTGATTAGCTGTTAAACTCTTAGTAGTAGTTGAGGAACCCATAAATGTTTCAGTGTAATTGCTTGAAGAAATGTAATCATAGTTGGAAGCTATTAGCCGATTCCTTGGCTAACTTTCAGTTTGAACAACAAAGTGTATAAATTTAAAGCATTCTAACTTACATTTTCAGGACCACAGGAAACAATGGCATTCTTATCTGGCTCATCACAGTGCTTTTCCTTTTCGTCAATTGGTTCATCATATATAAGATAAACTGTTGTCTTCATCACTTTGAATCTATTCTCAAAAGCAACAATAACCTTCAGTTTGTCACCTGGTTCTGTATTTGATACTAATCTCTGCCACTCTTCGTCAGAGGAGTCTAATAATGCGTCTCTCTTGCATATCAGAACGGTGTTCTTAGTGCAATTTACCACCAACACAACTTTAAGGCCTTCTGATGTTGTATCGCGTGGAGAAGAAAAATAGAGGATACACATGATGGTCTTCAAACTACGCCCACCCACTTGAGGTACTTTGAAAGATACAGAAGAACCGTTACCATTGAAGGTTAGCCAATCAGGATAATTGTCACCGGGGAGTAAACCAGACCCGATCGGAGGCATTTTCTGTACAATCCACGTATGAGAAAAAGGAAAGTTATTTAACTATCTGGTTCTATTCATATACTAGTTATAAACATAAATAATATTACATGGTAACTTTATTTGTAATAAATATTATTTTTCAACTAAAAAAATGTGTTGGTCTGCTCCCCTTATTTTTTTTTTAAATTGCACTTTTGGTCCTTTATCTTTAACTGTAATTTCAGTTTGGTCATTTATCTTTTTTTCCTAACTTTGGTACTTTATCTTTCATATTCTGTTTTAGTTCGGTCCTTCATTTTTCTATGATTTAAAGGACCAAATGGAAACATATACGAAAGATAAATGTCCAAAGTGAGGAAAAAAAGATAAAGGACCAAATAGACACAAATATGAAAGATAAAGGACCCAAAGTGAGGGAAAAAAAAAGATAAAGAACCAAATTGAAATTTTGGTCAGGGATCAAATGTGCAATTTAGCCTTTTATTTATAGAAAGCTTGACTTCTCTTTGTATGTTTTTTTTTTTTTTTGTGAAGATTATATAAAATTAAATAGCTATATAGCCCACATATTTTGATGCATATATGTCAACCTGAGTCCCTCACTCTTTGTTGCCTTGGCAATTTCAGCGACATGGGGACGTTGGCTCCCAAGTGTGAGCAATAGTAGTGTGTGTGGTGTTTATTTGTCATTTCATCTAACTAGACAAAAAAAATATATCAATTTATAAAATGCTAGCAACCCTGCCTTTGTAACTCTCCTTCCAACACTAACTCTATAATTAGCTATAATTCATGTGGATCCCACTAAACTAATGAGTCTCATTTACAAAGTGGTGGAACACACATGAATTTTAGCCAATCATAGAGTTAGTATTGGAAGAAGAGTGTGAAAGAGAATTTTGCTAGCACTTCTCATCTCAATCTAAGTGAAACAATAGGTGAGTGATCTTATTAAGTTGAAAAAAAATGCTATAATGAAAGTATAATTTTCATAAATTGAATTTTTTATTAATAAATGCATTCAGTTGATGCCTTTTTAAGTCATCCAAAATGTACTTTTAGTTTGAGAAACTGACCTATTGAAATAAATATAAACAAATTATTAGTATTATTACTAGTAATATTATCATGTTTTAAAACCATCTAAATATTTATTGACTAATTTAAAGATTTGAACATGTTGACTTATATAAAGATTTAAATTTATAAATTTATTTAGAGAAAGAATTATGGTTTGCTTAAAGTTGTATTAATTACAAAACAAGCTTTTAAATAAATTTCAGGTTTGACAAAACTTTGAAAATACCAGACAAAAAATCTGCACCAAGTAAATAAAGGGTAAATAAAGGGAACTCTTAACTTATATTCATCTAGTATTAGCCTAGTTTTAGGACTCGAATGCAACTTAATTAAACGACCAATAGGTGTTGAAATATTTGATCCACTATGGCTTCTAAGGTGAGGACCAACTAAATCCCTCACCTGTGCAGGCCAAAAATGATCTGCAATGGCAGGAATTATCAATTGTAAATCGGTGATATTAAAGTAGCAGAAGGGTTGACAGAAAAAACATTGTAAGTTAACTTAATTCCCACATTTCCAAAATTGTCCTTTGAATTGCAAAATGTTAACTATGTTCTTCCCTTCATCTGGATTGGTTAGAAAATGTATCCCAGACATTATTCACATAGTTTCAAATGCATCTCTAACATTATGAACTTAGTATCATTAAAGTCCATGCAAATATCAACCGAACGATGAATTTGATTAACATTTTTCAATTCCAAGGATCATTTTGGAATATTAATAATGTGGAGGGCTAAGTTGATACGGTCCTAGAACTTTAGGGGACAAATTTCACACTTATACACAGAGATGTGTGATATAAAAAAAGGAATACAAAGAAGTGTGATGTATTGTATATACACAAGTATACAAAAAGGTGGCGGGGTGTGTGTGTCCTTGTTGTGGCAAGAGAGGGAGAAAGAGAGAACCTGCAAAATGTTTTCCATAAGAATATCGGTGACATGGCAGTTCGCTCCCATTTTAATTAAAAGTGATGTCAAAGAGTTTTCTGAGCTTGAAATTTGTACTTGACTGCGACAATCAATTGATGAGGTTTCTGGTGTATTATGCATTGCTTCCAGTTCCTCACAGCTTTTGGTATGGAAGTTGTCCAGAATACTTGCTATTGTCTGATTTAGTTGAGATTCCGAATCACATGTCAACCAAAGACGTTGAACAATCTGAAGGTCTTTAAAAGTAGACGGCAGACAATAGAAGCTATTATTTTGCTGATCTAAGAAATCAAGAGATGACGCGCCAGCATATGTTTGAACTAAGGATAGGATATTTTTTCTTGGAGAGATCCAAGTCTGGATAATTGAAGGAAACACATCACGTGCGAATCCTTCATAGCCACACAGACAAATATATCCAAATTTTTGTATTCTTACTATTGCAAAGGGCACTCTTGTTATACCAGTATTATCAGCAACCAGGGTGGACAAAGATTTCATCTGTTCTATATCCTCCTCCAACTTCTTAAGTTCGGTACATCCAGACAGAATGAGGGTTTTTACAGACTCTAGCTTATAGATGCTTTTTGGAAGTTCACGAAGTCCCGTACAATCTTTCAAATTTATTAAAAGAACTTTATTGAGATGTCCTATATTAGTAGAAACCGAAGACAAACTTGGACAATCTTTGAGTATTAACTTTTCAAGATTTGGCAAATTTGAAAAGTCCGGGGTCTCTCTCAAGTTATGAGAATGGCTAAGATTAAGAACTTTCAGCTCCTTCAGTAACTGCAAAAAAAGAGAATTTGAAGACAATTTAGTGAGGAAACTACAAACATAGATAGAAACAAATAGACTTAATAAGGGGAATTATTAGAAAAAGCTATTAGCATATTCAAAATTGTTCCTCATTATCATATATAAGTTTTAGCATAACATTTACCAGTCGGAAGATAGATGCTTTGACTTGAGTGAAGTGATGATGTTAATTTTAGAACTCATGTTGGAGAAAGTGGTCAGATCGTGTGTCATATTCCAAGGGGCTGGGGGTTGGTTTCAAGTTTGTCAAGACCATTTCAAATTATCCCACCTATGGTATATTGATAAAGCTCTTTTAATTGATGAATCCTCTGCTTTGATTTTAAAATTCAGGTTAAGATGTTTAGAGCTAATGTCTAATTTGAAGCTGAATTTTAATTAACACTAGTTTGATCGGAATCAATGTAGAAGAAATTTTTTTAGTAGCTGTATCTGAATTATTGAATTTTAAAATTGATTGTATCGCCTTTAAATATTTAGGCTTGTCTATTAGAGCTAAGGCACTATAAAAGAACACTTATCTCTGGAAGGTATTACAGTTTTAATTAATTTTGTACTGTCTAGCTTCTTGTATTTCTTGTTGATAAGATCAAACCCAGAATATAGGTAAAAACAGAGTAATAACAGGGGAAATAGCTGGAAATGGTCACTTGTATTATTATCACAACTTAGAGGATCTCTCTAAGAGGGAAATGGTGAATTACAAGTGAAATAGAGAGAACTATGGAATGAAACAGTAAATTACAGAACCAGAGCAGTCCTACTGCTCATGCCCAATTCCTAAACAATTCCAATTCCAGCCTAACAAGAATGAGAGAGAGAAACCCCCATATACTGATTGATTTCTCTCACCAAATCAATCAGAATATTCACTTCCAATCACACTCTGCCACCTGGCAGAGTTAGTTACCAGGTGAGGGGCGTGTGCTGCTGCCCTCACTCACAGAATCACCTTTTTGCACTTTTCTCCATTTGTTTCTTTCATACACCTTTGTGAATTTCCTAGATTGCCCTCAGTTGAATTGTTCTCATCAACACCATCCCCTTCAAAATTCACCTTGTCCTCAAGGTGAAGCTCAGGGAATTGCTCCATCATCTTGGTCATTGACTCCCAAGAATTCTCACATTCAGGCAACTGTCTCCATTTTACTAATACTTCAGTGTCTGCTCTAGTTTTTCCCCTCACGGCCAGAATATCTTCAGGGATGCTCTGCAGCTCAAAATCATCAGTTACATAGGGAGGCAACGGCTGGACATTCACCTCTGCAGCTATCGTGGGCTTCAACAGAGACACATGGAATACTGGATGCACTTTACTATCATCAGGCAGCTTCAACTTGTAGGCTACTTCACCAATCTTCTCTATAATTTCATAAGGGCCATAAAAACGAGGACTGAGCTTTTGGTTCACCCTCTTAGCAAGTTTCTTGAGCTTGTATGGCTGAATTTTCAAATACACCTTGTCACCAACTTGATAATTCACAGCTCTTATATGCCCATCCGCCTGTTGCTTCATCCTATTTTGGGCTTGAACCAAATGATCACGCAGCAGGTCCAACAATTGCTCCTGTCCTGTGTCATGGCAGCAACTTCCTCCATGTTAGTGAGTTGTACATCACCCCGCAACACTGGTGGAGGATCCCTACCATATAGAGCCTTGAAAGGGGTCATCTTAGTAGCTGAATGATAGTTGGTATTGTACCAGAATTCTGCCCAATTCAACCATTTGTGCCATTGTTTCGGTTTGCAGCCTGTCATACACCTCAAGTAAGTTTCCAGACATCGGTTAACCACCTCGGTTTGCCCATCCGTCTGTGGATGATAAGCAGAGCTATACTTCAACTTGGTACCAGCCATCTTAAATAATTCAGTCCAAAAAGAGCTAATAAAGACTCGGTCTCTATCGGATACAATGGACTGCCAGGTGAGGGGCGTGTGCTGCTGCCTCACTCACAGAATCACCTTTTGCACTTTTCTCCATTTGTTTCTTTCATACACCTTTGTGAATTTCCTAGATTGCCCCTCAGTTGAATTGTTCTCATCACTTGTTTTTCTTTAAGATACCACCTTAGAAGGTCCTAAGATTCTCACTTCCATTCAAAGGTCATTCTAATGGGGAGATTTAGAAAGGAAAGAAAAAATCGTTTGGGTGATGTGGGAGGATATTTGTAAACCTAAAAGTCTTAGTGTTTAGTCCCATATTGCCAAGAGATAAGTCCTAGTTGTACAAATCCTTCTAAAGTCTTAGTGTTTTCTTTCTTATCAGGTAAGAAGCTCGAAAATGCTTCACAATTAATATGGTAATCTGTTAGTCTATCTGGTTACATCGCAATGGGATGATCTCCAGAAGTGTTGATTTTGAAGTGTTTTGTTTATTGGATTTTGTAAAGGATTGTTTCAGTCTTGGACTGATTCAAAATCAACTAGTTTTTGTATTCTCTTTTGGTCTGGTATCTTAGCAATGCTATTACTAACTTTGTTTTTTCGCTTTCTTTTGGCTGCATTGCTTTGTATGTAAATGGGGAAAAAATAATTAAATAAAGTACCATGAGACACTAAGTTAAAGTTTATTGCTTCGAAATGAAAGATTACTATTGAAACTAGCTTATAAAAAATTAAACTTATACCTGGGACTTCTTCCACACCCGTTCCAGTTTGGAATGCTTTAAGTCGATGGCAACCAAACTTTCTTGATAAAAGTCTGTATATTTTAATGGAAATCCATGCCAATAAAGCCATCTAAGATCTCTTGAAAGATATTTGCAATCTCCATCAAGTTGTACACCAGCAAGTTGAAGAAATTTAAGCTTATCCATCTTTTCAAAGAATTTAAGCTTATCCATCTTTTCAAAATCTTTGGTTTTCAAGGAAGCTGTTGACTCAATTTCTGACATCTTTAAAGTCACTCCCTTAACATCTACAGTTCTCTGTGAACCAAAATGAAAAGAAAAATAAAACAATCTTAGGTAAGTGTAATTAAAAATCTTTTAGTGCAGATGTATACAATGATAAGGTTTTAAGCCCTTACAATCTGTTGCTAGGAAACGAGTAGCACAAACCGATTAACCATGACGTTAATTCTCATGCTCAGTATTAGAAACTAAGCTAGAGAGAGAGAGAATTGAAATTTCAGAAACTGTATTTTTCATTCTATCTTGAAACAGTTACAGCAGAGTATTTATATTGCTAAGTGATAAAGCAAGTCAGATATAACTAACTGATATGCTTAACAGAAAAGGGAAACTTCTAGAAACTTCTTGATCTAGATACAAGCTAAGAGGAGAAACTAAACTACTTATTAGTTCTCTCTAATATTCCCCCCACAAGCTCATTGGTGGGTAGCACCATGAGCTTGTCACGGAGAGAACAGAACTGAAGCTTGCCCAGTGGCTTTGTGAGAATATCAGCTATTTGAGCTTGAGCAGGAACATATTCAACCAGCAGAGATTTGTTTAAAACTTTTTCCCGGACAAAAAATATATCGAGCTCCATATGTTTCGTTCTAGAGTGAAGGATAGGATTGTGACTCAAAGCCACTGTGCTTTGATTATCACAGTAAATGATAGGTGCAGGAATTGGGACTTGAAGTTCTTGGAGGAGAGATTGAATCCACAAGACCTCAGCTGCAGCTAGTGCAAGGCTTCTATACTCTGCCTCAGCAGATGAGACTTAGCCACCAAAGTTTGCTTCTTTGACCACCAAGAGATGAGATTTGGTCCTAGATAGATACATGCACTGATGTGGACCTTCCGTCATCAACATCGAGAGCCCAATCAGCATCACGAGAATGCCCGAATACACAAAGGAGAGGCAGGTGTAGCAGCCTTGAAGACAATACCAAGATCAACCGAGCCTTTTAGATACCTAAGTATTCGTTTCACAGCAGTCCAATGAGAGACTAAGGGTGAGACATGAATTGACAGACCTTATTTACAAAGATAACCAAGTTCGCCGAGTTATAGTTACATATTGTAGTGCACCAACAATACTTCTATACAAATGCGAGGTCATCAAAGTAATCAGCACCATGTCTAGACAGTTTTGTATTGGCTGGTAGAGGAGTAGAGATGCCTTTTGCACCGCCATATCAGCTTTAAGTAGCGACTCACGTATGTACTTGCCTTGAGACAATTGTATTGTGCTCGGAGAGAGCCTCTTGACCTCAATTCCTAGAAAATAATCCAAGTCACCTAGTTGCTTTAGAGGAAAGCAGAGTTCGGTTTGGTAATGACTTGTTGAATCAATGGTAAGGATGAGCCAGTGAGAACAATATCATCAACATACACTAACATATACACACAAAGGACCTGCCCCCAAA
This sequence comes from Oxytropis ochrocephala, assembly GCA_020916435.1. Lineage (NCBI taxonomy): Eukaryota > Viridiplantae > Streptophyta > Magnoliopsida > Fabales > Fabaceae > Oxytropis > Oxytropis ochrocephala. The sequence continues at coordinate 94,598,007 of CM037091.1, forward strand.
GAAATACTAGAAGAGAGGGTCACACTTGCTTTGCTTAAAACCAAAGCTAAGGAGAGTTTTTGTGAGTTGCTCATACCAAGCCCGAGGGGCTTGTTTTAGACCATAAATAGCTTTATGTAACTTGCACACTAGAGACTTATCTTCCACTTCAAACCCCTGAGGTTGAGACATATACACATCTTCTCTTGTAACACCATTCAAGAAGGCATTATTCACATCAATTTGCTTGAGGCCACCGCTTGTCAAGGCTAAAGTAAGAACAGCTCTCACGGTTCTGAGTTTCACAACAGGGGAAAAGGTTTCACGATAATCAGCCCATACTTTTGGAGATATCCTTTAGCAACCAACCGAGCTTTATACTTGTTGATGCTACCATCGGGATTCTCTTTGAGTCCGAAAACCCATTTACAACCTTCTGCAGACTTTCCCGAGGAGAGGCCAAGAGACCAAGTCTCATTGTTCTTCAAAGCTTGTAACTTTCGCCCATTGCTTGCTGCCAAGGCGGACTTGCTAGTGCTTGATGGACGATGAGGGTTGGTGGTGGTGAGAGAAGGGTAGGAACTGTCTAGGTTGAGAGTGACCAGCTTTTGGATCTAGTCAACATGGGATGAGTGTTGTGAGGGGAGATGGTGAAGGTGATGGTGAGTTAGGATCAATAGTGCTTGAGGCGTGGGATGGTAAGGAGAGGCTAGGTGAGGTGGGAGGATGAGGGGAAATTGTGTTAGAAGCTTGGGCAAGTGAAGGAGAATTAGGTGGTGAAGTTGGTGAGTTAGGAGAGTGGAGGTTAGGTTGGTGAAAATGGTGAAGTAGGAACAGTTTGAGGTGTGAGTGCAGGGAGACAGATGAGCTTTGGAATAGGAGAGGATACAATGCCAAGAGGCATAGTAGATGACGAATGTGTGAGTAGACATATTAGAGGACTTGGGTGCAAAAGAACCGATGAGGAAATTTAAGTTCATCAAACAAAACATCTTTAGAGACAAATAATCACACTGAAAGGTAAATGAAGGCATTTATAACTATTTGTGTGAGGATGAATAACCAAGGAATAGACATTCGAGAGGACTCGAAATGAAGTTTATGATTATTGTATGGTCTAAGTAGAGGATAACAAGCACAACCAAATGTTTTGAGAAAGGAAAAATCTGGTTGCTTGTGAAAAAGGGTGTGAAGAGGAATAGCGGACAGTGGTGGCGGCAGGAGCTCTGTTTATGAGGTAAACAAACAGTATGGAAAGCATGGTCCCAATAGGAAATAGGCAAATAGGCTTGAGAGAGTAGTAGAGAGGCCCATCTCAACAATGTGACGATGTTTTCTCTCTCTACTACTCCGCTTTGGTGTGAGTGTGAGGCAAATAATACGATGGACAATGCCAAGATCACCTAGAAATTGTTTGAATGGTCTAAACTCACCACCCCAATCAGTTGTATAGCTTTAATAGGTGTGTTAAGTTGTAACTCGGCCATAGCTTTAAACCTGTTTGAACAATGTGAGGGTTTGGATTTATTTTTGAGAAAATAGATCCAAGTGTACCTCTTATGAGCATCTATAAATGAGAGATAATATTTGTAGCCCATAGAGGACTCTACGGGAGCAGGTCCCCACAAATCACAAAAAACCAACTCTAACGGAGTACTGTATATAGAATCAGAGGATTGAGAAGGAAGTCTATGAGACTTGCCCATACAACAAGGAACACAGAAATCAACTTTATTTCTAGCTGGAATTGAAACATTACATAGTTTGAGTACATTTTGTAGAGTGGCATAGCTAGGATGTCCTAGTCTATTGTGCCAAAGTGTAAAATTGGTGGAATTGTGTGTGTTTACAGTGTTTATAGAGGAAGGAGGGATACATGAAACAGAAAATATAAGAGGCAAACTAGACTTGTCTTGAGACTTGGAAACTGAGAGCAAGTTGTCAAATGTATAGAGACCATCACGACCACGAAGACCTTGTAGAAGAGCTTTATGAGTGACCTGAGATTTTGCAACACAGTAAGTTGGAAAGAACTGAAAATATACATTGTTATCAGCAGAAAACTGACCAACACTTAGGAGTTGTTTAGTAAGAGAGGGAACATATAAGACATTTTTAAGATGCAACACTACTTCAGGTTGTAATGGAGACTTAAAAAACACAGAGTAGATAGATTTGACAGGCAAACCTTGGCCATTGCGAGAAGACCGCTTCTCTGACCAAAGATGGTGATGGTGCTGCAGGTGGAGGATTAGGACCAGCATGTACAGTTGCTGCTGAATCTCCAGTCCAATTTGGTTGAGGTACATTACTCGCATTGGTGAGGTATAGTTGTGGTTGAAATGGAGGAAAGGTATTTGTGAGAAATGCTTGAGGTTGGAATGCGGAGATAGGCACGAGTGCACGGATAAGGTTGTGATGGTTGGGCAAAGGTGTAATAAGCTTGTGGTTGAGGCTGTGGTGAAGGTGCAGGCCAAGTATACGGTGTAGGTGTTGGTGCAGGTCTAGGATAAGCACTAGGTTGTCCAAAATTAGCAGCAGGCATAGGAAATTGAGGAACAAAGGAAGAATTGTACCTGTGCCAGCAAATTGAGGCATCGTGACCAGTTTTGAAACAGACCTGACACTGTAGATTGCTCCGACCACCGTTTCTGCCGCCACGACGACCACCACGTCCACCACGTCCACCACGGAATCCTCCATTGCCACCACGCACACTGTCATTGGAGAATTGCTGTGTAGACGCAGGCTGTGTTGAACCAGAACCACTATCTGCACTTGTAGCAGTTACATGAACTTGTTGCGTAGATGCAGGTGTTGTTTGCGTAAGATTAAGCGATGCAGTTTCCTCAGTTAATTTCTGTTTTTCAACACGATGCTCGTGAGCGAGAAGAAGAGCCTGAATTTCATCAAAGTCAAACCAATCCGATTTGCTATTGATTAGCGTCACGATCGATTCAAACGTAGACGGTAATCCTTCAAGTATAACATCAAGTTGTTCCTGCAGCGCGACAGGTTCACCAATTGAATTTAACGAATCGGAAGTAGATTTAATATCTTGCAGAAATTCAGAAATGGTTTTCGATCCTTTCTTCGAGTTGCGTAACTCAGTTCTCAGTTGTCTTGCCTTCGCCTTGAGTTTCGAGTGGAAATCTTGATGAATTTTCTCCCAGAGTTGCCACGTGTGACGGCAACCGATGACGCGAGGAAGAATAGACGGAGAAAGCGAAGATTGAAGCCACGCCATGAGGAGTTGATCTTGTTGATCCCAGGTATGATACGCCGGATTCTCAACGCCAGACGCACGATCTTGCTCAGTCAAATAGAGTGGAGGAATCTCGCGCGACGCAAAAGCGGTGAAGCTTATGCGCGCGAAGAACAGGCTCAATCTGTTGGAGCCAAACCAAATAGTTTTTATCATCTAACTTCTCTGTAATTTTATATGAGAAGGAAGAAAGAGGTAAATTCGCCGCAATAGGGAACGGCGGTGGCGTCGTTTGCGCCATGGAAGCTGTTGCGGAAGCTTGGATCGATCTCCACGAAGGTGGAAAAATTTTGCTTATGATACCATATTAGAAACTAAGCTAGAGAGAGAGAGAATTGAAATTTCAGAAACTGTATTTTTCATTCTATCTTGAAACAGTTACAGCAGAGTATTTATATTGCTAAGTGATAAAGCAAGTCAGATATAACTAACTGATATGCTTAACAGAAAAGGGAAACTTCTAGAAACTTCTTGATCTAGATACAAGCTAAGAGGAGAAACTAAACTACTTATTAGTTCTCTCTAATACTCAGAAAAAAAATAAGACAACATATTCAGCAATGTTATCCTTCAATCATCAGGGATTAGATATTTCTGTTAATATTATAATATAAAGCTATACTTATGTTTTCACCAAATAGCTTAAGCTGATGAAACTTGAAAGAGTTGGTTCAGAAAATGTTATCAAAATTTAAAATCGCAAGGAACTTAATATTTCTGTCTCTGTGATGATGGACACGGTGACAGGAATAGAATACACAACAACCAAAAACCACAGATGAAGATCTTACAGTATATTTTGACAACACGTTATGTACATCCTCGTAATGCCATAACCTGCTAGGCTCCTTGCCTCCCTTTGTTGATTTTTGGCGGACAATCTCTCTACCCATGTCTCGTATCAAATCATGCATTCCAATCTTGTTTTTCCTGTCCACAATTATGAGACTTTGTTGTAGAAGGACTTTTATTCCAGTTACTGCATAATGCCCACATCCTTCTAATATCTTAGTTACATCTTCCTGGTCCATTCCAATAAAGAAAAAGGCAATATCAAGGAATATTTCTTCAACGTCATCATCCCTTAAACCATCAAAACTTATTCTGAGCTTCTCTAACACTTTATCATTGGGAATGAGTTTGAGTTTATTTAATAGATTCTTCCATTCTGTTTTCCCTTTCCTAGTCAACAAAAATGACCCAATGACTTGAAGAGCTAGTGGCAAACCTCCTGAGTACTTAACAACATCTCTCGAAATGTCAGTAAAATCTTCTATCGGCCTTGGTTGCTTGAATGCATGCAAACTAAAAAGCTCAAGAGATTCATTGTCGTCCATTCTATTTATTCTATGTACATGTATGTTGTCTTTCCCAACTATATCTTTTTCTCTTTCTTGTAAAGTATCAAGTATATCTTTATCTTTTGTTGTGATAATTATTATGCTTTCTTGACCAAACCATTTACTACTTCCACACAATGCACTCAGTTGGTCCAATTTATTCAAATCGTCGAGCACAAGAAAAATTTTCTTTTGCTTAAGATTTTCCTCTAATATCATTTTTCCTGAGTCAACTGAATCTATCTTTATTTTCGTTGTTTTGTAGATATCAGAAAGAAGTCGTTGTTGTAAGATAACTTGGCCATTTTCTTGTTCCCAAACTTCCCTCACATTTAGGAGAATGCTCTTTGACTCAAAATCGTTACGAAGTTCATTATAACAGCCTTTAGCAATGGTTGTTTTACCAATCCCTGACATCCCCCACATCCCTAGAAATCGAGGATATTTTGATTGCTGGCTGTTCAATAATTGAATAACATCTTTCACACGAGATTCTACCCCCACTGGATGGTCCGCAACAAACAGTTCTGTCCTGTCTAGCAAATTTGTAACAATGCCAACTACTTTCTTGATATTGTTGCTTTCGTTCCTAGAAATATGACCCCAAGAGTAAGTGCATGAATAATCACATAATCAATGTGCAACATGAATACGTTTCAAAAAAAGGAGCAGAAATTTTTAGCGAAGAAATAATTGTTGCACATATATGGATCTGAATAAAGAATCACATGTAGATATTGCTTTTTCTCTTTGTATCCTGCGTTAACTTTTAGCCAAATGATAATTTTCATCTTAATTAAATAAATAAAATTTACAATCTATTGAAAACGGATTTTTGTCACAAGTTTTAAAATACATCAAGATAGAAGAGAGAGAGCATAAAAAAATTTAAAAACAAAACAGTATGTTATTGGCTTTTATCATGATCAGGTTGAACATGAAAAAAATTTAAAAAATAAAATAGTATGATTAGATTTAGACTGCTAAAGTGAGAGAGATCACTGTAGAAAAAAAAGTGCAACAACAATAGTTGATTGATTAAAAAATAACAATTGATATTGCTGTAAAATCTAGGTTTAATTACACTTTTGATCCCATATAGTTTGGACTATGTGCAATTTTAGTCCCTTTAGGTTTTTTGAGCAATTTAGTCCCTTTAATTTTCAATCATTACAATTGAGTCCCTATTCCCTTTTCATTGTTAGTACATTCAAATTCTCATAATCAGTTAAATTCTTTCACAAATTGAATGGATTAAATTCTTTTGAGCATTCTTTTACCTAAAATTCCCCAATTAAAAATCAAATTTAACTCAAAATAAAAAATTCCCAAATTTCCCCATCTTTAAACCTTAATCACACATCCTACATAGTTTAACAAATACTATAATAAAAAAAAAAAAAGACTTTAAGGGATTTAGAAGAAAAATATTTTGCTTAATTTTTAAGATAGAGGAACTAAAATCACCAAAAAAAAGATTGACGGGCAAAAATCGTAAAAGTTCAAACTAGAGGAACTAAAGGTGCATTTAAGCCTAAAATTGATACACATGTACAACAAATTATGAAAATGTTTAAATTCAATGGATGATTGAAAAGTCAACTGATATAATTTCACACTTCTATTATCCATTATCTCTTTAATCAAACAACGCACGGCCAAAATCTCTATTTTACTCACAACAGATTCACCAAAAAACTCTTTTCTCTCCCTTTTCAATTTTGATTCCTCTATTCTCTCTATATTCTCCTTTCAAATTTATCTACTATCTATTTAATCAAAATATTCACTACTATAATCTCTATTTTATATCTTCTACAATCTATTTAATAAAAACACTCATATTATGCTTTTAAGTTACAACGAGGAAACAATACATGTTGGTAGCATTTCATTACGGATAAAATGTTATAAAATCTTTAATTTTGTTTAAAAAATACTACAAAGATATTTTGACTAAAAGCATGTAAAATAGTTTTACTATTCAAATTTATTTTTAGAATATCATATATAATTTATTTTTTATTTAAAATACATTTTCAAGTAGTTGTCTAATATTTATATTGTTTTAATATTATAATTTGAAAGATACATGATTAGTTTACAAATATCATCAACAATTTACGAGTTGACAACTATGTTACAATTTCGGTTTGAGACTACTGCAAAAATAGCACGATGCTACCCATACGCATACACAGGTATTTTGCTAACTAATTTAACCAGATTCTGAAAATGTAACTTCATGTACTCACTAATTAATTTAAATATATGATTTAGTACTTAAATTAAATAACTATTTAAACTTGTTTTGTCAAATACTATTCCACTATGAGTATCATTTAAAGGGAGGGGTTTCACTTAAATAATAGTTAAATACTATTCCACTATGAGTATCATTTAATAAGTTAGTGGTTATCATGAATTGAAGTCTCATTTATGTGGAAATTATGAATAAATATTAATATAGTTAAAAATCTAATTGAAAAACAAAGGAAAATGATGTGGAGCATCCTAGAGCTTGGAAAAAAGCTTCCTTTAGAGATTTAGATTGATGATTACACATGCAAAAAACACCAATAAATTTTGTTGCTTTTGATTGAAATATTTATCTTTTTTCTAGAATACCCTTAACTATTTATTATTTCACTATAACATTTCTCTCTCCACAATAAATAGCTAAGGGTATTATTGACAAAACAATAGCTAATCTTGCATTGAACTTTGAAAATAACAAGTAAAATGAAACAAAATAATTCTTTAAAAACGACATGTATTATGAAACAAAGAGAGTATATAGTAATAATTCTAAACGGGTTGGTTGGCCCATGTAGTAATTTTTTCACATTGAACATTTTAAATTTTTAATGTCACACAAGTAAACAAAATATTAAGTAGTTCAGATTCTAGGAAAAAAATTAAATATATCACTTAACCACAAAAGCACAATTTGTTAATAATTTCACACAATAACTATGATATTTAGCACAGTCTATTTCGGGTTGTTCAGTTTTGTCCTCGTTCCTTTACCTAACTTCTTTATAGGATTTCCAAAATGTTCATTTTAATTTAGATATATAGGATTGAGGGCTTCGGTGAATGGAAAACTTAAGAAAAATCTAACTGAAGTCGTGCACGCTATCTTGAATGTCAAGTTTCATAGAAAGAAAATACAAAATTGGACCGTCATAACTTGGAGGAAACTCTTGTAACTGCACATTTGGCTCCTCGATTTCTTCTATCTTTTAAATATTCTCTAATCTCTAATATGTAATTGTACTGTTGAGACTCTGTTTTGGGAACAACTCTCCAGAGGCTAATTCAATATGATTCGGTTTTCTATTCAGAATAGTTTCGCAAAAAATTACTTCTAGGGACACATATTTATTTTGTATTAAGTTTAATGTAGAACTAGACAATTAGAAATACCAAATGGATTAGGAACAACTGTGTGGCAACTTTCTAAATATGCAGAGAGCTACAAATACCAAAATAATTAAAAGGCCAGGAAGTCAAAGCATCATGAGCTGACAATACTCTAAAATATGAATGAATAAATAAATGAAATAGAATTACCCGGAATTTTTGAAGCTAACCCCTGGTATGCCACCAACTTCAAGGAGTGTTGTTTCCCAATTCCTCTTTCTTTCATCTTCTGAGATTCTTGATAAGAGACCTTTAAAAGCTTCTCCAAACTCACCTGTCTGATGTCGTACTTCTGAGGGACGTACCTCATAGAACAGCGGCAGAACCTTCAGACCCCTAGTTCTGCCAACTTCCATGATGTTCTCCAACTCTAGCATACACCATTTTGAATTAGCATAATTTCTGGATAAAACAACGATAGAAAGGCTGCACTGTCTAATTGCTTTCAACAGAGAGACTGAGATCTGATCTCCCCGATGTAACATGTCCTCATCGTCTTTGAAAACAGAAATCCCGGCATTGTAGAGAGCGGTATAGAGATGTGATTTGAATTTGGCACGAGTATCTTCTCCATTGAAGCTCACGAAAACATCGTAGATCTTTTTCTGAAATAAAAAAAATATTATCAAAACTTAAGTACCATAGCTAAATACGTTTATGCAATTGACATCAACTTTGAGCTTAGACTGGAACTTTGTAATTAACAGTTTAGTTAACCTAAAAAGCTTCCACAAAAGAAAAAAAAAACGAATTACTGTTGACTTTGCTTCCTTTGGCATTATTTGTTTTAAAAACAAAAACTATATACTTCAAGGAAAAATCGAGTAGTGCCTCGAAAAACCATATCTTACTACTCACATCAGCTGTTGATGACTTTTCCCGTATGATTTCTTTTCCAAATTTTTGGACCAAATCATGCATTCCTATCCTGTTATTGCTGTCTACAGTTACAAGGCTTTGTTGCACGAGGACACTTATTCCAGTTTCTACGGAATAACCAGAGTCTTTTAGTATCTGAATTACATCATCCAGGTCCATGCCAATTAAGTTTAGAGTTATATCAAGGAATATTTTTTTGACTTCATTGACTAAGCCATCAAAACTTATTCTCAGAATCTCCATTATGTTGTTCCGAGCAATTTTGACTTTGTTTGGAACACTCTTCCAGTACTCTGTTTCCCTTTTCTTAGTTGACAAAAAGGACCCAATGACTTGAAAAGTAAGGGGCAATCCCCCAGAGTAATTAACAACATCTCTAGAAATGTCAGTAAAACCTTCAATCGGACTTGGTTGCTTGAATGCATGCCAACTAAAAAGCTCAAGAGATTCATTGTCGTCCATTCTATTTATTCTATGTACATGTATGTTGTCAAGTTTCTCAAGTATATCTTTATCTCTTGTTGTGATAATTATTATGCTTCCTTGACCAAACCAATCACGACTTCCACACAAAGAATTGAACTGGTTCAAACCACGAACATCGTCGAGCACAAGAAGTATCCTTTTTTTGAGAAATCTTTCCTTTAGTATATTTTCTAATCTAATTTTATTCAGTCTCATTTTTGTTGTTTCATCGATATCTGAAAGAAGTTGTCCTAGTAAAGAAACTGGCCCATTATTCTGATTCCAAACCCGTCCAACATTTAGGAGGAAGCTCTTACCCTCAAAACTGCAACCAAGTTGATTATAAATGGCTTTCGCAATGGTTGTTTTACCAACTCCACCCGTACCCCATAACCCTACAAGTAGAGTATGCTTCAATTGTCCGTTGTTCAGGGGTTGAATTACTTCTTGCACCCGTGATTCTACTCCCACTGGATGGTCAGCAACAAACAAGGAGGTCTTACCCAGCAAACTAGTTGCATGTTGAACTACCTTCTGAATATCTTTACTTGCGTTCCTATAAAATACGAAGTCGAGATAAAGTTCATAAGCAATTGTATAGGCATGCTCCATCATATAATTTAGCGGGGAAAAAAATTATAACGATAATTGCATGTATAATGTATGTGCAAAATCTCAACTATTTTAAAAGGATGCATTGAATATGAATACGAAGGAAAGCAGCCTTGTTTAACCTATGTACTAAAGATAATTGGGTATGATGAGACCTTAACAGACAAGATTTTCTTTACGGCAATAGTTACAGACTTAATCCGACAATCATTATTAGATGGCTACTATCACATGATATACCAACTTAGAGCTTGAAATCCAAAGATCGGGAAAACAAAGGGAGCAAGTGTTTCCATTGTGGTGGTGAGACCAGACAGTGGGAGAAGGAGAATGAGGAGGAGGAAAGGGGAAGTGAGACTTCCCTTACTGTTGGACAACATGCTCAACTTAAGAAACCTTACGATATTTTCAAACAAACAAACGTACTTTTATCAAGCCTTTTGAATAATTTTAGTTCTAAACGTATCTGCATAACAAATTTGAACTCAAACTAAAAGTCTGTATGTATAAGTCAAACTCTGTTTTGCACAACTAAGCTAACATCTGACGTTTAATTGATTGTAACAATTTTATATTATTAAGTTATGGCAACTCTCTTTGTCAAAGAAAAAGAAGTTATGGCAACTCGAATAAATGTTCTAATTCTCATAATTTTTCTCTATAAAAATTCTAAAGGTGTTTTTATCTAGGCTAAATGCACTTTTGGTCCCCTTATTTTACTCAATGCACAATTTTGATCCCCGTATTTTTTTGGAGGCAATTTTGATCCCACTATTTTACAAAATTCTGCAATGTTGACCAAAGTACAATTTCAAACTCTCAGATGCTGATGTGTAACATTTTACCTGACATGACAATTGACTAAGCCTTGTTGGCACACCACTTCATTTCTTTTATTAAAAAACATTTACTTTAATTTTATAAAATGTTTATTAAAAATATAAAAATTATTTAATTATTTTAAATAAATATTTAATTAATAAAAGAAAAGTATTGTAAAATATAAAATTATTTAATAAGATATTATTTGAAATGTGACTTTTAAAATATAAAAATTAATATAAAATGTGACTTTTAAAATATCAAAATCATTTATCTATTTTAAATAAATATTTTAAAGTAAATGTTTTTTAATAAAAGAAATGAAGTGGCATGCCTACAAGACTTAGTCAATTACCATGTCAATTAAAATATTGACACATCAACATCTTAGAGTTTGAAATTCCAATTTGGTCAAATTGCAGAATTTTGTAAAATAGGGGGACAAAAATTGCCCAAAAAAAATAAGGGGATCAAAATTGTGCATTGAGTAAAATAGGGGAACCAAAAATGCATTTAAGCCATTTATCTAAAACATTTGAGAGAAAAAACCATTTAACCACAGTTTGCCTTGAAGCACTTAAAACATATTTCTACTCTAATAATTGTTTTGACCCTGACAACACTTTTCAAAATAAATAAATAGTCAAATTTTTTGAAAACAATTGTTCAGGGAGAGTCTTTTAAAAATCATTATAAGTAGACCTCTCCAATTTGAAGTTCTTAATTATGGAGAAATTTCATAAGTCTGGTGATATTTTTCATCAACAAAAGGCATAATGTTTAGTCTCTAGACATATGAAGTTTCAAGACCTCTCTTCCAAACATTTAACAAAAATGATGAATGAGGTGAATGTAACTAATTGATTCATTGAGTTACAAGAGTGTAGACAAATAAAATATCCAAGATTTTCTATTTAAAAGCATAAAGAGGAAGGCAAAATCTATGGAAGCTTTTGCTTAGAAGATCTCGTGTGACGAAATTTGTGGAACAAATTGCAAGAAAGCTTGGGTTTGGGACACTATTAGAATTTGAGAAGTGAAAAGAAGTATTATGTTTTCATTGATTTGAAGAGAGCATGAGGCTCTATATATACAAGAAGAGGTGGCCTTACATATTCTACTAAATTAAGTGCTAGTCTTTCATATTCTATTGAATTAAATGCTAGCCTTTCAAATTCCATTGAATTAATACAAGAAAAAGAAACGGAAAGAAAAGAAGGCAAAAGGACTAAAATTAATGCCTTCATTATCTAATTATTAAACCCAGTTACAACCAACTGCAGATTTTCCCTGAGGAAGAAGAACAAGTGCCCATGTCTGATTTGCCATTAAGGCATTGTATTAATTTTTCATAGCTTGTGTCCATTGAGAGGATGCTAGAGCTTGCTTTACTGAATGGGGTTCAGTTATGGTTGTGAGAAGGGTGGGAAACAATCTGGGTTTTGCATTACCAGTCTTTGACCTAGCGAGCATGGGATGGTGATTTTGTGGAGGTGGTGAAGGGCTACTAGTAGAGGAAGAGGGTGAGTTGGGATCAATAGTACTTGATGCTGAGGAGGGTAAGGGTGTGGAGATGTTGTTGTCATGTGGTGAGTGAGGTGTTGAAGGAGATGTGTTTTCAGGTGTAGGTGATGGTGGTACATTAGTTGGGGAAGTAGCTGGTGCAGTAGGGGATACAATGCCAAGAGAGGTAGAGGGGGACTTTTGGTAAGTGGAGGACTTGTGCACATTAGAGGGAACATGATTGAAGGGAAACACGTGCTCATTGAACAAGACATCTTTGGAGGTAAATAGTCTACCATTGCCATCTAGATACTTATACCCCTTGTGTGAGGATGAGTACCCAAGAAAAGTGCACTCAGATGACCTGAACTGAAGTTTATGATTATTGTATGGTCTCAGTAAAGGATAGCAAGCACACCCAAACACTTTTAAAAATTTGTAATCAGATACTGATTTAAACAATGTGGATATTGGAATGAGATTTGTGTGTGATGCAAGAAGTCTATTAATAAGGTAAACAGATGTATGAAAAGCATGATCCCAGTAAGGATATGGGAGGGATGCTTGAGACAATAGTGACAGACCCATTTCTACTATATGTCTATGTTTTCTCTCAACCACACCATTTTGGCAGTGTGTGTTTGGACATATGATTCTGTGGACAATCCCTCAACCACACCATTTTGGCAGTGCGTGTTTGGACATATGATTCTGTGGACAATCCCCAAGTCTGCTAGATATTGCTTAAATGGTCGAAACTCACCCCCCCCCCCCCAGTCAGATTGAAGAGCCTTGATTTTAGTATTTAACTAAAGTTCAACAAGGCTTTTGAATTCCATGAATTTGGACAGTGTCTCATCTTTGGTTTTGAGAAAGTAGATCCATGTATGTCTGCTAAAGGCATCAATGAAAGACACATAGTATTTATATCTCAAAGAAGACACCATAGGTGCGGGTCCCTAAAGGTCACAGTATACAAGTTGTAAAGGTTCATTATAGACAGTTTGTGAAGGTTGAGAAAGTAACCTTTGGGATTTCCCCATGCAACATGCAACACAAAAATCAGTATTATTGCTTGAAAAAGTACTGAGATTACAAAGTTTGAGTACATTATACAAGGTAACTAGACTTGGATGTCCAAGCCGGTTATGTCACAAGGATTGTAAAGTGCTAGTGTTGTGGGATCGCAGTGAAATTGACAAGGGAGGGTTAACATTATTTGAAGAAACCGAAACAGAAACAGCAGACTTGTAAGCTTGAGTATAGAGAGGGTATAGACCACTAGAATCAACTGGACCTTGAAGTAGGGGACTGTTATTAACCTATGATTTCCAAGGTAATGAAATTGGTGAATTTGGATGATAGGCGATCTACCTCAGGTGCATGTGTGTTTCTTGGTCCAAATCTCATCTCTTGGTGGTCAAAGAAATAAACTTTGGTAGCCAAATCTACAACAGACGCCAAATACAGAAGCCTGGCTCTAGCTGCTTCTGAAGTCATCTGGGTGCAATCTCTCATGCAGGAACTTCAAGTCATTATTCCTACTCCAGTGATATACTGTGACAACCAAAGCACAGTTGCTCTCGCCCATAATCCTGTCCTTCACTCCAGGACCAAGCATATGGAATTAGATATCTTCTTTGTTAGAGAAATGGTCCTTAACAAGTCTCTAGCGGTAGAATACGTTTCGTCTCAGGCTCAACTAGCAGAGGAACCTAGCCCCTTGCAAAACCTCAATTTAGAGAAATGGTCCTTAACAAGTCGCTAACTGAGTTTGTGGGGGGAATAATAGAGAACAAGAGTCCTAAATTAATAATTAGATAATGAATGCATCAATTTCAGTCCTTTTGCCTTCTTTTCTTTTCTTTTCTTTCTGTTTCTTTTTCTTGTGTTAATTCAATGGAATATGAGAGGCTAGCACTTAATTCATTAGAATATGGAAGGCCATCACTTAATTCAGTAGAATATGTAAGGCCACTGATAGGATACCTCTTCTTGTATAAATAGAGCATCGTGCTCTCTTTCAAATCAATGAAAACATAACACTTCTTTTCACTTCTCAAATTCTAATATATACTTAGTTCAGTAAGTTGTATATTGAGCTTGTAAAGAAGCTAGTAGGAGCATGGGCCTCGCGCACACAAGGATGGCCCAAGTTGACCCGTTGCAGTGCAAATCCTCTGATTTCCTCGCCCCAAGACAATAATAAGCGGCTCAACCTTTTGCTCCGACCCACTTCAGTATTTTTTATTTTTGGTATTTACTTTTCAGGCTTATCCGAAATGTGCTTATTTTGGACTAAAACCATGTTTTACTTGGTCTTCCTATTTTTCCTCCCACAATCTTAATGTAACGGCTAGTAAGCCTTATTTTTGCTGGTCAATACCCGCAACAACAAGTCATTCCTGTTAAACTCATTTTGTGGTCAACCTGTATTGGTCAATCATGATATGGCCAGACTGATAAACTATTTGGGAATTTCAACATTAGAGAGACACAAAAAGCTGCAAATCATGTACTTTTAAAAACCATAAAGATTGAGTCATTTAATTAATTTCATATGTAGGATTCAAAATCTAAGTTTAAAATTACCTGGAATCCACGGAAAATCTGGAAACGTTGCTAACTCCACTCATTGATATGTCTTCCTTCAGGATTGTTTGTGTAAGATCTTCAAAAGCTTCTCCAAGCACACCTAGATGATGAGATACATAGGAGGGATCCACATCATAGAACACAGGCACAATCATCTGACCTATCGTTCTGTGACACTCCATTATTTTCTCTAACTCTTGTAGGCACCATGTTGAATCGAGATAGTTTGTTGAGAAAACGATGATAGAAATTCTAGAACCTTCGATTGCATGCAGAACCGAGGGTGTTAGCCGATCTCCGTTTCTAAGCTTGTCATCATCCTTGAAAACAAGAACTCCAGACACAGTGAGATGTGTACATAGATATGAAGCAAAGGATTTACTAGCAGTGTCTTTGTCACAGAAACTCAAAAACACATCATAGACCCAGCTTGGGTTGCTATGATTATTAGATATCTGGTTTGTGGAAGAGTAACTGAAGGAAGACATGGTGATTTAGGTGAAAGTGAGTGAGTATGTGAGTCTTTAGATGAAGAACAAAGTGAGATGAGGCCAACCCTATTTATCTAAGAGTCCTGCAATACAAGTCAAGGTCAAAGCAACAATTGTAGAATAATAATACTTGCAGGCTTGCAGCACCCATTGTACAGAATAATTTAAAAAAAAAAATAAATAACTACTTCCAACTGTTTCACCCAAACCTAACCCAGCTTTGTCTTTTCTGGTGATATTTTTCCTGTTAAATTATCTATCATTCATTTCGGTACACTACACAGTTGCCAATATTTTACTCTTTATAACTTGACTCTTTCTTGCCAAAATTTAATGCTAAAGTCCGTGTAAACTGAAGAGATGATATTATAGGCTATAGCAAACAAAAATGGAAGAGATTAATTTGAAATGAAGTACAAGTTTTACTTAATTGAAGTAACACGAGCCTTTACCTCATCACAAAACCACTCGTTGTTGTTTTGGCCTTCTCTGCCATTCTCGTCGGAACCTCCGTCGCCACCGCACACATTTGAACCAATAGCCGAGACCACCGTGAGAACTCACCGAACCTCCACCAAACGAGAAGGTGGTTATGACCATTCATCAAGAATACTCTATCTCTTGCGAATTCTCTCTCTGTAGTCACCAGTGTATGCATTGGAATTGGATAATCGTTTGTGTTGCAAGCTAGCGTTCATTTCCCTGTTGAGACTTGCTTTCCCTTTCTCTCTAGCAGTGCCATAAATTCATATTTTGTTTTTTATTATTCAACAAATTTGTAAGAATTTATCGAAAACAATACTAATTCAACTTTGTATCGGAGAGCTCATCGGTTCAACTCTCCACTGGTTTTTTTAGTGATAAATGTAATTACATTCGTAAGTGATTAAAGATCTAGAAGATCTTTCTTGCATTTGTTTGGGACGCCATTCTCTCACCTTAAAATTTTCTGTAACTAAAAAAAATACTAATTTCACAATGCTAAAATCGAAAAGAATTAATTTGTGAACAAACTCGCATCATTCAGGTTAATAACATTAAATGACAAAATACTTACAAATATGAGACAATCAAAAGATCAGAATATCAAGGCTTTTGGATTTCCAATGATGGCACTAAAATCATTGATTGAACGTCTAATAGGTTAAAGTTGATCCGCCAATTTGAACCAAATGAAAGTCGCAACAAAACAGAAAAATTAAACATTGCCACCCCAAAATGAGGAACAATACAATGTCGCACTTAGACGGCAAAATTAAAGAAAAATATGCAAAAGAGATTTTCCAAGCCAAAAAAAAAACTCAAAACCACACATCTTTGGTAAATGGGCATAAAGAGGTGAAGAGTAGAAAAAAATTTAGGCTCTGTTTGGCAATGCTCAACCGCTAGCTTATAGCGGATTCGCTAGTTGTAAGTGTTTGACACAACTAGTTTTTAGCGTTTTTCCACTAGCTTATAGCGTTTTTTGAAACACTACTTGATGTAACGTTGAACTTATAGTTTATAGCGTTTCATTTTTCTCTCAATTTTACCCTCATTACTTTAATTAAATTCCACATTTATCCTACATTAAATAAATTTATCTCTCACTTTTAAGCATTAATTACAAATGTCTATTTACGTAATTTTATTTTTATAAGCTACTTCAACCGCTAATTTTACCAAACAATTTAAATTCAATCATAAATTATCTCACATGCATGCTACTCTCATCCGCTATAATTGTAGCTTTATCCGCTAACTTATCCGCTATCGACTACTTTTTGCTAAACAGAGCTTTAAGAGTGGGGGGCTAGGGTTAGAAAGAAAGTTAGGTACGGTAAATGTTGACAGCATCTCATTTTGTGAGTTTGAGTTTTCGCACACCCTTGTGAAACCTAAAAGTACTATAAACTATCTCACACATTATCTACCTCTAAAAACCATCCTAATCTACATTGTTGTATCTCAATATATTCATCTACCTAACTACCTTTCTCTCTTCCCATTATATGAGTGAATGTATTATGTATCACTAAAACTTAAATGATCCGTTTTTTGACCCATGACATACCACTCTTATTCCTATTTAACAAACTTTAATATGTTATGAGTCACACAAGTTTCTTTACCCATTTAAATTCACCCAAAAAATGGTTGTGGGAATTAACCTTTACTATATATATAGGTATAGGTATAGGTATATCTGCATATCAGCCTCCAATACACATGGGTGTGGTGTGGGATATAATCTCACTTTGAGGGGGATGGACTTATTGTGAAAGAAGAGCAATGATTTTTCCAAACTTTTGTAAACTCACTGCGTTGTTCCTTTTGCATATTTAAGGGTATGATTTATACTTTTTATTCTAACACATAAATGTCTATGTTTGATATCAAGAATTATATATGATTTTGATTTATTTCTCTTTTCCATATATAAATATCTTTTGATCAATTGAACAGTTGATCTCATGGATGCCCAATCAATATGCAAATAATAGAAGTTGTATCAAGTCTTTGAGCGAAAGTTTGATGTAATAGCTAATTACAATGTGTACATGAATTAGAGGTTTTGTAAGGTTATGAAACACAATCTTTTGATTACTATTTAGTTTCTTTCAAATATCTCCCCCTTACCTAAAAAATCTTTAGTCCGAAGAGCTTTTAATTAGTCTACTTCGTACTCTTTTATGTGTATATGCTCCATTTCTAAATTTAATTTTAATGTTTTCGTCCCTTAGTTGGGATTCTTTTTCTTGCTCCAATATCTATCATTTTTCCTTTTTACCACTTCTAGCATCAGCTAAATTAGACTGGCAGTTAATAGAGTCCATATTGGCAAATTTGAATATTTCCTTAAAAATGTCAACTTTTAAAAGTTGTGTTAGTTGGTTCTACTATGTGATTATTTTTGTTTGATAATTTAACCCAAATCTCAATGTTTATGAAGTTGTAAATTGAACTTGGAGTTGCTATGATTTTTTTTTTATAAGTCGGAGTTGCTATGATAAATGCAAAATGAAGTTGAGGCATATTTGTTGATGTGGCTTCATGGGAGAAATGTGATGAGGAATTGTAATGAGCTATGTTTTTTTTCCGAATACTTATGAGGCAAAAAAACCAAACAATACCAAAAAAAATAATTATTTTCCTAAACAATCCACCTTTTAGATTAAATACCAAACTGCCCTTTTTTTTTCTTTTGGTGAACTCGCCCCCCACCCCTAGTTCACCAAAGAAATTTTGCAATTTTTTTTAAAATCCTTTGATGAACTCGCCCCCCCCCCCACATCTAGTTCATCAAAGGGTTTTTTAATTTTTTGATTTTCTTGTATTTAATTTAATTAAAATCTAAATTAATTTAATTTAATTTAATTACAATAATTAATTTAAATAATTAGAATAGTTAATAAAATTATTTATAAAATAATTACGATAAAAAATCCGTTAAAAAATTAAGATATTAAAAATTGGAACAGAATTTAATATTCGATAAGAACAGAAATGAAAAACACAAATTGCAAAAATACAATGATAGGAAATTTAAAACGAAACGACAGGAAAACATAATACAACCTAGTTCTACAGATTGGGCAAATTCAAGCTACGGCGGATGGATTGGGCAGATTCTTCTGTTTCGACGAACAATTCGAGATAAGGTTCAACGAAACCTTGGAATTCTTCATGTTTCTCAAACATTTGACGAACGTCTTGGTCTTTCTTGATAGGCTTAGGGCACTTCCGAATACGATTACGTGGGGTAAAGCTGCAGATGTAGGGGGATTGACATTCGATACTTTTAATTTGTTGCTCCACACCATCTAGTTTCACATTTTTTGTTAGTTTTTCTTTCAATTCTGCGAATGTGATGTTGTTCTTAAGCCTGAAATGTTTAGTTTCACGTTCACGACTATGAATCAACGGACGTAATGGTCGCCCCGTAACTCGTTAGTCATCTGATACTCAACTTTACAGGGGTGCGTAAGTATGGGTTGTTGTGGTGCGCGTGGTCCATGTTGAAGAAGATGCATGACTTCTTCTAGAGTGCGTAATGTGTTTACATACAGCTTTAAGATTTGTCGCCCCATCGGAACGTTAGCTAGATGTTCCATCATTGCGCGGACGTCGTCGTCGCTTTGGATCTCCATGATCCGAATCTTTGGGCGGTCCCATCATCTCTACAATTGAACTTTTTGAAACGAATACGCTCCACGCCTTTACGCCACGCTCCTCTCGGGCGAATCTTCCTCTCACCTTCTCCTTGAGTTGGGCGAATGTGATGTCCTTATTCATCCCGCATAACACATGGTTAGGACAACGAAACACACGCGCCATGTTCGCTCGGTGGTGACAGTTCCATTGTGATAAATGGTGGTTAGGAATTTGTCGTTTGAGTCTTGGGTTTGCGCACAACCGCCATTCCATTGTAGCGGGTGGGGCGATGGTTTTTGGGGAAGAAGCGCAGAAGAGAAGATGAGTCGGAAGGCAAGGGTAGGTTGAGGTAAACCGGTGGTGTTAATGTTAGTGTAATTTGAGAATGTATTTATAATAGGCGTGATCGTGTGTGGCAGCCGTTGATCTAGGGTGATCATATAACCGCTGATTGTAGGGTTTAGTGTCGGCAAAATCTAGGCCGTTAAATTGTATCGGCAAAATCTTGGCCGCTTTAATAATGTCGGCAAAATCTATAGTGTCGGCAAAAAATCTAGGCCGTTCAATAAAAAAGGCCCCAAAGACTATGCACACTCGCACAATGCAAAGATGCACACTCGCACTATACACACTCTGCGCACAATGCAAAGACTCTGCACAATGCAAAGACTCGCACAATGTACACTCGCACAACGCATTATTAAAGATTGAAGATAAAATATTTAATAAGTGATCCAACTTAATTAAATGTGACTTAACATTAAAACCTTAAATTTAATAATTGACAAAAATACCACTTGTTAATTTTGAAATACAACTTCAAACTAATAATACATTAAACAACATTGACTAGTTTACATTGCGGTTAGAGGCGATTATTTTTGTTGTGACCTCATTTCTACAAATTCCGCATCTTTTGAGTGCGGGTTCCTCGCTTCTTTGATCCATCTCTCATGCGAATACGAGTAGATCGTGGGCAACCTTTTTTTCTCTTTCTTTTAGTTGGATCATGTTGTAGTTCAATCGTATTGAAATCGGGCCATGAGGTCTCGATGAGGCAAGGGTGGGAACTCCACAATGTAAGTATTGAAAACATGATGCATTGTGTGGGGTGGATCAACAAACCGCAAGTGGTCGTAATCGCATTTAGAGCATGCTTTGCGATGGCATGTGAACATGGGTAATGAAGGGCCCGGAATTCCCCACACTCACGTGTTTTTGATTCAAGTCGACCACAAATGTGGTCGCAGTCTACCACTTTGTGGTCGTTGTTCTTCCCGAACTCGGAACAATTGCACGCACGATCGTGAATTGTGACGGTGTGCGTTTGTGACACTTTGATGTTTTCAAAGAATGTTTTTCATCAATGTTTCGAGAGAACATTGTTCCGGATGCCATCATCGTCTGCATTTGTGTTCCCCGTTTCACAAAGATCTCGCTCATCCTAAAATATGTTGCATCTATTAATGAACGGATCGGAGATTCCGCACTTCTTAAGGACATTGTTGATGCACTCGCAAGGTTTGTTGTCAAGTGCCCCAACGGCAACCTCCATCTCGCGATATCAACAAGCGCTTGCGGGTTAATGTCTTCAACCCAATGCACGCCATCAGGACCTACTTCGTCAGCAATTTTATTTTTGTAGTGATTAGTTGATCTCTCCGTCATTGAGTATGCTGAAGCAAGTAAAGTAAGATGTTGGTAATTATGGAATGCAAAATACATAATAAAAAATTAATAAAGTTTCAAAGATACTCGACCCATATTGACGAGATGTTTCTGGCGGTGAGTGTTCTTAAAGTGTCTCATGAAGTTACGTGCTATGTGGCGGATCACGAGATCACGTGTTTCCAGCTTGGTGTTTACACGCCTAATAAAGACTTTTTGATAGACTCGTGTCTATCCGATATCAAACAGAGTCCCTCCCGTGGTGTCACAAATTGTCTTAAACGAGATAGGAAGAAATACCAAGCCTCCATTGTCTCACCTCGACAACCGCATACACAATTGGGAAGGTTCCGCTTTCTTCCGCTTGTGCGCGATTGCCAAAAGAAGGACCCCTTTGTACCTACCATACAACCATGTTCCATCAACAGACACCACTGGTTTGCAGAATTTAAAGCCTTGTATGCACGGGCCAAAACTCCAAAAGATGCGGTGGAAAACACCTTTGTTGGTGACTTGTTGTTCATTCTCATAGAATGGTTTGTACTGCCAGTCGATAACTGTGCCTGGTATATAGTGAGAGAAACCCACTAGGCATCTGGTTACCTCCTTGTAAGAGTCTTCCCAATTACCGTATACTTTTTCGATTGCTTTTGTTTAGCAATCCAAGCCTTCTGTAGGAACTCGTACGTGAATCGCTCCTTGATGTGTGCGATCAACACAATACATCGATATTGTTGGGTCCCGCTTACAAGTGGAAGGATATGAGAACATATGAAGGAAGACGTCATCCGGAGGTGATCTTGGGAAATATTGGATGTTGTACATGTGTGTGGGTGAGTCAACTCGTGTAATCCCCACAAACCGCATTTTGCTCCGAGCCTCACAACACACCTCCACAAACACGTATCGTGAACACAAGAAATCTCCCAAACTTTAGTAGTAGATCTGTTGACTTGGTATGCAAATGAATTGTTTAGGTGATATGTTTGGATGAATTCCATGGCTATTTCTTTTGTGGGAAATTTCATTTTGAGTTTCATTCGTTTGGGTCTTCATTTGATAAAAGTTGGTTCCGGTCCATGGGATGGGCAAACTCTAAATCATAAGGTTACGGGCTATAAGTCGTGACATTTTGAAAGTGTGGGACAGGCTCGCGAATGCAACACCTATGTTGGGGGTAGTTTGAATTGGTTCCCGAGCGCTTCTTCACGCTCAAGAATTTCATCTTCATCATCGCTATAATCCCCAACGCCCTCATTATGGACACCAACAAACATAGTAAACGGTGGGGTATTAGTTTCATTCTTTGGAGGGTTAGTTGTATTAAGGTCAATGGGGTTTTCTCGAGGATGATGGCGCAGAGTGATGGTGATGTGTAGAAGGACTATAATGCATGTTCGTTTGGGATGATGAAGGATTGAAGTGAGGGTAAACAGTGGGATGAAATCGGTGTATGGTTGAAATGTTTGTTGAGAAAAAGGGATGGTGTGTGGTGGTGGAGATGGAATAGAGTGGGGTTCACTTACTCGAGTATAGTTTGAAGGAGCATCAACCAATTCTCACAGTATATTTCTCGTGTCTGAGATACCTTGACCTCTACATTGTTGGTAATGCTCCATCATCATTTCAAGTTGTTCATCTGGATGTAATTTGAAACCCGCATAAAAGTCACAACCACCATTGAGAGTGTTGTGGGAATACCGATATGTAATACTAGAAACCATTTGGGAACAGTCGGAGATATTATTTTTCAATGGCTTCTTTAACTTGAGGTAGTTTGAATTTAGAGCTGAGTTTGACAAGGGTGTAGTTTTGACATCTAAACAACAAACCCCGAGTATCTGATTTTTCTACATAACCATTGTAAAACACGGTGATAAAAACTGGGGCTGGAGTTGGAGCCATTGATGAAGTTGGGAGCAGGAGGGTGTGTTTGAGTTTTAGTTGGTAGTAGGAGGATTTGTAAAGGTGTGGTTAGTGGTGAGAGATGTAGTGGGTATTTATTGAAATTCTGACGGTGTAGATTGCCTTGAGGGGTTTTGGTTTTGAAGGCCAGGATTGCACCGTGACTTTTGACGGCTACGATTGCACCGACAATTTTAATGGCCAGGATTCCACCGACAGTTTTGAATATTTCAATGTGCATTGTTCATAGAGGACCAGCTTGCATTGTGCGCAGAGTGAATCGCGGCATTGTTCGAGTCCATCCATCGTGCGCGCGCATTGTTCGTGAGTGAATCGTGCACCGTGCATGTGTATGGACCTGACCATTATCAGAACAATCATGACAACCACTAAGGCATCTTGACAAAGCCTAGTGGACAAACCCCAGTGGCCCCCTTGTCTCCCACTATCAGAAGGTGAAATGCATGTGAATAATTATTGAAAGTTAGACGGTTTAGATTGCACCGACAATTTGAACGGTTAGGATTCCACCGACCGTTTTGTTTCTTGCAATCCTACACCCATTATGGTCGTGGCAATGTAGGGTATATTTTGTGAAAATAATGCACATAAAAAATTAGGGGAAAAAAAGGGAAAAAAAGTAGGGCAAATAACCATGTTAATTTTAGGTGAAAAAAATGATTTTTAGCACACTTTCTAGTAAATAAATTACTCATTAAAACATTTTTAAATTTTTTTTTACAACACAACACTTTAGTATTACACTTTCTCAACAAGGTATAATATTTAAAAAATTATAATACAAATTAAATTCGTAGGAAAAATGTTCCTAAAGTTATGTAAAAAACCGTTTTTTATACTTAGTGAAAATAAAATTCAATCTTCAATTCCTTTCTTCTACTTCTACACCTACAAAGTAATACAATAACTAATAAATCAATGAGATTTCATTGACCTCAGTACCTCTCCTATCATGTCATATAAAATTTTGAATTTTATTAAATTTTTAACCTAACTTAAATTCATTTAACTTAGACAATACTATGACACTTCCTTATGGACAAATGCATGTGAACTACTTTAATAATGGTTGAACACAAAAATCAAAATCATCATTTACACCACTACACCCATTTTGGTCGTGGCAATATAGGGTCTTTTTTTTAAATAATAAAAAAAATTAGGGGAAAAAATGGGAAAAAATTAGGGCAAAAAACCATGTTAAGTTTAGGTGAAAAAAATGATTTTTAACACACTTTCTAGTAAATAATTTACTCATTAAAACATTTTTAAATTTTTTTTTTCCAACACAACACTTTAGTATTACACTTTCTCTACAAGGTATAATATTTACAAAATTAAAATACAAATTACATTCGTGGGAAAAATGTTCCTAAACTTAAGTAAAAAACCGTTTTTTATACTTAGTGGAAAAAAAAATCAATCTTCAATTCCTTTCTTCTACACCTACAAAGTAATACAATAAATATTAAATCAATGAGATTTCATTGACCTCAGTACCTCTCCTATCATGTCATATAAAATTTTGAATTTTATTAAATTTTTTAACCTAACTTAAATTCATTTAACTTAGACCATACTATGACACTTCCTTATGGACAAATGCATGTGAATATTTGTCATAAACCATGTGAAAGACATATGAACAACCTAGAGACAAACAACTTGACAAAGGCATGTGAATTAGTGTCATAAAGAGTTATTAGGGTCATGTGAATAACTTAGACACAAGTATATGGACAAAGATATGTGAACTACTTTAATAATGGTTGAACACAAAAATCAAAATCATCATTTACACCACTACACCCATTTTGGTCGTGGCAATATAGGGTATTTTTTTTTAAATAATAAAAAAAAATTAGGGGAAAAAATGGGAAAAAATTAGGGCAAAAAACCATGTTAAGTTTAGGTGAAAAAAATGATTTTTAACACACTTTCTAGTAAATAATTTACTTATTAAAACATTTTTTAAAATTTTTTTTCCAAAACAACAATTTAGTATTACACTTTCTCTACAAGGTATAATATTTAAAAAATTATAATACAAATTAAATTCGTAGGAAAAATGTTCCTAAAGTTATGTAAAAAACTGTTTTTTATACTTAGTGAAAAAAAAAATTCAATCTTCAATTCCTTTCTTCTACACCTACTAAATAATACAATAAATATAAAATCAATGAGACCTCATTTACTTCAGTGTTGTGGTTTGAATGGAGAAGAAAATTTTTTGTTTATAGATTAGTTGCTGCTGATTCTCTTGAAGAAGAAGATCACACAACTTGTTTTAAGAAAGAATTAAATTCAAAAATGTGGTTTGAATGGAATGAGTATTGTGGTAATCGAGCCTATTGAAGTGCAGGTTGACTTAATGGAGTAGTCAAATAAAATTTCAATCTTCAATTCGCTTTCTTGTAAAAACCGTTAAAACTCTAGTACAATCTAAACCGCTTAAACCGTATTGCAAGAATGAACCATCCATAAAAATCAAATATAATATAAATATCGGTTTTCAAAAATAAATTTACTTTCGTGGACAAACCCCAAGTGGCCCCTTTGTCTCCCACTATCGTAAGGTGACATAATTGCATTTTGGAATCCAAGACCCATTATTGCGCTTTTGTCCCCACCAACCACCGAACAATCTTCGAATTCATTGGATTCCCCACAAAACCGTGTGTGCTCAAACAAAACCATGGGTCGAAACCAAACCATGGGCTGAAACCATCTTTCAATACCATTATAGATTCACCCATATATTCATTCCCTTCATTCGCATAAAATCAAACCATCTTCTCTTCTCTCGCTCTTCACCTTCCACAAGCCCTTGCCTTCCGAACCATCTTCTCTTCTCTCTCTTTTCATCTCTTGGTCTAACACGCAACCGACTTTACTTTCTTTATCACTCTCTTCATCTCCATCCAAAAATGTCTTCCTACTAAACCAAGCTAATCATATTTCCAACTATCTCAACAATGACCCCATGGATGTTCATCACAAATTCACACTTCCCACACCGCATGAATCTATACTACCTTTGATAGAAAGAGCTGGGTTTGGTAAAATTCTTTCAATTGGCTCGCTCAAAATCCAACCACCTTGGTGGCGGCAATGATCGATCGAACGCGGAGACCGTAAACACACACGCTTTCATCTTCCAAAGAGGGAGTGCACAATAACTCTCCAAGACCTCCGATTGCGATTGGGGCTTTACGTTGACGGAGATGCCATTATCGCAATACCTCAAAAAGTTAGCTTTGAACTATGCGAACGATATTTGGGTAAAGTTGTCCCAAATAATGGAAAAGATGGCCATCGTCTTCTTACATTGACGTGGCTACGCTCGTGAATTTATGGAGGTTCCACAGGGGCTTCCATGACGCTTCTTAAACAATATTGTAGGGCTTGGTTGTTGCTTTTGATCGGGGTACATACTCCCGCACAAAACATCAAACAGAGTCGCATGAAATACCTACTCCCTGATAAATTTCGACAAAATATCCAATTTAGTTGGGGTCGGCATGTTTGAC
This sequence comes from Oxytropis ochrocephala, assembly GCA_020916435.1. Classification (NCBI taxonomy): domain Eukaryota; kingdom Viridiplantae; phylum Streptophyta; class Magnoliopsida; order Fabales; family Fabaceae; genus Oxytropis; species Oxytropis ochrocephala. The sequence goes on from CM037091.1 coordinate 94,624,642, forward strand.
AAACTTATACCGGATGTTGTGTACGACATCTACAACGCACTGAAAGGCTATGGGTGGATGTACTCTTTTATTACGATCTTGGAGTCCGTACCGCATGCCTTTCCTAACACCGTCTTGCACACTTTCATATGATTGGCCACTAGCAAAGAGGTAAAAATTTTACACTTTTTAAAAAATACTAACAATTACATTTGATCTTTATGTTAACCGCCTCCTTTTATTTACTAGATGGGCAACACCACCACTTAATCACACCAGGATGTCCAAGAGACCTTGTTTCGCATGAACAAGGATCGACCACATGACACCGAGGATTTTAAGTGGTTGCCTTATGAGGATTTCAACCTTCCAGCTGACGCATATGAGGGCTCGGCCATATGGACTACAAACACAACTATGGTGTGTTTCCATATGGTCGAATGGCACCAGCGCGATAGGGTTAAATTGCAATACCGACTTCTCGCAAGAGATACCAAAGACAACCACGAGATTTGACTCGCGCACGTAATCACCATGCAGGGGACATCATGACACCGATTGGACTCGATATCACACTCGTTGGATCGATCGTTGGAATGATAGAGAAAAACGGTGTGTTGTTGTGGTCGACCGCTATGGAACACCAAAGCGATCCGATAGATACATGCGCCGTTTTCCACAAATTCTCGCCATACATTTCGCCGACCAACAACTAAGGGATCCCCGTGTCTTTGTGTTGTGGCTGATGTGGAAGAATCAGATGAAGAACAAGCACCACCTCCCCCAAGAACTCAAACTGAACGTCGAGAGCGTAACCGTAATCGTTATCGACGTCCGGCACAAACTCAAGATCGGAACCAAACAGCGTGTGAGATGAGAAGAATATGTGCCCCACCGCCACTCTATCTCACACACACCAACATCTCGGACACCGATATGTTCGACTCTCTGTTTGGTTTCGCGCGGTGCACCGGACCGCGATTTATGCTCGTGAACTTCAAGAGAGGGCCGTCGGTGCTAGTTCTTCATCAGTGCCTCAATATTATCAATACCCACCTCCCCCTGAGCCCGGCCGTGCTAGTTCTTCATCACTGCCCCAATATTATCAATACCCACCTCCCCCTGAGCCCGGCCGTGCAAGTTTTTCATCGGTGCCACAATATTATCAATACCAACATGCCCTGAGAGCCCCAACCCCAATTATTTCCGCACCCACCTCCCCTCGCCACGATCGAGGAAGAACCCAACAACCACAACGGCGTCAACGTCCACAACGTAATCCCCGTCCTAGACGGTGTGGAACTGGGTCTCATCTTCTTCGTTAATACTTTAATGTATTATTAGTTTGACAAGTTGTATTTCATAGCAAAGAAGTTGTATTTTTATGACTTATTAAATTCAAGGTTTTAATTAATGGTCTACATCTTACCGACAATCGCTTAACGGCCTAGATTTTTGCCGCAATTTTTAATATCTTCATTTTTACCCCAATTATTTTATAAATAATTATTCTAATTATTTAAATTAATTATTGTAATTAAATTAAATTAATTTATATTTTAATTAAATTAAATACAAGAAAATCAAAAAATTAAAAAACCCTTCGATGAACTAGGGGTGGGGGGGGCGAGTTCATCAAAGGATTTTAAAAAAAATTGCAAAATTTCTTTGGTGAACTAGGGGTGGGGGGGGCGAGTTCACCAAAGAAAAAAAAAATAGTTCACCAAAGAAAAAAAAAAGTGGCTTAGTTTGGTATTTAATCTAAAAGGTGGGTTGTTTAGGAAAATAATTATTTTTTTTGGTACTGTTTGGTTTTTTTGCCTACTTATGACATTCATCGAAAGGCGTTCATTTCATATAGTTTTTCGAATTCTTTGAAAAATTTGCATGAGAAGATTTGGTCTCTCCCTTTCCTTTCGTTTGTAGTATAAATTTTTCATAAAAAATATGTATAAAATATACCTATTTATGAATTATAATAAATAGCAATTTAACTCTTTCATTGGAAAGGAAATGTTTACTCAATAGATTTGATAATGACATAAATATTTTATAAACTCAACAAGTTTAGCTCCCAAAGTTGGTGTGATCTACTATGATCCCAAAAAACTCAAGATGTAATGACATGGATCTCTTTTTTTTGGGTTTTTTTTTGGTACCCCCACCCATTCCCCTAACACCCACACCCAAATTGAAATCCCCAAAATGCCCTTTGTAATCTATTTTTTTTTTTAAAAAGACGCATCGTATATATGTCATTTGGGACATATATACGATGGGTAGTTTTAACGCATCGTATATATGCCCTCTCTTAGGCTCAAAATGATCTAAGGCTTCCATGTTCCATAGAACCTGCATTCTAACCGTAGAGATACAATACCAAAGAATTTGGATTGTTTCCATAGGAAAGCCAATATCTTTTAGTGTCTCTTTAATGAAGTCCCAACTCAACCTGTCATAAGCCTTTTCTAAATCAATCTTGATAGCCATCCAACCTTTCTTCCCCGTTTTCTTTCTCATAGAATGGACAATTTCTTGGGCAACTATCACATTGTCTCTACTCTGTCTTCTAGGAACAAAAGAACATTGAGCGGGACCTATTAATTCAGGTAAAATTCCCCTAATTCTTTGAGACAAGATCTTGGTAATAGTCTTATAAGACACATTGCATAAACCAATGGGACGAAACTGCTTCATACAAGTCACTTCCTCAACCTTAGGAATTAAAGCAATGAATGTTTCATTAATTTCTTTGATTCTCCAAGGTTCATTCTTCATATCTCTAATTATTTGGCAAAAATCAGGCCCAACAATTAACCATTGACTATGATAGAATATGGCTTGAAAACCATCAGGGCCAGGAGTTTTAAAAGCTCCTATACTTTTTATGGTATTGTAAATATCCTCATCAGTCACAGGTCTGGCAATGCCACACAGCACCGAGAGCTCAATGGAAGGAAATTTTCCAGTAAGACAAGACAGTGAAAGAGTTCCATCGTGATCAAAAAGATTTCTGAAATAACCAGTAGCCATGGCTTCTAGCTCCCCGGATTCAAACACCCAATCTCCCCTATCATTCTGCAAGGTCTTGATGAAATTCTTTCTTCTTCTTATGGTTGTGACACCATGGAAATATTTAGAGTTTTTATCGCCAAATTCAATCCACTTTGCACGAGATTTTTGGAACCAAATAATCTCTTCCATTTGAAGCAATCCTTCATACTCTTTCCACTTCTGATGTTGCAAGGATGAGAGATTTCGATTAGGACCTCTAGCAAGTTGATGCTCAATTCTTCCCATCTCCTTCAACAGGTTTTTTTCCCTCGTAAAGATGTTTCCAACATGTTAGAAACATTATGGTCCCAATAATCAGCAATCACATCACTAAAATTAGGGTGAGAAAGCCAAATTGCTTCAAACCTAAAAGGACGACGATGACGATTAGGAGGATGATCATTGTCAAACTTTATCCAAAGAGGAGTGTGATCAGATTTTAGCTTAGGCAAATGAAATAGCTCAATTTCCTCAAATTGCATACGCCAATCAAGGTTAACTAATAATCTATCAAGCTTCTTGGTTGTATCACCTCTAGCCCAAGAAAAAGGAGTGCCATTGTTTGGGCTTATCATCAGCTCACAGTGGTTAATAACTTCTAATAATCTATGGTCATGTCTCATAGGAGAATTAAGAACTGACCCTCTTCTATCAAAGTCAGCCATAGTGGCAATTAAATCTCCCATATTTGCCCAAGATCCAGAAATAGAGTCTTGGAGCTCATGGATATAATCCCACAAGTCTTGTCTAGGAGCATAGTAATGACTTCCATAGACAGCAGTAAGAAACCAAGGTTGCTCATGAACTCTCTCACTTTCATATGAATAAATTGAAAAGAGGAAGAAATTGCCCGAACATTTCAATCGTTAGCATCCCAAAGACACCAAAGACCACCTGATTGCCCACGAGCTTCCTCAATATATTGACTATCAAAACCAATTCTTCTAATAATCTTCTGTGCAGCAGCACCACTAATATGAGTCTCCATCAAAATAACCATAGAGACACGGTATTCTCTTCTAAGATCTCTAATTAGACCCACAAAACCTTTAGAAGCAGTTCCTCTACAATTCAAACTCAGAATATTCATTGACTAGATTGAGATTTTCTTGGGGTATCTACCACTCCAGGGATCTCCATAGGATCAATTTCCTGTTGTTCATCAGAGATCATAACAGTAATATCATCCATAGGGGAATCATCCCCACTTCCAGGCTGCTGAGTATTGGGCAAAAGCTCAGAATGACCTTTATTTTTTAGGAGACTAGCCCTAGCACTATCATTCTCATCAATGATACCCAAGGCTTGCCTAAAAGGATCTTCATTCCTGAATTTCCTTAGAAGAGTTTCACCTCTAGATTTATACATGGCTCTCATGTATTCAAGCATAGCTTGTTCCTCGGCATTCTTCATTTCATTTGCACTAGTACTAGCCATAGAGAAATTAGAAGGATTATTCTTTTTCCCCGCACTAGGAACATCCTCCATCCCTTTCTCTTTTCCAACTAGTTTAGCTGGAATGACAGGTTTGGCAGTTTTATCTTTGTTCATCAATTGACCACCTTTCACCTTAGCTTGTTGAGGATTTTCCACCCCCCAAGAGTATTACGAACTCTAACTTTGGCCTGTTTAACCGTATCAATGGATACATCCACAGGGACATTTGCTTTCACACCTTGATCCACTTGGACATTGAATTTCTGGTTATCTTGCACTTGAGCAGCATGCTTGGGTCCCTCCTGGACTCTACCCTTGCCTTTGCTAGGCTGTTCCTTGTATTTAATAGTCACTGGCTCTTTGTTCTTAGCCCCAAATTGGGATTGTTTATTCTTCCTTGATACATATTTTGGAATATTCCAAGGTCTGAATTCAATTCCCTCACTAGTATTCTCTGCAACAATTTGCTCAGTAGTACTAGCTGTATGAGTACTAACTATCTATGTTTCCATTGCAATAGGTTCATTAACAACTTGTGGTTCAGGAACAACCTCCAACAACTCTCTACAAGTATCCTTCTTGTGGCCATATTTGCCACATCTAAAACAAATATAATGGAGGCCTTCATATTCCATAAATAGCTTTATTCCTTGAATGGTAATATAAGAATCCAGAGGTTCATCCAAGTTTAGTTCAACACAAAGAATTCATTCACTACAAGAAAAACTGAAAATCCAAGGCAAAACTTTCTGGCGGATTTTAATCCCCCAGAAACTTTCCGGCGGATTTTTGACATTTGTGGGGGATTTAATCCGCCAGAAACGTTTTGGCGGTTTTTTGACATTTGTGGGGGAATTTTGACATTTTCGGCGGATTGTAAAGTTTCGGACAAAAAAAAAATCCGCCACAAATGACCTTAAATCCGCCGCAACGGACACAGTGAAAATGGGTGGGAACTTTAAATTTTGAAATCCGCCGAAACGGACATAAAATCCGCCACAACGGACACAACCTTTTTATCCGATTTCTTCCATTGTTTCTACAAATATTCTCTCATTCTCAACACTCTCAAATTTCTTCACTCATTCTCAACTCTTCTCTTAACTTCTCTCAAATTTCTTCACTCATTCTCAACTCTTCTCTTAACTTCTCTCAAATTTATTCACTCATTCTCAACTCAACTCTTCTCTTAACTTCTCTCAAATTTCTTCACTCAAATTTCTCAACTCTTCTCTTATCTTCTCTCAAATTTCTTCACTCATTCTCAACTACTCTTCTCTTAACTTCTCTCAAATTTCTTCACTCATTCTCAACTCTTCTCTTAACTTCTCTCAAATTTATTCACTCATTCTCAACTCAACTCTTCTATTAACTTCTCTCAAATTTCTTCACTCAAATTTCTCAACTCTTCTCTTAACTTCTCTCAAATTTCTTCACTCATTCTCAACTCTTCTCTTAACTCCTCTCAAATTTCTTCACTCATTCTCAAATTTCTTCACTCAAATTTCTCAACTCTTCTCTTAACTTCTCTCAAATTTATTCACTCATTCTCAGCTCTTCTCTTAACTTCTCTCAAATTTCTTCACTCAAATTTCACAACTCTTCTCTTAACTTCTCAACTCATTCTCAACTCGTCTCACTCAAAAAACGCGTTTGTGGAAATTTATTTTTTTTGAAAAAAACACGCGCATTTTTGGAGGATTTTTTTTTTAAAAAAAACATTTTCGGCGGAATTGGTGTCGTTTACGGCGGATTTAACTGTGCTTAAAAAAAATTGCGGCGGAATTGGTGTCGTTTATGTGGATTTGATGTGCTTAAAAAAATTGCGCGGAATTGGTGTCATTTCTGCGTGGATTTGGTTCGTGCTTAAAAAAATAAATAAATAATTGCGCGGAAAAATCCGCCAAAAGGACCTTAAATCCGCCGCAAATTTACTCGAAAATTCCCCACAAAAATCTGCATGAAATGACCTTAAATCCGCGGAAATTCCACTAAAAATACGTTAAGCGACCACCTTTTACCTATCCGGAGATTTGGTGTTTTTTGGCGGAAAAATCCGCCAAAAAAACCTGTTTTTCTTGTAGGGATTGCAACTCAATAGGTAACTTTGGAATTCTAATCCAAACAACTACTTTTTGAGAAATAGATGTTGTTAGTGAGAAGTAAGGTCTCCATCTTTGCACAATAAGATAGTGGTCTGCTACTTTCCAAGGCCCTTCATAAAGAGTGTGCCTATAGTCCTCCATTGCTGAGAGTTGAACAAGATAGAACTCATCTGCTTAGTCAATGAGCTTGAAGGAACCTTCTTTAACCCAAAGGCGCCTCAGCCTATTTTCCAGCAGCTTATAGTTTACCTTCTTGCCCAGAATTTTCACTATAAGAGTGTTTTTCCAAGGCTTTGTAAGTCTCGTAATTTCTTCCTCTGTTACGGGTATAGCAGGATTTTTCTTCCTAGGTTTTGAGCTCTTTGGCATTTCTTCCTTAGGATCCTTATACCAACGGTCCTCTGGTAGGTCAACATGAAGTAAATCTCCCCAACATTCATCAGAAAACATCCCTTCCTGTAAACACTCAATTTTTAATGGTATTTTTGACGTTTTCTCGAAAAAATACGAAAATATGCATTTTTTGCGTGTTTTGCGTGTTTTAGTCGTTGAATACGTCATTTTACTAGTTTTTATCACTTTCGCATTATTTTACTCTTTTAGCTTAAACAAAACAAAAATATATAATGTAAAATCACAAAAATAGTATATTTAATTTAATTGTCTAATTAGAATGTTTTTTTACAATAATTATAGAAACCAAACATTAAAAATCTCCAAACCAAACTTGTCTTCATTCTCTCGGTTCCATCTCCCATGTTAACACATCATAGCATAGCATAGCATAGAGCCATAGAGCACAACACCTTTGCATCAACTGTGTTGATTACCTTAACGGTTTTCTTTCTCTAAGTGCAATGGTTGTGGACATGATTTCTAGCAATGACAGTGGAGCACCAAGAAAGTCAGGGATACTTGCGAAGGTTAAGTCTCTCTCCTCAGAGCTCGTTTTGACGATCCGAACGGTGAAAGCGAAGACATATGTCCCACAAACCTGTTGTCAAAAAAAGAAGACGATCCAACTATTAACGAATCCGGAATCGCACTTTTACGGTGAGTGGTTTGAGAAAAATGGACCCAAAACTACAGTTATTTTGAAGGCAATTTCTCTCTCCTCGGACCTCATTTCAACGATCCGAACAGTGAAAGTGAAGATATATGTCTCACGACCCTACTGTCAAAAAACGAAGACGATCCAACGGTTAACGAATCCGTAATCACACTTTTACGGTGACAGGTTTGAGAAAAACGAGAATTGTGTTCTCTATGCGGGAATTTCTTTCTCTATCTTGTTTTAGTCCCACATCGCTTGCAAGAAACAACCATCCTATAGCAATTGACTATAAAAGAGGTTGAGAGGTGAAGGTTTGAGGAGAGATCATTGGCGGGTTAAGTGAACTTTTGGGTCAAGCCTTTGCGGCCCATTTCACTAAAAACCTGTCTTTGATCAGTTTGAACGTTTTGAGGTGGCTTTCCAGTTCTCAAAGCGGTTTTTGCGGTTCTGAGGTCAAAATGGACTAGATAAGAGTCCGATTCGCAGTTGACCTTGTCAGAATGCGCGGTTCTGTTTGGCATTCATCGTGTTAAGGTTTGTCATGTATTTATCTATTCATTTTTATTATTATCTTTTTTTTTGTACCTATTTATTTATTTATTGTTTATTTATTTATGTATATATTTATTTATTTATGTATATAGTTATCTATTTATTTTTTTAATTGTTCGTTTTGTCATTTAAATACACAATTTATTTATTTTTCTTTTTTTCAAAAACTAAGTAACTGGTAATTAGGGTTTGACTTAGATGTACATCTTATCAAGCCCACAACTTTGATTTAAGGGTCTTTAGTTGTACAACTTAGACCTTAAATCCCTTCAAAATAAAAATCACAAACCAGACTTTCCACATACATAAATAGGAAAAACATTCGACGTTTTGTCTCTTTTTTTCCCAATGCTGCCAGAAATATATATAATAAATAATAGAAAGAAGCGGCTAAGCCCCTGCTTGATAAACTCGCTCGCGAAGGGGTACGTCCACAGATCGCTAGGACCGGGAACTGATCGAGACGAGAAAGGAAAAGCCATAGTCTTCACCTTCTTCGTTTGCTCACCATGCTCAACGTAAGGCGAGTGAAAGAAAGTGACTCGACCGAGGTCTGGTTTTGATTCCAAAGAGGTATGATAACTGCAGCATTCAAGATAAATGCTTGCATCCGGAGATAGATCTTCCATATAGATCGTCGTGGCATGAACTTTGTCAAAAAATGAATTTCTAGCTAACTCCTCTTCCTATTGATCTTGATTAGTTCCAGCTTTTCCCAAACTAAATATTTCTTCTATATTCACCTATTTTCATAGAAAATACAAAATCTAATGGATTCGATTTGGATGTACATCCTGTCAATCCGGTTTAAGAATTTAGTTGTACAACTTGGATCTTAGACCCCTTCAAAATAAAACCAACCAATCAACCAACAAATTTTCAGGAAGAACTACGTGACTTTTGAGTCTCTCATCGCACTGCAGAGTGCGTGAGCGCAAGAAGGTCTCCCCACAAAGTCAAAATAAATTTTCTTCCAAATTAGTCCCTATTTCATTTCCTTGTAAATAATTAATTATTTTTCTATTAAATTTTTGTAAATCTTATTTTTAGGTAAACAAATAATTAAACGACTTAGTAATTATTGCACAAATCAAATTTAGGGTAACTGTCTTAGGACAGATGTGTTAGGGGTGCAATGAAACTAGTTTTCACCCCTTCCCTTCGCATAACATACTCCCGAATCCAACCTAGTTACGCAGACCTATAACCTTAGGTTTAGGTTTTTCTCAATTTCCCTTTTTAAAATAAATTGGGTGGCGAGTCCTCGAATATCCATATTTGAGCTGTCCGCGTCGAGATTCCGGTCACGACACTTCGCCTTCATCATTAATTAACGCCTGTTTGAAGGATTTGGGTTCAACTGTTTTCGCATCAGAAACAGGGAGTTTAGGTGCAGCTACTATCGTATCAGAAACAGGGGAAACCAAAGCTTGTGGTTCCTCTGTCATTTGAATCTCTTTACTAGCTTCTTTAATCCCTGCATTATCGAACTTACTCTTCTTATTGGTTCTAGATTACACACACCGGAGGTAGCAGCATGAGGAGGCACGAAAATATCCAGCGGAGTGGTGGTTACCGTTGGGTTTCCAGGCGGTTGCATTTCGTGCCCTAGTAGAGCATTCGTTTGTTCGTACTATTGGTTGGATCTCTTATCTTCCTAAGGGAGATTACACATTTGATAATATAGGACAAAACTTATATAACAATCATGAATGTTTTACTTTTCATGAATTTGAGTAATTTTAAATCTTATTTTATCATTTTAGTTATTTTAATTAGTAATGCTAAATCCATTTTATGTATCTACTATCTATATTAACAATTAACCCACTACCAAAAATACCAAATTATCCCTTACTTTTATCTCAATCTTAGGGATAAAAATGTCATTTCAATTATTTTCTTTTACTTTTTTACTCTCTCTCACTTTTATTATTAGTGGGTCCCACTCTCACATCATCTTTTTATTTTTTTATTTCACTTTAAAACCTACTTTTCTTTTTCTCTTTCCCTTTCTCTCTCTTTCCAATTCTCTCTATTATCAACATAATCAAAACACCCACTACCAAAAATCTTTTTTTTACAAAATTACTAATTTTGTAAAAATCAATAATTACATAAAATTGATTAAATTAATATTACATTATGTAGAATTTACTATTTACTATAATCTATTCGAACTATTAAACCCAATTAATTTAACCACTACTATTTGTCTAAAAAAGTGATACCGCTGGCAAACATAAGCGCAACGGGAGCGCAGACAATTTTTTTCTAAAAAAACACTTTATTTTTAAATTTATTTCTTCTACAAAAGCAATAAATAATAAACTTAATAAAATTAATATTAAATCATGTAGAATTTATTATTTACTTTAATTTACTCAAAACTCCTAAATTCAATTAATTTAACCACTCATCGATAGTCAAAATAAGCGTACCGCTAGCAAATCCATCCACTTTTACAGGAGTAGCAGCAACGGAGCGCCAATGGAAAAGCCAACAAAAGCGCCAATGGGGGTGCCAACGAGAGCACCAACAAAGCTGCCATGTGAAACTAAGCGCCAACGGGAGCGCCATTATTATAAGAAGATACCGACATTATATTTTTATTATTACACCTCTATTATTTATATTATAAGATGATACCGACTTTTTTTTTAAAATTATTTTTGCAACACAACTATTTTAATAAATTTGAAATATCGCCTTTTATGAAGTTGTTCCTTTTTCTTTTATTACATTTTGTAACTTTTAACGTATTAATAATTTCATAGAAAATTATAACAAATACAGTATCACTCGTGCGCATGCACGGGTAAAATACTAGTTGAATACTTAAAGCATCCCCTGCATTTCTAATTTTTCCTTTAATATGTTAATCAATTAACACAATTTTCTTTTTCCTATAGCCAATAATTAACACGGTTTTATTTCTTAAATTGACTATTAGTATTCTTCTCCAAACTTAAATTAAATATTGAAGAGGAAGTTACCAATTCACCAAATGTAAATTAAAGAATAAAAAGTATAATTTATTAAATATTTTTTCAAAAAAGGCCACGAGATATATTTAAAAAAAATAATATTTATGTAATTATATTAAGTGAATGTTTGTATATGTTTTTGATAGAGAGATTTTTGGATTGTCCAAAAAACTTTACTTTTTTAAAACTATATTATGTAAAATAATAGTGATTTTTCGTACAATTAAATTTTTTAAAAACATGATTTTTTTAAATGATACGTATAGTTACAATTTCTTTCACAAGCAACTAAAACTGAATTTTAACAAAAATACATACTTAATTTTATCCTAAATTTTTGTTTTGCTCTCAAACGCTTAAAACCCACTGACACCTATTAAAAGTAGTTAAAAATACAATTCTCAGAAAATATCGTTGATACAAAAAAATGAAACAACAATTTAATTAATACTATATTATCGATATGCATATTTCATATTAACAATATATAAATTTAACTTTATAAACTTAACAAAATTTAATAAAAAATATTAACGCATTCCGTGCAACGCACAGACATTTCTCTAATACTGACTAAACTAACATTTTTCTAAACTAACATTTTTCTAAGTTGTCGATGTGACTTTTTTAATCTACTTGGTACAACTACCAAATTAGGTGTCATCCACTTTTTTATCCATGTGGTTTTTCTATTTTGTAACCAAACTTTTATGTTTTATAAAATTTGTTCTTTTTTCAAAATAAAATAAAATAAAATCTTCTTCTTCCCTCTCTCTCTGTTGCGCACAAAGCTGCCATGAAAACCTAAAAACATTCACTCATCATGTCACCACAACAAGCCCCCATAACCCACATTCTTACTTGAAATTGGCCTCTAATTCCGAGTTTAGCCTTGGTTTCGTCGATTGTGGCTTTGTTTCATTGATTTTCCTCCCACCCACTATCCCCAAACGGACAAACTCGGTCCTTCTCTCACTCATTTTCCCTATCACGTTTTCGCTTCTTCCCCTCTCCTTCTACAACAGCATTTGATACAGATTTGAAGAAGACGCGTTCTTTGAAGGTTAGTGATTTGCTGTTTTATTATTTTGGGGTGAAAGGGAAAATATGATATAAGGAGAGTTTGTGAAGAACGTTGTTGAATAACTTGCAAATCTGATATTAAGGAGAATTGATGAATAATGTTGATGAAGAATCATAGGAGCAAAAGGGCGATACAATGGGTTTTATTTGGTTTTGATTTGCTATTTTTTTTTGGTTTAATCGGATGATGTTGATTAAAGATGATGGCAACAACTTACGATACTAACGAGTTTCTTAGAAACGGTTATTGAATTTTTTGGTGACCATTATACAACAATCTTTTTACTGATGGGGAAATTGCTATTATGCTATGGTCACTTAGCAACAATTACTAAACTATTGTTTAGTATCATAAGTCCGACTCGGAGAGTTGGTTTAGGATTTGCTATTTTTTTTTTGTAATTTTTAATTTAAAACTATTTTATTTTAAACTGAAATAGATATAATTAATAAAAAAATGTGAGTTAGCATGTGATGTGTACGCCACAAAAATTAAAATATCCATGTGGTGTGTCCAGTCATGATTCTGTTAGCTCAGTCAGCAACATGTAACGTCAGAGACTAATAATGGAAACAGAAAAATAAGTTGCAGACGAAAACGCTTATTTACATAATGTAGGGAACTAAACTTAGAATGTACCAATTTTGTAAGAACTAAAAACATATTTAACTCTCTACTATTAAACCATTTATCGCTCTACTTAAATAAATGTGAGTTATTTATTACACTACAAAATTCTCATAACAAACAAGAACATGAGTGGAAAAAATATCATGTAAAACTAAATCAATTTGAGAAAAATTGATTTTGCTAAATCAACAAATAAAATGGGACAAAGGGAGTAACATTGAAAGTTCCTAACAAAAAATTCAGTGCCAATTTTAGTCTAAGAATAAATAAAGTTCAACTTAATCATGATATTTACATACAAAGTAGGGCTGGACACCGGTTGGTTACGGCCGGATTCGGTCCAAAAAACTCCAACCCGTCACAACCCACGGTTGCAAATAGGAGGCCCAATTTTGTCCCTTTTTCCATTCGGTTAATTCGGGTGCGGGTATGGCGGGTAGATGGATGAGCGGGTGGGTTCTAACGGTTATCAAGTGAAGAAAAATAGAAGAAAAGAAGCATAATTTATACCAGTTTGTCATTGATTTTTTCTCACAGCTGGAACAATGGTTGAAGAAGAATAGTCGAAAAAGAAGAGTCGAAGAAGAAGAAGTTAAAACATAAAATATGATTAAAAAAAGAGATGTGAAAGTATTAAATTAAATAAATATAGGCTACTATTTACTAAGGGTAGGCCTGCAGAACGCATAGGGCATTGGAATGGAGCGTAATTACAGCCTATGCATTGAGTACCTGCTGCTTTGCAAGCATAGTGGTGTCTTTTCAACTTTTTAAACTTTTACTGCACACATTCAGCTAAAAAGCTATATGATGTAAATAACTCTCGGTCGGTTATGGTTGCCTTCGGATTGTACTATGTGCAACCGCCTCCGACCATTTAAATCCGCTGCTACCCTCGGTTACGGTTACAGTTGCTATCAGATTGTACCTGGTGCAACCGCAGCTCATAAAATGACATCGGTTACTACAGATTCGGTCGGACAATAATTTTCTGTCCACCCCTAATACAAAGGACACGCTAGTGCCTCTTAGGGGTGGTAAAAAAACTCTTACCACAGACACATGTGGATGGATATATATATACCTTGTGACAGGCACGAGATAGGTAGTTAAACGGGTACTCGTAGCTTAGGTAAAATAAACAGGTAGTTCCATTACCCCGTTGTTATGGAAACGAGGAAAGGTCATGAGGTATTCCTGAAATTATTTAACAGTCTTTATATTTAATACATAATTATAAAAATTTAACTGTTTTTCATCTCTTTTTTTTACCGACTAATATGAGTCGCCAAATATACTTTTTTGGTTATAAAGGCTAAAAGAAAAAAACTAAAAATGAAGGCTTAAAGACTTACAAACTCAACACCTAAAGCATCATCGGTAAGCAAATTAACTTGATCCCTGAGTGGGGTGTCAGAGTCATCAAATATTTAATAGAATAAATACTTAATTTTGTTATTATATGAATAGAAAAAAGGGTTTTATTTTTCCTACCCCCTCTTTCTCTATCTCACCCCATATTTCAAAAAATCTCAATAATACCCCTGCGTTTTAAAAAAAATAAAAAATTTAAATTTTTCGGAATTACCTCAAAATAAGGTAATTCCGGTTCAAAAAACAATTAAATTTTCGGAATTACCTATTAAAAAGGTAATTCCGGTTCATAAAAAATTAAAAATTTCGGAATTACCTCTAAAAAAGGTAATTCCGAAATTTGTAATTTTTTTTTAAAGTTTGTATATTAAATTAATATTTAAACGCATTTTATTTTGGAAATATGATACGAACGGTTTATGATTTAAATAACAATATGTCAACATATATAAAATGACCAACATAAAAAAAATATAACGTACAAATACAACTACTATGGGTCCAAAATGTTTAACAATGATCAAAATAAGCACGTGAAGTGGGTGAACGTCATGACATCTAAGGCATCCCGGTCAATCTGGTGCTCTCTGCACCTCTCCTCATATGTCTCTGGGATAACAGGCTCCTGATGATATGGTGGATTCTCGAGCTGCTCGCTGTGGCTCGCTCGCAGGTGGCTCGCACTGAGTAAGACGCACCGTTACTGGATCGTACCAAGGAAGGTAATCGTGATCGCACTCGTCATGGTAGCCCGCCACTCTACTAGCTCGCCAAAAGTCCGCGCCGAATCGATACATCAAGAACCCTCGTATGATCATGTCCGCAGAGGAACATTACCCGAATGGGTGGAAGAGGATCCTCTGTGACTCGCCGAATCGCCAACGCACTGCTGCGGCATGTAGGGAACAACGCTATCGCCCCAAAGCATCCGGCCTGCACGGAAATGGATATGTTCGACAAAGGAACATACCGCTGTGGTCATCATAAGGGGTGAGGATGACATCCGCCGGCTGCAGAGCATCTCTCCGCGCCCTAAAATCCACCAACTTTACTTTATCCAGGTCTCGGGATGCCACCTCTCCACAAAAGCAGATATCATGGTTGATTGCCCCCAGAGGTGTGATGTCCAACTCGTAAAGCTTAGCGAGACGCAAACCAAAGGCTCTACACACGTGGGTGGTGCTCAGTAGTCTAACTCTAGGAATCTTACGCCGTGAGATACAACATTTAGTTTCCGAGACTGAAAAAATTAAAATTAAAATTAAACCATACGTTATTAAAAATAAGTAATTAATTGTTGTTAAGTAAAATTAAAATAAAAAATTAATTACCTCGCCTCTATCTAT
The DNA here is from genome assembly GCA_020916435.1 of Oxytropis ochrocephala. Taxonomy (NCBI): domain Eukaryota; kingdom Viridiplantae; phylum Streptophyta; class Magnoliopsida; order Fabales; family Fabaceae; genus Oxytropis; species Oxytropis ochrocephala. The sequence goes on from CM037091.1 coordinate 94,640,244, forward strand.
CCAGGACGCGCAATGCGTATCCCAGTGTAAATATAAGGGTGTGTGCTCCACAGCTGGGGCAGGCTGAACCTCCTCCTCCTCAACCTCCTCCCCGAACCTCCTCCTCCTCCTCCCGATCTTGCCCGGCCCTCATCCTCCTCGCTCCTCCAAAGCCTCCCAACCGCCATGATCATGACTCTGGGTACTCCTGTTGGTGCAAAGATATTGTACTCATAATCGTGGTGGTCTCAGATCCGCAGCCTCATCACCGGGGCCGAGGGTCCTGCGAGGCCGAGGCTCGTGCTCAACCATCTCTACCACTGCACGCGGCTCTCTCGCGCCGACGCTCGTAGCATGCCCAGCACTCTGAGCCTCAGTAAAGTGTCCGGAGAAGAGTATCGCTACTCTTCTCCCTGCAATCTTCGTGTGCTCGCCGTCGTCACCGCGGGTCTTTGCTCCCGAAGACTCTCGCCGCTTCTACGTTGTCCGATCGCCTACTCGCCATCGTTAAAAAAATAAATGTAATTAGAAAATATTAAAAATTGAAAAAAAATATAGGATTTTCGGAATTACCTAGTAATTCCGAAAAACCCATTCGAATTTACGTACTTTTTCGAAATTATGAAATGTGAAATGTGAAATGTGTTTTATGTAAATTTTCAGGAGTATTTTTGTCTATTTGGGATATTATGGGGGTGGGATTGATGTTGAGGGGGGTAGGAAAAATAAAATCCTAGAAAAAAATAGTATTAATAACGTTAATTTTATGTGGAAAATCATTTTGTGTGGAAAAAAGTTAATTTTGTGTGAAAAATCATTTTTTTCATTTTTCAATAACATAAGTGGCTAAAATTGAATCAACCAGTACTAAATCTCAACCGTTGATGAGTTTTTATAGTGCAAACTATGGCCATATTTATTAATTTGCCGGTGAAGATTTGATTTGCTCCCTCACTAATGCACCATAAAATATGTATTTTTGTTTTTTGAAAAGTAAATAAATAAATAAAAATTTGGAGGTGTAGTTGTCAATAAAGCGGGTCAAAATAACATGTTTTTTTTTTACGCACAGTACCGGTGAAACCGCGCACACATCCGTTTCTTCACTGCCGCCGCTCCCACCGCCTCGCTCTGCGCCGTGGCCTTCCTCCACTTTTATCATTCCCTCTGAGCTATGTGTGCAGAGATGGAAAGCTGCACAAGCAGCAACAACCAGTGGACAGCTGAGGAAGCCATTGGTGGTAATGCTGAAGCTATTCGAACCCTCAGAGAACTCATCATATACCCTAGTCTCTACTCTCACGAAGCACAGAGGCTTGGCCTTCAAGTTCAGTTCCCCGCTAACTTCTTCAATCACATCTTTATTGCTCTTTGATTCTTTCTAACCGTTAATTGTCTTTTCCAATTGTTTTTTTTCCTCCGGTTTGCTCCCACTCCAGTGGCCAAGAGGGTTGCTATTGTATGGTCCACCCGGCACTGGAAAGGTAATTTCATTTTTCAAATATAGATCATTGCTTTAGTGTTGTTATTGTGGTTTGTTTTCAATTGCATTAGCGTTGCCTATTTCATCACTTGATAGAAAGATTAAAAAATGTGTTTTATGTTAGCACCAACACTTAAAGTTGAAGAACTTCACTGGTTGTATTGGACACCGACACCGACACTTTAATTACTTCCATTCTCTATATTATTATCGGCATCTACATGTTTGTGTCAATGTTGGTGTTTGTGTTTATGTTAGTGCTTCAGAGGTTTTATGCAGTAATTCAAAATGGATTTGTTGGATATGTGCTAAATTCGTCTAGTTTTATTTTTTGTTCTACTGCATAATTTTACAACTGGGTTTGTGGACCTCCATATGGCTGAGTGACTCTGCTTAGTTCTGCTGTTGCATGTATATGATTTCATGAGATAGTGTCATTATACTATGAATCAAACTTACATTTTAATTTGCTTATATCGAATTAAAATTAGTTAAATCTATCCTTTTATGCAAACGTATTGCAGACAAGTTTGGTACGGGCAGTTGTTAAGGAATGTGACGCACATTTAACACTTATCAGGTACTTGTCTTTTGAATATCTAGTTTTTGAAATCTTTTGTTCCAAAGTTCTATGACCTGAGAAGTTGCTTGTCATTATTTGTCTGTTTATTTTTGCAGTCCGCACTCTGTTCTTAGAGCACATGCTGGTGAAAGTGAAAAAATTCTCCGCGAAGCTTTTTCAGAGGCATCATCTCATGCAGCATCGGGCAAGTTGTCAGTTATCTTTATGGATGAATTAGATGCACTTTGTCCTCGTCGAGATTCCAAGTATGGGACAATTCATGACTTTTATTTTGACTACATTTGTGGTTTTTGTTTCATTTGCTTCTTCTAAGTTCTCTCAGACGCGTTTTTTAATCAGATCATTTTAGTTATGACCCAATTTTATCAAAGTAGCTATAATAAAAAGATAAAAAGTATCCATTGAAAAAACTCTCTGGTCTAGCTATTGACATTGTTATCAATTATAATATTTTTCCTATTCCTGAACTTGTTTTTCAAGTCAGTTATGTATTATTTATTTTTCCGGCTTTATTTAAGAGGATATGTTGCAGCTTGTTGGTCTGAGTCTCATTTTGTTTGAAATTTTGAAATGATCAGATGTTTGAACTATATTGGTAAGAAAGATGTACTTTAATTTTCTAATGATAAAAGAATCTATTTATTTGATTAGGATGTAATTTTGTCATAATTTTTTTGTTAGATACCTTTGTTAAAAATTTGACATTGATACTTGAGATTATACTAACAACATCTACCGGATAAAAGGTTAAAATCCCCAAACTTTCTAAGTGAAAATTCACAGAATGATGTTTCCCAACTGGTCATTAACATTAATCAATGCTAGAGTTGTGATCTGCCAACTTGTGAATATCACCATCTTTGGTAAAAGGGTGCGAGATTTATTAATGTTAGGCATAGAGATCATTTAAATTTTTGTTTCAATAGAATGTCTCAACTAAACTTGTTTACTTTATTTACTATATTTATTATTATGTTATATAAACTTCTGAAAATGATTGAGCTGATATGAATATGTTATAATTAGCCCTTAGAGGCTCACGATTACTAAAAGGTGTCAAGGGAGGAATGTAGGGAGAATCAGACCCATGGGAGATACGATAACATAATAGGGGGAAATAACTGCCTATTCATGTAGCAGAGAGTGTGGGAAGACTGGACGCAGCAAAGTATCTATTTAGTTTGTAGCTGGATAAAAGAAGAGGAATGAGAGAAAGGGCATAAATAGATTGGGACAAGGTAGAGAACAGAATATGCCTCTTGAATTGCTTAGGAGATTCTATTTATTTGTTTTTGCTATCTATCGTTGTTATTCATATCATACTGATATCAGGGACAAGATTTCATCAACAATATAGCATTATATAAAGCTATTTCTGGTCCAGTTTTATCAAATTATTATCCTTGAACTTTCTGTTGTGCCTTATAAAGTGAAATATGTGGGTCTGTGGGTTCGTGGCTCTTGTCAGTTATTTTGAATTTAGAAAAAAAATATTTATGAATGTAGCAAGTTTATTGATCTTGAGTTTATAATGTATATATGCAGGAGGGAGCAAGATGTTCGAGTTGCCTCCCAACTTTCTACACTGATGGACTCAAACAAACCGACCTCTTCTACACCAGGAGTAGTTGTGGTTGCATCAACTAATAGGTTACCTATTGTATTTCTAAAAATTATTTTTAATTTTATTGAGGCGGAAATTTAAAAAGAATGTATGTATTTTGGTTTTCTTAGGCAAGTGATAGGGACCTATGCAAAGATAGACAAAGTTCTGTTATTCGGATATGAATAGACTGAAAAAGTACAAGATATATCTCTTACAAGGATAATGCCCTGACAGCTGAGAAATCTCAGTTAACGAAGTATTGTTCCTGCCTAACCTGTTCTGTATACTTTCCACTTCCAAACCCATTTTACCCCCCAACCACCAGCAGCAGCTATTGTTTGATAGGGGGTCTATGTGAGGCATTCCTCTGGTATGACACAGAACACTGCCACTGCAAGTGTTCTATAGCCTTCCGGTTTGTTTTTCTGTTATACTCATTGTCAGTTCAGTTGGTAGTTAGTTCCTGATACTTTTCTACTGCTCTATCTCTCTCTCAAAATTTGCTACTATTGTAACTACTATTTATTCCTACCTTCCATTCTCTATTTTTGGGTGATGCCATGGATCTGTAAATTTAGGCTTAAATATAGATTCAGTCCTTTCAAATATAGCGATTTTCGGTTTTACTCCCTGCAAGTTTTTTTTTGTGACTTTCATCCTTGCTAAGTCAGCTATGTTGTTTTGTCCCTAAATTCATCCCCCTGTTAAAGATGCTGAGGTGGCTGACGGTGGACATATTGAGGTGTGTATTTATTTGGTGGTTGGCATCTGAGGCATTTTTTTATTTCAAAACAAAGAATTAGAACCCCACCTGCACCTTCTCTCCCCTTTGGTTTTTGACTTAGCTGGAATGAAACACAAATAAAATATATAGGGACTAACAAAAAATTGCTATATGATGTGCTTATGCAGTTCTCTCAAAACCTATGGTCATCTTTTTAGCACTACCTAAGGCTGTTCAACTACATGACTACACCCAATTTATTGTTTCTTTAAATACTTTTGATGAATTTCTTATATTTGGTTCCTGTACAGAGTTGATACAATTGACCCTGCCCTAAGACGATATGGACGTTTTGATGTTGAAATTGAAGTTACAGTCCCAAATGAAAAGGAGCGCCTTCAAATTCTAGAGGTAATTGTTAGAGATAAAATATCTACTGGCCTTCACCTAAATATTGACCTTTTAAAATGATTTGGTTCTTGAGATGCTATAAAAGCCTCTGAAAACAAGAAGTTAGGAGCTCAAACCTTGGCTCGATTCATCATAACTAAGTAAGATTTTAGCACTAGATAAATGGGCTTAAGCAGTGTCCACGGTTCAGAACAAATGGCTCTTTTGTGAAGGGTTTAAAAGCATTCAGGGCCTCTACTTACACCTTAAGTAATTAGGATGATTTGTATAGAAAATCATATTTTGTTGGTTTTGTGTGTCTAGATCAGATTGCACTATGTTGTGTTCATAATAGGAAGTCCATAATTACAATAAGTGCTAATATGATTGTTCATTCTAATCCTAATCATTAAAATGGTGTAATAAGAAATAATAACATGTGGCTAATAACATGTGACTAATTCTAACACTTCCCATCAAGCTAAAGCTTTACTAAGGTTTAAGCTTGTTACAAGAATACAATGCATGTCTCCTCACCAAACTAAAAACTAGGTGTGACAACTATTGGGCTAGTATGAGTCATAACCAACATATGTCACCATGGGATGATTGTCGATAGGAAGAGAAGACATCACTAATATGATTCATATGTGGGATGAAAGTCGCCACCTGAATTACCGTCAATGGGAATAGAAGGCACCGCTAATATGATTCATTTGTGGAAAGAGTCACCATTGGGATGATCGTCAGCTGAAAGAGAAGTTATCGTTAATATGATTCATATGTGGGAAAAGAGTCATCTCTAATGATCGTTCGCGGGAAGAGAAGTCACCATAATATGATCCATTAGTTAGAAAAGAATGACCACCTGTGGGAAGAAAAGTCACACCACAATGTGACCCATTAGTGAGAAAAGAAAGCGTGACAAACACGGAAGAAGAGGCACACAATAGTTAGAGAAAATAGGAGTCTCAACATTTGTAGTAATGAAGGGAGTCGCGGGTTAGCCAAGAGGAGACCGATGCCAGAGTGAATACATCAGAGACTAGAGAATGGGCGTGTGAAGGCGCATTTTTGAGCGCACAAAACTGAAACTCCAGGGTTGCGTGAGAACAGGTGATTTCAATCCTGGCGGCGGCGGTTTCGATAAAAATTGACTATAGCGGAAGTGGGACATCAACCGGCAGCAGAGGATAGTAGACCAGACAAGTCAAGGAGGATGGTACTGCTTTAATACCATGTTTGCAGCTAAGGAATAATAGCATGTTACTAATTCTAATAATTTTCTTCTTGGCAGTACTATAACCTATTCAAATTTGTTTATGCAACTTTTATGACCAATTATTTAGTGAAAAATGTAAATCCTCCAGTTTTTAAACCATGAATTTATGTGTTTTTTTTGTTAAACTTATTTCAGCTGTATACAAGGAAGATTCCTCGGGATTCATGTGACTTGAAATCCATTGCTGCATCTTGCAATGGATATGTCGGAGCTGATTTGGAGGCTTTGTGCCGCAAAGCTATTAACTCTGCAAATGAAAGGTCCTCAAATACAAATAAAGATGCAACTGATTTCAGTTTAATGATAGAAGATTGGAGGAATGCCAAGTCTCATGTTCAACCAAGTATAACAAGAGGTGTTACTGGAGAAGTTCCAAAAGTGACTTGGGATGATATCGGGGGTTTGGAAGACTTAAAGGTTTGTACTTTGTAAATTTCACATGTGATCTTTACTCTTAAAACTCTATTTCATTGATGATTGGTTGTATCCTTGAACAGAAAAAGCTCCAGCAAGCTGTTGAATGGCCTATCAAGCATTCTGCTGCATTTTCAAGATTGGGAATAACTCCTGTGCGTGGAATTCTTCTCCATGGGCCTCCAGGATGTTCCAAAACTACCCTTGCTAAAGCTGCTGCACATGCTGCTGATGCTCCTTTCTTTTCCTTGAGGTTTGAATGATTTTAATGTTTTTAAGTAGGGTTTATCCTTACCGTGCAGAGAGTTTTGGCATTATTAGGACTGAAGGTTATGGCAAAGATGGAATGAATACTTTCCTTTTTTCGTAACGTGCCGACAATCACCTTAAGAAAGAAAGATTGAATTCCCCTGTACCAGGACTCTTTTAGTTTTCTAGGTTCCACAAACCCGTATCAGAATTGTTTGTATCCTTCCCGAATGTGACATTGTCCTTTTGAAGTCACAGCCTTCTCAGATACATGGCTCTCGTGGACTGGGAAAAAAAATGCACTTGTAGGATCATATATGCAAAAATAATAAAGTTGCCAAGTTGGTCTGAGATACAACTAAGCCATCTTTCATAAACGAGTTAACTGTGATTTTGAAACCAATTAGTTCAACTGTATATCCTTTATTATCTTCCGCTATTTTAAAGTGTCTCTTCTATTATTTTCTGAACTGGTGATGCTATGTTTGATATCTTCTGGAATCTGGATTCCAAGTTGTACAATTCTACAGAAGCATTCAGATCTGTCAGTATATATATATATATATATATATATATATATATATATATATATACTGAATTTGATTTCTACATTAAGGAAATATTTTAAAGTAATGAATGATGAATAGTGGTGCAGAATTATATTCAATGTATGTTGGAGAGGGGGAAGCTTTGCTTCGCAAAACATTTCAGAGAGCACGCCTCGTCGCACCAAGTATAATATTTTTTGATGAGGCTGATGTAGTAGCTGGCAAACGGTTAGTAAGCTTTCTTTATTATGGGAAATAATCCTAAGAATGATTGTGTTGTTTCGGGCCTCTTACACATTGTGATAGCATTTCGTGATCAATTTTGAACTGTTTTGACATAAGGAAAATGTTGTTCCTCACAAATGATGATTAGTTTTCAATTGTTTTGACTTGAGGAAAATGTTAATCCACACAGTTTTTTATGCTTAACAGCACACTGAGTAGAATCTTGCATCTAATCATGTAATCTGAACTGTATTTTTGATAATGAAAAGTGCTATCAACATGAAATTTTAGTGTTTTTAGTGCATAAGAATTAAGAAGTCATGCTCCAAATTCCCCTTAATTGCAGGGGTGATAGTTCGAGCAGTAGTTCTACGGTTGGAGAAAGGCTTTTATCCACCCTGCTGACTGAGATGGATGGCTTAGAAGAAGCTAAAGTAAGTGTACACTTTTTCTTATTTGGGGAATATTTACTGCTGAATTCTTTTATCAAAAGGAAATAAAGCAAACATAAAATTGGATTCAAGAGATTGGTTGACACAATCTAGCTTCCTCTTGTCTTTTAATTGTAGTCCCATAAAATTTTCCCCAGGAAGTCCTTGTTTTGGCTGCTACCAATCGCCCTTATGCAATTGATGCCGCACTTATGCGTCCAGGACGATTTGATCTGGTACGAATTTCACAACCATATTTGAAATTCATGATGTTATAATTAGAACACAATCTGTCTCTAACTTGAACCATAACCAAGGGTTGGTGCATCCACAATAGTGAGAGAATTTCTTGAATGACTTGCAAAAATATTTTATTTGCGGGATTGAAAGGGAGTGTTTAAATATTCCTTGTCTAACTCGGAATGAGATCCTCTCGAGTTACTAGAGGGTTCCAGTAAGAGAGAAGCTCTCTCCTATTGGAACTCTTCAGTAACGGAGAGGATCTCTGAACCCGTCTAACTTTAGTCTACTTTTGTGAAATAACAGGTTCTGTATGTACCGCCACCTGATTTGGAGGCTCGATTTAATATACTCAAAATACATACAAGTAAGATGAAATTAGGGAGTGATGTTGATCTTAGAAAACTAGCAGAAGATACAGAGCTTTTCACAGGTGCTGAATTGGAGGGATTATGCAAGGAAGTTGGAGTTGTAGCTCTAAGGGAAGACATAAACGCAACTGTTGTTCGGGAGCGTCATTTCCAGATTGCAAAGACTTCTTTAAAACCATCATTAACAGCAGAAGAGATTGATTCATACTCATCTTTTATGAGGACCACCTCTCTAACAAGGACCACTTCTCAAGCTTTGCCTAGACAAAGGTGGAATTCTTTGTCTTTGGTTAAAGTTGGTGTTGTCAGCTGTATTTTACTCGCTGCTGCCAAATATTATATCACGCAAGGAGATCAAATTATAGCCACCTAAAGAGCACGTTCCTTTTTTAGGAGTATTCCGTTTGTGAACATAGCAAATATTTTGAACACGTGAAATATCACTATCTATTTGCACTTTCTTTTTAGAAAGCTATGATGATACATAATACGAACACTTTTATATAAGAATTGTAAGAATAGTGATGTGTAAGGTTTGTAAGCATACACCAGTCCACTGGCAGAAATCGGGTCCCACTAACCCAGCACCGAGCGGCCGTGTGTTTTGTTTTGTTTCGTACAACTGAGTATTTCTCTTCTTTTATTTAATTTTTTATTTCTTTAGCATGAATTCACTCTCTTTTGCACATTCTCTTCAACACTCACTCCATAATTGGTTAAAACTTATGTGGTCCTACTAAATTAATGAGCCACTTTTTCAAAGTGGTGGGACACATGAATTTTAATGCATCATGTAACGAAATGTTGTTGAGAGAGCTGTAAAAAAGCAGAAAGTATTCTTAAGATTTCTCATCGATTATATATATGGTGGTGTCCAACTATTTTAAGTCGCGAGTCTTGCACCCCCTACTGCGCTCACTCACGATAAGGAAATGGAGGTTCTTTTCATTTCTTAAATTTATTTATTTTTTCGAAAATATTTTAAATTTTGAAAGGGCTTATATGAAAACCCTAGTTATAGCCACAAAATATATTTGACTTTGTGCTGTCCAAATTCATAACACTAATTCGTTGATAATTACAATTATGTGAAAGTTTTATTTGTTAATCCAATTTATTACTGTTAATTACAATTATGCGGCATTCGTAATACTCACCTGATTACTGTTAATTGCTTGTCTCTCATATTATTTATTTCGATAAACAATACTTCATTGATAGGAGCATTAGGAATGCTCAAAACCAATACAAAAGAACAATCTCAAAAGTTGTTAATAGATTCAAGACCATTGTTCCACCAAGTGGAAGAAGAAAAAAACTACAATGTCTTTGATGATTTGATCTGAGATACAATGGAATCCAAACTTACCTCCTTCCCTCTAAAATCAAGATTATTGTGAGCTAACCAAATACTACAAGTTGTTATCTTTAAAGACAAAACAAATACTTTTGGTCAAACAAAAAGACGGAACAAATATTCAAGTAACTTAGTTTGTGTGCTCCTTCTTAACTTGAGCAATCTTTCCCGCCTTATTAGTCGTAAGAGTCTTTTTAGCATCATTAATTATCTTTCCCACCACCTTAGGTGTTGGAGTCGTTTCATCCTCAACACCCCTCTTACCTAGCACTTGAATTGGAGAAGTTTTGTGACCATTGCCTACCGTCTCTCTGATCACCCTAGTAGGAACATGTTCTTCAACGCTAGGAATTACCGTTTCGCTCACAAAAATTGGAGTAGTTTTCTCACCTTCAGCATCAGCGACATTCGAGTGATTTGCTTTGTTAGACAACGACATGTCTTGCGCAGGTGGATCACTACCAGAACCATCATCAATATTATCACCAACCTCTGTGGAAATTAAATCATTCGCATCTGGTTCTTCAAAATCCTAAAATACATAGTTCACAAAACTTATTATTAACACAACTACTACCAATATGAAAAAGAGTATAACTAAAGACATAAACATCCACATATTTGCGTCAAAAAAAAACAACATATCATCACCTTTATACTCCAATGTTCTCTAAACTTGCTAATCAAGTCTGGATCATCAGAGATCCTTCTCACAGTAAAATTCTGATAGTGACGAACAATATTATCCTTACTAATTGCAATCTTGAACAAAATGTACTTATCTATCAAAGCATTAAATTCCTCCGGGAACTTGCCATGGACAAAAAAATTCGATTTAGAAAAGTATGTGCAAAACTAACATGTTTTTAAATAATTTGGAATATGAATATGTTACCTTAGGAACACGTCGAGCCATCTTAACAACATTTATTCCCGCAATTTTTTCTACCAAACGATCAAACATCACGAAAACAATTGAGGTTGTTTGGTCAATCACTTGCAAATCCAACTTGTACTTGACAACAGATCAGACCATTGTACCACACCTCTTATAGTAGTATTGTCTACATACTTTTTCCACTTTGCATGAACACATGAAGCAAGATTCATAAGACCAGTCCTTACTGGTATCAATTATGCAAAAAATTAATAAGCAGTATTAGTTCATTGCGTAATTAAAGAATATTCGATAGACTTCTAATATGAACTATCTGATGTTATACAAACCTCTTTAGCATTGACAATGTCTTCAATAATCATGCACTCAGTAGAAAGAAGGTCGTCAGCCAAACTGACAGTAGTTTGATCAGACACATGACTGACTATACTTGGGTCAAATTAGCATCACAATTTTCAATCCTGTAAAGAGCTGAAGAGTTTTTTTTTTTAAAAAAAATAACGAATAAAATCAAAGAAAGTTAGGAATTATATTTGCACATAGATGACGGAGTAGATGCTTACTTCTCACTCAACAACATCAGGGAAGTCACCGTTGATAAAAAGTTTTGTTCCATTGTAAGCACTCGTTATTCCTAATTGTCCTATCAGTCAATTGAAAAAAAACATTAAAAAAATGAAAATTCAATATACACACATCCATCTATACTAAATATCATTATGAAAAAGACATACCATTCCATATTCGACTTCTACAAAGTTGCAGAATTAGAGTAACATTTGAAGCCATATTTGTGATCACAGGAAGGTATATTTTTATCAACAAAGGTTGTTGCAGCAGATGGAGGTGTTGATTCGCAAGTACGTTAGGCACCATATCACCGAGCTATTTATAAACAAGTTTTTTTTTTAAGCAAATTTATAAGCAAGTTTATGTGCTTTGTCACCATATTCATTAAAAAATTACTCCATATGGATTTTCGGTTCCAAAAACAGCCAACATTAATGTTGTATCAAGTGGATGGGCCTAATGATCTTTCATATTAATATGAAAGATCATTGGGCACATCCACTCGATACAACATTAATGTGGTATCCAATAATTCGAATTAATTCATGTTCATGTGCCTTGATTGCTGAAACTTGTACCCATTTACCATTTTATATTTCTCATGCGCCCAAATCTATTGGAATTCTTTCGAACTAATCTCTAATGTGGTATCCAATAATTCGAATTAATGCATGTTCATGCGCATGATGAAACCTTTCATATTCCACTTTGATTGCTGAAACATGTACCCATTTACGAATTGAAGCCTTTCATATTCCACTTTAATTCATGTTCCATGCACATTGAGTGCGCACAAACCATTAACAATTCCCATTGATGCACAATTTACGAATTGAAACCTTTTATATTCCAATAATATGAATTAATGCATATTCATCTTCCATGCTCGTAGAGTTCATGCATCATTAAGAATTCTCATTAATGCACATTTTCGAATTTCTATTCTTTTGTTCACTGATGACTATTCGAATTCCTACATGCATCGCTATAAATACTTCAATACTTAGTTAGCATAAAGTTGTTACTACTGCTTTACCTCCTCATATTTTATACACGCCTTTGGTATCCAGAATGACAAATTATTAATTAGTTCAAGGACCTATTTACATTTATTCAATACTACATCAATATTGACTAATTGTTGACTAAACTTAATATAACAAGACCTAATTGAAAACGCGGGTACTGTTCTGGTATACAAAACTGGGTCGTACCGCCTTTAAGGATATAGTCTTACTAACAGGACCTCCCAATGTATACAGAACCAAAAATCTCTAATACAACGGTAACATACATTATTTATACTACAAATGAGTCATACATTACTCTATACCTATACTGTTGGGTATCACCGTCCTGTGCCTGCCACCGAGGTAGTGGTATGGCCACTACTTTCGGTACAAGCCAATGATCGACTGTCACATCCTCCTCATTTGTCTTCTAGTTGGAAGCCTCCTGCTCTATGCATGGTCAGTATAGTGGCGCATGCGATACGTTCCTCCTTTAGTACTATTTGTGTCTTCTTAAGTGTCGATTAGGCTTCTTGGGGTCTTCCTCGGTCTTCTGGGGCAGTGGCAGATCCACCCACTGTCCAGGGTGGTAAACCGCACACCCTGGAGAAAATGGTACCAAGACCATATTCAAAAGTATTTTTGCATAGGCTGAACTTTTTTTTTGGACACAAGACCTTAGTTTTGCTTAATTTTGCACCAACCCAATGCACCACACTCACAATTGAGAAAGATATATTTAATAATATTGACGATGAACTCATTATTTAACGATTTTAAAATACGAAATCACGTAGAGAGCAATTAAATAAAATAAAGTTTTTTTATTATACTTTTAGCGTTAGTGTGTTTTAATTTTTTTGCACCTACTAAACAAAGATCCTAGATCCGTCACTGTTCTGGGCCTAGATCAACAATATAAAATAACCTCTTTTAAAATTCTCAAATAATTTAGAGATTTAAAGAGTAATAATTAAAATTTTAAGGAAATGGAAAAAGAGGAGACATGTGAATTGATGATGTGTGATAGTGGAATTGGAGAAACCGAACCGAGATAAATTACATTATTTTTCACAAATTATAGCTTTTGTTTTTGAGTGGTGTGAGCATTAGATTATACCAATAATTTTTATATGTTTAAATTAATTTATAAACCTATTTACAAATTGATTAGTTCAGAGATCTATTTACAAATTGTCAATGACACATCAACATTGACTAACAAAAAAACCTAATCGAAAAACTATATTAATTCATTTAGGAGTTTTTTTTGTCGACAAATTATTTAGGAGAGTTGATTACATTATTTTAAAAATTTAAGAACCTATTTTTTTTGTATAAATCGGATCCTCTCATACAAGAATCAGCAAAGACTAATCTTTCAGTAATGGTGAGACCCAAATTCGACCAGATGAAAGCCTCTCTCCCAATTTAAGAACCTATTTTAAAATCCTTAAAATAATTTAGGAATTTAAAGAGTAATTAAACCTTTTATTTTATTTTAAAGAAAGAAAAAAGAGGAGATGTGTGGAATTGTAGAAACGGAACCGTACAGAAGAGATAATGTGGTGACTTTTTTGTCAGTGTTCCCATTGAAAAAAAAGAAGAAGAAAGAAAGAATTAGGGGGAAATTATTATTGTCACAAAAAATTCTCCCCAAAAACCAATAAGAAAATAGGTTGCAGGGTTGGATTGGGTTTTCTGACCCATCTTCTTCTTATTATAATAAGTCACAAATCCTTCTCTCACCTCTCTTCTTTGTCCTCCTTCTCTTCTCTTCTCTTCTTATTCCTTTCCCTCATCCTTAGATAGAGGGAAGGAGGAACGTTAATATTTTTTTTTATTTTTTTTTTAATAAAAAAACAACAACCATGGATTCGTCGTTTGTTGTCTCCAACGATGTAGCTTCTGGGTTCAAAGATAAGGAGTCAATGGTTGACCCTTTCTTGGTTGAAGCTCTTCAGAACCCTCGCCATCGCCTCACCAGTTAGTTTCTCTCTCTCACTCTCTCTCTCTCTCTCTGAATCTTTTTTTTTGTGTGTGTGGTGTTGGGTTGTTTTTGTTAGTTTTTGTGTTTTTGCTTCATGGGTATGCTTCAAAATTGTTCCTTTAGCTTGATTTAGCTTTGACCCCTTTCCGTGTTTTTTTTTAATGATTTTTTGTTGTTGAATAGATTTTGTTAATTAGGTTTTGGTTTGGATTAGAATCTGTGAATTTTTTTTACTCGGTTGTGTTTTGGTTAAATTGTATCAGATCTGGAATTGCTCTGATTATATTATTTTGATAAGTTGAAATTGAGAGTCTGAATTTGATGTGTGACGTTAGGGTTGTTATGTGGGCATGGATGAAATCAACGAAACTAGAATTGAGGACGTTGTATTCAGATTTATTCAATTTTTTTGTTGATTGATTTATGTGATTTTAGGATTGTTGAAGATAGATAACGTACTCCTTCAAAGGATAAAATGTAGGCCGTGGATGTTTCTGCCTTAAAAATTAAAGGACCATTGAGGTATGATAAAGGGACATGCCTCAATTTCTCGAAATTCAGAAATTCTGTTTTTTTGTGGGCAGTATAATTGATTGAGGGCGGGGAGAGGGAAAGTGGAGTGTTGCAGATTCGAACTTGCTTTCTCGGTGTCCACACAGCACTTGGTTGTGTTTTACATTTAGGCTGGGATCTCGGGGTATTCAAAAATTCTGTTTGGTATAACATTTTTATGCTTGAATATTATCAAAACATGCGGTCCCCCATGGCTTATAATTTATAAAATTAGACTTGCCGGTCTCTTCGTAGATCATGTTGCACTTGTTTATGCACAACCTTGTCTGGAAGTGAGATGTAAGCTACACTCTGCTGGAGTAGGTCATAAGACTCAAAGTCAAATTGTGTGAGAACTGAGAAGTTTATACTGTCGAATGTTGATTTTTATGTAGGAATTAAATTAAGGTATGTGTGGCAATATGGACCCCAGAAAATTGTTACAGAAGACCCGGGAGATGGAAAGTATACAACAAAATAAATGCAGCCTGAGATTGAGATTGAGTTGCTTTTCAAAATATGTCTATAACCTATTGTTATTTCTATGGCGAAGACACTGTATAGGTTGTTGTATTAGGTTTTCTCATTCTTGCTGTTTAAATGGAGTCGTTGAGGTCTTGTTTGTTGGGTCAAAATTTTGTTTTGTTGTAACTCAAAAGCTTAAAGCAGTAGTCCTTGGGTGGTGGTTGGAAGTTAAACTAGAGGTTTTACAAACAAATGAAGGAACTATTTTTTCATTTTTTTTTTCATTATGGTTTACTTTTTCTTTCCCCTTTCTGGCTTTAATTTGGTTGTTTTCTTTCATTATTTCCTAGCATGTTAATGTTAGCATAAATCATGGCATATTTTTTAATGGTTTTTTTTTTTTACTTTGTTTACATCTTTAGTTTTGCGGATGGAGCTGGATATCCAGAGGTTTATGAATAGTGTTGATCAGCAGCATTTTGAGTTCCAACATTTCCCTTCTTCCTATCTCCGATTGGCTGCACATCGCGTTGCTCAACATTATGGTATGCAAACAATGGTTCAGGACAATGGCTTAGATGGCCAGAGTAAAATTCTGGTCAGAAAGTTACCAGAAAGCAAGTATCCAGTAGTCCGCTTATCTGAAATACCTGCAAAACAGTTGGAAAACGATAAATCTGAACAGAAAAAGATTGTCCTTAAACCTAGGCCTCAAAAATCTGGTTTGAATGGAGCCAATGGATCTGGGATAAAAGGAAACCCTCTGAGAAGTGTGGAAGAGAGGAAGGAGGAATATGACAGGGCGCGAGCTCGTATCTTTAGTAGCTCTGGAAGCTTTGATTCAGGTGATGGTCCATCTGTGGTCCCAATGGATGGGAAAAGTTCTTTTGTGATCAAGGATGAGAATGAAACTAGCAAAAACGTCATAGCTGATTCAGAAAGGTATATTAGTGCCAGGGATAATAGTTATCGAGTTGCCATTCTCAGAGATAGGGAAAAGGATCGGAGTGATCCAGATTATGATCGTAGCTATGGAAGGTTAATTCTATAACTTTATCTTGCGAGCTTAATTTTGCTTGCTATATTCTGTCTTCTGTTTGTATCCGTGAAATTAAAAGCTACAATTTGTGATCGCGAGAGAGACATAGTGAGTGATCTAAGAATGACATTTCTGTTATTTGGCCGGCGTGTCAAGAGAATTCCGACTTCTATAATTTATAAGACTTGCAATGTGATGTATAGAGATGTCTTCTGTGTCTTTGTTTTTTTTGTTATGTTGTAGTTGGTGCATCTTAGGCCTGGACAACGGGCGGGTGCGGACGGATTCGGGCCGAAATCAGCCAACCGGCCCAATCCGCGGTTGAAAAACGCATGCCCAATTCCGCCCAAATTAAGCTTCGGTTTGTGCGGACACGGGGTTCGGTTTGTGCGGGCTACACGGGTCGGTTTTAGCGGGTTGGGAGGAAAAAAAACTCTGTTTGAAAGAAGGAGAGACACAACCAGGATGATAAAAATGGAGTAGCACAGAAATGGTGAGTGTCTGAGAGATGTAAAGAAGAAGAAGATCGACAATTTCATAAAACTTTTAAAATAATAATAAAGCGTTACCTAGAGCCTTGTGTAAATAAATAAATAACAAGGTAAAAAAATTATAAAAGGGTTGCTGGTCATTGGATGACTTTTGCCTTAATGTAATACACAATGTATAATACTTTGTCCTTTGGATTTTGGTCTGATTTTGAACTTCTGTCATGTCATGATGCTAAGCTAGGCTTATAGGATAGTTGTGTAGTGTCATGTCAGTGGGAAAGAAAAAGTTAGTAGATGTGCAGTTTTCTCGGTCGGTTTCGGTTTTCATGCGGATGGTAACCATGGGACTGACTCCACCCATTACAAGCCTTTAATAACCGTACCTTGTAACCCGACCACCCGAGTATCCGCACCAATCCGACAGTCACGGGCCATTTAACTCGGTTTTTGCGGATTGGCGGGCGGGCCAATTTTTTTGTCCAGGCCTAGTGCATCTTGTATTGGGTTAAACTTTAGAGTTTAATTGTTATGCACTGTCGGCGTAAAAGATTTTTACTCTCACAACCAATCACAAATCACAATTTGGATGACTTTCCATGTAGTTTAGTGAAGACTCAATCATTTTAAATGATGTGGCAAATTTGTGATTCGTTGACGGTGTAAAAAAACTTTACAGCGATAGTGTATACTGTATATAAATTAAATCCTAAACTAAGTATAATAGTTGGCTTGTTTATCAGATTGAATTTCATTGTTGGTGCAGGTATGCTAGGAGTATTTCACTCCCTGCAGTTAACTTGATCCCTTTCAATTTGCAAAAAGCTCAACCTTCATTTGCTCCATATGACACTACTTTTAATCAGTTGGGTCAGATGTCACAAACTCATGCTTCACTTGGTTATCTTCCTCCTTCAAGCCCGATAATGAGTCCTTTTAGTTCTGTGGCATTGAATCCGACATCCAGGGATGGTGCTTACTTACAGTGGCCAAGTCCTGCAATGATGTATGCGCATTCATATGATCAATTTAGACATGCTGTTTACCAGGTAAACCACATTTATTTTGATTTTTTTACCCTGTTGATTTTGATGTGTGATTTCTGTACTAGCTTCAGATACCTAAACATGTTTGAAATGAATCTAGTAACTTCATAAAGAATTCATGTGGGCTACATGGGTTAACCTTTTTGATCATTTAATATGGCTTTTAGGAATGACTTTCCTCTTGTAACAGAATGCTTGTAGATTTGGAGTACTAGGCTAATTTTCTTTCTTCAACTTTGAACTGAAGTTGTAGTTTTCAAGATTCACATTTTATTTGAGAATGTTTGGATTTTCCCTCTGGTCAATTGCGGCAGTGCGTCACATTGCAGCGGTCTGGCGCTTCTTCGCTATGCCCTTTTTTAACATGAAAAGCCTAAAATGCCCTCAGTTTTTTTAACTGTTTGGGGAATATTTTAAAGGGTTTAGGTCTTTTTCAGTGTGCGTTAATTATTTTAATCAGCCCTTTCTCCTTATCGCGACCTTTCCTCTGTTTGCTCAGCACCAAAGAGCATTGTTTTTTAACTAGACCTTTAATCGTCTCCTCTCCTCTCCTTTGTTTTCTCAACGCCTTGTTTTTCTTCTTCTGATAAACGGCCTCTCTCCTCTGCACCAACATTTCCTCTTTTCTCTTGGCACCAAAATGCGAGTCTTCTCCTCTGTTTTCTCAACATTTTGCCTTTTTACCCGTTGTTTTCCCTAAGACTTTGATGTAGCAGTCATATTGCCTTCCGCTACACTGCAATAGCATTTGAGAGTCAGCTGCTACACTACGCTATCTGCTATTGACAACATAGGATTTTCCTGATATATGATATCATGGGCAAGGTTTTAAAAAACAGTTGATAGGTACCAGAATCCATAGAAGATAGCAAAAGGAAAATATGTGGAATTAATACTGTAATCAGGTCTATCAAATGATAACTGATTCTATATGCAGGAATTACAAAAGAAAATGCAGAAAATAGAGAATAAACCGATTCTGGGCAGATTCGAGAGTGCCCAATTCTCTCCCAAGTCCTAATTAATTTCGAATCTACCCTCAATAATCCCTCACTCCCACCTTTACAGCGCTCAACTGACTCACACTCTTTCCCTCCCCTCTGATTGCCACATCAGCAAGTTGTTACAATCATTTCTCTCCCTAAAATATGATTCCCTACATCACAGTTATTTATTCCCTCCCATACACCTTATTTATTTTGGGGTCCTAACAACAGTCTCTAACTGTGGTTGTGCCTGCAATTTCATTGTTCTTTATGAATCTTAGACCGCAAGTGCAGCCACCACAACTGTATTTGAGCTCAATTTTTTGCGAATCCAAGGATCGAGGCTCTACATTGATTCAAAACCTTGATCATGTAGCCCAAGATGCTAGTCTTTCTGTAGTACCCACTTCCCTCACCATAATTATGACCCCTGCAATCTAGCATGTATTGTTATTTGTCCTTTTACTAAGCAACATGTTTTTGAACGAAACATAGAAGAAAACCGTCAAATAAACGGAATGAGATCCTCTTTCACGTACTGAAGAATTCCAATAGGAGAGAGATAGACTCATGGAATAAAATATTATCTTATTTGATGTGATCATCTCTTTCCTACCGGAACTGTCTAGTAACTGGAGAGAATCTGCACTCCAAATAAATAGAAGAGTACTGTACTGAATTTTATTGTAAGATAGGTTGATGATTTTCCCTTGCTTGAATTGTACTCTTTGACAACGAATAATTATTGTTTGTTTTCCCTTTTTACATTGCCTGATTTTGTTCTATAATCACACATCTAACAAACTCTTTGTTGCATTGCAGGCTCCATTTGGTCAACAACCGTTGAGCTTTGACTATTCACAGAACTATTAGATGACATTTGGATGCACAAGTTATGTTAGCATTTTAGGACATTTCATATTATTAGGTTCATTTTTCAGCACTTCTTCATAGACCTTTGTTTCTGTTATGGTAGTAGTACATGTCTTTGGTTTTCAGTTTTGTTAAAGTACTTCTAATGGGACAGACAGTTTATAAAATAGTGAACATATCTGGATTTCAAATATATTTTATTGTTTCTGCAGTGGATTTAAATATTCCTTGCCTAAGTTGGGGAGGCACATAGATTAGTGCTTGGATTACATCCATGCAATACAAAGCTGCAATTGCATTAAATATATTAGTTGGTCTATATATCCTACTCTTGAAGGATAAGGACCACTAGCTAGAGGCGATTAAAAAATTGGCAGATTACTTAATTTGATCAATTTATGGGCAAGATCTAGTTTCTTGCTCATGGTGAATTGAATTGGAGAAATGCTAGCAATACTCTCATTTGCACATTCTCTCCAACACCCACTATGTGATTGGTTCAAATCCATGTGGGTTTCATCACTTATGAAATGAAACCCTTAATATAGTGGGACCACATGAATCTTAACCAATTATAGGGAGGGTGTGAAAGAAAGTGTTGTTAGCATTTCTTATTGATTTGAATTGGATCAAAATATATAGATGTCTTTTTTGAGGTGAATATATTATTGGTGTGAAATGTTTATCGACTTTGTTGATGACTAGTCTTTGTTGGAGTACTTTGCTAATCACTTTTAGTGAGTTTTTCTTCTCAACAACATTTTTTCAATCAATAAGATTTAAATGAGATTTTGCTTAAGGGTATGTTTGGAGGGAGATTTGGGAGGGTTTTGGAGGGGAGGGCTTTGGAGGGCTTGGTCTATATTTTAATATCTATTTGATATTTTAAAATTTTGAAAGAATAACATGATAGATAATGATAAAACATTGTTAATGACATTTCATTTTTACTTAGAAACATTTTATAGCTTCCTCAAATTGGAATTGAAAATCAAGTCCTCCCCTCCCTTCCCCTCTTAAACCCTTCATCCAACCATACTCTAAGGGATTCAACTCTAGTTTCACTTGGACCAATACAATGTTGGTGGTTATAGATATGGTTTATTTATACTTCACCCTTTCTCTATATTTGAAACATCTTGAACTTTCGTTATATCTTATCATCGACTTCTATTTTATTAAAACTATTTGTCGAAAAAATTTGTGAAATTGATGATAAATTTGTCTTGTATGAAATCAATCGATCAAAATTTAATTAGTCTGAACATTATTTTATGAAAATCAAGACAATTTTAAAGTTGACAAATTTAACTAGTCTAAACATTACCTCGCGTAAAAAATCAAATATTAAAAATAGAGAAATGAGAGAATTAGAGAAAATTAAAGAAGTTATGTTGTAAAAAATAGTGAAATCAGAGAATTAGACGAAGAAAGAAGTGAAGAGAGCGAAAAAGTGAGTGAAAAAGTTTGAAAAAGTGAGAGAGAGAGAGAGAGAGAGAGAGAGAGAGAGAGGAAAAAGTTTAAAAAAGTGTGAAAAAGTAAAAAAGTGAAATTACCTAAATATCCTCTAATTGTTTAGTTGGAAAAAGGACAAAATTGGTATTTTGATAATAGGTAAATGGTATAGATAGATAGTAGATGATAAACATAATTGGAGTCGGTAAAAAAATAAGAGAGTAAATATAAATTGGGTTTTGAGACACTTATATTTATCCCTCTTTGTTTTCGACGGATTAACACGGACCACGCCAAAAGTGAGGACGAGAATGATTGTGTACCTTTCCAAAGCTATGTCGATCATGTATTGATCTAATTGAACTTCCTATCAAGTCCATAAGGTGTCAGTTTAGTAGCAAGAACTTGACATTGTAACTTCTAGGGGCTATTGAGTAAAAAAAACTTCTAGGGACTAACTTCAAATCCATCACGACAGTTGTAAAATGACGATTGATATCACTTCAATTAATAATAATTTCTCCATTCCCTATCAAAATGGCCACTCTAGATTTTTCCTTATCTCATTTAAAATTTCGCAAGTTAGACCAATGAAACAAAAAATTGCAATCTTAATTAATGTAAATCACTATCTTGTAGATGGGGCCTTAATTTCTAGTTGGTGGACTTCTCAACTATCTTGTATGAAGACTAAAATCGATGAAATGAACTCAACTAATAATTAGGTTGAGATCTTAATACTCCGCTTTATCACTCAGACCAACCCTTGTTGGTTAAATCAATTGATCATTACATGTCATTTCAAGATTTTTTTATATTATAAATTTATGAATATATTCATAAAGAAAATTCTGGCCTTTAATATGGACTGTATTTTAGGGCTTCAGAGGTGGTCTCATTAAAACCATATATTTATAAGCTTCCTTTAACATTTTTGAGGCAAACCATTAAAAGTTTAGTTTTCAAGTTTCGAAATTTTAATAAATTACTGTTAAAAAATCAGTATAATAGAAAAGTACAGCATTGGACTGAGTAAAAATGAATAAAAAAATATTCTTGGGAATTCATGATGTTCAAAATCTATATATCTATCTATATCTATCTATATAAATATCTAAAGGAAGCTTTTTTCCAAGCTCTAGGATGCTCCACATCATTTCAATTTATTTTCCAACTTAAATCTCAACATTCTTTTTTACTTAATTAATATCCACTAAACCTTTATGACATCACAATATATATATATATATATATATATATATATATATATATATATATATATATATATATATATTCAATTAACTTTTCTGAACCAAAAAATATTCATATTATCTTTTTCTTGATTTTAATTTTTTTATAAACATTTAGCAAATGTTAAATTCATTTTATTAAAAACATTAAAAAGATGTTAACTAAATACTACATTTTCTATAAACTTCATTTTTTTTCCTACAAAAAAATGAAATTCTATGTCTATATTGTGAACTTTAGTAGACCAAATTTATTCCTCTAATTATTTTCATAAGGAATTTTCATTATTATTACAACAAGTACTTATT
Organism: Oxytropis ochrocephala; assembly: GCA_020916435.1. Classification (NCBI taxonomy): domain Eukaryota; kingdom Viridiplantae; phylum Streptophyta; class Magnoliopsida; order Fabales; family Fabaceae; genus Oxytropis; species Oxytropis ochrocephala. The sequence continues at coordinate 94,663,057 of CM037091.1, forward strand.
TATACATAATTTTCTACACACAAACTTGACTATTGAATTGTGAGTTTTTCTTCCTTTGTTATTTTTATTTTTAAAAAATTTCTCCCTTATTGATTACTCTTAATTAATTACTTGATGTTTTAATTTTTTTTGCCTTTTGGTGTCTCTAAATTATTATTTTCATTAGTACTAATTATTAGTGTTGGTTTTTAATAGAGATTAGTTACAATCCTTTCATTTTCCATCACTTAAATTCTTCTTTTCAAAATACTATATATACCTAAGAAGAGAGATCACCTCTCATCTTTTTTCATTTTTACATCACTTTTTTGAGTGTTATATCACTTATGTGATCTGTTTTTTTATTTGGTTTTTACATCATCAATATTCTAGCTTGAAGAAATGTATTGTAGTAGATGGAGTTCCAAAAGTTGTATAAATTTGTCTTTTATTCTTAAGCTTTTATTGATTGTTGATTAGGTATTGAGTTTGTTATAGGTTCCAAATTGCAGTCAAGGAGGAAAAATGAAGTTTACATGGATAGGAGAAATTGGAAAGGCAAATCAAAGGATTTGAGCTTCATGTTGTAGACAATTCTAATGTTGTCAAAAATTATAGACATAGACATGCAGTTGAGGAACAATTTTTTAGTGAGTAATGCAGTTGAGGAACAATTTTTTTGTACAATTTAATATTAATAATAAATTTGTTAATTATTATTCATTATAAATTAACGAGATGAAGTTTTTACTTACATTTAATTTTTTTTTATTTTCAAAAAAATTTAAAGATAGATAAATATCAATGTACCATTTGAAACAATATACTTCTGTAGCAAATAAATTATATTATTACTAAAATAGATTAATATAAATTAGTTTAGTAAACACTTTTAATAATTATAATAGTTTAGATCAATTTAAAAGATTAGAATCATATGAATTTGTCTTTTAAAACATTTAGTGCAAATTAAAAAAAAAGTGATAAAGGAGGCTTGATCGTTGGTGACCTTTCCTCTCTCTCTGTTTTATTTTTTTTAAAAAATGTATCTCTTATTGATTACTCATCAATATATTTTTTTTGTCAAAACTCTTCAATATTTATGATTAGTAGTTATTATTTTAGTTGCCTTTTAGTGTCTCTAAATTAATATAATTAGTAAAATATATTTTATTTTTCTCTTGATTTAAAATCCACCCAACAAATCCTTCTTTTTTTAATAATATATTGAAAATATTTTATAAAATCAAAATTAAAAATAGATGAAACTAAAATTATACAATAAATTATTTACTTGCTATTTGATTGCATAAAAACAAATATTAATTATTATAAGAAAAAAACACTATCGTAAAAATAAATGAACTGCCTCTCATTTTTTCCCCTTTGGCGTCCCAATATCATGTTTTACCATTGTGTTTTTTCATGTTACCATGAACTAATCTATACATATGATTGCTTTGATGAAAAAAAACTACACATATGAATGTATAGAAAAACAATTTATTTGTCGTAAAAAAAAAAAAAGTTAACTAACTCACCATCTCTATTGTCATATTAAAATGTGTCTATTGGTAATACTTTTGTTGACCTAATGTAGTTTATCATCAATTTAACCTTTTTTGTGCATTCATCAAATTGATCTATAAAATTCTTATGGGTCATGATTAGTTGTTTAATATTAATCATTCACACAATTAAAAATTACATACAAATAGTAACCGATGTCATCCAAAAGGTTTATATTCCACCATCTACTACTTACATAACTTAATAATTCTTTAATAAAACAATAAAGCTTTTATGAACAGTCTTTTCTATTTAAACCATATAGTTAACCATTTCCATTCAAATGCATCCTCACAAGAGGTTAGGTGTCAATTGAACATAAGTTCCTAAATAAACACTTTAAATATTTTCACCATTAGAAATAAAATAGTGTTTTCTTTCTAAACAATCCATCATCCACACAAACTCGCATGCAAAATAAAAAGGATAATTTTTACCATAGGACACTCTCAACATCCATGAAAAAGCGGAATGGACTCATTCAAGTATCTTTGCTACTCATTGACGAGAATGTATGAATTCTATAATTTTTCTTTCTTACAATATACTTTATTGCAAACTTTTCTAATTCAATTTTTTTCAAAACATTTTTAGACCAGCCACATACATACTTCCTTTGGGAGAAATAATGGCATAGATTCATGAATATATTACAAGAATGTAAAATATTTAGTATTACCAAATTTATTGTATTATGCTATTCAATTTTCTTATTGACCAACTAACAATTTCATGATAGAATATCATAAATTTCATAATTAGAAATAAGACAATATAAAGGATTTAGATTTCATATTGAGAATTAAGACAATAAAAAGGACTTAATTAGATCAACTATCAAAGTTTTATTAAATTTCCAACACGAAACTTTTCCTAGGGTCGAATAAGGTGAATGTGATTTGTAATGCATAATATTCAACTTTATATTTCATTTATCGATTAAATATTTGTTTCAAATAATTGCAACTTGAATCTTAATGAAGATGAGTCAACTTATATGGAACAAAAAAGTGGTCGAAAAGAGAAGTTCAAAAAATTGTATGATTGAAAAAATTAGATTTAGTTTTTAGAACTTTAGATGTTTCAATTATCGCAACAAATATCACTATGGTTGATTAAATAATTGTTCGATTTTTTTATTGTTTAAAATGTTGGGTTTTAATAGGTTTAAAATACTATGAATTTACTATTAAAATATTTGTTAATTATTAATTTTATAACTTAGATATGTTTATAGAATAAAAAAATTGTAACAATCTCTATATTAAAAACCAACTAAAATAATTAGTACTAACCATACTAATTCGAGCCACCAAAAGGCAATTAAAATTAAGACTCACCTGATAGATTAATAGTAATCAATAATGGAGTAATTTAAAAATAAAATAAAAAACTCAAAGCTGGAAGAGGTAGTAAAATATGAGTGAAAGATGTAGAGTTTTAAACAGTTGTAACAACAAACAACTATTTAAAGAAGACAACTTTGGATTTGAGTGGACTTTCGGAAAAAAAAAATAAAATGTGCAAAAATAAAGGATTTCATGTTTTTATAGTTTTATATATATATATATATATATATATATATATATATATATTACATTAGCAAATGATATATTTTTATATATAAATTTCATCAGATTTAATAAAAAAATATTATAGCAACACGTGCATCGCACGGGGTTTTCCCCTAGTAAATCTATAAAGGAAGCTTTTTTCCAAGCTCTAGGATGCTCCACATCATCTTCATTTATTTTTCAATTTGCTTTTTCACTATATTACTATTTCTTTATTATTTAACTCATGAGTTTATTGTCATTTAAAGGAATAATTTATACTAATGTGAAACCTCTCTCCCTTCCAATGCATGATTGTTACATAAAAAAGAATTTTGAAAGTCCTTAATTATTTATTATTTCATCAAAACTATCATAATTGGTAAATATATTTATTCAATTAATTTTTATTTTTGACCAATTCTAACAATAATATAATTTCTTTGGGTTGTGAATAATTGGTATAAAATTATTCAGTTGTGAATTTTTTTAACGTACAATTAACCATGAGTTTTCTTTTTAGTTGTAGCTTTTATAGTTACTTTTGAAAATATAAATAATGAGAATTGTTTAACTAATAGTGGGAAATAAAACCATTGTATCCAAACATTCATTATTTACTATCTAAAAAAAAACCATTCATTATTTAAATAACGTTACAATATTATCTCATACGTTAATCAAATTTTTAACAAACATTTTCACTTTAAATATCCTTACAATTATTTTGATATATTTAGGATTAGGATTAATTTTAAGTATATGTGAACAAATGTTATAATTTCAGTAAAAATATACATAAATTATTAAAAAAATAAAGAACAATATATATTCCATGTAGTAGAAAGAATATATGAAGTTATTATTTTATATCAATTTTTTGAACAAAAGTTACCTTTATAGGTGTCAATAAAACTATAAAATAAAAATAAACTAAGACTTATTATTCTCTACCCTTGCATCTTCTCATCTCCATTTATTTATGAACCTTAAAGTAGCTAAAGTGAATAATAGTAAGACAAAAAGCCAAACACATAGAGAAATAAAAGGAACGTTACAATATTTTAATGGTAAAAATGAAGGTTACATTTATCATTTAATTAAGGAATTACTAAATAAACAGCAAAATCTTGAACATTGTTGTCAATTGGAATCATTAGCACATTGTGGTATGTCTTTCCATAGGCAACAAGTGTCACAAAGAGTGGTCTACATGCATGCGTAGAATTGATAAGAAAATGATGCATGGAAAGAAATTGGTGCATTGATTGTCGACAAGAGAGAGTTAAAGGTTTTGGAAAACATAGGGGTATCCATGAAATTGGAGATTAGAGTCATTACATGTAGTAGTTTGAAGCTTCATTAGTAATTGGGGGAATGAAGTTGTTGGATATTTCATTAAAAGGAAATCAGTATGATGAATCCGTGAATAAAAAGGTATCTCATTTGTAAATGTCATATATGTTGTTTAATAGATATTTGTAATCTATTTGGATTGGATGCTAGGAAATGATAGAAAATAGGTGAAAATTTTAGGCTATAATTTTGAGGTTGTCACTCATTGTTTGCTGGTGTTTTTAGCAAACAATCACTAGTTTTCAATATCGAGACTGTGAGATCAAACTAGAAAATCTCCTTGACGATTGCCATTGAGTTTTGTGTCTTTCACGTACGTAAGAACAGTAAATAGTAGAGAGAAACAGATTGAAAGTAAAATAAAAGCAGTAAATGCAACGAAGGTAAAAAGAAAGTAAAAATTTGCATTAAATGAAGAAAGAAAAATGGTTCATCAACACGTACAAAGTATCTGGAGAAATAATTAATATTCCAATACCCACTCCATTTTTATGGCTTGAGCCGTCGAAGTATAGTTTCCAAGGACGTATGTCTAACGAATGTATTTCATGTTCGACAACAGAGTGGTCCACTATGAAATCAGCAACCACTTGTCCTTTGATTGATTTAAGGGGCTGATAAGTTAAGTTGTATTCTAACAAAGCTAAAGCCCATTTGCCAATTCGACTATGTAACATTGGTTTTGACAACATATGTTTAATAACATCAAAGTGCGAATAAACATAGACATCTGCTGACTTTATATATTGCTTCAATTTCGTACAAGAGAAATACAAGCAAAGGCATAACTTTTCTATTGGACTATACCTTGTTTCAAAGATCAATCAAAACCCTACTAAGGTAATAAATGGGTCTTTCGACACCATTATCATCCTCTTGTGCTAACATGCTACCTATTGTGTTATCGGAAGTCGCTGCTATATACAATTTCAAAGAATTTGTTTCTAATAACAGCAATAGAATTGGTGGTTTGACTAAATAAGACTTAATTGCATCAAAAGCTTCTTGATGAACTTGCTCCCACTTGAATTCATCTTCTTTCTTGATCTCAAAGAATGGCGAAAAAGCTTGTGTTTTGCCACTTAGATTTGAAATAAATCTTGAAGGAAATTGATTTTTCCTAGTGATCAAGTTCTTTCTTGGTCGAAGGAGCCTTCGTTTCCATAATTGCTTTAGTCTTATTTTGGTTGATCTCTATGCCTTTCTTGTGTACTACAAAACCCAAGAATTCACCCGCACGCACCACGTAAAGCACATTTGGTTGGATTCATTTTCAATCCATATTTCCTCATTCGTTCAAAAGAACGTCGAAGATGGTCTAAATGACCAATTTCGAGGATGACTTAACCACCACATCATCTATGTATATTTGCATAAAATCGTCAATAAAGTCATGAAACATAGAATTCATTGCTCTTTGGTAGGTGGCACCAGCATTTTTAACCCAAAAGGCATTACTACCCATTCATAAACACCTAATGCCCCGGACATCGAAAAGTCAAGCTGACACGTCCTCTTCAAAGAATAAAAATTTGATTATACCCCGAGTAGCCATCTAGCATACCGAGATAATCAAATCCTGTTTCTTGAATCTATTAGCATTTCTCACTCTGAGCATAGCGTATTCATCTTTAGGTGTTGTATTATTTAGATCCCTAAAGTCTACGCAAACTCTAAGTTTTCCATTTTTCTTCATTATCGGGACAATATTAGCTAACCAATCGACATACACGCGCTTCGATGAATTTGCTCTTGAATGACCTTTCAATTTCTTCTTTGATCTTAGCCAATATTGGAGGAGCAAATCTTCTTGGTGTTTGCTTTACTGGTTTCTTCCCTGGTCGAATAGGTATTTGTAGTTCCACCACTTCTCGACTCAGACCAGGCATTTCGTTGTACTCCCAAGCAAAACAATCTTTGAACTCCTGCAGAAGTGAAATAACTTGGGTTTTGAAGGCAGCATCAAGGTGTGCACTAATATATGTTGGCCTTTTGACTAGGCCATTCCACTGGATCTTGAGCTTGCATGCGCTTTGTCGAATCTTTAGGGTCTTTTTCAAAACCCAATGGTTCGTCATCATAAATGCAATCAAGCTTGTCATCTATGACTTCACCATTTTCTTCAGATGAAGGCATGGCTTCGACATCCATTGTTTGTTGATTTATTTCGGCTTCCAAAGCCGTTTTTATTTTAGTTTCGGCCATATAGGCCGTAATTCTATCCCAAGCATTGGGCACTGACATCCAAAACCTTCTAAGAGTCAGTATCCCATCCTGTTGGGGGTAGAACACCCTCGTGATAGACACTTCCATCTTCTATCGCTTCCCTTTCCCAAACAAAACCATGTGTTGGGTATAGTCGAACAGAGAGGAAAGCACATTGTCGATGATATGTATGCCCGACTAGAAGATGTGCATGGCGCAATATTCGCCATTTGTTTTTCAAAATTCTCCTTGGTGACATTGTTGACATCAAGCAAGGAGTAACTTTGGTCCGCTTGACATATTCTACCGTGCCATCATCCTTCCACATCACCAATTTCGGTGTAGGCTTGAAGGCACACGCGCTACTCCATGAATCCACTCTCTCGCCAAGGAGCAGTTATAGCTTGCCTTGGAGGCTATGACAAAGAACATGGTAGTTCTCTTGACAAGACCTACCACCACCTCCACTTCGACGCCCCCAAAAGACCGATCGAATTTGCCTCATAATTAGTTAACACAATGTTATGAGGCTTTAGGTCCGTGTCGAACATCCCTATGGTTTTTAGCATTGCTTGAGGCATCAAGTTAACAAAGAATACGCCTCCATCTACCAAGATCTTGTTGATGCCTATGCCATTGACTTTGGCTTGGACATACAGAGGCTTCAAATGATGCTGCATGCCTTCGTTTGGCCTCTCGAAAGTGGCCATTTGTTCTTCGACACGGTAGTTGTTCATTACATAGTAACAAATCGGCTTGTGGTTAGCCATATCCTCGGTGAAGTTTTCTTCGACATCATTCGGGATCGTGATGACGTCATATTCGCCGGTAGAATAGACACTACATTGCAAATGACATCAAAACTGGCTTCAGAGTCTTCAAAATCTGAAGTTACATCCTCATCCATGTCGAAGTCAGCACTTTTCTTCCTCAATGATGACAGTGGAGGAAAGATTCTTTCCATCGCAGGCCTCCTTGGTTCCTCTATTACAATAGATTTACCCTTGGCCTTATTTCCAACCTTTACTTGGTTGGCGGCACCTATGTTCACTTTCGCTGCGTTCCCACGGCTCTGAGGTCATATTCTTAGCCGCTTTTTGAACTTCTGGCGTTTTCTGTCAAGAACAAACGCTTTGCTTTCTTCTTCGAGCGCTGATAACGACGCCATTGGGTCTTGGTCATGGGATTCTTCCCTTTATAATTATTCTTATAATTATATTTCGCAGCCTCCCCTGTATTTGGTTTGACTGTTTCAGCACGCAGAACAACACTCCTATAATGTTTACACCCAGCATGTATCCATTTTTCATTTTGGAGATTTGCTCTTGGAACAAATGGCTTGGCCGATCTTGTGAAGACAAACTCCTTCTTGGTCGCGCTCTTACCAAAGATCGTGGCTTGCTTGTTGAAGGTCTGTTCAACCCTTGACCTTATAAGGAAGGTCCCCTTTTTGAAGCTAAAATTTGGTTTTTTTCTCTGGCCACTTCCTTTTTAGAGGCTGTCGAACTTGGCAGCATTCGACACTTTTAGCCGCTTCCTTGTCGAACACAGCACTACATCTGGGGCATAACATTACCTCAGAGTTCTTCAGCTTGCACCTATTAAGGAAGTCTATTAATTCTTCTTCACTTTGGGGTACACGAAACTGCACCTTCTCTTCATACTCTTCCCGAGTAAGCTCTTTGCAAGATCACCCTCCGCACTACACTTTTGATCTTGTCTCAGCCGAAGGCCCAACAGGCTTAGGAGAGCTCGCCATCTTCACATCTACCATGCTTATGTTCATTTCCATCGGTTCGCATACATTGCCTCTCGCTGATGGAGTGGATCGTAATCAATCTGCATGGGAGCTTTGTTCTTTTCTCACCGAATTTTAGTCTCCCTTCTTCGATTGCTTTACAACTATGTCCCCTGAAAAGTACACAACGGTCGATTGTATGTCCCAAAAAATTATGAAACTTACAATAACCCTTTTTCTTCCTCTGCTTTCGAGAGGAGGAACTTTCGAACCATTTGGCACTATGATTTGGCCATCGATTTACTAACAAATCAAAGATTTCATCACATTTAGTAACATCAAAAGTGTATGTTTTAGGCACGAATCTATCGTTTTTAGGCTCTACAGGATTATTCCCATTTGCAGGCCTTAATAATTTACAAGCATAAGGAGGACCAGGCTTAAGTTCAGCCACATCTATTTCCTCAGACTCGACATCACTAAATGCGAAGTCGAATTCCTCATCGACATAGGTTATTCTCTCTTTCTTATGAAACCCAACTGAGTTTTCTTTTTTATTGAACTTATTCACTCTAGCCTTTTCCTCTTTAAGCCTTTCAACTTGTCGAACTCTATCGGCTAATTGAGCCATATCTCTCAAATGAGAGGTATCCAATTTCTTTCTAATTGAATAATCAAGGCCACCTGCAGCCATTTCGACAAGCTCATGCTCAGGCACTTGTGTGAAACACCTAGCCTTTAATAGCCTAAATCTATTCAGGTAGTCGTCGATAGCTTCAGGCACTTTACGTCGAACACTGGCCAATTCTTTAAGACTAATCTTCGATCGCCCATATAAAATCGCTCATGAAAAGCCTTTTTCTAACCGCCCCATGTGTACATGGAACCAGGGGTAAAGTGGTAAACCACGTAAAGGCATTCTTAGTTAGAGAATTTGGAAAATATTTCATTTTCAAACTCTCATTTTGGGCTATATCTCCTGCCTCAGTCATGTAGCGAGCAATGTGTTCGACAGTAGATTCATTGGTATCACCCCCAAATTTAGTAAATTTAGGAATTTTCAAACCTCTTGGCAATTCTGCCTGCAATACATATTCACACAGTGGTGATATGAAATTAGGCCTATGTAAACCCACGTTAAGGCCATTCTGTGCCATTATGGTTTCTACCAAATTAGCTATGTTGTCTTGAGCGCAAACGTTATTTCGTTGCACTTGTCGAACAACTTCATCAGCGTTTTGGTTTCGATTTACCATAACTACTTCAGGGACATGGTTTCCCGTACCACGTTGTTCGCTTCTACAACCGCTTGGGCTTCGATGCAAGAATCGATCTCTCTCGTGGGGTTAGGCGCATTATTCCCACAATTGGGTACTTGCCTATTATTTCCCATAGAGCCCCAAAGAAATCGCTATCCTACCCATTTGGTTTGCTAACATCCGGTAACTTGTATTGGTATTACGAATCAACGGATTGAAAATAAACCAAATTTGTTGGGTGAGCATATTAACCATATCATGATTGCTCTCGCCCACTTGCCGTCTTAATGCCAACAAGGACGCATTGGTTAATCGCAAAGAGGGTTTCGACCTCAGCGTGCTTTCGTAAGACACATGAGAGGGGAAAAGGTCGAAACGTGTGGCATTCCAAAGAGGCATGCCATATACACCAAAAGGATATGGTGGTAAACTCATGTTCGGAAACGTGTCTCTAAACTGCTCCTCGTTGCCATATAAGGACTAGAAGGAAGTCCTATACTTTGTGGCAAAGACATAGATCGTGTCGACCCAACATTGGTCACCGACATCGTGGGAACGGTTATTGATATTCTATCGGGGCCATTGTCCCCGCAACACTAACACTTGCGAGAATCTATGGTTGTTCCTTGCCCTTGTGATACCACAGGGGTTAGAACTAGAGGCATTGTTAGAATTGGTGCGTGCACCATTCTACCACTCCTCAAGTGCATACAAATACACACACACTTATAGAAACAACACAAAGTTAATGGAAAGGTCCCACCGGGCGTGCCAATTTGTTTGTTGGTGTTTTTAGCAAACAATCACTAGTTTTCAATATCGAGACTGTGAGATCAAACTAGAAAATCTCCTTGACGATTGCCATTGAGTTTTGTGTCTTTCACGTACGTAAGAACAGTAAATACTAGAGAGAAACGGATTGAAAGTAAAATAAAAGCAGTAAATGCAACGAAGGTAAAAAGAAAGTAAAAATTTGCATTAAATGAAGAAAGAAAAATGGTTCACCAACACGTACAAAGTATCTGTTTCACTCGTGTTTCGCTTTGGCTTGGAAGTTGAGTTTCTCAGAGTTCTTGTAAAATGTGGTGACCCCGATTTTTCTATTACAAAGAGGTATTTATACTCGTAGGAACAATCGTGGGGGAAAGAGTAACTGCCTCCTAAAACTACGGGGGAGTAACCGCCCACTAACTGCTGCTCTGCACTTTCGACTAACCCGTTGTCAACCGCTGACGTGTTGAGCCCAACTCTGTCGAAGTGTTGGGTCTTCTCTTGTCGAAGGTGTCTTGCATTACTTGCTTCATAGCTTTGAGAGCTAAGCTTGTCGAAGCTTACTTGCACTCCTTGCACTTGTATACCTTTCCTGTCGAATTCATGGTGCATTGACTCGAATATTGACCTATGGCCCACAGAACAATATTAAATGTGAAGTCAACCCCATTTAAAGCTTCATTTAATGTTAAGTGAAGGTCTATTGGTTTGTTAATATTGTGTAATATTTTGCATTCATAATATTATGCTTGCTTTTTAATTTTTTTATAAACCTTTATTTAAAATGAAAGCATATATCCTCCTTTGAAAATATAAAATAGTTGTTTTTAATATATATTTGTACTAATTTCCCTCAAAAAAAATTGGGTAATTTTTTTGAATAATATAAATAAACAATTAATTAGATTATATAACTATGCCAAAATTATACCCATGTTGCTCTAAATTAGTTAACGTAAGTATTTCCCAATTTGATATATTGCATGAGAGAAGCGGTTAATAATTCATTGTAATTCTAAAACCTTAGTATGAAAATGATGAATAATCTGAGTTCCTTAAATTTCTATTTGCTGCTACTAATATCATTACAATAGTTATAGACTTTAGTCCTTATAATAGTTCTTAACATCGTGTAGTACTAAACTAAATTATATTAAATTAAATTTTTATTTTTATATATGTAGGTTAATTTGTAAATTGCTATCTTAATATATATATATATATATATATATATATATATATATATATATATATATATATATATATAAAATAATTACATCTTTACATTCCTCTAAAAAGTATTTGAATACGTGCATCGCACGGGGTTATCCCCTAGTACTTTTCTAAAACTTGAATCAAACCTGAGACTCTCAAAACTCACTAGAAGTGAATATATTTGCATTACTAAAAAAACAAACAACCTTGGATTGATATAAGGAGTTTGGGGGAGGGGTATTTTTGAGATTCAGGGTTTCGGGGTATGTGATGAGTATGGGAGTTGTAAGAAGTATGAGCCTATACCCATTAGAAACCATTTTCACCATTTATGGACGAGTAATGTTATATAGACAAAAAAATTTAGACAAATATAGACAAAAACAAATTCACAACAGCAATTAACCAAGTTTTTTAAGCTATTAACCAACCCGTCTTTTCAGAGTTTTTTAAACCATTAACTAAAAACTTGGTTAATTGGTTACTTGGTTAATAGCCTAAAAAACTTAGTTAATTGGTGTTCTGAATTGATTTTTGGCTATATTTGTCTAAAATCTTTTGTCCAAATATCATTACTCTTTATGGACACCACAGCCGCAACGACCCTTCCGTATATGCCTCCGTTTTCGGCCATGCTTTTCCCACCCTCCTACTCACCACACACCCCCAAACCCTCCAAAATCTCAAAAATATCATTAATGAATACAAATGTTCTAGCGCGTTCCTCTTTTTTCCTGGGATTTCACGGGTTCGACACCACTGCATCGAACCGGTATGGTTCATGGGTGTTGTGGCATATGTATCATTGTACACCCGTCAACAAATTGTTGTATTTTGTGTTTTATTTAAAAATAATTAAACAATTAATTTTATATTATTTTTAGGATATTATATTTTTCAAGTTTACGTTGAAAATGAATTCCTTTCTACAACAGATATATCCATTTTATTACTCTATTAAAAACCTTTTAGTGGTGAGATTAAAGCTTTTTATAACAGTTTCTAAAACATTTATAATTAGATGAATGATTCTTTATGGCTTTGAAGAGTGCAACTAATTATTTATATGAAACATTTTGATTACTCCGTTTGCATATTGATTTTGATAAATGGCATACGTTTTCTTTTGGTAAGGTTGCCGTTGGATTTGGATCATAAATGACCATAATTTATTATTAGTTCTTCTTTTTACGTTTCAATATGATAAAGTTCTGTTAATACTTTGAAAAATGGGTTAATTGTTTTGTCTGAAAACGGTTCCAACGGATCTATATATATATATTTCATGTCTATACATATATCTATATATATATATATATATATGAAGAAATTGGAGATATTAAAAAATAGATTTTTTCCTTTTGAAATAATGTGTTTTTCAATCCCTAAAGATACTTTTCAATTATGAGAAAAGAAATAGAATTCCGAGCAGTAAAATGAAGAGTAGGGGGTGTGAGTTTGGTGGTCTTCCTAGGTGCAGGGAAGATCATATTTTATTTTTGCGAAGGCTGTTTTATCTTGGGGACGGCGTGGCTAGGAGAGACTGCTTGCACACCTTGGGCAGAGCCGCAAAACGTCTTAAAGAGCGACCTAGTCCGCGACTCAGCCTATTTTGTTCGTGTTCATCAGTGTGCTTGTAAATGTTCCAACACAAATTGAAATTGTAAATGGTACGACAAATTAAGACGGAACCGATACGGTGTACTCTACCGGACTAACTAAATTAAAGGCTACCCACCTGACTAACTAAATTACCAGCTATTTTAACTATTCTTATAGTGGTAAGTCTCTTTTTCCATGATTCTGGATTGAATTTTGGTCCTCTAGTAGCTGCACATGAAACATCAATGGAAACTAGTAGAACAAGGTGCAGTCATGCCCGGAGACAATTTGAACAAATCAATTAAATCTCCTAAGGCAGCTTCTTTTAATAACAGAGAAACCAAGGGTAAAAGTAATTCTCTTGACCAAAGAAGAGGAGAGAGAAATGGGAAGTTAGCTTGGTGGTTGTGTACTGAACATATTTGGTAGTTAGGTACCGTATCTGTTCGGTACTGTCGTATCGTACCCGTCAAAAAACACTGTGTAGGGAGGTTTGGGAGCGTGTTTAAAGTGAGGGTTGTCATACCCCAATTTTGTCCGACTAATTCAAAATAAAAAATTGTCTTTTCGCGAATGCGAGGTCCTAACAGTATTTTTCTCGTAGTTGAAAGAAGGCTCAAAATATGTTTGTTGTGCCCGCACGTTATTCCTAATCGTGTGCGCGTTATGGCACTTGTTGCGCGTGCGCTCGCATCTCGTTGTGTACGCACATTTGCTTTGATACTTATCATTATTGTTATTATTATTATCCATATACGCTTATTAATTTATTATATCAATATTTTTATACCAAAATCAGATTCTAAAAAAAATGTTTTTATAAATAATTTTCTTTATAATAGATACAAATAGTAAACTCTTGTATACAGAAAAATTACAAGCAACATAGTACCCTTTTAAATAAAAAAACAAAACAAAAAATATAAAATGGGAGAGGGACTAAGCATGCGTTGCTCTTGCTGGTTGTTGCTGCCCCTCTCTTTCACAAATGTGGAAATCTTTGTTAAGCATATAACAAAGACCAAAGATATCTGAAGAACAAAGACAAGGGGAAGAATCCAAATTGTGGTAGCTCCAAAGCTCCAAATAGGCTCTGACTTTGTTTTCAAACCCTGCACATACACAAACACAAACAGATTTTTACAAATAGTCAAATATCTCCCAATTTGTGAATACAACAGTGGCTTGGGAGGAGGAAAATTTGCTCAGAAAATTAGAACACCAAAACATGAAATTACTTGAACAAATACAAGCAAGAAAGTGACACATCATTTCAGTTTTCAATACAAGTTTTGCTTCAAATACAACTGAGAGGAGAAAATGAAAGGGGAGAAAAATCTGGACAACAGAAAGCCAATACACAGAAACGCACACACACAATAAACAACCACACTGAGAACCAAAAACAGAGCAAAAAAAAAACAAGCACACAGAGAGAACAATACACAGAGACAGCCAGAAGAAAGAAACGAAAACATGGGGAATCGATGGGAAAATTAGAGAGAAAAATGGGAAGGAAAAATTAAACTAGAGAGTAACCAGGAAGAGTCCTTCATCATACCCACTCCAAAAGATGAAGCACATGAACTTGAAGCCAAAATAATAGCCTCTGATGGCACCATATGTTCATAACCCCCAAACATTCATTCCTCCAACTTTTGAGAATCAAAAAAAACATAGAAAGGAAATAGGGAAGAAAGAGAGTGAGAGTGAGTAAGCTTACAACCCCTCACGTTCCGTCGTCTTCTCCGCCGTCAACCACCACGCCACCGTCAGCCTCTCTCTCTCTCTCCGACGACGCACCGTCGTTCCGCTTCTCCATCTCGCGTTCAGACGACCCACCGTAAGCTTCTTACTCTCTCTCCGCCGCACATCACAAGTCTCGCAGCCACCACGACGGCCGCCGTAGTCGCTGCTTCTCTTCACTGCCTCTCTCTCTCTCTCCGTCGAGCCACCCTCCTGCACCGTTCGTCCCTCTCTCACGGTATTCTCCCTCTCTCACTGTCGCCCTCTCCCTCTCTCACCGTCGCTCTCTTCTTCTCTCTCTCTCTCTCTCTCTCTCCTTTTTTTCGAGCTGCCTCTCTCTCCACTTGAAAGGGAATGAACGGCGCATGGGGGGAGAGGAATGTTTTAGGGTTTTTCTGATTTTGGTAACTGGGTCGAGTTGGGTTGTGGGCTGCGTGTATGGGCTTTCGTTTTCTGATTTTAAAACCTTTAAAATCTGATCACTGGTCGCACCCCCTCCGTTACTAATACAACTCCCTGTAATTAGTTATACCCCTTTTTACTATCTCACACCCCTTTTCCCAAAAAATCTTTCAAACTCTTCTCAAATTAATGCAAGTTATTAGTGACTATCACCCAAAGCCTTGGCTTGTTTGATTGTCATGAACGCAATCAAGAGTTATTAGTAACGATCACTCAAAGCCTCAGTTTGCTTGGTCATTATGAAAGCTCTTCCCCTTTCCAAAACCCTTTCAAAAACATTTTTAAACTAGAACTACGTCGCTTTGATTCCCATTTGGGATACGTAGGAGCGAGCCACGTTCTCGTCAAGCGCAACGAATAAAATCATTTTCACAACCGTAAATATTAATATTTTCCATAACAAAAATCATTTTTTTTCAACCCATTGTCGCTAGTGGCTAATCAGAACCTTTGTTCGTCTAGCCATTGACAAAGAATGCCGCTTTTCCAAAGAACAACAAGCGATGATCACCCATAACTTTGGTTAGTTTGATCATTCGTGCCAATTAACCTCTTTTTCAAAACCATTTTCAAAAGATCCAATAAAAACGAAGTTGCTACTAATAAATCAATCGTAACCTTCGTTCGTCTCGACTTGTAGTAGTGACTCTCATTTTCAAGAGTACTTAGCGGTGATTATCCATAACTTCATTAGTTTAATCATTCGCGAATACTCGCCATATTTCAAAACTCACTAAAAAGATAAAAGACAAAAAACTTTTCACGACAATCAAGAACTACGTAGCTTTGAATTCTCCATCGCACTAGGAGATCGTAGGAGCGAGAAGCCAATTCTCGTCAGCGCCAAAAATAAAATTTTTCATTAAGTTTTCCCATTAATCTTTAAATAATAAATAAATAGGCAAATCTAGGTATTTTTCAAATCAGACGCAAAACCACACACTTAATTAAAAGGTTCCCTCTCAGTAGAGAGGACGCGTGGGGTGCTAACACCTTCCCATACGTAATCGACCCCAACCCATATCTCTAGTTTTCAAAGACCATCCGCCTTGTTCAAAAGACCTTTTTTCAATGTTTTGGTCTTAAAATTAAAATATTGGTGGCGGCTTCAAAAAAAATTCCACGTTGTACATTGAGAAACCCAAACCGGATTTTTCGGGGTGCAACAGCTGGCGACTTCACTAGGGACTAAAAACATTTTCTTTAAAAAGTGGGTCAAGCCTAATTAATTAAGTGTGTGGTTTGTGTGATTGATTTGAATATCTTGCTTTGCCTCTATTCTTCTTCTGTTTCATAAGCATGTTGCATCCATGTGCATGCTTCTTCTGTGTTTGCTTTTGTTTAAAGTAATAGATAGTTACTTCTTTGCTTAAATGCTTAGTTCCCTCATGCATTTTCTCCCCTCTTATCATGTCCCCTTCTTCTTTGCTCCCTTTCTTAAGGTAAGAAGTGCAATGTTGTTGGCACCCTAGATTAGTTGTATTTGATTGATATTGAACCCTAGGGTATACGACTTGTTATTGCTTTCTATTGTCTGGACTGCTCTGGTTTTCATTTCAGGTGGGGTACTGTTAGGGAAAATGCCCTTGACACACACTACACTTATACCTTATGATTACATGCTTTGAGAGAGAGACCATAACCCAGGTCTGCAAAAATTTAGGAGAGTGGATTCGAGTAGTGAGAGCCCATCAGGACCTTTGTCCGTTTGGCTACTTGCGAAAGTTCCAACCAGAGTTGTGCTCTTTCATGATGCCTCACACCTAGCAGTTTGCTGCATTTGTGGGGAGTTTTGTGAAAGAGATTGTGGCTCTGGTGGCCTTGTGAGGAGCGAATAGAGCTACATGGGAGGATTACCCTAAAATACCTTAGATCATAGGCTCTACCCCTTTTTAGGTCACAAGGGCTTTCCAAATTGTGTGTTGCATCGTTGTATCCAGCTCAATCAATTTTTCCTTCAAAATTTTCAAAATCAAAAAGATATGCTTTTCCTTTTCAATAAACATCTATATGAGGTGACATATATCTTGTATTTTCTCAAAAATTCAATCACCAAACCAAAAAAAAAATCTTTTTACTTTGCTTTTCACATGCATGTAAAGTAGCATCATCAACCTCATTCTCATACAAAAAGCATCTTTGCATTGCAACATGGGAAAACTAAATAAAAATACATACGCGCATTTTTCTATATCTCATTTAGGTTTGTCGGAGTGCATTCCCAGCATGGGGTGCGTTTCCATTCACTAAGCTTTTTCCTAGTTTTGTCAAAAAGTCCAAAAAACATATTTTATTAGGAACGTGTCTCATGCATTATTGCTTTTTGCATATCATGAAGAATGAACATGTGACCATCTCATTTTGCATACATTTCCATTCAAAATAAATCATGTTTCCCCTTGCATTAAAAATCATTTGCGAGCATCATGCACTTTCTCGCATAATTTTTTTTTTTTAGAAACATATCACATGCTTTATTATTTTCCTTTTTCATATCATATATGCAAACATCTCATTTTGCATGCATTTTCATAAGAATCATATCCTTCCACGCACTAAAAATAATTGTTAGTATCATGCATTCCATTTCATGTTTAAAAATAAAACAAAAAACAATCATCATCCGCACTTTGCATCATGGCATCATGCATTACATAAAACAAAATTTTGAAAAAAACAATTATCATCCCTATGGTATTTCATTCGTTCATAACCATGAAAAATCATCAAGTGATGCAGTTTACGGCATCCTCATTCAAAATGCACATTCGTTCATTCATTCACCCACTCATTTCGTCGTCCATTCATATCACATCATCGCATTAATACTTTTCTGTGTCGCAAATCAAAAATAAACATTAACATTTCATTTCACATGCATTTCCATTCAATATCTCTCATGCATTAGGAAAGTAATTGTAAGCATCACACATTTCATTTCATTGCATAAGAAAAGTGAAAACCAGAAGCAATTATCATCCGCATTGCATAAGCATCACATTCATCCGGGTGCATGTACAAAAATCATCATCAAATAATGCAGACATCGCGTCAATGTGGCACTCATGCATTATTTCAGTAACCTCATCACTCTGTTCGAATACATCATTTCTCCCTGCATGCATCCTTTCGAAACAAAGAAAAATTTCCTCATGTGATGACTTAATGGGTAGAAATGCACCTTTGAACGACGAAGGGTAATATCTCAAATTTGTT
Source organism: Oxytropis ochrocephala (assembly GCA_020916435.1). Classification (NCBI taxonomy): domain Eukaryota; kingdom Viridiplantae; phylum Streptophyta; class Magnoliopsida; order Fabales; family Fabaceae; genus Oxytropis; species Oxytropis ochrocephala. The sequence continues at coordinate 94,681,728 of CM037091.1, forward strand.
TGTCGACTACAAATTTGAGATGTTACTCTACGATGTTAGGGCACTTTGACCCAGTCACACGTGTTTTATTTTCAAGTAGGAAATTAAATTGAGTCAACTAATTGTCGAAACGTTTCAGTATATTGTGTGAAGTATTGAGTCAGGATCCTTTCAATGTTTCATGCAGGTTACTCAGGGTAACGACAATCAGTTGCCTCATATCACCATTCTTGCATCTCTCATCATTTAAAAAAGGGGCATTGGCATTTCGTATCTTGTCTCGCCTCTAAAAAAATCAAAAAATCATTTTGAAAAAAAAGGGGCATCATTCTTGCATCATTCGCATTGGCATTCCATATTTTGTCTTGCATTAAAGACAACAAAATTATTTAGAATAAGCCACACTTTTCGAGTGGTCATTCTCCACGCATTTGCATCATACTTGCATATCATAATTTGTTCATTCATTCATTGCATAAAATAAAAGTTGTGATGAGAAGCGATATGTTCTTGCAAAACAATCATCCTTTTTGAAAAAAGTTTATCCTTACTTGGTTGCAAACTCAAGGTGTTCCAAGGCACTCAGTTTTTTCAAATCAATAGCTCATTTGCATTTCTTTCAAAAGCACTGCATCCCATCCATTCTATGACAAAAGACTGAAGCAAAAAAAAAAAATTCATTGTTCTAACTAATGTTGACTCTCTATGAAGCATTCCTATAGTGAACGTGCCCGACACGTGCAGTTTCTCTTGTTTGAGTCAGTCAGTTTCTTTCCTTGTCATCATCACCATCCAAGTCTAATCTCGCCTCGTCCACCCATAAAGCGCATATTCTCTCCCATCAGTGCATACTTGACTTTTTGGTTCACTAACACTCTAAGTCCTCCATGCTGGGGCAATTTTGTGATCACTAACTTTCTTTATCGACATTATATTCCTTTAGTGCAAGTCTTTCCAAAAAAAAAAAAAGAAGAGATAAATGAGAAGAACAAGCTCGCTAGGTTGAAAACCCGAGAGGGCGGCCTAGGCAAAATTGAGCGACCCGGTGGATTGAAAACCCAAAAGGGCGATCCAAGCAAAAATTAGGGCAAAAAAAAAATAATAAATAAATAAATAAATAAAAATAAAAAAGAGCAAACACATGAAGATATATAGATAAATTATTGTCCTAAAGTTAAGTCTTACAGAAATAAGCAATCGGGATTTGAAATGAAATTTGGTCATCTCTCCATACCCTCAAAAACCTAAAATCCCCAGAAAGTCCATTTCCTACCCCTCTTAAGCCAAAGATTCAAAATCACAAAATAGCCTTTGTTACCCATCTTAAGCCGAGAAAAGCCCAAGATATCCCCATCACCATAGACGAGGGTTAATTCCACATCAAAGATGGTATATCATTTTCACCCAAGTCAAAAGGAAAAGAAATTCACAAAAGGAGGGGAATAACAAAGTTTCAAAAAGAAGAATCCCAAAACAGAGAAAGGAAGACAAAGGGAGTATAAATTAAGAGTCAATACATTTTGCCACGAGGCATAAAAGCTCCCCTTCAGAAAGGCCCTCAAATTCAATGGGTTCAATCATTTTCCCTTTCAAAAAAGCCCTCAATTTATTGGGTTTAACCATCTCTTCTTTCATAAAACCTTCAAACACCTCATCAAACCTAATAACCATTTCCTTCATAAACCATTGATCATCGGCCAACACCGAATAAGACCCATCCTTCCCATCAACCCCAAAAAACACTTCATTAAGCTCAAGCATCCCCTTCTCCACTTCACAACCCTAAAAAGTCCATTCCGATCAATGACTAATTGCTTTCGTTTTCTCAAGTTTTAATCTCAGGACAAATAAGTTTATCTATTTACGACGTGTTTGCTCAAAAAAAAAAAAACAAACAAGCAGAAAAAAGAAAGCTGCTCAAAGAGAAAGAAAAAAAAACTGACAAAACAATAAAGACTTGCACTCTACAATGCATTCAAGTTGCATTAAAACAAGGTTTAGTGATCACCAAGTGAGGCTTCTTTCATACTAAAAGTCAAACTTTCATTGCATTTGAGTTTTTCTTAAAGAGAACCAAAGATGTGTACTAGGGGGCATTTCATTCACCTCTCACTCCACTCAACCATGGGAGATTTGTTCATCATCTATCCCATTCACATACCACCCTCCGTTCATAACCATCACCATAACTCACACCTTTCACAACCTCACTCAAAGAAACCGTTTGAAATGTCATTCCAGAGCGGGCAAGTGCATTCCCATTCCTTCACCTCATTCATTCCATATAAAACCTCACCGGGCAATCTCTCAACTCACTATCCTAAACAAGGCCTCGTCCTTCTAATTGGGGCAACTTTGTCTCGTCATGACTGGGGCAACACCAAACTGTGTGGTTTGAGACAAAACCCCTTTCATTCCACCTTTCATCCCAAGAGCCGAAGTGTTCCCAATTCATCATCTCCTACACCCCTAGTCATTATCACTACCAGACAGAGGCAAGCTTATTCACTCATCAAAAGCCCGAACCGGGGCAGTCTTGCATCCCTTGGTCCCTCATGAGCGTCGGCAATAATCATGTTTGTCATCCCTTCCCTTATCATACATGTTCTAAACCAATCCCAAGTTAACTGACTCACTCATTCACATTTGCACTCCTATGCATGCTTACTAGACAATGCTTCCAAGAGAGAGAACACAAGTTACTCATGCGATATCTAAGATTCAGTCGTCATTGGAAGGAAGAGAAAACAAGTGAGCTTGTTTGTAAATAAAAACCTTGAGAACACCGAAGTTTGAATCAAATTCAGTTTTTTTCAACAGAATGGTCAATAATCATCTCAATTCCTTGCCTCCAAAGTCTCGCATCTCATCGTCACAAAAATGTTTACCTCATGCATCTAGGCATTTCAATCTATTCATTATGGCATATGCATCAAAGCATTGCATTTGCATCTTCACATTTTGTGCATACCTCACATAGCAAAAAGAAAAAAAAACGGTCCACGTCAGTGGCACCATATTAATACTTGCATTTCATAGAGGGAAATAGTAAAGAATAAAAGCAGAAATCTTTTCATTGCATGGCATCATATTAATGTTGCATTTCATAGAAGAAGCAAAAAAGAAACAAACAGAAGTTAGAACAGGAGCATCCCATTCATCAAAGCATCAATCACCGCATACACTTGCATTCAAACATCAAAGCATTATGTTGATACTTGCAAGAAGCAAATACAAAAGAACAAAAGCATTCCATAATATTCAAGACATCAATCATGGCATATGTTTGCATTGCATGTGTCATTCATTGCATTGCTAAGCAAAATGCGATTTAACACAAGATGTTAATCCTCATGCCTAGTTCCAAGAACCAGCACTTCAAGTGTCAGTCTTCAATCTAATTCTCCAATCAGTCATCCTGGACTTGTCAGTCTCAAGATCTCATTCCCAGTCGCTCCTTCAGTTTGGAGTTCGAATGCTCTTTCAGTTTAGAGTTCGGTCACTCCTTCAGTCCGGAGTTCAAAGGCCCTAGGGTCCCAAGTGGTTCATTAAAAGCACACCAAGTGTTCATTTACCGTTTTCTCAGCACGCCAAGTGTTCATTTACTATTTTCGCATCAGCACGCCAAGTGTTCATTTACCGTTTTCTCAGCACGCCAAGTGTTCATTTACTATTTTCGCATCAGCACGCCAAGTGTTCATTTACAGCTTCCTTATCAGCACGCCAAGTGTTCATTTACTGCTTTCTTTCTAGCAAACCAAGCATTCATCATCATTGAATCAGACATCAAATCAATTTTCAAAATACAAAATCATTTTCAATAAATAGGAGACTAAGTCGAATGTACATTCCAAATAGTCATCACGATAAGACACTTGAATTGATCACTCAAGAATCCTGAAGTCCCTATGCCAAAAAAAAAAAAACAAAAACATTCAGTGTCGTCTACATCATAGTAATGTTTGCATTCCATAAGGCAAAAAGAACCAAAAATCCATCATCCCATCAAACATCAAAGCAATACAGTTGCATCACATCAATACTTGCATCTCATAGAAGAAAAGAAAGCTAAAGCATCCCATGTCATTCATCATCTCAGGTTATTCACATTTCATAGAAAAGAGCAAAGAAGAAAAAGTTTTCCATTGCATGTCATCTGCCATTTCATCAAAACATAAGAGCATTACATATCATCAAACACCAAAATTTTGCATTCGCATACCTGCACTTCATAAAAAGGGCAAAAGAAAAGAAGAGGAAAAAAGCCAAAACAGCAAAAGAGCAACAACTAGCAAAAGAAGAAAAAGAAGAGAAGCTAGAAGAGAGAGAAAAAGAGCAAAGGAGAAAAAGAAACTCATGCATTACATTCACCAAGCATAAAATCATGCACTCGTCAGACATAGAAAATAATAATAAAGTAAAGAAAAGAGAAATGCAGGCATTTGCATTACATTCATCATAAGAAAAGAAAAAGAAAATAGCAATCATGGCATTTGCATTGCATGCATTTGTCCATTTTTTCTAGCCGCAGAGACAAACGCGAGGAGAATAAACACCGCGGTGTTAATGCTCACCTTCGATTCGAAACGCTCCCCCGAGTTGGGAGTTCACAAAAAAAAAAAAAGAGAGAAACAAAAGGAAAAGAAAGAGAGCGCTCGGCGCGCATTGCGGATTGGAGCCCGTAAAGATCATCGCTCCCTTACGCGCCTGTGTCTCACATCGTGTACGAGCAACGCGATGGACCGCAACCCATGTGAGGTTCAACGGAATAGTTGTATCGGCCTAAGATACGATGGGCCGTGCATTGATCTCATATCGATTCGGGCCGATAACGATCCCCGATCGCTCGAAAAGGCCAACGAGCGTGCTCCTCAAAGCCACGTGCAAACTCGAATTCGTCAAGAGTTCGTTTAAGGATTACTGTGTTTTAGGCGGCTGGGCATTTTACCGCTTTACGCGCAAGTGCTCATTTTATCGCTTTCTGCACGCAAGTGCCCATTTTACTTTTTCTGTCTGCACGCAAGTGCCCATTTTACCTTTTTTGTCTGCACGTCAGTTGTTCATTTACAGTTTCTCGACAAATTCATATTTCTTGATAAAATCCAAATAAAGAGGGGCAGCTGTCATACCCCAATTTTGTCCGACTAATTCAAAATAAAAAATTGTCTTTTCGCGAATGCGAGGTCCTAACAGTATTTTTCTCATAGTTGAAAGAAGGCTCAAAATATGTTTGTTGTGCCCGCACGTTATTCCTAATCGTGTGCGCGTTATGACACTTGTTGCGCGTGCGCTCGCATCTCGTTGTGTACGCACATTTGCTTTGATACTTATCATTATTGTTATTATTATTATCCATATACGCTTATTAATTTATTATATCAATATTTTTATACCAAAATCAGATTCTAAAAAAAATGCTTTTATAAATAATTTTCTTTATAATAGATACAAATAGTAAACTCTTGTTACATATATATACAGAAAAATTACAAGCAACATAGTACCCTTTTAAATAAAAAAACAAAACAAAAAATATAAAATGGGAGAGGGACTAAGCATGCGTTGCTCTTGCTGGTTGTTGCTGCCCCTCTCTTTCACAAATGTGGAAATCTTGGCTAAATTATTGTTTTGGTCCTTTATCTTTGGCCTTGATTTCATTTTGGTCCTTTATCTTTTTTTTTTTCTCGTTTTGGTCCTTTATGTTTCAGTTTTGTGTCAATTTGGTCCTTTTTGTAGTTTTCCGTCCAAAATGACACAAAAAAAGACCAAATTGACACAAAAAAAAAGGACCAAATTGACACAAAAAGGACCAAATTGACACAAAACTGAAAACATAAAGGACCAAAACGAGAAAAAAAAGATAAAGGACCAAAAATGAAATCAAGGCCAAAGATAAAGGACCAAATCAATAATTTAGCTTAAATCTTTGTTAAGCATATAACAAAGACCGATTATCTGACAAAGAACAAAGACAAGGGGAAGAATCCAAATTGTGGTAGCTCCAAAGCTCCAAATAGGCTCTGACTTTGTTTTCAAACCCTGCACATACACAAACACAAACAGATTTTTACAAATAGTCAAATATCTCCCAATTTGTGAATACAACAGTGGCTTGGGAGGAGGAAAATTTGCTCAGAAAATTAGAACACCAAAACATGAAATTACTTGAACAAATACAAGCAAGAAAGTGACACATCATTTCAGTTTTCAATACAAGTTTTGCTTCAAATACAACTGAGAGGAGAAAATGAAAGGGGAGAAAAATCTGGACAACAGAAAGCCAATACACAGAAACGCACACACACAATAAACAACCACACTGAGAACCAAAAACAGAGCAAAAAAAAAAATAAGCACACAGAGAGAACAATACACAGTGACAGCAAGAAGAAAGAAACGAAAACAGGGGGAATCGATGGGAAAATTAGAGAGAAAAATGGGAAGGAAAAATTAAACTAGAGAGTAACCAGGAAGAGTCCTTCATCATACCCACTCCAAAAGATGAAGCACATGAACTTGAAGCCAAAATAATAGCCTCTGATGGCACCATATGTTCATAACCCCCAAACATTCATTCCTCCAACTTTTGAGAATCAAAAAAAACATAGAAAGGAAATAGGGAAGAAAGAGAGTGAGAGTGAGTAAGCTTACAACCCCTCACGTTCCGTCGTCTTCTCCGCCGTCAACCACCACGCCACCGTCAGCCTCTCTCTCTCCGACGACGCACCGTCGTTCCGCTTCTCCATCTCGCGTTCAGACGACCCACCGTAAGCTTCTTACTCTCTCTCCGCCGCGCATCACAAGTCTCGCAGCCACCACGACCGTCGCCGTCGTCACTCTTTACTCGCCGTCTCTCTCTCTCCGTCGAGCCACCCTCCTGCACTGTTCGTCCCTCTCTCACGGTATTCTCCCTCTCTCACCGTCGCCCTCTCCCTCTCTCACCGTCGCTCTCTTCTTCTCTCTCTCTCTCTCTCTCTTTTTTTTTATTGCCTCTCTCCACTTGAAAGGGAATGAACAGCGCATGGGGAGAGGAATGTTTAGTGTTTTTCGATTTTGGTAATCCAGGTCGAGTTGGGTTGTGGGGTGTGTGTGTATGGGCTTTCCTTTTACGATTTTAAAACCTTTAAAATCTGATCACTGGTCGCACCCCCTCCGTTAATAATACAACCCCCTGTAATTAGTTATACCCTTTTTTACTATCTCACACCCCTTTTCCCAAAAAATCTTTCAAACTCTTCTCAAATTAATGCAAGTTTTTTTTTAGATAATCAAGATCTCGTTGAAAGGAGCACAAGGGTGCCCTACCCTACAATGAGAGAAAAGAAAGGGAAGGGGAGGGCCTCCTCAAAACCTTCCAAAGCCAAAACCCCTCGGGAAAAAGACAATGGAAGGAAAAAGAGTACCCTGCACACAAAGATGTGCAACAAAGAAGAAAAGACCCTAATTCACTTTGTTTTCTCCCCCTACTACGCCCACATAAGTGTTTACAAGCCAACTATAAAAAATATAAATTACAACATAGAGAAGCATCCCAATGGACAATCAAATTAATGCAAGTTATTAGTGACTATCACCCAAAGCATTGGCTTGTTTGATTGTCATGAACGCTATCAAGAGTTATTAGTAACGATCACTCAAAGCCTCAGTTTGCTTGGTCATTATGAAAGCTCTTCCCCTTTCCAAAACCCTTTCAAAAACATTTTTAAACTAGAACTACGTCGCTTTGATTCCCATTTAGGATACGTAGGAGCGAGCCACGTTCTCGTCAAGCGCAACGAATAAAATCATTTTCACAACCGTAAATATTAATATTTTCCATAACAAAAATCATTTTTTCAACCCATTGTCGCTAGTGGCTAATCGTAACCTTTGTTCGCCTAGCCATTGACAAAGAATGCCGCTTTCCAAAGAACAATGCTTGATGATCACCCATAACTTTGGTTAGTTTGATCATTCGTGCCAATTAACCTCTTTCGAAAACCATTTTCAAAAGATCCAATAAAAACGAGTTGCTACTAACAGTCAATCAGAACCTTCGTTCGTCTGACTAGTGGTAGTGACTCTCATTTTCAAGAGTACTTAGCGGTGATTATCCATAACTTCATTAGTTTAATCATTCGCGAGAATACTCGCCATATTTCAAAACTCACTAAAAAGATAAAAGACAAAAACCTTTTCACGACAATCAAGAACTACGTAGCTTTGAATTCTCCATCGCACTAGGAGATACGTAGGAGCGAGAAGCCAATTCTCGTCAAGCGCCAAAAATAAAAATTTTTCATTATGTTTTCCCATTAATCTTTAAATAATAAATAAATAGGCAAATCTAGGTATTTTTCAAATCAGACGCAAAACCACACACTTAATTAAAAGGTTCCTCTCGATGAGAGAGGGCGCGTGGGTGCTAACACCTTCCCCCGCACGTGTCGACCCCGAACCCATATCTCTAGTTTTCGAAAGACCATCCGCCTTGTTCAAAAGACCTTTTTTCAATGTTTTGGTCTTAAAATTAAAATATTGGTGGCGGCTTCAAAAAAATTTCCACCTTGTACATTGAGAAACCCAAACCGGATTTTTCGGGGTGCAACAAGGGTAAAAAAGGAAATTTTGAGGTTTGGGAGTGTGTGGTGAGTAAGAGGTGTTGCGAGAAAAGCATGGGCCCTCTGTTTTCCGATTTCTCGGACGGGCCTTAAACCTTGTCCAACCCTACAAAGTCCGATTTTAGATGTTAGCAAAATCCCAAATACCAACCCTGCTAGTGATTTGCTTGACTACAAAATTCAATTTTACCACTAGCCAAGGTTTCATTGATTGTATTGGCTAATATAATATAGCCCCCCTGTAAAACTCTTCCAAGCCTTACTTAAAATTTCTCAGTTACTTGCTCTTCTTAAGGACTTTTACAAGTACGTAGTACGTTTATGCCTCCACTACCTTGTCTACTAACCATCATCATTTTCCTCTCAAAATTGATTTGGATATTTGGTCATGGTGGTAGCTTTTCTTATGTTGTTTTAGATGCCCCCAATTCAATGTTTTTACACTTCATCGTGTTGCTTAGCCTCTTTTCTAATTTCTCATTTCTTTCATCAATAAATTTCGTTGGTCAGTATTTGTCATAAGAGCAAAGAATAGAGAGGATGATCTGGATTTTATTCCTTTAATCCATTGACCAAATTATAATTTGAATTGTTAATTAATGAGATTGTACCTACCTAAGGTGTCTTCCACCTTGTTTCCCCTCTGTGCTGGAATTCTGTACATCATGTTCTTGTCAGCTAGCCCAAATCTGAGAGACTGACTGGCCTAGTAATTGAATAATAACAAGAAAAAAGGTGGCAACATTTATTTGGCCCACCCACATGTGAATTTGTACTTTATGAATATTAAATTTATTCATTTTGTATCAATCATACATCCAGTAGAAGGAACAAAGATGCAGAACTGGGGTTTTGTTTATGGTCCACATAAGATTCCCTTAATCCATTACTATTAAAATGCATATCAATAGTAGTACTATAAAGTAGTTCAGAACTGACATTTACCTAAACTTTTCCCTTGATGCTAGTATACTTTTTCCACTTGGGTCAGTTTTAATGATTTACTACTTAAGCAAGTAAATTATCATGATTTGCTGATTGATTATATGAACATTTTTATATTATTAAAAAAACAAAGGATCGAGTCTTGTCATATTTGAAAGAAACCTAGTGCACCATGACATAACTGATTTGTCGTGTGAGTGGACAAATTTCAATCTTTGTTTTGAAAAATGCCCATGGCAGCATAAAGTTAGTGTAGAGATGAAAAAGAATGGGTAGTTCAAGTTTCCTACACTTTTGACATTGAATGAAGAGTAAAATTATACCCTTTCAAGAATAGAATAATTGATTGTTACACAATCTAAAATTACTTTCATTGGTGAGTGTTGCATCTGCTAAGAAAACAAGACACAGTAACGTAGCTGCTAAGAAAGCAAGAGATACTAATATACCATGGCTGTGATGGAAGCAAATATCTCAAGGTTTATTTATTTATTTATTTATTATTATTAACTTGGCAACCAAAAGAGTCTTTAACCACAATGGAAGTAAAGATTTTGATATTACTTGAATAAGTTGACTATATCTAGTCTAGTATCTAAATCTAAAACATGTGTATACACGTGTCTAGGAACATTAAAAACTAAGGATATGTTTGGATCAAAGATTTTGTAGGGAAAAGAATTTTTTTTTTCATTTTTAAATTAAAAAAACTCTAAAATGTTTTTAAAAACAAATAAAGTGACTAAAATATTATATGATCATCTATTTTTTTATTTCATTTAAAAACAAATCTTTAATAGACTAACATATAGATTTAGAAAAAGAAACTTTTCTTTTCTTTTTGTCTAAAATTCTCTATCCAAACATACCACAATCGTTGCTGATTGTGCTTTAAGAATTAAGAAAAAAGAAAAAGGAGTTGAGTTAGAGATGGCAACATCACTAGAAGGGTAATACTTCTTACATAAGGTTGGAATTTGAGATGGCCAAAGACTTGGTAGTCAGGAATGTGTTGCAACTTGCTTATGAAGAAAGCAATGCTGCTCTAGTTCATCATAGTGAAAATGACCAAAGGAATCAAAGTTCAATCACACCAATAATCAAGCATTTTCCCGTTAAGTATATTGTTCTATTGTTAACAATTTTGAGTGAAAATGACCTGTCATGCTTGATTTTTTTTTTCTAAAGAGACTCCATAACTCTTTTTTTTGCTAAAAAAAAACAAAATTCTACAAAACATTGCATCAGTTTAACTATGGAAAAGCTTATAGTCCAAATTTTACAATAATCCAATTGGTTCTACAATTCAGTTTGTCAATTCAGTTTGTCAACAGCATGTTATATATCAACTCAGTCATGACTCTGCAAGTCAAGTACAATATACAAACATCAAACATGTACATTCTGAGTCACACTGACATGATGCTTATCACAGATTCACAAAATGTCACATTGCATAATGCATTACAACGAAGTCTCAATTAAATCAACTTGTTATCCAAAACTAGAAAAAGAAAGCTAATGTGAACAGTTGGAGCATTATCACTTATCCCTTTAAAACATACTATGGTTAAGATAATGGTTATGAGCAATTTGATAATCAAATAATAAGACTCGCTAGGAGTTTCATTACTTGGTAGATTAGGAAATCAGAAATTCTAGTCAAAGAAGAAATACACAACGAAGTAAAAAGAAACTTATTGTGTTCTTTTAAGCAGGGTTTACCCATAATTATGGAAACTAACATACAGAAATTAACCCCACAGCTGGAGTAAGATTAGAATATTTTAAACATTTCGCCTTAACATAGGCATTAAAGTCTTCTATAGAATCACAATGTACAACTCACCTCTACAGGACATAACGCGATACGGAGAAGACAAGCCTTTCGCAATAGAGGCTCCCAAGTTTAGTTGAAGAATTCACAATCAAATGTGCCAATCAGATATGCTTCAATTAGTTTCTTCCAACAGTAATGTAGAGATTTATTGCCACCTGCAGAGATAATTACAAATTTTGCAGCATTTTCCACTCTGCCAACACAAAACATCCCAAACAGTAAGACTCCGGATCGAGCAGCACCTGATTTCCCAGACATCCACAAGACAACTCAACATAGTGGAAGCCCGTAACGCCACATAATTACCGATTGGAACAGAGGCTTATTACCACGGCCGCCCAAAAGTGACATCATGATGAATGTCAGTCACCAAAAGCCAGCCAACAGGAGAATATGCAGACAACTAGCAACAAGGTAATTACAGACATGGAGGACACCATAATAGAACCTCTATTACCAGTACTCACTATCATGATAAGACCTACCCAATTATCCAATTATGCAACAGAGACTGTTGGACATATAGATTTAGGATTTGCAGACTTAAATAGACTCCAATACCAATTAGCAACACCAAGATTACCAATAACCCTAACACAAATTAACAACTAGGATAATAAGACCCTGATGATCAAACATCAAATACACCACCAATGACCTAAAATTAACTCTAGATCAAGACAATTGAAGGTGCAATGTAACTGAACTAAGAGACCAACCAACCAACCATACAACTATAGTATGTATAATTATACACATATAATCCAAATTCAATCATCTCCAGTTGGAAACAGAGTAAGAACCTTTCTTCCACCAGATGCATTAGCTGATTCCATATCCTCTACATAACCACCTATAGGGTGGTTACTATGCACTTGTGTCGCCATCCTATGAAGCTGGTGCTGCTGCTGCTGAAGTTGGTGTTGTTGCCTAGACAAGAATGGATTCTCAAAATGTCCATTCGGCGGCGAACCGAAATGTCCCACCGGCCGATGATACTGCCCTGCGGCCGCCAACTGTTGCTGATGGTGAATAGCAGGAACAGGCACAAAAGGCAAAAAATGATCCGAATTAGCCCTACCAGCAGGATGCAAAAAGTGCGGGGGCACCGGCGAGCTAGCAAAGAGATGATCAGTAGCAGCATCAGCAACAGAAACAGGACCAGAACCACCACCACCAGATCCAGCAGCTGAAATACCCTGCATACGTTTAAGATAAAGACGATATTTCTGCAAATGACTAGCAACGTTTTCTCGTGTTAAACCATCAACACTCATAAGCTGCATTATAGTTTTAGGAACAGCGTTTTTGATTCCTAAATGAGCAACAGCGTCAACGAAACGTTTATGGAGTTGTGGAGTCCAAACGAGACGAGGTCTTTTGAGTGTTCGAGCAGGTTCTTCACCGGCGGTACCGGAACCGAGTTCACCGGAATCGGCGAAATCGGTTGAGGATGGGAGGGAGGAAGGGTTTGAAGGAGGTGGAAGTGGTTGTTGTTGAGGATTATGGTGATTTGGAGTTGTGTTAATGGTGTGTGGATTTCTGATGTCGAAGGCTATGGCGAGATCAGGTGTAATTAGGGTTTGAGATAACGGCATGAGTTCTTCTGGTGGTGGTAGTTCTTCTTCCCATCTTGAAAACCAATTGGAATCTTCTTCCCTCATAATAATAATTTAATTTAATTTAATTAATTAATGGGTTATTAGTAGAAGATAATGAAAGTGGTGGAGTGAAGATGATGGAGATGGGAATTGGGAGACAGGGGAGGGGGGTGTGAAAGTGAAGATGGGGGGTGTTGTGGTGGTGGTGGTGGAGAGGGGTGGAGAGAGGTTCGAGGTGGATCTTGTTTTCTCTTTCTTTTCGGCTTTTTATTGCTGTTGCTGAAGTCTGATGCTTTTTCTTCTGATTTTTATGCTATGCTATCTCATTCTCATGGGATGGGATGGGATGGGATTTTTATTTTTATTTTTATTTTTTAGTCCGGGATTTGGGTGCCTTGTACAGTTGTAGAGTGGAGTACTGTACATTACATACTTGAGAGAGAGAAAAGAGTGTGTGCTGTTGTTGTTGGCAACAAGATAATCTAAAGATATCTACGGTTTTTAGTTTTTACAAGTGACGGTGGCTAGATTTTAAACAATTATTACTTACTTTAATTTTTTTTTGATGGATTAACAAATGCTACTTGAAAGTCGCGCACAATTCGAGACATGATAATCAGTCTAACAATTTTAGCAATTGCTAGTTGAATTAGGCCTCATAGATACTTGGCTTAAATATACTTTTAGTCCCTGTAATTGTCACAATAATCCAGTTTAGTCCCTGCAATTCCAAAAATTTTAAAATAGTCCCTGCAATTACTAAACGTTACTACTTTTAGTCCCTATTGTTTGTTAAGGGTTAACATCATAAAAATTGATGGGTGGCGGTGACATCTTGCACATGTGTGTGCCACGCCATTTAATGATTCAGTCAGCAGGCCACTTAATATTTTAATAATTAAAATATTAACATTATCATCTTCATCAACAGCAACACATCTTCATCATCATCTCTTCCCAGCTTCATTTACAAACTCACAATCTTTCTTCTTCTTCAACAACAACAACACAATCTTCTTCAACAACTCTTTCTTCTTGTTGATTTTTCATTATCCCCAAATCCCAAGCCCACTATCCCCATTATCCCCAAATCTTCAACAACAGTAACAACACAAACACAAGGTTGAAGACAACCTTCAAATGACAAAATTCGCAATTCTTCACCAACTTAAACAAATGAGTACTCCATTTCGTGCAAAATTTCACAAGGAACTCAAATTTATCATCAATTTGCAGAAAAAAGTTGAAGAGCTTACTCAAAACGTGAAATTTCAGAAAAACGCGTTTTAGGGCTTTGAAATTGGGCAAATGCTCAAAACTCAACCAAAAAGCACGAAATCAGTTGCTATAGGTTCGTAATCATAGCAGGAACAAAAACGCAGCAAGAGATTCGAAGGAAAAAATGCAAAATCAGAAACGAAATTGAAAATAAGGTTGCGAAATTGCAATGGTTTTTGGACTCAAAGAGACGCGAACACTACAAGAATTCAGCAATATACCGGCGCCACCTTTCCGGCGGATTGTATCCGCCGGTAAATTACCGGCGGCTTTGGAAAGTTACCGGCGGTTTTTATCCCCCTGTAATTTACCGACGGCTTTGTGGTGTTTTCCGGCGGATTTATTTCCGCAGGTAACTTACCGGCGGATTTTTGTCTATTACCGGCGGAATTTTTGTAACATATCCGTTATTTTTAAAAATTTTAAAATGGGGCCGCCGGTAATAGAAAATTCCGCCGGTAACGTAATTCCGCCGGTAATAGACAAATTCCGCCGGTAATAGTTTAATTCCGCCGGTAATAGAAAAAGCCGCCGGTAACGTAATTAATTCCGGCGGTAATGGAACGGTTCCGCCGGTAATGAGTATTGGAAATGGTGCCTCGGTAAATGAAAATTATCAATAAATCCGCCGGTAATTGCAACGATTCCGTCGATAATTTACGCATTTGAAATTCAGACCGTTGCACTTTCTTTACTTAAACCCAACTGATTCCTCTCTTCAGTTTTTCACTTCTCACTTATTCTTCTTCTTCTTCTTCTTCTTAATTTCTCTCAAATTCTCTCTAGTTTTCATAGTTTGTATCTCTTTTTTTGTAAGAAATTAGTCCAGATTGATTTGAAACGTATGTTCTTTACATAAAATAGTTAATTTTACCAATTTGTATTAATATGAGTTAGTCCTTATTGATTCTGATGTTATTTATTTAGCAATGGCTTGAAGTTGGAGAAGACTCTACTGTGGTGGTTGAAGTTGGAGAGTTTTTTCATCACTTGATTCAGTTCCTTGAAACTATTTGCGTAAAAGTCGAGAATCTTCTCCGGCATTCTTGTTAAGTACTTACTATTCGATTTGTTTTACTAATAATTATTATTTGCTTGATTTGGTACTAGTTAAATAATTAGATTTAAAATTACTATTACTATAAGTAATATTATTTTGTTTGTTTAAAAATTTAAATTCAAAAATGTTTATTTTTAAAATAATACAATTTTTATAATGTTATTATAATATTTCAGCTTAAAATAAAAAGTTAAAAGACTATATAGTAAAATTAATTAATTTTTTTGGTCCAAAAATTATTATTTACTTATACGATATATATTTTGTATAATATTTAGATTAGATGTTATTTAAAATAAAATTGGAGTTTATGATTTAGTAATATATTAATATGATTATTTTTTGAACAAT
Organism: Oxytropis ochrocephala; assembly: GCA_020916435.1. Classification (NCBI taxonomy): domain Eukaryota; kingdom Viridiplantae; phylum Streptophyta; class Magnoliopsida; order Fabales; family Fabaceae; genus Oxytropis; species Oxytropis ochrocephala. The sequence goes on from CM037091.1 coordinate 94,697,382, forward strand.
GTTAATTGGGGTTATTTTTTGAGAAGAACATTAATATAGTTAATAAATATTATGTGATAGTAAATATTATTTGACATAATAAATATTATGTGATATAAAATAATATACTAAATCTTATTTGATGTATTTAATTGAAATGAAATAATTATGATGATAGTAAAAAATAATGATTGATGGTTTGTTTAGTTAAAAAATGACTATAATTAATATTTTGTAATAAAAAGATGTTTTCTAAATTGTTACTTTAGTTTCAAATTTAAACTTAAAATTTTGGATAAAAATATAATTTCAAATGTTTTTATGTTTACAAAAAAAATAAGTAGGAATTATTATAATTTTACTATAATATTTGAGGTTAAAAAAGTAAACATAATATATAATATTATTATTTTCTTAAATTCAAATTTTTTTGCATAATATTTAGATTAGTTATTTGTTAATATTTGTTTCATATATTGTTTATTATTTAGTATGCGTAATAAAATTAGAGGTAATGGATTTGTAACACATTAATATTATTATTATATAGTAACGAATGTTATTTGATTTAATGAATTGAAATAATTAGGGTCATAGAAAAATATAATAGTTGATAGTTTATTTAAATTTTTTTTAGTCTACAAAGATAATAGTAGCTATAATATAAGAATGAAAATGTCTATTATTCTGATAGACATATATGTTGTAATAAATTTATTTAGGACATCCACAAAAAATGGATCGTAGTTGGATGTATGATCGATTATATCCTGGAAGAGCGGGGTTGAAACGACGTTTTGTTGAAGGAGTTGAAGAGTTTGTTCTTTTAGCTAAGCGACAAAAAGAATTTTTGCAACAAGGTGGAATTAGATGTTCTTGTTCGAAATGTATATTTCGAGCAATAAAAAATGAAGGTGACATTCGACTTCATTTGTACAACAATGGATTTAAGCCAAATTACTTGATATGGACTCGTCATGGCGAGGTAGCAGTTGGAGTTTCTCGTGCCAATATAATTAATGTTCATCCGGTTGATATTGTTCCTGTCCAAGAAGTAGAAGGTGGCACTTCAAGTCCAGTCGTAGAAAATTGTTGGGCTCATCGACTATGGGAAATCAGCCGTTTGATGTTGTTCGAGGGGATGATACGTGATGCTATCGGTGTAAATTTGGATTTTGAGGAACCACAATATGATCTTTGAGAAGTTCCGAATGAAGAAGCTCGGAGGTTTTATGTGTTTTTGAGTGAGACAAATCAACCATTATTTGAAGGATCTAATGAATCTAAATTATCAATGTGTGTTCGGTTGTTGGGTCTCAAGTCTCAATTTAATGTTGCTGAATTGTGCATGGAATATATGACAAAAATGATGTTGGATGCAACCCCCGTTAGAGGACTTTTACCGCAGAGTTATTATGATGCTAAAAGATCGTGTCGAAGCTTGGCTTAAAATCTAAGAGAATTGATTGTTGTGTGTGCAGTTGCATGCTATATTATAGCAATGAGTTTGGGATAAATGATGGAGAGTTGTCGGAATGCAAGTTGTGTGGAGAGCCACGCTACCGTGCGATGGGAAAGGGACGAGTAGTAGAGGCAAATCGGTTCCACGGAAAGCAATGTTCTATCTGCCTCTTATACCAAGGCTACAGAGGATGTTTACTTCAAAGGAGATTGCGGGTAAAATGTCATGGCACTATGAAAATAGAAACAATTCTGGTGAATTACGCCACCCATCTGATGGTGAAGCTTGGAAGCATTTCGATCGTGTTCATCCGTTTTTTTGCTAGTGATCCACGCAATGTTCCGGCTTGGTTTATGCTCTGATGGTTTCACACCCTATATTCAAGCATCGGCATCACCGTATTCTTGTTGGCCCGTTATTGTTACCCCGTACAACCTTCCTCCAGAAATGTGTATGTCTAAACCATACATGTTCTTAAATGCCATTATTCCAGGACCACACAATCCAACAGCTGGTATTGACATATATTTGCAACCTTTGATCGATGACCTAAAAAGGTTGTGGCATGGTGTTTTAACTTATGATGCAAAGACGCAAAACAAAATTTTCTCATGAGGCGGCTTTGATGTGGACCATCAATGACTTCCCTGCCTATGGAATGTTGTCAAGATGGGGGACACATGGTAAGATGGCGTGTCCCATTTGCATGGTTGACACAAGAGCTTTTACTCTTAAATATGGAGGAAAAACATCATGGTTTGACTCACACCGTAGGTTTTTACCTAGCGATCATCCATTTAGAAGGTCAAAATATGCATTCATCAAGGGAAGTATTGAAACAGGTGAACCTCCCCGTAGGCTGACACCAGAAGAAGTTTGGAACAGTGTCAAGGATATCCTCCCATGAGAAGTCGTTGCGGTGTTGTTTCTCGTCCGGATGGTTATGGAGTATGGCATAATTGGACAAAAAGAGTATTTTTGGGAACTTCCATATTGGAAAGATAATCTACTTAGACACAATCTGGATGTCATGCACATTGAAAAGAATTTTTTGATAACATATTTAACATCATTATGAATGTAAAAGGTAAAACAAAAGACAATGAGAAGGCTAGGAAGGACGTGGATCATTATCGCAGCGAAAGGATTTGTCGTTGGTTGAAGCGAGGTACTAGGACGTTGAAACCCAAAGCCAATTATACTTTATCTACCGAACAAGCGAAAGAAGTTTATCGGTGGATAAAACAATTGAAAATGCCGACGGTTATTCTTCCAATTTAGCAAGATGTGCGGATGTGGATAATGGGAGGTTGCATGGGATGAAGAGCCATGATTGTCATGTATTCATGGAGTGCTTACTTCCTATCGCTTTTAGTTCGTTGCCAACACATGTTTTGAATCCGCTCATTGAAATCGATCAATACTTTAAGAATTTGTGTTCTCGCAACGCTTAAAGCGGGTGATCGACAAAAATGGAACAAGACATCCCACTTATCTTATGCAAGTTGGAGAGAATTTTTCCCCGGGTTTCTTTGATTCTATGGAGCATCTTCATTGCTCATCTCGCAACTTAAGCTAAACTTGGTGGACTGTCCCAATACAGGATGGATGTATCCGTTTGAAAGGTCGGTTAATATACATATGAAAGAAGTTTACTACAATTTCAACACATTATTATTAACATATAATTTTCTATAGGTTCATGGGTGATTCAAAAGATCACCAAAAATAAAGCTAGAGTTGAAGGATCGATATGTTCGCCTTACTTGCATCGTGAAACAACTCATTTTTGTTCATATTATTTCAACAATGATTTGGCTCCTACAAGTAGTCGAAATGAAATCAACATTGAACCACCAAGACATCGTTTAGCTTTGTCTGCTTTTTGTGTCCCCGGTCGTCCGTCTGAAAAGAGTCAATTCATCAAGCTATGTAAGAAGAGTTAAACTCACCCATGTTCATGTCTTGATAAAACATGCATCGAGGTCCAACCATTCATTGAGTATGTCTTTCTCAACCTAGTTATCTTAATTTCTTTATAAATTAAAGAAATCATTGTGTGTAACAATTGTTAATTTCTCATTAGGGAGTTTTTGACATCGAGGGAGTAAGTGAAGAACAATCGTCATTTCATATTCATGCGCATTTTCCAATGTGGTTTAAGCGGCGTATGTATTCCCTTCCGCCAACTCCTACCAACCAACACCGAGAAACTTATCTCGATGGTCCTCGAAGATGTGTTAAAGAATGGCACACATACTTTGTGAATGGTTACAAATTTCACACTAACAAATGGATGTAAGGTAGAGAAACAAAGAATAGTGGAGTTTGCATGAAGGGTGACACTCGGGAGAGCGCGAAGATGATTTCTATGGTGTTGTTGAACACATTTATGAACTTGCATACCACTTATCTTGATTATCATCAAAAGATAATCGTTTTTCTATCAGTAATTGGTTTGATCCGTCCCCTCGAGGAACAAAGTTTAACCCAAAGACAAATACAAATGGACATTAAAATGAGTGGTAGATATCGATCATGCGATCCTTTTGTCATTGCACAAAATGTGAGACAAGTCTACTATGTCTCTTATCCATCAACACGGACTGATCGGCGTGGTTGGTGTGTCGCAATTAAGACAAAACCAAGAGGTTACATCGAGAGAAATGACACGATGGAAGATGTGCCATATCGATCGTAAGAAATGTCCAATGTAAATGAAGTGATTGAAGTTGAGATCATTACTCGCTTACGTGATGAGTCCAACGCTGGCGATGAAGTTAATGAAGACGAAGATACGAGATCATGAGGACGCGATCGATCACGCTCGATGTATCGGGAGTTGACTTATCCGATGATGATGGTGATTTTGAGAAAGAATGGGATTCTAATTAATTAATGTCATGTTATCTTATTTAAATAATTTGTTGGTTTGTAATATTTATATTTATCGACTTGATATATATTTGCCTATGTTATTCAAATCAAATATTATTTGTTGTCAAATAATATTTATATTTATCGGACTTGATATATAATTTGTTGGTTTGTAATATTTATATTTATCGACTTGATATATATTTGCCTATGTTATTCAAATTTAAAAGAAATTTGTTGTCAAGTAATATTTATATTTATCGAGTTGATATTATATATTTGCCTATGTTTTTCATCATTTATATATGTTATTAACTTTATTTTATAGCTACGAATAGTTATGGCATCGTTAGGAAATAGTGACTCACCACATGATGAGGACCCACCCGTGCGCCTCGGGATAAAGGAAATAAGATATGTACTTCTTTACGCGCCGTAAGCGTAAGATAGTATATCGACTTGTTCATGGCAACTATGTGGGTATGCCTTCATCAGACGAGCTCAAGGGCGTTGAACCCGTGCCGCCTCCACCCGGTAGTATGGCACCCCCTGATGATCCAGATACGCCGCCACGCGTGTATGATGCGCAAACCGACGTGGTTGATATTTTGGATGACGGCCGTATCGTTGTGGAGGTTGTTGGACAAATTGTAAGTATTTATTATATATATTTGTATTTGAAATTTGTCTTTTAAATTAATATCATTTTAATTTTTCTTTCTTATGTACAGCTTTGATCCTGGGAGGATTGTGTCCCGCGCGATAACAAGTATAATCAAGGCAAATTACACAACTTCCTGGGTTGATTGGTCGGAGGTTAAAAAAGATCCTGAATCCAAAATGTGGAATCAATTTAGGGTAAGTTTTTTACTATTTAATTAATTTTTAATTATTCCAAATTCTTAAATTCATTGTTTTTTCTAACAAGTTATTTTATTTTTCTCGCAACCTCAGCAACATTCGCATGGAAACACGAGGATGACCATGCGCTTAAGAAAGTCTTCAATTCAAGAGTTTCTCACCGCTTTTTCCGAAATCTTTGCGGCAAGAGCGTGACAAGCCTGCTGGATCAGAGCCGTCAGATTGGATTGGTCCGCCTATATGGGATGAACTCCAACTAAAATGGGCGGATGATGATTATAAAAAAATGTAAGAGAGTGCTGCGAATCGGGCTTCGAGAATGGTGGTTGCGTAAATCAAGGCGCTTTATCATCACCATATGAACATGCTAAACGCTGTAATATTTTATATATCTTTGTTTTTAATTCTTCAAATTTTATATTTTATTAAATACTAATATTATAAATTAATACTATATACTGAGGAGCTTTTCTTGGTCGGCCACCTACTTTGCCGAGATACACGTGCAACTTCATATGCGCGAGGACACCGTGAGTTTCTCAAGAGCGGCCAAGGATGACTCGGGAAGCATTCAATAATTGGCGGCGGAGTATCGCCAAACACGGGAGAGTAAGCGGGGTGAGGTTGATCCCGGCGAGGAGGCTCGATTGGCCTTAGCAAAATGGAAAGAACTTGCTGGGTCCATCGCCAAGAAAAGGTCGATTACCGTGATCCGGTGGTATGGGCCGGCGTTCTTTTCCAAGTTCCATTGTTCCGAATTTCGTGTCAAATTCCTCTTCAACAACAAATCTTGGACGCTCTCATGTCCCCACTCTGAAGAGCGGCCGAGGTTGCGGTATTGACCGAGAAATTGAGCAACTATGAGCGTGAGATTCGGAGATGCGAGCAAAGAAGTTTGAGAGCGCAGTTGGCGGTCAAGAACGCAGAATCAATGAGGAATTCGGGAAGCAAGTAATGGATAGTATGGCTCATGCAAGGCCATCTATGCCATCATCATCATCATCGATGCCTTATCCACCGCCAAAGTGATGCAAATTTCTACGGAGGTGCTTTCAAAGATGACCACGGTGCCTTCCAACCTCCAATCAACTATGAAGCGGCTGCCTTTCAATCATCGCCATACCCATATGGTCATCCTCATATGGTCACCTCATATGGTCACCCTCATATGGTCGGTAGCCTCGATTTAAACTCTCCTCCGCAGCCATTCCGGCCTCGGCCCATCGCCACCCCACGTCGGCCACGTCATGTCTCCCCAAGGCAATTCCAACAACCGTCCCAAAGAATTTCGCACCCGACCACGTCAACCACAACCCCACAAAGAAGACGGCGAAGAAGATGATTGGACCACAACGCTTTTTTTTCGGTGGATCCCAACAAAGAACCCGAACCCAAATAGGCCTTATTATTAGTGGTTTGTTGTTGGATAATTTTATTGTGACTTTGTTGGTTTTATTAGTTGTTTAATTTGTATGGATAATTTAAATTTAATTATTTGTTTTGTTGGTTTGATTATTTATCTATTGATAATTTATTTCTCGTTTAATTTGACATTCAATAAATGTTTTACGGTCTTTTAAATAATTTAAAAGTAATAACGGTTTTTTAAAAATAATTTTAAAATTTTAATAATTTACTTTTAAAATTTTAATAATTGACTTTTAATAATTTACTTTTAAAATATTTAAAATTAGATTTTCAAATACTTTTTAAAAATAATTTTCAAATTTCAAATTGTTAAAAGAGATTTTAAAATTTAAATATTATTTTCAAATTATTAAATTAATTTATATTTTAAATATTAAAAATTTAAAATTAATTTTTAAAAACGTTTTTTTAAAAAAATATATATATTACCGGCGGATTATTAATAATTACCGGCGGAATATGCATTTTTTTTAAAGAAAAATAAAATCAGAAAACATTTACCGGCGGCTTGTATTAATTACCGGCGGCTTGTTTAAAAAAAAAAATAGAAATTCAGAAAATATTACCGGCGGATATATGGCTGTTACCGGCGGCTTTGTGAAAAAAAAATAAATAAATAAAACATTACCGGCGGATATATGGCTGTTACCGGCGGCTTTGTAAAAAATAAATAAATAAATAAATAAAAAATTACCGGCGGATATATGGCTGTTACCGGCGGCTTTGTAAAAAAAAATAAATAAATAAATAAAAAATTACCGGCGGACATAGTGTTGTTACCGGCGGCTTTTTCCGCCGGAAATATCCGTAGTTACCGGCGGCTTTTTCCGCCGGAAAATATCATGTAGTTACCGGCAGCTTTTTCCGCCGGTAAGCGTTACGTACGCCGTTTTAACCGACGGAAAATCCGCCGGAAAGTTCCGTCGGAAACATTCACTTACCGGCGGCTTACGTTCGCCGGAAAACCTTGAATTTCTTGTAGTGAAATCAAGCTCAAGTCAAGTGAAATAAAAGTGTGTAATGGAAGATTGAAAAAGAAGAGAGAAGATGGAAGAAGAGAGAAGATGGATGAATTGAGAAGATTGAAGGAGAAGAAGAAGAGTGAAGATGGATGAAGAAGAGAGTAATGGAAGAACACAATTTCTGGAAATGAGAACGAAGAGAAGATGACTCAGCCTTTTCATCCTTGTTGGCATCCTTCATGGCATCCACGTCATCAATTTTTAACAGTTTTAACCCTTAACTAACAGCAGGGACTAAAAGTAGTAACGTTTAGTAATTGCAGGGACTATTTTAAAAATTTTGGAATTGCAGGGACTAAACTGAATTATTTTGACAATTGCAGGGACTAAAAGTACCTTTAAGCCTAGATACTTTAATTTTTATATATGAGAAAAAGTTTAGATGGATAAAGGTATTTATCTACTCTACTATATCTATCTATACAATTAACCTACTACTAAAATACCAATTTTAACTTTTTCTCACCTAAACAATTTTAGGATATTTATGTCATTTCATTTTTCACTTTTTCAAACTTTTTTTACTCTCTACTCCTCTTTTTTTCCTCTAACTCTATCTCATTTTTCTATTTTTCACAATATATCTACTATAATTTCATCTACATGTCTCCTTCGTTTTTAATATTCATTTTTTCTCTATCAATAAATTTTATTTAGTCTCTATGTGAAAAAATCTGTTTGTATCCAAAAAAAAAATCTGTTTTTTATATTTTGGACCGGAGGTAGTAATACATTATACATTTAGTGCAGTTAATTTATAACTTTTCTTACAATATTCTGAAACCCACACACTTCATGTTAAGCATGTTTATTGGTCCAATTATTTTTTAAATTTATTCGGTGATCAATTCCAATTTTACCTCTATTTAGATAGCAAATTAAATATAATGTCATTAATTAGAAGTATAACATATTATTATTCAATAAAAATGATACATTTGGTAAGACTTGGAGGTTTAAACTTCTAACCTTATTTTTTAGACCAAGTACAAACCATCACTTGTTTTCTAAGTTACAATTTTAGTCCTAAAATAATGATTTTTTTTATACATTTTTGGTCTTAAAAAATCATGGACTTTGGAATAATACATACAATAACTACTAAAAAAAACACAATTTTGTAGGTCAAAAGTTTTACAAAAAAATATGAAGGCCAACTTTGAAACATTTGAATTTTGGATTAAATTGACCAAAAAAGAACTTAGGTGTTTAAATATTTAGTTAATAAAATTGCATTAATCATGTATTATACCCCTAATGAGAAGTGCTAGTAACACTCTTTTTTAAACACTCTCTCAAATACCCACTTTATGATTGATTAAAATTCATGTGCTCCCACTAAATTAATGGATTTTTTTTTCCAAAGTGGTTCGACTAAATTAAAATTCATGTGGTACGTTAGTGGTGGTGGTGTGGTGGGGGGATAATGGTGGTGGTGGGGATAAATGTTGGTGCTATTGGTGGTGGGGGGGATAATGGTGGTGGTGCATGGTGCTAGTAGTGGTGGTAGTGGTGCTTGTAGTGGTGGTGGACTGGTGGTGCAAGGAAAGAGAAGAAAGAAGAAAAGAAGAGATAATACTTACTAGAGTATGGTGTGGTGTATGATAAAATCGGTGTGCTCATATAATCTAATGGTTCTCAAAAGTGACTCATGGTTAGGGATTTAGTTGCTCCCTCATCTTAGAAGCCACCAATTATTTTATTTTTTTGACCAAAAGAAGCCACCAAAATTTGTACTCCATCCGTTTCATTTTAACTGTCGCTTTAGAGATTTCACACATATTAAGAAAAATGTGTAAAAGGAAGAGAGAGAAGAAAGATTTTACACCATCATCATAAATGCAAAATAGATGATAATATTTTGGAAGTGATGCTGATAGTATTAATTAGATGATAATATTTGTAAAAGTTTCATTAAAACTAGAAATTGACAATTATTTTGAAAGAATGTTTAGTAATTGAGACTATTATTTTGAAACGGAGGAATATTAGTTTAGAGGTTGAATTACAAGCTTTTTTAATTAAAGGACCTATTTAAAAACTCCTAAATTGTTCAGGACCCATAGAGAATTGATTAAATTTATATTTTATATAAATTTCTTTATAAAAAATCTGTTGAAAATAGTAAAATTGCTGGCAAATGTGAATACGATGCTCCCAAGAATTGATTGGATCATTGGGGAATTGGGGCGGTAAAAGAAGTTTTTTGAGTACAATAAATAATCACGGCCATGGGAAAGAGTTGATATATATCAGGAATCAATGCAAAGATTCTTCACTTTGTGGACTTTTTTTTCTTTCTTTTCGTAAAGTTTTTTTTTTCTTTTTCGTGTTGGTGTCTCTGGTTTCAAAGGAGCACAAGTTCATTAGTGATTAATTAAATAATTATATGGAATTTAAGAATTTCACACAACAGACTTAGAAAAAAGTGGACAATTATTCGAGGCGGCTACTCTTATATGATGGGCTACCAAAAAAGTTCAAAGCATGTTACACAACTCTCTCCATTCTACTATCTTTGCTCATTCCTTTTCAAAATAAACTAGACCATTATCCGTGCGATGTACGTAACGATAATGCATGTCATATGCATGATTAAAATGGATAATAATAGTATATTATCGATTAATTTTGTGACAAAAACACTACAATGTCATAAAATCACTCCACATGACTAAATGCATTGGACTAACATAAATGAGAACATGGATTATATTCAAAGTCATGTTACATGACAAAAGAAATCTAGATTGATTAAAGAGAAATGTTGGAGAACAAATTGAACTTAAATGCATCCGATGTACGTAACGTATTGTAGAATAACTTGATTTCCCATATGACCTACCAACGACCCTTCTTGGACATATTTCCACCAGATTGCATCAAGTATTCATCAACTGTATTCGTGAAGATAATAATAACATGTAGCATATTAGAAAGAAATTACACTTTAGGAGTATTTGCGGTGCAGTTTGGTTCAGTTTCGATCGTAAAAGTCATCTAAACCAAAAGGTAAAAACACATGTGATTTGGTTTGGTTCGATTGGTTTTCTTAAAAATATCCGAACCAAACCTAAATCGAATAAATGCGGTTTGAGATCATTCTGAGCAACTAATAAATTCTGAATAAGGTAGCACAATCCATCCCTGATCACTATTTCAAAAGCGGCCATCTATATATAGCCTTTTAAAAGAGCACTAAATCTTGGAGCTTTGTAATTAAACCTGTCAACTTGTGTTAGAATATGTATTAGCATACTATATTATTTAAAAACAAAAATATTAGAATTTCCTTCTCATCAAGCAAGAACATGTCAATATTGGCTATGACACTTGGATTTTTGAATTCAGGAACCCTCCATGCATGACGAGCATGTACCTAAAGCCTACAATCGGTCTTGGGGCATATGTCAGAAATTGGAGTATACCTTGAAGCCATATTTGTAAACACTACGAGGTACAGTTAAATCAAGAATCTGCCCTTGCACCAGATGGGTTTGAGGAATAATCGCACGCGGATTTAGTCACATAGTATCTTGCTATTCATAATGATGTTTCTGTGTTTACCATCCACATTCTTTTCTTCTTCAATAATCAATGATATCACATTTCAATTCCCACTACAATCAATATTAATCAATGATATCACATAGTATCTTGCTATTCATAATAATGTTGCCAGTTCATGAACTAAGCTATCTTTTAATCTTCCACGCCTCTTTATTATTCTTCTGGTTGAATGTTCAAAGTTTCGATTTGCATGTCATCAACTGAATTCGCCTGAATGTCATCTTCCTTTTCACATTCAACGCTTCATAATCTTACTCTAGGTTCAATATTCTAAGTTCATGAATGTCGTCTCCATATTGTGCCACGTCTTCAATGCTCTTAGTTAATGAATTAATCAATGACATCACATTTCAATTTCTACTACAAACATCATTAATCAATTAATTCAAAATTAAGCCTTTTTGCTCTTCATGCTGAAATTGTTGGCGCTATGTTGACTATTTGAAATTAAAAAGTTAATGATAGAATATTATTCCCTCCATATCAAAATAATAGTCTGTTCACGACCGAGCCGAGCCTTGATCCAGCACGCGGCATCCCAAGACAGAGCGCCGGGGGACTAAGATCTTGGAGCGCCTCTCATGCTCGGCCAGATCTATAGCGATCGGTCCCGAGCCCTTAGCCTAGGCATCTTCCTCAGAACTGCCGCTTTTATTATGTAATCGAACCTTTAATTATGTAACGGTTATCAATTATTAACCATGAATGCCTGTAGCACTATATATCTCGCCCAGAGAGGCCAATGAAGGGGTTGAACAATTTATCTATCTACGCGAGACTATCCATTGTGTTCTTGATAATTCTTCTCATAGAAATTGTTGAGAACATTGGCGCCACCGCGGGCGCAGTAAAACTTTTCCTACGTCCCACAACTAAATTCTAAATCGATTCACTTGTCACTAGCATAATGGTGACTACGAGAAATTTGAATAATGGCGGCGCTTCGTCTAGCACCGGGATCCCGAGATTGAGCAAACCGCCTGCGGCGTGGGAGCCGTGATTTGATTAGTGGGGGTTAGTGAAAAATTAAAATCTCTACAAAATATTTCACGAATAACAATGTACTAATTGAATCTAATTTATCAAAATACGAGCGTCTTTCTTGCATGTCACGAAATCATCTATAATTGAATCTACAAAGTGACTTTTTAGCAATTCTTTTTCAAAGTATACTAAGAGACAATCGCTCAAAAATTCATCTTCCATCTTGTTGCGAAGTGTAGTCTTGACTAGACTCATAGTTTTGAAAGGACCGCTCAATGAGTAGTCAGTAGTGACAGGGAAGTGTGAGAATAAGAGTTATCACCCTATATACAAGAGGATGAACTAGTGCTTTTCTAGTTTTTATCATCCAATGACATAGGTCGAAAGTAGTTTTTAATGCTCCAAAATCGTGAAGTCATCTCTCACATGATCAAAGTGCTCAAATTCATCGCCTTCAATTGTAACATCTCATATTCTCAGTAAAGTCTAGTGGATAAAATTTCTTTACCAATTGGCACTGCCTCATACACCGATCATACGACCGCTTTAATATAAAGCTCTTCGAACTTCATCACGCTTCTCAATTGGATATTCCCATATATTTGGACGCAATCCCGATCAAGCTCTAATGAGTTCAAATCAAATCCTTCTTTGACCTCAACTCTCAAAGATTTTGCGGATGGTCTTCGAAATTCTCATGATCACTCTCCACAAGTGTATTTGATGGCTCATTTGATGATTCTATTTCAATGCTCTTCCTTTTAAAAAATGTGTCAATTGTAGATGGCTTCTTCATCTAAAAAGCATAAATATATCAGGTATAAATTCACAATAGTTATACCATGAACAATGAAGTTCTGCAATTTACTATTGTATTTCTATTTCTAATTTCTAATAATACAAATTTCTAAACCACAATCCCTAAACCACCTAATAACAGAAAAAATAATACAAGCAAAAAAATCACGAAAGCCAAGGCAGGACAATGCAGAGAAGAGAAGTTGATACTGGTAACATTGATAATACAGAGAAAGGAAACATAGGATAAAAACGCGAAATAGAAAAAACGCACCTGTAAAGAGAAGAGAAATCGGAGATGGGTTTAGTGGTCTTGTGTGGCGGTGAGTCGTCAGTCTTGCGTGGTGGTCGGTGGCGCAGTAGTAGCGGCTTGAATGGAAAAGAAGAGAACTATGGTATTACGAGCGTTTTACGTAGTGGAAGAGAAGAGAAACGGTTCCTTTCTTATTATTGAATGGTATTTACACTGCATTTATGTGAAATGTTAATAATATATTTAATATATGTTGAATGTTATTTACAAAAAAATTAAAAGAATGTTGCTTCAAAAAAATTAAATGAATTGTTAACTGCAATGAATGTGAAGGCGTGAGAATAGGGGCTCATTCTTATCTTATTGTTGACTTATTCTTCACCTTATCATTTATTAATAATATATATTAGTATAAAAAAATTCTTGCATTAACAGGGTGGCTCGAGCATGGCACACTAGGTCGTGCCTCAGTCCCTCGCTGCGTACTGCTCAAACACCGCAAGCCCGTAACGCAGATCAAGCCCGTCAAAATGAAGAACAAGCTATACGTGCCTGTGCTCGGAAGCAAGGAAGTGCAGTACCGCAAGCTCAACTCACCGAAATGAGACACTTCGCCCGGTGATCGATGCTACTAGAACACCTTGCGGGCGTTTGACCTTTTTCACCGCTATCCAAGTCGCCCAACTCCCCGCGCTTGAGGAGCCATCCATTGCCACATACGATGGTACGGAGACCTCTTAGTCATGTCGATGCGTTCAAACGCAGATGATGATCGATGGAGGAACCGACGCCATTAGTTGCAAAATGTTCGCGGGACTTTAGCCGACGTAGCCTTAAAATGGTTCAAGCGGGCTACCGGACGCTCTATAGCGAAGTTTTGAAGATTTAGCTTGATCGTTTCATACAACAATTCTCGGCAAATAAGAAGAAGCGAATGTTGGTCGAGGATATGTTCGACGTCACGCCAAGAGCGGGGAGTCTCGAAGGCCTACCTAGAACGCTTCAACAAGTCAACGGTTTTAGTGGATGATCCTGATGAGAGATTTTTGTGAAAGCCTTTATGAAGGGTATTCGCAACGGAACCTTCAAAAGCCCTTTCCTTATGGAAACCGCGGACCATGGATGAGATTAGAGTCCGAGCGAAAAAACACATTGACGCAGATGACATTGCCCTGAAAGGATGAAAAGGACATGCAAGCACCACCAAGACGCGCGTGGTCTCACCGAGACGCTCCCACCCGTCCCAATACACCCTATGACCGCGCGGCGACAGGGCGCACATGCAAAGTCAAAGGCGACGCACTCGCCCTCCAAATGCGTAGCCGGCCTTCACACCTCGAAGGCAAGACCGCTTGTGATTTTGGGCGAAGGACTTCATGATGGATCGACACGCCGACCGTCACCTTTCGCTTGTAATGGGTAAGAGTACAGGTCTTATTGCGGTACCATCGGACGGAGGGACATGACACACACAATTGCTCGGGCCTCAAACACAGAAATTGAGCCGCTCATTCAGGCGCGGTCAACTCAAGAAGTATGTCAAAGCAGGTGAAGAAGGAAGCCAAGGCACCAGCCTCCTCAGCCGCGGCTCAAAGAATCGAACGTACAAGCCAAGCGAGCAGAAAGAGGCAAGCGCGGCGAGCACGAAACGGCCGAAAAGGGAAGAGTCAACACGATATCCGGGGGATTTTCTGGAGGGGGAGCCACGTCCTCATCCCAAGAAGATATGCTAGATCTATTCTATCGGTTTCTCTGCGGAAACCACTTATCTTTGTGGATCGATGCGGAATACCCGCAATTTCTTTTGATGCGCAGGATTTCGAAGGCGTGCGGCCTCACTCAGACGATCCAATTGTAATTTCCGTCACTACCAGCGGTTATTCAATAGCTCGGGTCCTGGTAGATGGAGGCAGCTCAGCCAACGTTATGTATTGGCCGTGCTTCGAAGGTTTAAATTTGCCGGTGGAGGCACTTAAGAGCTATCCTGGAACTTTGGTGGGATTTTCTGGTGAATAGGTTGAGGTCCGCGGCTACATGGACCTGAGAACAACTTTTGGTGAAGGAGAATCAAAGAAAAATCGTAACTCTCGAGATACATGATAGTTGATCTGATTCATCATACAATATAATAGTGGGAAGGCCGACACTTAACGCTTTGATGGCGGTAGTATCATATCCCCATCTATGCA
Source organism: Oxytropis ochrocephala (assembly GCA_020916435.1). Classification (NCBI taxonomy): domain Eukaryota; kingdom Viridiplantae; phylum Streptophyta; class Magnoliopsida; order Fabales; family Fabaceae; genus Oxytropis; species Oxytropis ochrocephala. The sequence goes on from CM037091.1 coordinate 94,712,805, forward strand.
TGAAGTATCCCCTCCCTAATGGCAAGATCGGTGTGGTAAGGGGCGATCAAATTATTGCAAGAAAATGTTACGCAGAGAGCGCTTGAAGGTAAAGACGGTTCGAGAGAAGGTCGGGCAGGAGTTAGCTCAATGCAGCTTTCCTAGACTCTGCACTCCGCTACAGTATGACCCAAGCAAAAGAGGAGCAAAGGTTAAAGCCAGGGATACCACGAAAGAAGTAGTGATAGGACCGGCTCAGCATCAGAAAACAAGGATCGGCACTAGCCTAACTCCTGAGCTGGAGGATCAACTGATTAAATTTCTCTCCAGTCACACCCACGTATTTGCGTGGTCCCCTCAGGACATGCCAGGTATTGATCCTAACTTCATCTGTCATCGGTTATCATTAAACCCATCTGCAGCACCTGTAGCCCAGAGAAAGAGGAAGCAAGGCGGTGAAAAATCTGAAGCTATACGGGAGGAAACAAAGAAGCTAGTAGAAGCACAATTCATAAAGGAGGTCGAGTATCCAACATGGTTGGCCAACCCCGTGATGGTGAAGAAGTCCAACGGGAAGTGGCGAATGTGTGTGGACTACACGGATCTCAACAAAGCATGTCCCAAAGACCCTTACCCTTTGCCGAGTATTGATGGTTTGGTAGACGGAGCCTCTGGCTATAAGCTCCTGAGCTTCATGGATGCATACTCCGGTTACAACCAAATCAAGATGAGTCCAGAGGATGAAGAGAAGACAGCGTTCATGACTGACAGGTACAACTATTGTTACCGCGTAATGCCTTTTGACTCAAAAATGCAGTGCTACATATCGCTTTAATGGACAGAGTCTTTGAGGCAGAAATTGGGAAATCCATTGAAGTATACGTGGATGATATGGTGGTCAAGTCGACAACCGAGGAGTCTCACCTGACAAATCTCCAAAAAACTTTTCTACTACTAGAAAGGCATGAGTTGCGCTTAAACCCGACAAGTGTTCTTTCGAGTCCAAGCAGAGAATTCCTAGGTTATGTGTTGACTCACGAGGAATAGAGGCTAACCCAAGCAAAGTCTTGAGCCATCGAGAGAAGCCCGAAGCCCAACAAATGCAAAAGAGGTCCAGATTTTAGCAGGCAGAATAGTGGCACTCTCAAGATTCCTCGGTCAAGCGGCTGACAAAATACGCCCTATGTTCCAACTGTTAAGAAAGAACGCCCAGTTCCAATGGTCGGCAGAGTGCGAAGAAGCCTTGGAGGTGATAAAGGCATACTTAGCCGCGCCACCAATCTTAACCCCCCCTACACCAGGGGCTGTTTTATTGTTGTATTTGTCTGTTACAGAGCACGCAGAAGTGCAATCTAGTTGAAGAAAGAGCTAAAGAGCAATACCCCATTTACTATGTCAGCCGAATGTGGAGAGGTCCTGAACAACGGTACCAGAAGATTGAAAAGGTAGCCTACGCAGTCACTTTGGCGGCCAGAAAGCTTCGGCAGTACTTCATGAGCCATTCAGTAATTGTCAAAACAGATTTGCCCATTCGCCAAATACTTTCCAAGCCAGATATTGCTGGAAGAATGGTGGCATGGGCGGTCGAATTATCTGAATATGATATCAAGTATCGCCCAAGGGGGCAATCAAGCGCGAGCTTTAGCGACTTTATGGTGGAAATAGCGGGATCACCGACGACGCACCCCCATTCCGAATATCGCCGACTTTATCGGTGGGCGGATCGTCCAACTTGAGGCAGCGGCGGAGCGGGTCACGTTGGAGGACGACAACGTACTCATAGAGCAATCGCCCGTTTGGTTTCAAGGCCAAGCAACAATCAAGCGAGAATATGAAGCGTTAATTGCCGGTATGAACTTGGCGATGAACATCGGAGTGAAGCATCTCAAAGTTCGTAGCGACTCCTTCCGTCACCGGCCAAGTCACGGAGCATTCGGTACCAAAGACGAGCTACTCGCCAAATATTTGTCTAAGGTACAAGAGCTAAAACTCGATTTATTTCCTTTGAACTAACACATGTTCCTAGAGAGCAAAACAAAGAGGCCGACATATTAGCAAACGGCAAGCACTAAAAACTGCAATAACCATTCAAGAATACAAGAAACGATAACCCAACCCAAAGATCAATCAAATCCAAGTCTTCTCGACAGAGATTGACCCCGATTGGCCGGATGACCAAGATTCTTGCTTACTGCGCAGGAAGAAGAGCTGAATGTGCTTGGATGATGAGAAAAAAGTCGGTGAAAGCGGCTACTAACTACACAATAATCGAAACCGAGCTATACAAGAGAGGTTTCTCCATGCCGCTTCCTCAAATGTGTCACAAACAACAAAGCACAAGAAATACTCAAGGAGGTGCATGAAGGAGTGTGCAAAGAGCTATGTCGGAGGTCGCTTTGGCTTCAAAATAGTACGTGCGAGGATACTCTCGCCCACAATGAAGAAAGACGCGGTTGACTATGTCCGCCGATGTCACAAATGTCAAATGCACGCGAAAAGTTCCAAAAGCTCCACCGACCAACTTGCAATCGCTTTCTTGGCCGTCATTATTTGTATGGGTATTGACATCCTCGGCCATTTCACACCGCACGGCTAGATAAAATTTCTGTTGGTTGTTTATCGATTATTTTACTTAAATGGATAGAGGCGAGCCGCGTGCGACCATATCGCCAGAAGGGTGAAAAATTCTCTTGGAAGAGAATAATATGCCGGTTTGGAATTCCTCGCAACCATAGTAATCGATACAACGGAACACAATTTGCCTCGCATTCGGTTCGAGCTCGCAAAACATGGAATATCTACCAAGCTTTTACCTCTGTAGAACACCCACAAACTAATGGGCAGGCCGAGGCGGCAAACAAGGTAATACCGGGCTGGTTTGAAGAAGAGGTTAGAAGATTCCAAGGAAATCGGGCGAAGAATTGCCATTGGTGCTATGGTCTTACAATACTACACCACAATCTTCAACAAAGTAAACCCTTTTTCGCTTGACGTCTGGGAGTGATGCACTCATCCTCGTGGAAATATTGGAGCCTAGCCCAAGAAGAATACTAACCACCACGGTGACGACCCAACAAAGACTTCGGTCAATTTAGACTTGCTCGAAGCCCGAGAAATGGCAAAGGTCAAGGAAGAAGCGGCCAAACAAAGAGCGACCAAAAGGTATAACTCCAAAGTGAAGAAAAGAACATTCAAAGAAGGTGATCTAGTCTTGCGCCGAACAACAAGAGTAGGGGCCAGGGGCAAGTTATCCCCAATTGGGAGGGTCCATTCGTAATCAAAGCCGTGGTCGCCAAGGTGCATTCAAGCTGGAAAAACTCAACGGGGGAAATATCCCGAGGTCATGGAACGCTACCAACCTTCGGTTCTATTATAGCTGAAGATGAAAGAACCTTCGGCCTTCCCAACAGGGCCGAGGATGAAAACCGATTCTCTATTTTCGTATCAATAAATGTATTTTTGTAGGAAGCTTATAGCTCCCCAGATGTACTGTTACTTAATGAATAAAGAGAATCGAAGATTACACATACGTTTGAAATGCCAAACTTATTTGCAATAAAACTTATACAAGCAATACGTGAATGCGTCTGAAAAACAAAGTCCCGAAACGGCAAGGACCGAGTAGTTGGCTCGATGTTGACCCCGGGCACCGAAGATAAAAGGACCTACCAAGTTTGGTCCGGACTGACGAGTTCGCGAACCCCTTGGAGGCACTTCACATGACCATGAAGCAGTTAGCTGAAAAGTTAGCCGCGGAGACATGCGAAGAAACCCTCTTTGTATAGCAACACACCGACCATGACTCGCTGAAAAGCAAGTTAAGGGATCGCGTTTGCTTAAGAAATCAACGAGTTTCTGGCAAAGAGGACCAAAAACAAGACCGCAGTAGATGTGAAAGCATCCCGCGGCACAAACCGGACGACCTTTCACGAAACCTTTTCCTCGCGTAATAGAGGAAGAGAAGCATAAACCCAGATGATGCAAGTCGTGTGGAAGAAAAATAAAACCGAGGAACATGATAAAAATAAGCCATGATGAAAGCACAAGGCATGAACATATATCAAGCCGACATGCTTCACAATACAGGCGAACAGGTCCATTAAACAAAGTTACGAAGTGCTCCAGAGTTATCAAAATAGGAAGCAGAAGGTAAAATACCAAAATACAAAGTGTCAAAATATTCATCAAAATATTCAAATTACAAACTGCAGGTCATCAAAAGTTCAGATGAAAACAAATTAAGTATGAGGACCCGCAGAATGAGTCTTCTCGAGTCATCGGCCACCTCCCTGCATGCGACCGCCAAAGTCCCGTCTGCACGGATTCTCATTGGCCGAGTCCCAACCGGCGACAAACCGCTTCAACACTTGGTCTAACCCATCCAAGGTCCAAGAGGTAGTGTTGTTCCCTTCGCAACGGCGCAAGACGCGCGCAGGTTTGATTATCAAGAATGGGAGCCGTGGATTTGACCATTGACCACCACATTATCGTGGATCAAACACTTGGGGATCCAAGGCGGGGAAATGCACTCGCGCTTGGTCCAGAGCTAAATAGAACCCTCGGTCAAACTCTGCCACCACCTGGGAAGCATAGTCGGCAGCTTCCTTCTTGGTTCTTTCCAGATCGTTGTAAGCTGTGATCAGTTTCTCCTTATAACCAGACAACTCCTGCTCTTTGATCACTGCATCCTTCTTCAAACGCTCGTTAGCTTCCGACAAGTTCGTAATCTTCAAATCATTACTTTCTTGTACTGTACATACTTCTTCAAATCTTCTTCCAAAGACTTCTTCTCTTGTTGGCAAGTACTCGGCTCTCCGCTCCATAGCGTTCACGGTCATACGACTACTTCCTTCGGCCAATAATTCCCCGTAAGCACTCTCAAAGTGATGGGCAAGCATGGAGGTCCAAAGACTGTAAGATTTGATTGCCACCAAACTTTGTCGAGGCCCCATTTTCTGCACCCGCTCCACATCACCAGGAATAGAAATCTGATTCAAGGCTTTTGTCAGCGGATACCGCACGTCTTCATAGAACCACTAGCCGTCCCATCCTTTACCTTCTTTACATCTAAGATCTTCCGCCAAGAGGCATCCTCCATGTCCTTTGCGTCGGTAGGCATATTAGACTCAAACGATTTGGACTTGCCTCGGGCCGAAGTGGGAGAAGCCGGGGTTCGTGTACAAGTCTCGGTTTTTAAGAGGAGGAAGTTGGGCGGACACTGTTGAGAACTTGATCTCCTTTTTCTTTCTCGCCAATGCATCCTTGCTAGGAGTTTTTTAGCACCAAAGATCGGTGGTATACCCTTGTTTCCGCTTTCTCGCTCCTCGCGAATACGGCGTCTATCTTCCACACTCAATGTAGACATACCGAATAGTCCCGCGAGAACACGCCACAAATATAAAAGCAAAACCATCAAAATCATAAATCGCATGACGTAATAGAAAACACAAAGTTCAAGTATTTACTTAGGTATGCTATAAGTCCGCCGAAGTCGCCAACTTTCGTATGATGTGGGATGCCCACGGTTGGTTACCCGATTGAACGTAAGACCAAATTCGGTCTACGTCCTCCTGATCAGCCGGGGATAAGCTACACCTCTCGATGGTAAATTTGTTGTTTGGGTGCGGAGTCCAGTAAAGGGGAAAGTACTCAACATTACTCTCATCAACTAACAAAAATGGGTCACGGGGTCCGGCTTCCAACCGAAAGAAGCTGTCCTTGAAAGATTTATAACTGCTTTTGAACACTTTCATAAAAGGCCTACGGGTGTGGTTACCTAGGGAGACCCAGCGAGGAGGATCTTTAACCGAGGAACGCACGAAATGAAGAAACTTCTCAGCGGTGACAGATACATTAATACACTCACACATAATCTCGAAGGCCCGAGCGTAAGCCCAACCATTCGGATGAAGCTGAGTCGGAGCCACATTTAGCAACCGGAGTACCGCACAATAATATCCGGAGAAAGGAGCTCTAATACCTAGGTGCTCAAACAAAGTTGTGTACATATAGGTGTAAGACTTATTTCCAGCCTCCGGGCAATCACACACGGCCTCATCCGGATCTACTGGCCTCGCAACAGCAGCGCCTTTGTCAGCCGGATGACAAAGGAGCGACTGAATTCGCTCCAATGACTCCTCAGTCACTAACACAGAGTGGGAGTCCAACACTTCTAAATCAATACTTTCGAATAACCGCTATGATCTTCAACATCCTCCCACCATTGAAGATCGTTTCGAAGCTCCCCCTGTGGAACGAGAGGGTTCATCATCAGAGGCAAACAGAGTGTTCATATCCTGCACATTTCGCCTAATACAATCTAAACGACAACGTGAACATTGCCTACCAACACAGGAGGCATTGCCACACCTAATTCCGTATAACCTCTCCTCACTATCGCTACTAATGCTTATTATAGAAACCATGAATGAATTTTGCAGGCGTGACTACGCAGTAAAGCCAAAAGACGAAAGGAAGAGCAATAGAAACTACCGATTAAGGAAAATAAGCGTGCACTAAAAATGGTGGAATGACTCAAAGCGCAGAAATGTAAGGCGCTGCTTTCGGACTCAAGCGCAACAAGAAAAGAACGAAAAGGGAAAAGAAAGAAGCACTTGAGTATTCAAATAACAAAGAATCTAGTGAACCGCTCGAGTTTCAAATGATCAACGGTCGTGGTATAAAGCCTCTTCAACTCTAACGGCTGTGGTAATGCCACGTGGTGACTATGCGATGCGATGGTGGTCGGCACCATTCCGGAGGATCAAAACATCATTAATCGTCAATTCAAAAGTCACGCCTCATCGCACGTGTTCCCACGCCAAGGATGACGTCACACAAATGACCGCGGTATGATTAGAGAGAGCCAGTAAACATAAGCGTAAGCGAAAGGCACCTTGCAAATATGGATATATGCATATTCTCATTCACAAATATATATATTGTTATTTATAATACATGATACGCTAACAAAACCGCGCCTAAAGCCGAGCACAAATGAAGGTCAAAAATACAGATTGCGGTGTCTTGGCACAAATGTGATAATCCGCGGCGAACTCGAGCGGATAAGCCGGTCCATGGAGGATTTGCCTTCCGAGAGTTTCAGATCCAGCGGAAGAAGCGGGGAGTCGGCGGCGTATACAAAGGAGTGGTCCATGGAAAAATTGTCCAAACGCCGCCCATGGAAAATCCTCTACATTGAGAAGAAAGAATCAACCATTAGGCCGCGCGACACCACCACGCAGACAAAGACCACCTTTGAGCTCTTCACACAATCTCAAGCAGGGATAGCCAGATTAACCGCAGCGAAGAACATCCACAAATGCCGGAAGTCCACGACTCCTTCTTTGAGCCCTCCAACAATCTTAGAACGCTGAGGGACTTTAAGATTGTGTGCAGAGCTCAAAGGGGGAGCAGCAACCTGATAAAGCAGACAAGCCATAAACACCTACAGCTTAAGGAAAGAAAGCAGCAACTTAAAGAAAAGGGAATGGCAACGACAAGGCATCATGGCCCCTCTTTATAGATGAAGAAAGAAAACAAGTTACGAACAGAAGCATTTATGAAGTGCACAGAAACGCCTGCAGCAGTCAAACGCAACTCCCAAGGGGGTCAAAGCGTTGCCAACAGTCAAAAGCAGCAGGTAACGTCAACTACAGTACTCGGTTTTCATTCAATAAACAAGGAAAGCCGGGAACCGATAGGCAGGCGTGCTTTTGAGCGACTTCATGTTTCTCATTCATCGCTCGAGGGACTGTGTTCACGACCGAGCCGAGCCTTGATCCAGCACGCGGCATCCCAAGACAGAGCGCCGGGGGACTAAGATCTTGGAGCGCCTCTCATGCTCGGCCCAGTCTATAGCAGTCGGTCCCCGTCCTTAGCCTAGGCATCTTCCTGTAACCGTCGCCTTTATTATGTAACTGAACCTTTAATTATGTAACGGTTATCAATTATTAACCATGAATGCCTGTAGCACTATATATCTCGCCCATAGAGGCCAATGAAGGGGTTGAACAATTTATCTATCTACGCGAGACTATCCATTGTGTTCTTGATAATTCTTCTCATAGAAATTGTTGAGAACATAGTCGTTCAAGGTTTTGGCGTAGAGAATAAGAAAAACATTAAATTGACAAAGTGAGATGGTAGTTTTACTATATTATCCCCATCAATTATAAATGCATGTTGGTGATGTCTTTGGTTAGTGAAAAGTTACAACAATTAATGAGGGTAAAATTGAAAAGATTTAATAAATGATGCATTGAAATGACAAAACGACAATTAATTTGAAATTTTTTACTTTGTCTAAAAGACTATCTTTATTATATTTAATTGAGAGTTGACACCTCAACTCTCAAAAAGCCACGTCATCGGACTAATAAAGCCACGTCATCAGACTAAAAAGCCACGCCATCACTTAAATAATGACATGGCTTATCCGACGAGTGAGAAATTGTTGTGAAAGCCACATAGGTACATCCAACGGTCCGGTTAATTACAAAAACAGCAGCTTTCTAATTGATATTTCGATCCAACGGTTGATGTCACATACAGATGATCAACGGCCTAAAACCACTAAAATTGCGGCTGGTATTCTCTCTCATAAAAATTATTATGCGCATTATAATTCAGTAATGACCTTATTGATTCTCATTTAATACAAACGTTACCCGTATTAATGCCCATTAGAATGTTTTCAACAGTTACACATTTTTCTCAGCCATAGATCAGTGATGTCCAATTGAGAGATAATCGATCCAATGGATATGATTTAGCTATTTTTTCATTGTTGTTTTAATTGCTGTTTTTTAATGGATTCGGTGTATCTCTATTTTTTATCATATGGTAATCAGTAAATTTCAATAAGTTTTTATATAGGGATGGGCCAACGAAGCATTATTGTCAATAAAATCGAACGTCATTACTACAAATAAAAGCCATTACCGTTTTCAACAGGTAATCCTCTGAGTGCAACTCATAGCGACTATGAATAAGAATGCAATCAATGTTTTGAAACCCAAATGAATTCACATTAAAACATACGTTTCATATTAATCAAATGCTACTATTTTGAATTTAAAAATTAAACAAATCCCGGAGCATTAGGAGAGTAATAAATATTTTTTATTACTACTAATTGATTTCCAACATATATCAATGTTTGACCTTGCAATATGTTTGATTTGAATCTTATGCATTTAATTTTATATTTCTATTTTCATTTACAGAAAGTTTTTCATTTAATTTATGGAAGGTTCTTCATTTCACCTCATGATGGCTTCTCTGTCACACCACAACTTTAGCGTCTCCTACACTTCTCTTTGCTCCCTCTCCATGTACTTCTATATCCTCCCTTCATGTCTCTGATCCAATCAAATCATTTCTTAGTTTGGTGAATTTTTGTATACTTATTCACGTGTGTTTGACGAATGACTTCTTTCTTCAAAAGTTTCAGAAAATGGGGAAAATAGGAGTTTTGGAATGATGTATCCAGTTTGAAGCTGTCTACATATTACTTGCAAGGATTTTATTTATGTTCATGATTTTACTACATCTCTAAATCCTGTGTTTGGTGTTTATTCATTTTTATTTTTTCAAAATAGATTCTCATTGACTCCCTGTATTTACAGGATTGGCAAAAAAAAAAGACCAAACAAGGGTTGGTGGAAGTGATAAGAGTGGAAGAGGACTAGGGATATATGGTGTTTAGATTTTCATGCTTTGTCGATAGAATTTTTTTGGTGAGTTTGTGCTGAGAATTTTCTTCTTCGTTTCTTCTCTAATCTATTGATGGTTGTTTGCAGTGAGTGAGGAGGTAGGAAGTAAGGAGGAATGACATATATACAATGAGGTTAGGTTCTTACTTTAGACCATTTTTTTACTAATCGATCTGTTGATACTGTTTCATATCGTAAAGTATATATGCTCAGAATTAATGCATGTCATAGAATAGAATTTGAGTCTTTTATTCCAGCATTGTTCCGACCAAGTTCTGTGGCTTCCGAAGATAACCGGTTTCACCTCCAACTCATTTTTGCTCATTTTTGGTTGTGATATTTCAACAGCAACTTATAAGATTGTGGCGTTACATTCAGATGACAGGAATTTGATAAGTGATATGTGTTAATTTGTTTTGTGTTCTATTTTTTTTACCTTATTTATTTCTTTTGTGTTTTCCTTTTCTTTGTTACTTCATTACCCAAAGTCAGTCCCTTGATAAAGACGAAGTGCATCCACACAAGCATTCTTATACTCACATATGATAGAAGGTTTGATTCATTTGCTTTATTTTAAAAGAATATTGGATTATTCATGTGATCATTGCTTATGCTGATTTTTTTTTCAGTTGTTTTGTATTTTGACATTCAATATTTTACAAGTTTTTTACATTAAGAAGCGGCGATTGAGGACGCCAATGTAAGCAACAACGGGTTGATCAATGCGAGAATAACATGTGGTATGGTATCTATTTGTCTTACTTTTGTTTTGTAAATTGTTATGACCCTCTAATAGGAATTTACAATAATAAATTAATTGTTAATTCATTTGTTATGATAATATCTCTTTTTAGTCACTGATATGTAGTTATGAAATGCCGTTGTATATTTGAGTGCATCAATTGTATTTAGATGTTCTGCTGGGGATCGTTCCTGAAAGAGTTGTTATCTTTAGGAAGTAACGAAACCAAATAGAATGAAAGATTTAGACTGCATTGAACTGCCAAAGAGACAAGGAGATGCAGAAGAGCACTGAGTTGAGCACTAAATTTTTTATTGGTTCAATATGTACTGCAAAATAGATGTAGCTGATTGAATTATGTTGGTAATAATATTGTTGCGGTTAGTAAATCTCAAAACTTAAAAAGATATAGGTCCTGTTTTTATTTACATTTGTGATATCTTCTAATTTATTTTAATTGATATATTTGGGGTTCATTAGTATGATTTGCATTTCCAATATCTTCTTAAGATAGAAGCATACAATGTCATTAATGGAGTAATTTTTAAGCCATGATTTCTTAGTTATGGACCTATTAGAAAATAACCAAATATGAAAAAGTTTGACTATGTTGTATATTTTTGTTCTTGCATTTGGCACCTGTTCAGTTTTTACATCATTTTGAAAACTATAGAATTAGACACACTCTTTGTGAAAATAGTGCATCATTTTTTATTGCTAATTTGTTCATACAACATTTTAGTCATTATGCATGAAACTATACATTTCAGTTTTGATTGTGTGCAAGTGCAAAGAGTCTAGAAGATTGCAAGTAAATCAAAGGTTGGTAACTGTGTATGCAACAAACTTGAATTCTATACGACGAATTGGAGTGGCAAACAAGACTTAGTGGTTGAAGCATAGCAGCAGCTCCTATCCAAATATAGTTGAAAGATGTTTAGCTCAAACGAGGAAGCTACATATCATAGGAAAAGAAAGGATACAATCACAAAATCTGCAATAGAAGAATTATTCGCATTGGCAGCATTGCAAATTTCAACAGATCCAAATACTTTGGTGATACTGTAAAGTGTATATCGTTTGCATTATAGAAACATTTGAGCAAAATGGAGACTTCCAATTTTAATTTTAATTAAAAGGAAGCCTCGAGTTGAATATATTGGTCATATAAATTTGTCTTGACCAAAGGGAAGGCTTTAAATATTTAAGTTTTTTTATAGCCCTTTATATCAATATGATTTTGCTTTGTTGTGTAATATGCATTTTAGTCACATGATTTCTATCAAAAGTTGAGATTTTTTTGTTATATCCAACATCACGTTTAATTGAAAGCAATCTCAATTGCAGACATAATGCCTCAAAGGGGGTTCTCACTTGCAGACTTAGTGCAGGTTTTACATAGATTGAAATAAGGGATACCTAGGTGTACAAGCCAATAGAGCTGTCATGACAACACCAAAAAATTCACTACAACATGTTTAGATTCAAGTACGCCCAAATAAGAATAAGTTTAGCTTTGATTTATACAAATAAGTATCATAATTTTTCATTCACATTTACGGGACACAAGTGTAACCATGACAAAGGGTTAACACAAAGGGATAAAATCAAAGAAAAAAATAGATTTATTATTTACATATGTTGATTTAGAATCCTAACTCTTGCACGGGAAAACACGTTGAGGCTCTTAATGAGATTTTCGCTACACTTTTATTATTTACATTAGTTTAATTTGACATAAAAATGATTCTAATTACTACTTGATTTCAATTTGACTACTATAATCAATTTCATTTTGAGAACTACTCATATTAAACAACTCGCCGGCACTCGCGGGCAAAAATTCTATGAATGTTAATGTACATGTTACATTTCCTATCATGAAGTTCGCTCTCAGAACTATTCATATCAACCAAGACCATCTCAATCTCAATTTAGCTAACTGAACTTTCTAAATTTTAAAATTTTGATTTAAGTACCACCTCATTTATTTTATTAAATATATTTTAAATAATTATATTATTTTTATATTTTAAAATTAAAAATATAAAATAAGTAATTTACATAAAATAATTAACTTTTTTTTTCTATTTTTTAAGATATCAAATATAAAAATAGTGTATTTATTTTAAATTATATTTCAAAATATAAAATAAAAAACTAATTTATTTATTTGAAATAACTTAATAATTTTCTATTTTTATAAATATAAAAATAATTTAATTATTTAAAATAAATATTTAATAAAATAAAAGTAAAAGTTTTTTAAAAAAATAAATTAGGGGCATGTCAAGGAGGCTTAATCAAGTGTCATGTCAGTTAAAGTGTTAGCACATCATCATTGAGAGTTGAAAATCGTAATTGGGTTAATATTGCAGAAATTTGGAAGATAGGGGGACCAAAATTGCACAAAAATAAATAAGAGTCTCAAAATTGCGCATTTAGTAAAATAGATGGACCAAAATTACCCAAAATAAAATAGGAAGATCAAAATTGCACATTTAGTAAAATAGGGGGGCCAAAAGTTCATTTAAGCCAAATGTTTATTTAAATATATTTTATTCAATTTATTACTAAGATCTAATTTTTATTTCTTTTACCAAATAAGTTCAAATGATATGTATACCCGTGCTGGCACGGGTGATACATACTAGTTATTTTGATACGGAGGAAGTACCGGACCCAAAGCAAAGTAATAAATAAAGGCTTTTAATTTACGTACCCCCCTCATTCCCTCCCACACCCCCATAATACCAAAAATGCCAATAATACCCCTGCGTTTTTTAAAAAAAAAAAAAAAAAATTAAATTTTCGGAATTACCTCAAAATAAGGTAATTCCGGTTCAAAAAAAATAAAAAAATTTCGGAATTACCTCTAAAAAAGGTAATTCCGGTTCAAAAAAAATAAAAAAATTTCGGAATTACCTCTAAAAAAGGTAATTCCGAAATTTGTAATTTTTTTTTTTAAAAAAAGTTTGTATTTTGGTCTTAAGATTTAAACGCGTTTTATTGGAAATAGGATACGAACGATTTACGATTTAATAACAATACGTCAAAATATATAAAATGACCAACATAAAATAGGAGTACAAATACAACTATGGGTCCAAAATGTCTAAAAATGACTGAAAATAAGCACGTGAAGTAGGTGAATGGACGACATCTAGGGCATCCCGCCAATCCAGACGCCAAGCGATGCAGATATATATACGATTTGTTTTAATTTTTATTACTAAAAGGCTACTAAAAATAGGTAAAACTACTCTAAAAAAATATAAAAACACCACTAAAAATCTAACAAAACTAAAATAAGGCTATACAAATTTTTAAGATTTTTGGAGACTATGAAAAATTAAAAAAATCGTAAAAATAGTAAACGATGGAATTTGGGATTTTGAGGTCATTGTCCCGTAAGTAAGAAGTCCCTTCTAGGGAGTCTTGATTCTTGATTTATTTCGGTTCTAATGGTCCGTGGTTTCATTACGATCCGAGTATGTTGTCCAAAAACCGATTTTTAGCCTAAATTATTCGTTCGAAAAAAAAAAAAAAAAATTTTGATTACCTCGAAATAGGTAATTCCGGTTCACAATTTGTGAACCTAATTACCTCATTTCGAGGTAATTCAAATCTTTTCTAATTACAGGTAAATCCAAATTCCATTATTTTTGAGGTAATTCAAATTTTAGAGGTAATTCAAAATTTGTAATTTTTTTTTTTTTTTTTTTAACAAAACCATGTAATTTTTGTAAATTTCCAGGGGTATTTTTGTCCATTTGGGACATTATGGGGGTGTGGGAGGGAATGAGGGGGGTACCAAAATTAAGACCCATAAATAAATCAACTAAAGTGAAGGAGAACAATTGGTTTGGAGTTTGAACAGAAACATGAAATGGCGAGAAGGGTACTGTTGCAAGTGGGATATACCCTGCCTGTTGGGTGCAGAAATTAATTTATACCCCAATCACAGATTGGAGTTCCCAGGGTCTAAACATTAGTGGCATGAAGGATTGCAAGTTTTTGTCTACCTATAATTAGCATAAAGAAAGGGCACAATTATTGCACCTAGAAAGCGCATGTTTCCTCTGCAGCATTGACAACAGTACTATTGGTTGGACCAGTAGAATCAAACTAATGTGCTGCCCATTCACTACTGCATCTTCATTATTATTATTATTTAAATTAAAGTATCATCCACGACAACTATGATGACAAATCTTTCGAAGTATCGAAGATCTATTTAAAAAATTAACTTCTTCTAAAAAATATTTTTTCATACGCATCGGTCGGAGGTTGAACTTTAAGACTAAATAATTAAAGAAGCTAGATATTTATTACATGTGTCACATTATGTTGGTAGATATTTATTTAAAAACAAAAAAGTGTTTTTTTAAGCAAAAAAACACAAAAGTGTGTCTTCTATGATTAACTAGGACACACGCCCGTGCATACGTAGGGGTGGGAATAGGCCAGCCACTTCTGAGCCTCTACTTTACGCCTCCGTAAAGCGCTGCGCACTACTGCTGTTTAAAAAAAAGGCTAGGCTTAGGCTTTTTGTAAAGCCTATTTAGTTAAATAGACTAGGCTTAGGCTTAGTAAAAAGCCTATTAGGCCTGTCAGGCCGGCCTGTTTATATATAATATATAATAAAAAATTTATAAGTTACAAATTATATTTAATAATAATAATAATATCATGATAAAATATTATTTACAAAGTAAGTAAGTAGTAAATAGTAAATATAAATATAATAACTAGTAAGAAAGAGCCCACCATTCACGGCCCATTCCACAAAAACAAAACCAATATCAGTGAACCCTAAAAAAAGTCACCGCTAAAAAAAGTGAGAAAGGTAGAAGAGGTTCTGCAGTGAGAAAGAGAGGAGACGCTCGGAAAGGGGGAGAAGACGTTCTGCAGTTGAGAAAGAGAGGAGACGCTGCGTTACTTGACCGGTTGCGACTTGCGACTTGCGATCACGGTTTAGGTAAGTTCTCGTTTTTTTTGCCATATTCTTCCTCTAATAATTTCTTTGACTGAGATGAGGTATGAACCTAACTCACTCACTCACTGTGCTAGTGTTCTGTGCTTGAAAAGGAAAGTTAAACAGGTTGTATTTTTAATTGGAGAATGTTTTTAATTGAAAAGGAAAGTTAAACAGAAAGTTAAACCGATTAGGGAAAAGGGAAACGTGGAAAGCAGGTTGTATTTTTAATTGGAGAATACATTAGTGAGTGAGTGTCTACTATGAGATCCTTCGGATCCGTAATATTAGCGATAATAGTGTTAGGATTTTGCCTCTGTCGGTGTTAGTGAGATATGTGATAAATGCTTTGATCTGTTTTCAAATGTTATTATACTGCTACGTGTCTTGCTATTTCAAGTTGATATTTCAAGTTTCAACACCTTAGTTATTTAGTATTTTATTCAAATACATGTGGTATTAGATCACTAAATTATTACTAATTTTGTCTTAAGCCATGGTCTGTTGTTTGTATTATTAATTTATTAACAATTTTGTCTTCAAGTCAAGTCTATTGTTTTATTAATTTATTACCAATTTTGCCTATTATTTCATTTATTAATTTTGTTTTTCGTATTTATGTGAAGCGGTGTTCATCTAATGGCTTCGCTCCACTTGTTCCTCAAAATGAGGTAAATGAAACTGCACTGTAGATGCAAGTCAACAAGGAGAAGATCATGAGAATGAAAAAGTAGAAGAAGTAGTTGTTGGCAGAGGAAGAGGCAAAAAACTCAAGTGTTTGGAATGATTTTGACGGTTGAACTTCTGGCGGTGTAAAGAAAGTCAGTATGCAAATATTGTAAAGAGAAGTTTGCTCTTTGGTGGGAGGGGGCTAGCACTAGCCATCTAAGGAGACATGTTTGAAACTTGTGTGCAAAAGCAATTGCACTTGCGTGCAGAAAAAAAGCAACCCACAATTCCATTTCGACCTTCAAATGCAGGTAATCCATTTATTTACCCTGGTGTTCGATACTCTAACGGTAAGATGAGGGAAATTATTGCCACTTTGCAATTATGGTACATGAGCATCCTTTCAACATTGTTGAAGATGAGGTTTGGATGTGGGGTTTTCAATTTGCAAATCAAGATTTTCAAAAAGTTACTCGGAAAACCATAAGAGGTGATTGTTTGACAATATACGAGGCAGAGAAGAAAAAATTAAAAGATGAGTTGAAAAGTATAAGCAAGATTAGCTTAACTACTGATATGTGGAAATCTGATCATCAAGTTGTTGAGTATATGGTGATCACGGGACATTTCATAGATGCATGTTGGAAACTACAAAAGAGAGTTTTAAGCTTTGTGAAAGTGCCTGCTCCAAGACGTGGAGTTGATGTGGCCGATGCAATTTTCAAGTGTCTAAAATCTTGGGGGATCGAAAATAAAGTGTTTTCAGTGTCTGTTGATAACGCTTCCTACAATGACTCATGCCTGAGGAATCTCAAAGATAACTTATCATTGAGTAATAAGTTATTGTTAGATGGTGCATTGTTTCATGTTAGATGTTGTGCTCACATTCTAAACTTGTTAGTGCAGGATGGTCTTGGCTTGATTAAGAAAGTTATTTGCAATGTTCGCGAAAGTGTCAAAATTGAATGTTCGCGAAACTGTGGCATCGGAGTCCACATTTAGTGCTGGAGGAAGAGTTATTGATGAACACCGTTCTAAATTGAATGGAGAGTCCGTTGAGGCACTCATTTGTGGAGGGGATTGGCTACGTCACAAGTATGGTTTGCAAAAAAAGTCAAAGGTATAATTTAGTATTTTCTTACATTAGTTATAATCAGATGTTCTTTGTATAATTATTGTTGGATATTATTCTCATATAATGACAAATTATATGTTATTTTTAAGGTGGCGGAGCAACAAGAAGAGATTATATTGAAGATTTGATATGAGGGCCTATTGGAATATGATTTATCTTGCTGTTTTGGATAGATTGGTTTTTGGACAAATTCTTGGCCTATTCTTCTATTTTGGACAGATTATAGTATGCAAGAGGAGATCATATTAATATTACGACTTTTACTGTGTAGTTATGTTAATTTTTGATGAAGTCTAATTGTTGTTTTAAACAGATTGATAGATTGTTATGTCTTTAAATTTATAGTAATAGTAATATTAATATTTTGATATTAGAATTTTGAGGTATGAATATTTGGGCAACAATGTCAGTGTGTCTTTTGGCTGACAATATGTGTAGTCACTAGTTAGTAAGAAAACAAAGTTTGGGCCTTCATAAGATTTGGCCTATTTAACAGTAGGCTTATTGATTCATTTTGGCCTTAATATTAAAAAGGCTTTTAAGCAGGCTAATAGGCTTCATCAGGCCTTTAAAAGGCCGAGCCCGTGCCTTAAAATTAGGCCTATGACAGGTAATAGGCCAGGCTCAGGCCTACAATTGTCGAAGTAGGCCAGGCTCAGGCCTTACAAAGCCTGGCCTGGCCTGGCCTATTCCCACCCCTATGCATACGCACGGGGCGACGAATACAGGGTTCTAAATATTAAGCTTTCGTTTAAGGAAATGTGTGTTGATGTCATGACACTGAATATTCATGAATCATATATATGACAACAACAATTCCCATTAAATCATTTTATGCGGGAATGCGGTGGTTCATGAGTTCAAGGAGCAGATTAAAATAAATATAAACCAATAAAACAACAATATATCCCATTGGAATGAAGCATAGTACTCAAAAAGATGGATTACATCGACATCTACATATTTGACTATACTAAATTGTTAAAGACCTCATGGAAAACAACATTACATGTTTCCTTTGAAGGAAGACCATCATTCATCTTGTATCAACACCTTCAAACCTCTTTTAGATGTAACTCTTGATAACATGAGAGAAAACAAGTCTTGGAAGATAAAGACCAACGCCCTCAAGTGATTGGCCTTGGCTTTTGTTGATGGTCATAGCGAAAGACATTGATAATTGGAACTGACGGCGTTGTAACTTGAAAGGAACACGAACATCTGATGGGGATAGTGACAATCGTGGGATGCATACTTTTTGACCTATATGATTTCCAGATATCACCTTTCCTTCTATCACAAATTTTCCCAATTGTGTAATGATCAACGTCTAGCAACGAAAAACGAACATCAGAATGACATGTGTAACTAAACATATTAAAAATGTCTTCCAGATACAAGAAAATGTTGAAAACCAGATCTGAGGAACGAATAGAAATTACCACCTAAAGTATTGTTAGGGTTTTATTCAAAACTTATTACGATGCATTATAAAACTCACCATAACGTCCAAAGTATACTCTTCGAACTTTACGAATTTGACAACAGAAAATGGAACAAAACATGGTTACCAATCAACAACTGTTGTTCACTGTCACCCTCATTCAAACCGCCAGATCCAAATCCACCCTCAAGTGGTTCAGGGATGGGTAGATATATCCAGTCGACCCATTTACGGTCTTTGATGGTGATCTCAAAACATCCTGTAAGAACGTAAACCAGAAAACCCAAGCTCCCTTCTCCATGGCGTAAAATTTGCCAAAGAAATCCCAACCCTCGGTGAAGTAACAGTGACGACCTATTTTCTCAACAAAAACGTTGTTCTCGCTTCCGACGGATCCAGCGTGACAAAGATGCATTAGAACATCGTTAGGGGTACAATTGGGCAAAGAAGGAACGAAGACGACTCAAACGGTTGTCGTTGAAGACAAGAAAAAATTAATGAAAATAAATCACGCAATATGCAATACATTAAAATGGAAATAAACAAAATAAACCTCATTTGGTTCGAAATCAACAACGATGACGTCTCCGAATGGGGTGCGCTTCACACCGCGTCGTCCATTCTGCTCCGCATGCGTTGAGTGTGGAGAAGATGAAAGAGAAAGAAATATGCGAGCGAAGAGAGGTTGAATGTGTGTGGATTCATTTAAATTGTTGTGTGGTTATGATGCGAAGAGACGTTTATGCAATTTGTGTCGTGCCACATCTTTTCATTCCATCAAATTTTGATGAGACAACGCTCACACCAGAACACTGGTCACACATCAAACAAGAAAAGTCCAATTAGAAGTCTCTCTGTCCTTAACTAATGAGTAAAATATCTTATTAAGGACCCCACAAAGAACACACGTGCATGTAGATGGAATGCATAATGAGTTACCATAATACTTATACAAGCATGGGCATGATGTATTCACTTCACAAACAAAAACGATGCGCTATCACTCCGAAGAACACATACATGTATGGTTAAAAACAAGACCAAAGATTTGCCGCTTAAACATGGTGTTAAAGTGGATAGTCTCTTAATAAAGAGGGGATATTTCGGCATTTATGATATTAGAACTTTCTACTTCTTTTGTTCTCTGTTATAAGTAAAAAAAAAATTATGGTGATTAAAAAAATTAGTTAAGTACAGTTATTTATTTAATTTTCATCCAAAAACTTTATCAAATTTATTAAATTAATCTTTGTTAACATTTAACGATAAGAATATCTTATGTTATTTTATTGCCTGCCACTTAATTAAATGACAAGTAAATATGTAATAGTAGAATTTTCTTTTATCAGTATACTTAATAGTAGAATTAAGTATGAGAAAAGTAATTTTTTTACTTATAAAAGAGACTAAAATTGAATTATCTTTTTTACTTATAATAAAAATTAGAGGGTGTTTACTAGTTCTCATGGGATTTATTTAAAGGAGTATAACTAAAAGCTAGAACTTGACTTTTAAAAATTAGTAAGTTTGAATTTAGCTTGTTTAGTTCATTTATAAGTTGAGTTATTTATGAAAACTTTTCTTCAACTATTTTAACTAAATAACCGCTCTCTCTCAAGCTTTTTCGTTTGGTGAAAATAGTCTCTTTATCTAAGAGTACTTGAATGAAATGGTAGAGATTTTTTCTAACTTAACGAAGATCTTGACTTCGAATCCAGCCTTAGGCATGCAACAGTATTAAATCTCTTAAGGAAGCCGTCCATTGTGGTCCTACCCAACTCGAAGAATTAATCTCAGCAGTTACGCATAGAGGATACCAATTTACACCAAAAGAAAGTTTCTTTAACTTTTTTATGGTCAACTTAGTCCACCTAACATTCAAATATTGTGAATTTGACTTCATATTCTTTTAGTCGTGCTTTTTTTAGCATTTTTTTATCTTAAAAAGTTATCAAATTTAAAAAATGAAGGACAAAAAGTGTAAAATACATAAAATTGGGAGATAAAAGGCACAACTAAAAATCGATATAATTCACATATTACAGGTAACAATATATATATATATATATATATATATATATATATATATATATATATATATATATATATATATATATATATATATATATATATATATATATATATATATATATAGTCAATATAGCACAAATTAAAATTAAAATCAAAACAAGGACCAAAAACAATTTCTTTTATATTCCAGGGACTAAAAAGTAAAACAAAATAACAGACTAAATGCAAAACTGATTAAGACCAAAAACGATACCTAAACCTAATAAAAAATTGCTTCGCAACATTTTCATCCTCTAGTTGAAATGCTGATCATCATGATTCAGTCATGAGGTTTTTGGCACAATTTTGGGCTGACTTTTTCTCTTACCTGACTCCTCAGGGCGCAAGCATTCATCCCCATAATTATATTTATGCCTCAAAGCAAGAATACCCAGCAAGCCATGCACAGCATATATGACAAACTAAGCTCCATGACTAAGCTCATTCTAGTCAGTTTGCAGTGCAGAGTGCAGACGACCCCAATGACTAGGCTTCATTACCGGTCGATAGATGATAGAGTATCACGTTTTGTACTTTCTGTACGGGTTTGTTAAATAACCGTCTTACCTGACAGTTGTTAACATAGGTTTGTCAGCAGTTAGCACAGCAAGCTTGAATCATGTATCAGATTACATTTTCCGTTTCTCTCATTTTCTCTCAAGCAGTCCTCAAACAAAAAGTGACCGTTGGAATCTGATAGAGGTGCAATATCTTATGAATTTCCTGCAGAGTAATGAAAAAGCAAGATAATTAGTCAGTTGAAGTAGGGGAGGTTAGGTAAACAGAGAAGAGAAAGACTAATGATTTTGAATTCTGGATTGATATAATTGATGAATGATACAAAAAGATACAAAAAGATTACGCACTAATCTCTTATTTATACTAATAATCCAAATCTTAACAAAGAGAGAAAGAAATCATATGGAAACTATTTGTAAGAGATAGTCTAACAAACTAAAATTTAATATCAAGTTATCTTCATTTTTTCTTTATATTATCTTCATATCTTCTAACAACTCAAAGTTTAAAAAAAATTATTTGTTTCTACAGTCTCTACACGATATTGTTTCAGCTGAAATCAATGAACACGTCCAATTTTTAATTCAACTTAGACCACAAAAGAAACAAAGTAAGATATGCCAAATATAGTTTGCAGGAATAAGAAATGTTTACCAAAATGTGTTGCGCTGCATGTGATTGAGTTCATTTATATCACAGCAGTGACGACCCTTTGAAATTTTGCTGACAGCTCTTGGTAGGACTGAACTTCTGAAGGCTGAACCTGATCGATTGCCATCTTTAAGTGCTTCATTGTTATAACGGAAGCATCAAAGCTCTCCTAATATCAGATTTTTTATACATATTAATACATTTTGTGACAACTCATTTATCAAAAAGCACGCTGAATAACAAACCTCGAGTGCTGAAACAGCTGCTTGTCGACATATAAGTGATATATCAGCCCCAGTACAACCATCCGTCAGTCGAGCCAGTTGTTTAATGCTAACATCAGAACCATGTGGAATTTTACGCAAATGAATACGAAATATCTCTTCTCTGTCCGTTTCATTTGGAGGTCCAACATATAGCAGACGGTCAAAGCGTCCTGTAAAAGTCATCCATCTGTCATTCTAACTTACTTAAGCTGTTGCTAAAAACTCATTCCTTCATTAATGTATTAATGTGTGCATTCGAGTGACGGACACAAAATATCAAAACATACAATACCTGGTCTTAAAAGGGCAGAGTCAATCTTGTCAGGCCTATTTGTAGCAGCAATGACAGTAACATTAACTCTTTGATGCAGACCTGGGAGGAATAAAGTTTATGTTAAGAAGAATGTGATCAATGTCCGAAATTCAAAAATATTGATTTAACACAATGTCCTTTTAGGGCCAATAGATGTCAACCACACACACACACAAGCAACCATTCACACTTCCAGTGGCTCAAGATTCATCACTAACCATCTAATTCAACAAGAAGTTGACTCATGACCCTATCTGACACTGAAACGCCATCGCTTTCCTTCCCACGAGTTACAGCAAGACCATCTATTTCATCAAAAAATATAATTGATGGGGCATTGGCTCTTGCTTTTGCAAACAATGATCTGACAGCCTTCTCCGATTCGCCAACCCATTTGCTAAAGAGTTCGGGACCCTTTACTGCTAGAAAGTTGAGTCCTGCTTCAGAAGCAACTGCACGTGCCAGAAGGGTTTTGCTACAACCTGGAGGCCCAAACATCAATACACCTGTTGGAGGATTAGTCCCGATACGGACGAATGCATCACGGTGTTTCTGGGGCCATACTACAGCTTCCAACAATTGAGCTTTGACATCCTCTTGGCCACCAACATCTCCCCAATTAACCTTTGGAACCTCAAGGATCACCTGGGTAGGCAAAAACGAAAAACAAAACACCACAGAATTAAACTTCACTTTCCATTTTGGTAAAAAAATAGATGTTAACAAAATCATGGTGTGTAACATGTTATAAGGTACAACCTAGCTTGAACAAACACTCATCAGAAGGAAAGTGGTTATTGTTAACATCGCACCAGAATTTTGGCATAAAGTGGGCGTATTTGTATAGGTTTACATTACATATCTCGCTATAGAATAATTTTGTACCAAGTAAAATGTAGATCGTGAAAATACAAAATACATAGAGATTTCATTTTCTTTAGACAACAATTCTGAAAATAAGAATATGTACATTTTCATTGTTGACTACTCTAAATATAACCGATAACATTCCTTGTACCAGTAGTTTCAAGAGCCAGGTTATACGTTTATGAAACTTGTATTTTCTTATGCAAAAATTAAAGGGGATTATCAAAATACTTGTACCTCTCTCATGGCACTTGGCCTTACTTCCCTCTTAGCCTTCTGAAAATCCTCAAATGTTACTTTCAAAATATGCTTTTCTTCATTACTATTAGCCATTATTTCCATAACTTCAGAAGTTTCTTTCATCATGCAGGAAGATAATAAACTACTGGAGGCCGCCGACATGTTTGAAACAGGTGAAGTTACAACGCCTGAATGATCTCCCGAGTTTGTTGCACTATTCAACAGAGCAGGTTGCTCTGTTATGCAATCAGAACTAGTGTTGCAGGTCTTCTTAAGTTTAGCATGACGCGGATTAGCATAACGTCGTAGACAATTGAAGGCTGCCATGGTGCGAAGGCCAACTAGATCAGCACCCACAAATCCATGAGTTGTTGTGGCAAGCTCTTCAATTTGTGGCTCGGAAAGAGAGTGGTCCACTTCACAGAGAAGAGTGTCCAAAATATCTTTTCGTTGTCTGGGGGATGGCACACCTGAATTGCATAATTTTTAAGGTGCTATTGTTTGGTACAAGAATTTTATGAATCCATCATAGTATTTAAACCAAATCAATATATCTATTTCCTTGAATTGCAAGTTTCAGATTATCATAATCAAATCAATCAAATATATATTACAGGCATAAATCATTCAAGAAAGTTCAAATAAATAAGCAAATACTTGTGGTATTAATATTGCTTCAGCTCTAAGAATCAATTAATGTACTAATTTTTACTTTCACAATCCACAGAACAGAAGGCAAAAAATGCAATAATAAAGCATGTATTTACACCCCCAAAAAAAGCATATGCTGCATTTATCTTTCTTACTAAACAAAGAGACAACAATATGAAGCATTGCAGATCTCTATTCGGTTACTTCATTCAAAATTGCCATCTATCTTTCGAAGATAGAATATAACTACCTACTACAAGAAATTTCAGATATTGCCAAAATTTAAATCCACATGTTTGCACTTGCAGATATTGCTATATTTACATAGAAGGAAATTTCAGCATCTAATTTTTTAGAAATACTGTGAGAAAAGGGGATAGGAGCAGATTGAGAAGCAGAGATGTCCAGCAGCACACAGCTTAATGGTTGTGGGTTCGCCAGATCTTACTTCACCAGTGTGGAGACTGAAGATACTATCTGCTTGAGGCGAAAAATCAGAATTAGGTTGGGCTATGAAAGGGGATTGATGAAAAGACCTGATACCATATTGAAAACTGTGTGTTTGTATCTCCGTGTGTGTGTGTGTGAGAGAGAGAGAGAGAGAACGAGAGAGGAGATATGTTTCTGAATCTGAATTTGTATTCTGAACCTTTGATGACAGCAGAAAATTATTTATAGATACCCAGGTTCCTAGGCAAGCTTACAAATAAATAATTCCTAACAGAAAGCAATATCTGCCAAACTTAGACAACTAGCTGCGAATTGTCTAGAATCTACATTCAGAACCCATAGGACGCGATACATTCTATTTCCATTAAATCTCCAAGATAGCTAGTTGACATGCATCCCGGATAAATTTTGGAGAAATTGTACTTGATTCACATATCAATGTAGAAATAGAAATACTTATACAGCAGTAACTTGGGGAGGCGGAAGCAGGGAGGGGGAATTCATATAGTTACAAGAATAAGTATGTATTTTAAAATAATACCAACGCACCATTCAATTATAGGGACCTATTAGCTTAATTCTTACCAATTTCAATTTCCTCGTCAAATCTTCCAGGTCGTCTGAGAGCTGGCTCAATATGGTCAAGCCTATTAGTGGCAGCAATTACAAGTAATCCTTCATTTCTACTAATTCCATCCATCAGATTCAATAAGGTTGCAACCAACCGCTTAGATAGCTCTTCACCTCCATCTTTCCTTGCAGGGGCAATTGCATCTACTTCATCAATGAATATCTGTTGGTGACAGAAATATCATCATTCACATTCAGCCACTCAAGGGAACTCAACAAAAATATCAGGTTCAAAATACTATCTGCTGGAGCAATGAAAGCTTCAAGAAAAATGTCTAGATTATGCAAACATGGAAAGCAGGCCTCATATAGATCACACTGAAGGTTTCAGCAATTTCAATAATTCTGAAATACAAATTATTATGTATTTAATTACATCTACATCTGCTTAAAAAGTGTAAGTCCCGTGTCTATGTTTTGTCTAATAAACTCTTCAAAGATGGGAAATTATAGAATGCAAAACAATGTAACATAAGACTGTCCTTTTACACAGTGAAGAATTTAAATCTTCCACCATCAGTCCATCACTTCCAGAAGTTATAGAGTGACCGGTTATCCCTTCCAGTTCTCCTTGGTCCCCTATGCTACTAAATAAGTTCATTCCATTCCCATGGGAGGTCATTCAGGAGCTTACTAAACTTACTAGACTTACAGAAAATTAGCAGCTACATTATATAAGGCGGGACTGATGGCTGCCAGGACTACGTATGAAGCAGCACTAGCATGCATAATTTGTCAACAAAACAAGTATCAAGCCACAGGTACCAGTCAGTTCACTTCAGCCTTTCCCCATTCCTAAATACACATGTGATGACATTAGTATGGATTCGATAATTTATGACAGGCCAACCTTGTTCCAAAGGATTAGGTGCTGTTTTTTATGGTTGTGGATCGTGTCTAAATATGAACATTTTATAAAGTTCAAACATCCTTTTTCTGCTCATGCAGTGGCTAAACTTTTTGCTAAAGAAGTAGGGAGGCTGCATGGGAAACCAAGCTCTAGTTAGTGATAGGGTCCAATTATCATATTCTAGCAAGTGTTCTTTAAATTACAGGGTACTGCTGCCCTTCATTTGAGTTCCGTTTCCCATCCTCCAAAAAAATGGACAAAAAATAGGTGTTCATCTGGGGTTAGAGACTTACAATGTTTTTTGCATTTGAGCAGCCGAGACAATGGGCTCAATGACTTCATTGGACAAAATACTGGTATGGTACTTCATATCAAGGAATTGCCACTCTTTTCGAATGGGTGCATGGATAAACTAGGAGAAACACTTACTCATTATCTACTGGGTGAAATTTTAGAGGAAGCTTTGACCAATGACATGATGGATACATTATACTTATGAGATGGTTACACGGCCCTTCTGTCTCCCTTGCCGTGAGCCCAGATTGGAAGTGTTTAAAGCTAACAAACACTGAGGGATGTAACATTTGAGATTGGAGATTAGTTTCTTAGAATTTGGGATAGACCTAACTTAACCCTACAAAACTGATAGGCCTAACTTAACCCACTCATAAACACTTTCAGGTGATATCACATCCGATGTGGGACTCTCAACACCCCCTTAATGCGCGTGATAGGCCCTTGTGTAATTATGAGGCTAGAGTCCTATCAGCGCGCCTAGGACTAGACAACTATAGTGTGATTTGAGTGACCTGATAGTGGGTGGCCCAACAAATTTTGGATAAATTCCGATACCATATTAAAATTTGGGTCAAGTCTAACTCAACTCAACCCTACAAAATTGACTTGTAAGGTGGGGGATGCCCTTTTATTTATAAACTCTTTTAAATCTAGTCTATACGGGACTTGGGTTTTTCCCAATAAACCCCTTCACTTCCAACACTATAGGGTTTGGTACATGGATAAAAATGGTGGGCGGTCTCATAGATATGACTGACTCTAATACAATCTTAGAATTTGAATTGGACTTAACGCAACCCTACAAAATCGGTTTGTAAGGTGAGCGATGTCTCCCACTTATAAATACTTTACCAGGGCAGGTGCAGCTTGAATGGCTGAATCAAAAACGTCATGCAAAGCTTGCTCACTTTCCCCATAATGTTGGTTAACAATTTCAGGTCCATTTATTGGGAAAAATTTGACTCCAAGTTCTGCAACATCATGGGCACATAATCGAGCCAGGGAAGTCTTTCCTGTACCAGGTGGACCATGAAGAAGGACTCCTCTAGTATTTCGTAAACCAAATCTACATTTTGCAAAAACAAGTATAAGCATCAAGTGCAGAAGTGTTTGTTAACATATATAGGAATATGTCAGGACACATTACTATGAGAATAGAGTACTTTTGAATTACAAAATCAATGACTATCATAAATGCTTGCAACAAAAATGAGTTGACATCCATACTTATAATAAACTGACCATATTAAGAACTAACATGCAGCTGTACCCATTTTGACAATGTACCATTATTTTACAGAATGATATCATATTCACATAGAGAAAAAGGCATGATTGATGACACATGCAATCTGACAAGAACACAAGATATACAACCTGAACCTAATATTTAAAAAGTATTACCCATATATATATATATATATATATATATATATATATATATATATATAGAGAGAGAGAGAGAGAGAGAGAGAGAGAGAGAGAGAGAGAGAGAGAGAAGAGGTGCCAGTCATTGCCATTAAGGGTTTGCCTTTTGTAAAAAACTAATGGTTACCCATTATCCAATAGCTTGGAGCCTCTTCGGTGAAGTGTGTGCCTTTAGTGCCTTAAGTGTGCCCTAATAGACACTGATAAAAAAACTAGTATCAGTCTGCCTTTCGGACTCTGCACATTTTAATCTATTATTTTTACAATGAATTTTATGCTTTCAGTAATTAGATTACATGGTGATAGATTCTTAGAGAGAGTGAAAGAATTCATTGAACTGTGAAATTGTATTATGAATTGATGATCTGAAATACAACTAGGAGTGTCCTTATATAGGGCACACTCAGAACAGAATTACAAGTGCATTTAGCACTAACAGAAACTAACTGCAGAACTAACTCTAACAGATATAACAGCATTCTAACTAACAGTAGCAATACTTCAACAATATCCTAACTAACAGTAGCAATCAAATACAGAGTATTTAATACACTAACACATGGTAAGCAAATGCAAAATAATCATCTATTTTACTGTATCGAGGTGACTTGAGGCTACTGGGAATTTGTTCGTTCTGCCACCCAACAGACATGAATAGCTGAGATTCTGCATGGAGTGGCAACAAAAAGATCCACTCGGTTGTCTAACCACTTCCTTATGAAATTATGAGGGAGACATGGTGGTGACACATATACAAGTTGCAACACAAAATCCACATAATATCAGGTATTCATCTCAAACATTAGAATTTACTGCAGAATCTGTGGTCAATAGTAGAACACTACCCTATCCACCAAATATAATATAATGGATAGAACAACACACAATCTATGGCAAGGAAATAAATAGAAGTCTATATGCCATACAATACAGGAAAAAATTTATAACAGATAAGACATACCTTGATAGAGCACCCTTCACTGACGAAGAAATTATATTCTTTAGAAGTGTGTATTCTTTCGATAGACCACCCAATTTAGAAATATTATCATCTATGCTAGCATTAGCAACCTGATCAAGTTTCACACACGACAATCCCCTTTGAATTGACTCTTCAGATGCTGCATTTGATGGCAAAGATAAAAATACCTTTGTTTCCCAATTAACAGTGAAAGCCAGATTTACATTCTCTGCTATATCAGAATCCTCTTGTATGGTAACTGG
Source organism: Oxytropis ochrocephala (assembly GCA_020916435.1). Lineage (NCBI taxonomy): Eukaryota > Viridiplantae > Streptophyta > Magnoliopsida > Fabales > Fabaceae > Oxytropis > Oxytropis ochrocephala. The sequence continues at coordinate 94,741,924 of CM037091.1, forward strand.
CACCTTTTTAGCTCCCATCACGTGGAAAACACACAACTCTGAAAACATCGGGAGGTAGACAAGATTTCCTAGCAGTAAAAAACGAGAATATAACCATGAAGTTGCAGATGTCTGAAGTAGTTTTTTGGAACTTTCATCCCCTAATGCCGTGCAAACATCAAATGAAGCCACGGATTGACCATCGTGATTGGCTATACTTGATGCTGAATCTTCAAATACCGGGGAAGACAACACACTATAATTAGAAAACTTTGATCCATTAGACGGTGTTTTAGGAGATGCAACAATGCCATTCTCAGATTGGACACGGGATTTTGAGTTAGACAAGTCCAATGGGGAAAAGTTATTAACTTTTAATGGTAGTCCACTCTTACAAGGAGCCAACTGAAGGTATAATTCGTTGCAATTATATACCGAGGAAGAATTGTTTTTTGTAGAATGCAGTTCACTGCTCCCATTTGCAAGAAAAGATATGTATCGTTCCTGCAATGGGTGAATAAACACACTTGTTCCTAAAGGAGGACATCCCATAGTAAAAGAAAGATTCAGAGATAGTCGTACTCCATTCTTCAAAACCTGCATAAATGTCATAAATTATGGGATTTCATAAAGATAGATCTATTGTTATGCATAATTATTTAAAAAAAACATGCACATGCAAATATATTCAACTTTGTTAAATTGGGAAAGAATTACAAGAAAGACATTTTATAAGAAGAGGAGAAAGAATAAAAAGGATGGATTATACTCCTTCTAATAGAGCTTGCAATAAATAAAAAGAAACAAAACAAACAAGAAAAGGAAAACAAACACGACCTTGATCCAACTAGAGAAAGAAGACTTAGGTAAGTGGATTGAAATGGTTATTAGCTTATAAGAATCCCAACCAAAATGGTGGCAAGCCATTTTCTTTTTGTCAAGGAAAGCAATTATTAAGTATAAACCATTTCTCAAATGAGCAGAATAACAGCCACTTCAACATGCTATCAGTGTTCTTCAAGATTGGTTAAGATATTTTGCATATTCTTATGTCAAGTACAAGTCTTAATAGCAATTTTCTTAATTGAGGCCAAAGTAGACGGTATGATTTTTGAGGGAGCATCCTTTGTTTAGGGTGTATGAGGTAAGTTTCTTTTCTTGTTTACCGCTCAGCAAGTTTAACCTACACAACACGTAGCGGAATTTTTTTGCTACTTCCTCTTTTGGTTAAAAAAAGGTTTTGAAGTTCCAACTAAGATAACATCTTATGTTTATTTCAGCATTTGCTGTCTATTATGCATATAGAATCTAAGTAAAAAGTCCTCACTCCTCCACACTAGGATTACAAATTTACAACAAGTCAACAACAGCATCAACAACAATCATAATGCAAGTTTCATTGATTTTCCTAGGTAGTCTTCCACTGTAAGAATTGAATACAATAATAAAACATAAAAGTCTGTAATGAAACAGTGACAAAGACAAACCTTACTAGAAGACTTTACAGTTGCAAGAGCAAAATAGTTTCCAGCAGCAGCATCCAAAATCTTGCAAGTTTCCAATCCATAGCATTTAATACATTCATCAGCCAATGACATGAGAGGAAAGCTACGCAATTGATCATTCCCTTCACTTGAAGATGGAATTGAAACCTGTAAAATCAATCAAATTAAAAGAGATGTGAAAGAGGGATAATCAAAAGTACCAAAAGAAATTGAGAACAAAAATAATAATTGACTGAAAAGGAAGATTCTTACGGAGACAAGGGAACCAGGGGAAAGAGAAGAGGCAACCATCGCAGACTCAGAAAGCCAAATGGAAGAGCCTTTAGGAAGAGAATTGGTACATTCGATATCAGATATTTCGCCGACGAAAGCGGATTCTGCAATGTACGAAGGGAAGATTCGAGAAGCTTCTTGTAAAAGAGAAGCGAGTTGTTGTGGTTCGGGAGGTGTGGTGGTTCGGGTGCGCGGTGGTGGAGTGGAAGTAGCATCGGTAGTTGATGATGATGATAACCTTGATTGTGATTTCGATTGCTTCTTACTGTGCTTTGAACTCGAAGGCATGTTTCAGCGTGTGTATGTGTGTTGTTCACAGATAATTCGCAAGTGTAAATTTGACGATGATGATTGTGTAAACTTCACTTTGACGATGATGATTGTGTAAACTTCACTTTGATTGTTTACTGTAACAATGTAATGCTAAACCCTTTCTCCCCGTGATAGGGTTTTAGGTTTCGGTTGTGTCTGGTATTTTATTTTTATAATAAAAAAATAATAAATTGAGTATCTCTATGTATGACCGTAATGACTAATTATTCGAGTCGATTAGTATTACATTCTCTCTCAAGAAAGCCAATCTCTTCCTGCTTAACTAATCTATATAGACACACACGCACACAAATCACCCACTAATAAAATATCAAACTTACCATTTTTTCAACTAAGCAATTGAAAGATATTTAGGTAAATCACACTTATTTTCTTCACTTTCTCACATTTATCTACTATCTATCTATACAAATCACTCGTCAACAAAATGTCAATCTCACCCTTTTTCCAAATCTAGGTAAATCAACATATTTTTTCCTTTCACTTTTTCTTTCTCTCTCTCTCTCTCACACAGGGGCAAACGCAGATCCCTAGATTAGGGGGTGCAAAAAAAGTCACCATCAAAATTTCCTTTTCAAATCAAACTATTTAACTCTAAACTTTTTTTAAATTAAATCCTAGATTGAGTCTCTAAGTGTACATTTATTCTGCTATTAAGTATCCGAAAATAATAAGTAGTCCAGTAAGGTATCGACGCGTTGTCAAATTAATTCTCAACGTTTTATAAGTAATCCCTTTCGGAAACTAGTGAGACAAATTTCCTAAATTTTTGAAAATAATTTGATAGAGCTCACAAATTATTGAGACTACTTATTATTTTATACGATTTAAGGATCAAATAGAAGAGACATGAAAATTCAGGAACAAAAATAAGAGTTTAGACAGAGCAAAGTGTTGCCGATTAGCTTTTCTCATCAAAACGAGTAAGTTTGATGTTGTTTGTTTGCAGGAGACTAAGAGGGAGAGTTTGGATGATAATCAGATAGGTTTTTTGTGAGGTAATCAATATTTTGGTTAGTAGATTCATGGTTTTTCTTTCAGTGGGAGCGATTTTGTAGGGGTTTGTGCAGAGTCCGGGATCATCTTATTTATATTGTTAATATTTATGTCCCGTGCTCCATAGTTGACAAACAAAAAAGCTGGGAGGAATTGATTAGGATGAAACAGAGATTTGTCAAAGGAGAGTTGTGTTTTGTTAGGAATTTCAATGTCTTATGATACTGTTGAGTTTAACAATTTTATTACTGATATGAAGTTAGTTGACGTTCAAGTGTACGATAAGAAATTTTTGTGGTTTTGTTCTGATGGTATTTCTATGAGTAGATTAGAGAGGTTTCTTATTTCTGATGGACTCATTTCGTTATGGAGTGCAACGGGTCAATGGATAGGAAATTGGGATATCTCTGATAGTTAAAGAGAAATCCAAGAGATTAAAAGGGCCCTGTTTGGAAAAGGGAGGTGTTTGGAGTGCGTGATTTGAATATTGACAATGTGGTGAATGATCTAAATGCGTTGGACCAGATTCTTATCGGTGATTGCGATAATGAGGTCTTATTGCATAGAAAGGATGTTACCGCAAAGTTTTGGAAGGATATTCAGCTGAAAGAGAGTTTGTTGTATCAAAATTCTAGAGCCAAATGGATCAAAGAAGGCGATGTGAGTTCAATTTTTTTTATTCTTTTATGAAGTTTAGAAGGAGGAATCATTTACTTTTGTTGGTTGATCAAGGGGCTCTGATTGTGGTGTGGAGGAAGTAAAATTAGATGTCCAAACACATTTTGAGGAGAGCTTTCAAGAACCTATTGATGACTTCCCCACTTTGGGGGGTCAAATTTCTGGAGATGATAATGTATTGTTGTTGAGGCCTTTCTCGGAGGATGAAATTAAGGAGGAGGTGTGGAACTGTGACGGAGACAAAAGCCCAGGACCGGATGACTTTAATATGAGATTTATTAAGGAATGTTGGGACCTCTTGAAAGATGTGGTTGCTTTCTTCAATGAACTGTATTTCAATGCGTCTTTACCTAAAGCATTTGCGGCTTCTTTCCTCACACTTATACCCAAGAATGATCACCCCCAAGGTTTGGGTGAATATAGGCCGATTTGCTTGTATGTATAAAATTCTTACTAAGGTTGGCTAGTAGGCTCAAGAAAGTACTTCCTTTCCTTGTGTTATCTCTAAGTGTCAATCTGCCTTTTTGGGAGGTAGACCTATTTTGGATGGGGTTTTGGTAATGAATGAGGTTGTTGATCTAGCAAAACGGAAAAAAGAAAAATGTTTGCTTTTCAAAGTTGACTTCGAGAAGGTCTATGATTCGATATCATAGAAGTTTCTGGTGTATATGATGGAGAGGATGGGTTAAAAGATATACATCATCCCGAGCATAGAAGGAATGAGATGTTGAGCATCAATTGTAAATAAAGATGACCAAAGTTGTACATGAACTCATGGGATCTTTAATATCAATATTTGAGTTGAGTTGTAAACTTTAAAGATCAACCTTTCTTATCATTAATCTGGATGATAAAAAGTGAAAATCCCAAGTAGAAAATACATACCTTGCCCAACTTGGTTTTTAATGCCAAATCACCAAGTAATTTACATGAAGTAGAAAAATCAAACCAGACTTATTTCAATAACATTCAGAAAACAATCTAGTCCTTCAGAAAACAATCCCACCAAACTTCAAATAGTTCAACTACACAAAACTAAATATCTTAAATAAAACCAAGTCCTTCCAAAACCATGACATGAATCTTGATCTGATTCTTCCTCACAAGGCCAACCTAAAGCGGAAAGTGAGAAACGTTCTTGCGCTGATCACCTTAGAGTTGAATGACTAGATTGTTTTCTGAATGTCTAGATTGTTTTCTGTCCTTCTTTCCTTTTGTCTTAAGGGGAATCTTATTCTTTGGCCTCAGCAAATGGTTTCTTTGGACACTGTTTGAATGTTGTGAACTTCCAAACATGTTATGCTCCCTCTTCTAAATCTTAAACTTATTGTTAGCATAACCTCCTGACTCGGTTGAAATATGATCATAAGGGTTGCAAAATACTTTTGATATCTTGAGGTCTGGAAGTATTATCAAACCAAATGAACATTGAAATGATTTTTTCTCTTATAAGGATATAAGGATAACTCACAATTTGCTTATATAGAGACCACGAGACAATAAGGATGACATGGAAATATAAATTTCGATGACTTAATGAAGAATACACATGAATATTTGATTTGACTAATAAAAGAAAATTTGTCTCCATTGCAATGTCTTGTAAAAAAAAAAACCCCACCAAAGGTACAGAATTACAATAACAAAGGGTTATTGCCGAGAAACCCTCATTGCATGGTCATGTAAAACAAAAAATTACCAAAAGTAAAGAATTACAATAACAAAGGGTTATTGCCAAGAACCCCTCCAATAATACCAAACTCTTACAAGCTCAAGCTTCCTTTGTTTCTTTAGGAAAATCCTCTCATACAGAAGGCAGAAGATTTTTAGCTGGTGGAAGCACTGCAACAGCCCCTTTCTGTGGATCAGAGTATTTCCTGTAAACAACCTTAAGCTTTCCACTACCAACAGTGGAGTGGTAACTCACTAAAAGTTTAGCACAATCCACGAGTTGCTCTTCAGCGAAACCGGTGTGCAGCTTAAGTGTCTCGGTCCAGAAGGGGGTTCTGTTCAAAGTGCATCTAGCTGCAAAAACTGCTGATGCAGAAACCATAGATGGACAATACATCAAGGTAGCATAATGCATCAGCCCTAACTCAGAGAGAAAATAAGCCAAGCTCTCTAGTGTCTCATCTTTTGGAGTTGATGCTGCCTTTATGAAACGAATAAGGAAAACAAATGGTGTTGGTACTGTCAAGTACCATTCCAGCTTTCCTAGTATGATCTTTTCCATCACTAGAATCTGTTCATGAGTATAAGCTCTGTCTGAGAGACACACAAAGTCATTAACCTGCATAAAAGTCACCAACACAAATGTTTATATATGCACATTCATAATTGGAAAATTACAAATCCTATTAGTGAAACATGAAGACAGGTTCTTAGTACACACCTCTGGGGGCCAGATTTCTTCATATTTGGATGCCATGAGCATGGCACTGATCCCAACTAATTGGAGTTCTCTCCTTGGGACTGTCTTGACTGCTAAGAAGCGGTCCACTATGTTCATAGTTAGATACAGGGTTTCATATGAAAGTTCAAACTTGGTGTGGACATCGACGAGCCAGTCGACAAGTATAGCTCTCATCCTCTCATTGATTTCTGGTTGAGAGTCCATGTAGTCATGGGGACGGCTCTCATTCTACATCAGCAACAACATATTGAATCAGACACAATACTAAAACATAAAGACTTGTTGAAAAAATTAACATTATATCATCTTTGTTTGTTAATACATCAGACACAATACTAAAACATAAGAAAAAATTAACATTAAATCATCTTTGTTTGTTACCTCTACCATTTTATAAAACTTGTATATATCTTCCACATATTCAACAGCGGCGAGTTCATTGTGAGCATCTTTCTCATCAATGTCAACAATTTCCTTGGGTTTTTTAGTCACCCCACATGCTTCCTATGACATGAACATTAAAAAGAATTTTGTTACAGACATACATAACAAGCAAAGGGTCTTCTTCTTCTTTAATATAATTCTCAATCAAGAAATCTACCTTGCTACGAGCTGTGAGGACAGATGTAAGAGTTTTTGAAGATTTCTTTTTGGAGTTGTGAACATCTACTTCCTTTTTCTTGCGGGCAGACACATCTGCTGCTTCCTTCTTCTTGTGGACAGATTCATCAGGGCTTATTTCAATCACTTCAACTGGATTTGGTTTTACAATGACTTTCTTCTGAACCGGCTTTGGGGCAACTCTTTTAGCCCCATCAGCAACAGGAACAGGTGCACCAGGCACATTAACATTTGCCTGTTTCTTCAATTTCACAACAACAAAATAACCAAACTCAGAACAAAGAAAACAACCTAAACCATAACCTATAAAGTGAAATGAAATTATTTTGAATAATTTTCTGAGATTCACCTTGTTATTTTCTACAGCAGCCTTTGCTTGTGCATTTGCCAGTAATTGAGCACAAAAACTCCTAACAGAATCATAAATCCTAAGTAAAGTTAGAATATCAGAGAATGAGAGAGAGAGAGGGTAAGAGAGATAGAAGAAAGAAAGAACCTTGTGATGGGGCGATTAGGTTTAATAACCTCAGGGACCAAATTGCCAATATCACCAAGTGCTTTACGATCTGCAAGGTTCTTCTTATGTTGCTTCCCTGCCCCTACTACTGCATCTGATAAACACAACCCCACATCATCAAAAAATAAGGTTATTGCTTTCGATCTAAACAAAAAACCCAGAAAAATCAAAACTTGTTTCTGATTTGAACAGACTTGTAAATCAATTACAAAATTCATCAATTAAGTTTCTTTCTTGCAGGGAAATGAAATCAAAAACATAAACCCTAAAAAATGAATAAAGAAGAAAGAAGAGACCTCTGGGTTGTTGAGGAACAACTGGTCTTGAAGCCATTTTCGAATTCTCTCTTTTTCTTGAAATCGAACGAAAAGGAAGAAGAACTACTCTCTCTCTCTCTCTCTCACCGCACTCTCTAATACTCGCTCGCTGTGGAGTGGCAATGCTTCTAACAGCTATCCGCTTTTGAAGGCGACGATTCTCTTCAACGGTCGAATTTTGAAATTTTCTGATCCGTTAGATTGTTTCTTACGTTTATCTAACGGCGAATAGTGGCTTTAGATAATATAGCCGTTGTTGGCATCAAAAGAGAGGCACGTGGAGAGCACCGGTAATAAAATCTTGTTTTATTTTAGGATAAATAATAAATAAAAATAAATAAATAAAAGGCCGGTAATAAAATCATTTTGTTAATTTGGTCAAAAAAATTGATTTTGTTAATTTATTTTGAAAATGAAATAATAAGACAAAATTTCGTTGACAAAATAGGCTTAAATATCATTTTGGTCCCTGCAAATACAAAGAATATTCATTTTGGTTCCTACAAAATTATTATTTTTAAAGTAGTCCTTAAAAATTTAAAATTTATCATTATGGTCCTTCCAAAAAGTTTCTTTTTAAAATAACCATTGTAATATTTTAAATTATTCATTTTAATCTCTACAAAAAGTTTTTTATTTAAAATAGCCCTTCCAAAAATTAAAATTATTCATTTTCTAGGGACCAAAATGAATACTCACTGTAGGACCAAAATAAATAATATTAAATTTTGCAAGGTCTATTTTAAAGGAAAACTTTTTGCAGGGACAAATATGAATAATTTTAAAATTTTCAAAGACAATTTTAAAAATAATAATTTTATGGACCAAAATAGATATTTGCCAGATTTGCAGATACTAAAATGATATTTAAGCCGAACAAAAAATAATAAGACAAGATGATATTTTTGAAACAGATAATAATAAGACTATAATACAATTTTATTACTTTGTTATTACTTCTTTTTTTATATCAAAATTATTATTATCATTACTTTTTTTTGACATATTATTATTATTATTATTATTTCTCTTTTTTTTTGACAATATTATTATTTCTTTTGAAAACTACTTTGTAACACAAGACAAGATATATTTTGTTGGAATCAAAATTTGGTCAAAAATAAAATTTGTTGGAATCAAAAAACAGGAGCGTGGAGGAGAACCTGTAATACAATCTTGTTTTATGACAAAAGGCCTGTAATAAAATCTTGTTATTTTGTTTTCAAAATAATAATAATAATAATAATAATAATAATAATAAGATAAGACTTTTTTTGACAAAATAATATAAGACTTTTTCATTACAAATTATAAGATGGGATTTTTTTTGATTGAAATTATAAGATAAGATAATAAGACTGTAATATAATTTTTTTTTGGACAAAACTGAAATACAATCTTATTATTTACTATCATTATTATTTCTTTTGAAACCAACTTTGTTTTTTTTAACCAACTTTGTAAGATAATATGCATTTTTTATTACATAATATTTCTTGACAAAACACACTTTAATATTATTATGGTTAAATATATTTTTGATCTCTATAAAATTTGAGATTTTTGTTTTAGTTTCTACAAAAAAAAGTACTCACGTTTAGCCACTATATTTTCCTCCGTCAACATTTTTAGTCACTCATGACTTTCAATAACGCTATTAGAAGACCCAAAAAGTGCTATTAGCATTAACAATTTTGTCAAAAAAAGTGCATTGGCAGATAAAAATGTAAAGACTAAAAGTGAGTAAAACTTTTATAGGGACTAAATCAAAATTTTCAAATTTTATAGGATCAAAAAAATATTTAAAGCTCATTATTACACACCTAAATAGCTACTTTCTCTAACAAAAAAACACATTTTTCTTCAAAAAAATCATCTTTTCTGATTTTTGAATTCTTGAATTACTTATTTATCTACCTCAAAAAAAAAAATCTTCTCTACCCTCATTAAACATTTTGTCATCATTAATTAATTTAATCATCAATTAAATATCTATTTATATCATTTTACATTTATCAATTATTTTAACAGCAACTAGCTTATTATCCGCTATCCGCTTCCAAACAGAGCCAAACTACCTTAGTGGTATCTCAATCAAATTGATCGTATGATATAATATAGAATACAACGAGGCGTGTTGAGATTGTATCAACCAATAAAATCTCAACCATTCATAATGGTTTATACTAATAATCATATCGTTGTGTTCATAGTTTTGTGTTAGTGTGCGAGAACGTGTTGGTGTTACCAAAACGGGTATTACGTTCATGTTGTATTTCAGGTTGGGGAAAAATCATGTAGTCATTTGGGACGATTAGCGTAAATTTTTATTTCATAGCTATGTTGAGAAACATGATTATACTTCATTATAGGAATATAATAAACAAGTATAATAAGAAAACTAAGTTAACATTGTGTAATTAACTGGTACAAGAACTGATTATCGATGGATCGAAAAGGGCTACCTACGAAGGGGCTGACTAGAATCGAGTTAAGCATCGTAGAGTGCAACCATCGAGATGTTGGTTCTCAGATAATCATATAGATCACATGTGTTGCAAATCCACAACTGTGTTTATGGGCCCACGAGGTTAAGTACTGGACTAGGTCCTTAGTAGAACATATCTATATTGATGGGGTAATATTAGGTTTAGATTACTTGGACCAGTTTTTGGTGGGGAACGACTTATCTTATCTTGGGTTTTACTTTCCCCACTCCCCCTCCTACTCAAACACACCCTTAACAAATTTTATTCCCAAAATAACTTCGCGTTGAACGTGTGGAGGACGTGCTTAATGACGGTTCGAATGCCCTTGTTCGAACACGTTCGAACACCTGCATACGAACACAATAAAATTGGTGAATGTGGTGTGATGGTCCATTATTGTTGCCTCGCTTAACACCATACGAACAGAATAAAATAGGGTGTTCGAACAAGGTTATGCGAACAGGTTCGAGTGACCCCATTCGAACAGGTGAAATTACGCACAATAGGGTGTGTCTCAATATTTAACACACTCGAACGACTTTGTTCGAATGTGTTTGAAGGCCCGTGTTCGAACAGGTGAAATTTCTTGAAAAAAAAGACGTTTTGGCTGGCCTTTTGGTCTTTTCCCATCCTTATGGAGTGTGTTTTGAGTAGGAGGGGGAGTGGGAAAAGCAAAATCCCTTATCTTCTATGTGGTTAAATTAGTCCATGTATCTTAGCCCTATGTGTTTTTCTTGTGTAATTTGTTTGTATCGCTTAGATCAAGTCGAGGAGCCATTTGTAGCAGATGGTAGTGGTTTTCCTTCTACAACGGGCGTTGAAGGCATCAAGGATACTCCTGCAATATGATAGCGAAGTCAGGTGTCTCATTGAGAGAACCTAAGTTTTTGTTTAGTCAGTGTGTCAGTCTTCAGTATAGTCATTTAACTGACTTTGTTTTATGTTCTTATTTTTTCGTTGTTTTGTAAAGCTCTAATATATGTTTGAATGATTTTAGCATAACCACATCTTTTGTAAAACTCTTAAATTTATGGTTTTAGCTATGTGGAGCATGTTCAGTTTTATGGTTATGTTAAGTTTTAAATTTATTCGTTTTTGCGTTAAGGGTTACTATAATGAGAACGAGGATCGTCTCAATTCTCACTGTAGTTCACTTATCCAGATGAAAGGTCAAACTTTTGTAGTAAAATGATCTAACCACAGTTCAACCGACCACAATTTAACCCTCATTGAAGTTCATTCAATCCTAATGAAAAGTTGAACCTTTGTAAAATAGCTACTCATTCAATCTAACCACAATTTAACCGATCACAATTTTTCACGTCTGCGCAGGAAGCGCCCATTCCTATAAATACCAGCTCATCCGCTGGTACAAGTACACATTTTCCTTTGGACCTCCCATTGACTTCTGATTGCTGACTTTGACATCAGAGTGTCTACAGGAACCAACTCCCGAATTGGGACAGGCGATGATGAAATCAACATAAATTCTACCGACTACTCAACCCGTCACATCCGAGCTCGAGTAAGGTACATATCAGAGAGCATAATCGTCACCAAGTTTTTGCATATTCCATGATACAGATGTGCTCTTAATTACAACGCAATTAGCAGAAATATGCAAATTAGCCACAATGAACAAATGAACTAATAATTATAAAAACTTGATTTTGTTACAACATGATTAGGCAAATAAAAAAAACATGCCTAAAACAATGCAACCCAAATTAGTGGAAACCCAATTACAAGGATGGAATCACATCTTTAACAAAACAAGCACACATGTATACTCACACCAATAATCTTATAACACTCACTTTTGATGGAAAACTCAATCAGTTAATTTGCTCCTAGACTAGATCATCTGGCCCAGCAAGCACAACCTGCCATAAAAAAAAATTGCATGAAAGACCATGATGAAAGAAGTATGCTACGTATTCATTTTCACCAAAGAAAAGCATGCTGAGCTCTTGGAGCAAAGGGGTAACATATCTAAACATTAAGGAGACAAGAAAGCAAGTATATGAATCAGAAGATAATTAGGTAAGAGAAAGATGCTTTTGTTTTTTAAACAAAATAAAGGGTTATTATGGAGCCTCGATAAAACCCGGTAAGAGAAAGATGCTTACATTGCAATCAAGAGCATATTTCCTGGCGAGCATAACGGCTGCATTCCTTTCTTTCTCGGATTCAAAAGTTAATACAAATGATAGCCCCTTTCTTGCTTGCCAAAATAGTGCCTTCGCAGAATTACTTGCATCACCTCTAACTCCGCATAGCTTAGAGAAAGAAAAAAAGTCAGTTCAGGGACATAGTCAAATAGAGAATAAAGGGTGGAAAACTAAAAAATAGTAAACATGAAATAGTGCACTTTGATACTCTTTACATAGGCTTTCCACATCAAATAAAGAATAGAAAAGACTAATGAGTAATTATGTATACTGAAGAAAATAGGTAAGTGTAAAACCTGCATTGTTGGGGAGTAAATCTCCCTAGCTTTTGTAATCCAACCTCTACACAGTTTTATCCTCATTCTTCCCACATTAAATGAATGAGTAGAATGTGACGAGTGATCTTTTCCATTCGTCTGAGAAATGACTACCTGCATAACACCCAGTACAAACTTTGTCAGAATTATCTTGTAAAAAATTTTCATTACTTAGCAAAATGTTGCTCTTTAGATACAGAGAGTAAAATATATAAAGAGAAGAACATGAAGAGTGAATATATATAAAATAAAACACCAAACAACACGTCTGCCAGGAATAGTGGAATTACTGAATCCAGATAGTGTGGATAACATACATTAAAATCAGCATTGGATTTCCGGAGAAGTGCCTCTAGATGGCTTCCAAGCCCTGAGACTGTTACACACAAGATAGGTAGCTGTTAGCTTGTTTTCTACTTCAGGATGCATCTTAATAAGTTCGGAACCGGAAGGGTACAACATAACCCAAACTACACCGCAAGCAAACTTGAAATAATTAGTTGGAAAAAAAAAAGGTGGCCCATAACAAAACTAACCAGTTTGAATGGGATTAGTTGTTAGTGTAAGTTTTTTGCCATTGGAGACAATGTCCACTTGCAAGTTTCTCCCAACATCAAGGGGATCAGGAGCATATATTGATTTGATGGCACCTGATAAATAAAGGAAAACCAACTTTAAAATATAAGAACAACTAGCTTTTAAGGGAGAGTTCCCCAAGAACTTAGGTACTTATCAACATTGAAGCATAGCATGAACAATGAGAATGGAGCTATCAAGGATTGAATTCCTAACCACTTTTCCTAAGAGGATTTGATACGATGTCAAAAACCAAATCAATGTGAAACCAAGGAATGATTTCTTATCTCTCACTCTCATGCAAGCACATTTTGGACTTTACATTGTGCTTAATTTTAATTTGATGATCAAGAATAGAAGTGGTATAAACCAAATCTGGCCTATTTGACTTAATGGCATGAAACCATGTCAAGGACCAACTACGCTAAAGCTTAAGCTGTTAGGCAAAGGTACGTGAATGTGTTTACATCTCAAGTATAGATCTACAATGAAGTAATTATCAAATTATCAGAATCATTTATAGATGTTAGTAAACTAAACCAGTACAAATACTAAGACCTCTTAATCTTCCCCACATGCGAGAAAACAATTAAAGGGATGTACCTGAAATAACTTCCCTCCAGCTGCCTTCAGATGACAAGCGATACCACTGAAATGAACATTTTGAAACCTGTGGCACTTCATTCGAGCAAGTCTTGACTTGCAGATATGAACACAAAGCTTCTGAACCATCTAACATATATAAATGAGACTTATTCTCCTTGTCCCTCTTGCTCATTGTTAACTGGCATGGAGGAAGTGGGGTTATTGGAAGAGAAGTATTTTTGACTGTATTAGCACTTAAAATTAGTACTTATAGCATGTTTGGATTATAGTTTACAAACCATGGTTTGATCCAACAGATAAAATGCAAAACTGCCCAGTCAAATTTATTCAAATTGATAATAGACTCTTTGGATAGTTAATCAACCAAGTAAAATAAGATATCAACAAACCTCTTTCTGAAGCTTAATTGAAAATATAGATTTTTCTCGAATTTGTTCCTCAGAGCACGAAGTTCACATTCCATGGCCATAACCTGAAATTGTTATAAGATTCTCATAAAGAAAATTTTCACCAATATGAAAAATATTCAAATTCAAATAATGATAGACTCTTGTTTGTGCAAAATTAGAATCATAGAACAAAATTGTAAAAGATACTTCAGTTTTTTCTTAGGAAGTATGGAAATGGATTTTTTCCTAGATTTAGAATACAGGCACAGCTGAATATAGTAAGATGCCATTGGTGAAACCCATATAGTTCAAAAATGGATACATACTCAAAAACTATTCAATAGTTTTTTTTTATTCTTTTTAAATTTCACTTGATACTTCACAGAGATACATCTTTGATACTTTATACCAACTAAAGATACATTTAAGATACATTTTCAATACCTCTTACCAATCAAACACATGATTGTCATTCGAGAAATGATATATTTTGATACCTCCCAAAACTAAAGACACAATTATATGTTTTTGGCGACACATTCATAGTAGACATAATATATTGTGATATCGGTAGGAAAAAATGTATCTATGATATGAAAATAGAGATGAACCGTTTATTGAATCAAGAAGAATCTACAAGGTTACAATCTCACTCGGTTTAGAGTTCCAGTAAGAACTTCATTCTGTTACAACCGAAAAACTTCAAAACTGAAAACTGTTTATCAGCTAACTACCTATTTATATTACACTTGTAGCAAGCTGAATTTACAAAAATACCCTCCCTTAGCTAGTATTAGTGTCTCTATTCTTTCTATAGTATACTTTCTTTACATAAGGCTTGCTATCATCCACTTGTTATGATTACGAGTATTTTATTTGTAGAATGTGATGATCATATATTGACTAATGATATGCTTATGTGTTATTGAGCAACTACTAATATGAATGTCTCAACAAACACTGTGTGTAAGTATTTGTTAACGTGTCTTAGCCGTGTCGTATTTTGTTTTTTTTTTAAATAAATTTCCCGTATACTTGTCTTCGTTTCGTATCGTACTAAGAATCTGGGCTTCTTACAAACACTATAGTACATTTAACATACCCACAAAAATTAATATTAAAACGTAATATATTTTCAAATCTGTTTTATCCCACTTTACACTATTCAAACCAAATTTGAGTATTTAACAACACTTTCATGCATTTCAAAACATGTTTGAACATGCATCTCAAATACTTTAACATCAAAATTTCCCATTTCGAATTGTTTCAGGGGAAAAACCGATACCCAGGGATGTTGTATAGTATGGAAGTACCAAATTAAGATACAATATGGAAATAATAGAAAAGAAAGAAGTGATTGCGATTTTTTATTAAAGTCTATAAGTTATTATCAGTATCACTATTTTATTTACATTGTCGTCATCATAAAATGGAGTAAGCAAAAATTATCAGCCATAACAATATTGACGAAGCAAAAAGCAATGCACCTTGCTTGGCTGATGCAGCAATCTGATTCTTCTACCTTCCTGAACCTCTTCTACTAGCCCATCCACATCCTGACAGTAAGAAACAACATATAGTGTGATAATGTAAATAGAAGGACGATATGATACAACATTACACATTGCATGATATTAATAGGGTATCTTTAGAAATTTTCCGTAACATAACATAACATAGGATATACCTTTAGAAAGCTCCAAGTTCAAATATCATGACAAACTGAAGGATGATACAACATGATATGAAAATACTGTGTAAATGACTAGCAAAGAACTACCTACAATGTTGAAACAAGGTAGCCAGAAAACCAAACTTGGAGGTTCATGCATAAGGCTTTTCACATGTGTTACATTGAAATTTCAAGGAGAAGTTTGTATGAGCGATCAATGAGGAAATTAATCTCATAACAATTTTTTGAATATATAATTAAATTTAAGAGTTTCTTTAGAGAATATATAGTTGTAGCAATGTCCTTCATAAACAGATAATGAACCCGTCTTTTCTATCCAACATTGTATTATTTAGCAATTCTTACACCTAACTCATGCATGACTCTCCTATGCACATAGAAGATTGTTTTATTGCACATTGTTTAATGATGAAATCGTTGATGCAGAAATGTACACATATACACACAAAATTGGTTAATCATACAGCACGTTAGAACCTGCGGATTAGAAGCTTGGATTGCTTTTTCTTGCTCCTCGAGTGCCTCCCCAATTCTCAGCACCACAGCCCTAGCACTCTCGATTTCAGCACAAGCAAAAGACTTCTCCTGACTAACCAACTTTTTAGCATCTTCAGAAGCCTATAGAACAAAGAAGGATTCAGATTTCTTTTCCAGATTAGATATTCCAAACTAATTCAGAAAGCCCAAGAGAGAAGAAAAAAACTGTGGCGGTTAGCAGTGTCAAACAAATTTTAAGCACATTAGTATTGTTTGAGAATAACTAATATCAGCATTGCTGTAATACATTTATAGAGAAATTCAAATCAGAGAAAATAAATTACAGGGTGACTTACATCACTCCATTAGGTTAAATATGAAGGGAACAAAATCTGTGCTAAAAGGAACCAGTTATTATTTCATGGAAGGTGACAGAGAAAGGGAGGAACCAAAGGTGCCTTCTATGAGATTTTGATGCGTCAACAAAGTTATGCAATAAATTTTGTAATAGTATATTTGCAAATATTAACAAATTAACATGCCAAACTATGAACTGTCTATTCATTGTTTTTCGTTTCTCAAAAAGAATAAATTCAAAAGAAAAATATTAGAATTTACTCATTTAGAAACTATTTCCGTAAATCATCACTTTGAGCAGAAAAATTTGGTGGAGATTTTATATCATTTACAAAAAAAAAGTCTAGATGTCAATGTAGACCTGTTTGAGAAAGTTGAGAAGCTTCTTCACTTCAAACTTCTCTTGAATCAGTTCTCCTTCATCTTGAGTCAACTTAACAGCTAAAGCTTCCACCTATGATGAATATACGGTTAAGTACTATGAAGTAACATGAATTGTAGACAAGGAAATGAAGAATTTTCTCATGCACTCTGAAATAGCCTCCTCAAAATATATTTAAATGAAGACATAAGAAATGAAGACATGCTCCAAAAAAGTAAGCACAAAAACACAATTATAGAAGACTCAATTTTTTTCTAGCAAGGAGAATGAAATACCATTTCAAATTCGAATAAAGTAATGACCTCAACCAAGGAATAGTATAAAATAACAAACCATAGAGATAGCTTTCTCCACATCCTCTTTATTTCTTCCAGTAAATCGTCCTCTTAAGGATTCTAAGGCATCTCTTAGCTTTTTCAAAAGAACATGTCCCTCCAAAGATGCCACTTCTCTAAGCTTTGCCTGAGTTCCATGATTAAAATATCACTTGAAGTCAAAGGGAAAAATATGATAACGAAGTGCAAAAGAAAGAAAAACTAATGAAGTGCGAGGTTTAGTCACAAACTTAAATTCAACTAAGGCTGTCCTGATGACATAAAAGGGATCTAATATAGACATGATTTTTGCCTTTTTTTTTTTACGACTAATATGTATTTGATGGAACCGAGGTTGTTGAATATAAATTGGCTTTTTCTAACAAGGAAAACGAAAAGAATGACCGCAGGCAATATAAAAGGATGAGAACCTCATTAGATAACTTAGCAGCTGCAGCCAAGTTCTTGTCAAATTTACTAGCAAGGTCACGAACTGAGATACGCTTGTTCTGGTCTTGCAAATTGGAAGCTTCTTGTTCAATAACATTCTTCAAAGAAGGACCTTGGTTATCCTCAACAGGCTCTTCAAGAACTTGGTTATCAGCTCCCAGTTTATACTTTGGAAAACTACTAGAAATAAAGCTCACGTCAGCTGAAACAGGTGGAACTGCTTCCATTGGCATCTTAATTTCAATTTCAGGACTAATCTTTGTCATGGTGAAAATGGGTGTGGCCTGCTATAAAAAGAAATGCAGCATAGTTTGAGACCTTCAATTATGAATATCTCAGTAATGAGTAGTAAAACAAATCCAAAGTGAGATTGAGGGCACATAGCAAGTAATATAGAGAAGGTAAAAACGTGAAAGAATCCTAAAAGCTAGACTTTCACTCTTTTGTGTTATGCACACATAATATGTATGCACTTTAAGATGCATAAAACACATTGATCCAGTGCCAAGTGTACTAGACAGCCAGGAAATTTCATAGTTGTCAACCTTGGATAGCAGTGCGGAGCAGCCAACCCCAAAACTGGAATAGAAGTATAGCGTGTAGCGGGAGGACCACTATTCTAATATTGTATAGCGCCACTATTGTTAACTACTTAACTACAAGAGAAAGGACATTATGAATTCATCTCCATTCAAGTAGGTGTGGTTAAACCATAAAGGACCTAAGTCACACAAGTTCAACAAATGTAATAGATGATTTGGGAATCAATCATGATTGACATTGTAAATTAAACCATCCAGGTTCTGTATAAGAGAATGAAATCTGTTTGCCACCGAATACCAGAGTTTGAAGGAGGATATAATCTTGAAGTGTAACCAGCTAAGAACGAAAGATTAGAATTTGAAACAAATATTGTCAGTTTGGCATGACATGGATTTAGACTAAAACGACCATTTCATTTTAGCTTTACTTAGTTTGAGTAGGAAAAAAAATGATCGCACATATTAATTATTCAATCAAATCATAAATGTCCAGAAAATGTTAATAATCTTACTTAATCTGGCATTCTGGCATCTTATTAAAAGGAAATTATAGTAACAGTTGCAATCAGCATTATCATTTCAAAAAAGAAAAATAGCAATCAACATTACAAAGGGAAGGAATGCAATAACACAAACAAACCGGTATATTGTGGTTGATTTCAATCACAAATATTGAGTGAGTTTTTCCTATTTCTATTGAAAAGAGATGGATCAAGCGCATTCACCAAATTAATAAGCATTCATATTACCAAAATTACAAAGTATGAAATCAATTCGATTTGATCATCATAGTTAGAGCAGCTGTTTTCTGAAAGAAAAAAAATTAAATTAAATAAAATATACAAACAGATAAAAAAGGCATAGCTTCTGACCAACAAGCACACCAAATCACGAAACCATAGAGATCCACACAACAAAAACTGAAAAGTTGCAGAGAATGACGCAAACACTTTAGTATAAATTTAAAAACCTAAAATCAAAGAGAGAGAATGACGCAAGGGAACTAATAACCTGAGATCAAGCAAGTGGATATTGTCCTTGCTCATGGTACAGTAAGCCAATAATTATTACCAATTTCTTAAATGCATTACTGAATATTATCAATATATCAAGCTACATTCTAAATTTTAGTCCAAATTTTCACTCTACTTCAATTTACAATTAAAAAAAAAAGATCAAAAATATTTCTTACTTCTCAGCAGCAACAAGCAACACTTGCACATCACATGAGGATCAAAAATAAAATGTAGAAAAATAAAATTAGAAAAATAAACTGACAAAGTAAAGTAAAGTAAGTGAGATAGTACTTGCATGCAACAAAAATGGAATGCAGGATTAAAAAAAGAGAAAGAGAGAGTTGAGAGAACTCACATGAAGAATATTAGTGTGGAAAAAGATAAAAGATTGAAGTTGAAGGATGAACACAGATAGAGAGGAAATGAGGAAAGGAAGAAGGTGAAGAATAGAAGAAGAATCTAATATATTGCCATTAGCGTTGCTTTATGAAAAGGTTAAAAGAAGAAGAAGAAGAAAAAAAAAAAAAAAGAAAGAAATGAAACCTGACTTGTTTGTCTCCCCCCCTCTCAACGACTTGAAATCAATTTGTTTTTCACTAACCGCATCATTGTTAGTAATTTGTTACCCCCACCCCCTCCTCCTCACGCTGGGGTCCACTTTCCATAATCACACGCGCTGGTCCCGTAATAAAGCCTACATCTATCTCCGGTTTTATATGCACGCGTGGTGGTACAGACGCTTGCGTGCGCTTGGGGAAATCATTGTTTGTACTGGGGTATATTTTTTTCTGTGATTGTTCTTTTACAGCGGGGACGGGGGGTTTGGCGGGGTGTGGTTCTTTTGACTAGCGTTTTCCCTAAAATGCCCTTAAGTCTTTTTTGTATTTACACTGTTGTCACTATTATCACGATTCGCTATTCTTAATTTGTTGAAATGAAAAAGAAATATAGTTGATGGATATAAGGGTTTGGACGTGGAAATGTTGTTGGGGGAGAATAAAATTACAAGAGGGAAAAAGACAAAATGTTCGTTTGGTGTTTTTCAAGTTAGCCAACCGTGAAATTGAGATATACTTTAGACTTTATATACGTTATTTTATTACATTACATTACGTTTTTCTTATTAATTAATTTATTATCGTTAAGTTTAGACTTTAGAGTTGAACCACAGTGAGGTCTGTAGGGGGGCCATTTTCTGGTAAACAAGCATATGTTAGTGTGAAAAGGAAATTCAGTTTACCTAATTTTCTTGTATCGCATATGTTCCAAACCACCACCTGCGAAGGTTCGGATATGATGCGCTCCTACCGATCATTTGAGCCCCAAGACGAAGCACCAAAGTCCTCGCGTCCTCATCACCGGCTTCCGCTTAAGAACGCATCAAGGCCGACACACGGACCACCTCCCAATCGTAGGCCGACGCTCTAAAGCTCGGCTCTCTACCAAAGCAAGCCCCCGCTAGATATATTAGCAAGCCCGAGAATCTCGCCCGAGATCTCGGGACATTCATATACCATTATGAGCATTTATGACGTATTGTAATATAAATATATGCCCACGAGGCCAATGAAAGGATGAACATTTTTACTTCTCACTCACTATATTCTCGTGTTCTTCGCTATATCCTACTCTGCGAAATAGTTAGAACATTGGCGCCACCGTGGGGGCCAGAGAACTTCCCCACCCCACGCCGTAACAAAGAAGCCCTACTTCACCATGGTAGGAACCAGAGCTAACGGTGGTGCTTCCACAAGCACCACGGATCCCGTGATTCTTGAGTTGATGGAAGCGGTGAGAACACTTCGTGAGCGTAACGCAGAACAAGCACGGAGGAACGAAGAGCGCACTCTTCGCGCCAGCGCCGAAGCCGTGGAGGCTCGGCTCCACGAACACCGGTCGCCTCCAAAACGACAAGCGGAGTCGTCGTCCGACCGCCGAGTATGCTTTCCCATTTACGAGAGAGATCGAGGCGCGCCCATTCCCCGCTTCGAGAGCCCGCCATTGGAACTTACGATGGGACGGGAGATCCCCGCAGTCACGCTGACGCCTTCGCACCCGCATGATGATCGCTGGGGGTAATGACGCCATCCGCCGCAAGATGTTCGCAGTACGCCGACCGATGTCGCCTCGAGTGGTTCAGGGTTAGCCGCCGATCCATCAATGGCTTTGAGGACCTCGCCACCGCCGGCCCAACAATTCTCTCGCCAATAAGAAGAAGCTCATCCACCCGGAGATTTGTTCGATCTCGTGCAGGGGCCGAGAGAGCCGTGAAGAAGTACTTGAGCGTTTCAACAAAATCACAAAGATGTGTTGAAGACCGGACGAGAAGTTTTTCGTGATGGCTTTCATGAAGGGCCTCCAAACGGACCTTTAGTGAAGCACCGCGTCTATCACCACTCCCGTGAACATGGACGAGGTCGGAGAGAGAGCGCATAAGCACATCGGCCGAGGACACCGCCGCCTTCAAGGACGCCAGAGATGCTAGAGGACCCGTAAGGCCACGATCGCGCGAACGAGAGAGGCGACCCGAACCCTTCTTCGCGCTCGCCCGCCGAGACCGGGGAGGAAGAGCTCGCAACAGAAGTCCCGCCCCAATCCGAGAACACGTACACTCCGCTCGGGGCCCGACCATCCGCCATTCTCAACGACGGTCTCGCCGACGAACCATCACCGTGCCGGCCCATTCGCTTCGGCACCACGGGTAAGTATCCCGAAGCTTATCAGGGTTCCACAGACTTGAGGTCACACCACCGACGATTGCCGGACTTTGAAGCGGCCGGATCGAATGTACTCATCCAATGAGGATTTACGAAGAAGTTCGTACTTCGGATGAACAAAGAAGAGGCGCGTAAAGCCCGCGAGAAGACAACCCCCAAGAGGGGAGGACCAAGGAAGGAGTCGCAATGCAAAAGACGGCCATGAAGTAGTGGACGGGAGTAGTCAACACCATCTCTGGGCGATTCTCCGGTGGAGGCCCTCATCCTCGGCCAGAAGAAGTGCGCCCGATCCATCATGTCGGTCTCCGCAAGCACCGCCAAGATCCACCCCCGCCTACCCGCCGATCTCTTTTGACATCACAGATTTCAATGGAGTCGGCACCCATTCCGATGACCCAATCGTGATATGCGTCACCACCAATGGATACAAAGTGGCCCGAGTACTTGTAGATGGGGAAGCTCCGCCAACGTGATGTATTGGAAGTGCTTCAAAGAGCTCAAGCGCCGGAGGAGCTGCCAAGAGCTACCAGTACACTTGCTCGGTTTGCAGCGAGCACGTGTGGAGGTCCGAGGCTACCCGATCTCGAGAACGACCTTCTCGCGGCGTAATCGCTTAAAACAAGCAGTCTTGAGGTACATGGTGGTGAACGCAAAGTCTTCTTACAACATAATTGTGGCAGCCCACTCTAAACGCCTAATGGCCGCTATCTCTTACCTCACCTCACGCCTCAAATACCCCCGCCTAACGGGGAAGTTCTGAATAGTGAAGCGGCGATCGTGCAATGGCTCGCAAGTGTTACGCAGAAAAGTGCCAAAGATCAAGACAAATTTCGTAAGGACCGAGGAGCGTAAAAGCAACCATTGCGGCTTCCTTGACTGGACCCCGAATGTATGACCCAACGAAAGAAGGAAAGAGGCCACGCCCAAAGCAGTGACCTAAAAGAAGTTCTAATAGGCCCAATGCAACATCGTAGACAAAGATAGGGCGAGACTCTCGGCGAGGTTGAAGACCAACTCCTAAAGCTCCTCGCAGACAACGCCCACATATTTGCATGGTCTCCCCAAGACATGCCGTATCGACCCAAATTTTATCTCATCATAGATTATCACTAAACCCTTCGCTTCAACCTGTGTCCCAAAGAAAAAGAAAACAGGGGGCAAGAAAAAGCAGAGGCCATAAAAGCGTAAGCGAAAGCTACTCTCGGCAGAGTTCATCCGGAAGTGAAGTATCCAACATGGTCGGCAAACCCCAGTACTTGTCAAGAAGTCCAACGGCAGTGGAGGATGTGCATCGACTATACTGCACTCTCAACAAGGCCCTCGCCCAAGGACGCGTACTTCTGCCGAGCATTGACGGCCTTGTCGACGAGCATCCGCTTCAAACTTCTTAGCTTCATGGACGCATACTCGGTTATAACCAGATCGTGATGAGCCACACCGATGAAGAAAAGATCGCCTTCATGACCGGCCGCTCCAACCATCATTACAAGTAATGTCGTCGTTTCGGCTTGAAAAACGCCACAAGCAACTTACCAAATGATCGATGGACGAGGATTTTCAAGAGGAGATCGGCAAGACCATTGAAGTCTCACGCCGATGATATGGTGGTGAAGTCTCGCAATGCATCCCGATCATGTGACCAATCCGCCAAGGTGTTCAAGCTACTAGAAAAATACGATCTTCGACTCAACCTGGAAAAGTGCTCGTTCGGTGTCCAAGCAGAGAGTTCCCGGGTACATCCTCTCTCATCCGGGGTATTGAGGCCAACCCTCCCAATGCCGAGCAATCATCAACGCCGAAGCCCATCCACGCCTAAGGAGGTGCAGTCCTAGCAGCCAAATAGGGCGCTTTCCCGATTCCTCAAGGCGGTCGGCAGACAGAGTGAAGCCATTTTTTTGCTGCCAGAAAAAATGCAAGCTTCAACTGGTCGGAAGAATGTGAGCATGCACTCCAAAGAAATTCGAGCAATGCTGCATCACCCCCAATTCTCACGGCACCGAGGCAAGGTATACCCTACTACTATATTTAACCAAGTTTCCAAAGACGCTTGCGGCGCAGCTTCTAGTACAGAGAACAAGACGGATCCCGGGCCACAATATACTACGTCACAGAGAATGTGGAGGGAGCAGAGTGAGATACCGTAAAATAGAGAAGGTCGCCCACGCATGCGTCCTCGCAGCTAAAGAAAGCTCAGCAAGATTTCCAAAGCTACTCGGTGGTAGTAAAAAAGCGATTTCTTGATTCGCCAAGTCTTAGCAAAGCCGATTTAATGGAGAATGGTAGCATGGTCCATAGAATTATCGAGTTCAATCATAAAGTATGTACCTGGGGGCCCCATCAAAGCACAGCCCCCCGCATTTTTGTGGCGAGTCAGTGGAAGCAGAGCACGAGGCCGCCCCAAAGAGCGAACCCCCTTTGGACACTTTGCGTAGATGGATCCTCTAACACAAGGGGAAGTGGTGCGGGGATAACTTTAGAAGGACCGGATGGCATCCTCATCGAGCAATCTCTCGAGTTCAACTTCAAAGCTACAAACAACCAAAGTGAGTACGGAAGCACTAATCGCCAGATGACCTTTTGCAAACACTCGGCGTCAAACACTGAAGGTGCGGAGCGACTCCCTCCTAGTAACCTGACAGTTACCAACGCCTTCGCCAAAGATGAACTACTCAAAGAAATATCGCAACAAGGTACAAGAACTTAAGTCTAAATTTACATCCTTTGAACTAACCCATGTCCCTGTGGAACAAAATGGAAGTGGCGACATCTTGGCCAAACTAGCCAAGACTAAAAAGCTCGCAACAACCACTCCGGTGATACAGAATCACTCTCCGAACCCAAATTAGTCAAAACACGTGTCCTCTCAATTGAGGAGGAACCAGAGAGTCTGGATGACCAATATAATTGCTTATTTGCGGGGAGAAACGATTGCTGGTTGCAAGAAAAAAGGAGGTGAAAAAATTAGAGAAGATGGCCGCCAAGTACATTCTCATTGAGGCCGAACTATTCAAGAGGGGATTCTCCAGTGCCGCTCCTCAAATGCCCGTGGTGAGAAAGAAAGTCAAAAAGTCTTGAAAGAAATCCACGAAGAGAGTGCAAGAGACCACATAGAGGACAAGCCCTTGCAAAGAAAAACCCTAGAGCCGGCTATTATTGGCCGAGCCTCAAAAAGGACGCCATAGAATATGTGAAAAAGTGTGACAAGTGCCGCGCCATGCCGCCATCCCAAGAGCTCCACCAACCAACCTTCAGCATGGTCTCCCATGGCCGTTTGCGTATGGGGAGTTGATATCCTTGGTCCATTCGCCCCATCGCAGTAGGACAGTCGATACTTGCTCGTGGCCATCGACTACTTCTCCAAATGGATGAGGCCGAGCCCATAACCACCATCTCGCGCGCAGGGGTGAAGAAATTCTCATGGCAAAGACTCATCCGCCGCTTCGGTATTCCAAATACCATAGTAACAGCATAATGGCACTTTCCGGTTCGCCTCGGACTCAATAGCGAACTCTGCAGAAAATGGAACATCTACCAAGCCTTCACCTCGGTGAGCACCCCAGGACTAACCGGCGGCCGAGGTCGCAAACAAAGTCATACCGAACGGACTCAAAAAGAAACTCGATGAATCCAAAGGAGGATGGGCCGAGGAGTTACCACTGTGCTATGGTCGTACAACACCACTCCGCAGCCTTCCACTCAGAGGCCCCTTTCGGTTGGTATACGGCAGCGACACCCTCATCCCCATAGAGTGCTTTGGAACTAGCCCAAGGCGAGCTTTCAACAAATGGCCCCAGATGAAGCCTCCTCGGGGCAAACTTAGACTTGATAGAGGAAGTAAGAGAGCCGGCAAAGGTGAAGGAGCAGCGGCAAAACAAAATGAGCAAAGAAGGAAATACAACTCGAAAGTACGCCAAGGACTTTCGAGAGCAGCGACCTAGTACTCGTAAGATCTAGCCGTGGCTGCCGGCGCCACGAGCAAATTGTCGTCGAACCAGGAAGGTCCGTTCGAGTAAAAGAAGTCATCGGTCAAGGAGCCTTCAAGTTGGAAAAGTTAGATGGAGGCAAGATCCCGAGGTCCTGAACGCAGCCAACCTCCGGCTCTACTACACGCTTGAAACTAAGTTACTAATCATCTGGTTCTCATCATCACCCATCACTCACTTCATGTAACATTTGTATGTGGCACTATAAAAGCCCCAAATGTACTCCATCTTCATTATGAATAAAGAGAACCGATTTTTCAAAGCATTTTCAAAGCAACAATTATTTTCTCCAAGCAAAGCAACACAACAAATCTAATTCCGAAGGTCAAAACAAGAATGCGGCCACAATAACAAAGTCCCGATAGGCAAGGACCGAAAGCAACGCCTCGATGTTGCCCTCGGGCGATGAAGACTAAAGTCCGGCGGTGAGAGGGGTCGACGAGCCTCGTCCCACCTGGCACACCCGATTCGGTTCGACGTGGGCGCCGCCTCACCGAAACCGAAATGGAGCTTACATCGCATAGGCTAAAGTAATCGCCGTCCGACGCCAACACACTCTGGGTGCGATGTAAGAGCTCTTCGAAGGTGCAGGCGATGCTAGCGCGCTCGCCGACGGGATCAACGTGTCCGGCATCAGAGAAGAGCCCATTAAACCCAAGACCCGACAGGTGTAGACTAGCCTTAAAGCCGACATACAGCCCTTGGGCACCAATAAGGCCGCAAACAAAACCGGTAAACTAAAACCGAAGTAATACGAGACACTATAACTAAAAAGCGCACCAACCGGAAAAATAAACCGAGGTAAAAACAGTTGAGCAAAGTAAACATAACAGCAATCAAAGGAAAGCAAGAAGAAATTATACAAGGGCCCAACGGGCAATCTGTCCAAAAAAGCCGTAATAAAAACAAAGGTAATTCGAATCCATTACAAAAAATTTGTTTTGCCACAAGATTTTGTCTTTGTCTGGCAGGAGAAACTAGGAAGCAGGAGGAGGATCTTCGCCATGGCCATCACCGTCCGCCAAAATTCGCCCCACCTCGGCATCGATAACAACGGCTCATCAACTTTGCCAAAATCGACCAAGGCGCCAAGTCGCTACCACACTCCGGCGACCTTCATCAACAAGCTCGCCATTCACCACAACCTTGTCGAGGATCAAGCCGCCTGCGGTCGACTTCGTGAAATATGGCCTCAACCGGTCCAACGCCTCGTTAAAGCCATGCCGAAACTTTCAAAGAACAGAGGCCTTCACCTCGTCAATAGCGAAGAACCAAGTCCCCGCTTCTGTGCAAGTCGGAAACAAGTCCCAAATTCCTTTGAGCACTCCGTTGCTGTTAGCGGTTTCGGCATGTGCCGCCTCCAACTCTTTGCCCACTTTCTCCAAGGACTCCCCCAACTTCTTCTTCTCGGCCGTCAACTCGGACACCTTCTCCTCGAGCCGTCGTTTCTCCAGGTCCCACTTAACCAACTCTTGTTCCAAACGGCTCTTTTCAACCTTACAGGCCTCCAACTCCCCCTCGGCTTTCTTCCAAGCCGCCTCTTTTCGACCAACGTCGGCAGCAGTTTTGTTAAAAGCATCCTCAGCAAGATGAGCAAGCACCGAGGCATAATGGCCATAGGTCTTCACCGCCACCAACGTTTGCCGAATCCCCAGAGTGGCCACCTTCTCCACATCGCCGCACTGCCAGCAGACGATTGAGAACAGAATTCAAAGGATACCTGGAATCAAAGGTTGACCGAATAGGCTCGTCGGCAGGCCCGTCGGCCCTCTTCCGGCACTTCAGCACGCCCTTCCAAGAAGTATCAATAACCCCCTCCCCACGCTGCGGCAAACCGATCTCAACAAAGAAGACTAATTGGCCGCCTCTTCGCAATGGATTCTCCGAGAAGGGAGGAGGACGAGGACTACTTGTACTTGAGAATTCGTTGCACCTTCCGACACCGCAGGCGATTGCAAAATCTTCGCGGACTCAGTAGGGCAGAGAGCCTCGACTGTAAGAGGACTCGGCCCCAAAATCGGTGAGGAGAAGGCTCGAGCTGCCCTTGCTTCTTCTTCCCTCTCTCCCATACTTCTTGCGTTCAAAGAACGCTAAGGGTAGACATCCCAAAACCACCTGAAAGGAGAAGCAATTGTCAAAAAAAAAAAAAAAAACGGGGAAGTATGCCCGAGAGAATTACTTAAATAGTCAATCAACGATTCTGGCGTCATCCACTAAGCCCAACAACAGGGAAGATTTCAAAGATACCCGAGGACTTAACCCACCATCTAGCCGATCTACCTCCGCTTTTTTCAACCGAACTCAAAGACCGCTTCTCTCAACAAAACTTATCCTTAGTGGTGCCTCGTCCCAACTCAAAGGAAACCGTTCATCACCAACCTCGTCAACCAAAGAATAAGTGGACACTTCGGCCCGAGACAAGCGGAACCAAAGAATGCTTAAAATGCTTGTAACTACTTTTGTACAAAGCCATAAGAGGACGGCACTGATGATTGCATAAAGACACCCACCTTACCGGTCCTTCACCGACGAGCGGAAGAAGTACAAAAACTTGCAGCCGAGACCTCCTCCCCGGCACTCTCACAAAGGATCTCGAAGGCCCTCATATGGGGCCCACCCATCGGGGTGCAACAAGGCGTTGAGCCACGTGAAGCATCTTCAACACCGACAATGAAATGGGGAGAAAGGCAACCGAACCCCCAAGTGCTCAAACCAGTCCGTAAGCGTAAGTATACACATCATTCCCGAACGCATTCATCTCAAATGCCTTCCTCCAAGGAGACAGGACTAGCCGTGGCCGCTCCCTCATCCACAGGTGGTGACATAGCATCCGCCGAACGCCAACAAGGGAGGCCTCGGTGCGAGCTCTCGAGTACGAGTCAAGCACCTCGATCTACCCAAGAAATCCCCTCACTCCCGGATCGTTCGCGCCGCCAGGACTCTCATCTTCGGCCATGACAGATAAATCACCGGTCCCGCGAATCGGAAGGGAACCATCATTATAAAGGTCGCCTACTTCCCTTACCACTCGGCGAACACTGCAAGAATGAACAATACCCACATTTGAGGGAAGCAAAGACAAATGGGATTAAGACACCTATACTCGAGAGGTCACCTCACTCTCACTATCACTACTTACTTCAACTATCGAAACCATCTCTATTTTGCAGAAACAAACGCAAAGAAATATAGCCCAGAGAAGCGAGAAAAAAATAAGAAAAACCACAAAGCAAGAGGATAATGCGAGGAACCACGTACCTTGAAGAAGGAAATTGGAGTAGCCACAAACACCGCCAAAGGGAGAGAAAGGCACGAGAGGAGCACTGGAGAGGAGAAACGCAAAGACAATAGCAGAAACGAAGAGGAAATGAAACAGAAAGGAAATTAGGCGAAGAGACACGAAGTGTAACACCCTTTCGGAGCAAGGACGATCCAACGGCTAAAAAACCCACCAATAAAATCAACGGTGGAGATTCGAAACGGTTCAAATCCCAGGCGACACGTGTCCTGCCCCCAATGGAGCACTTAGAAGACGCGACAGTTCCCAAGAGCGTCATGATAACACCTCCCGCCAAAAATCAAATCAATCAAGTGCCACGTCACATCGCGTCAATCAATAGGTATCGCCACGCGGCCGTCGGCGAAAGAGAAGCGCGAGGAACCGCAATGCCATCGGCTAAGAATAAGTTCGGAGAAACGAAAAGATACGATCGGTCGCAGATAAAAAGAGAAGACGGACAACCGGAGAACAACAAATAAAAGGGAAGGTTTCCGTACTAATTAAGTCTGTTTATTTTCAATACAACATTGCATTACATTTGATACGCAAAATTACATTACATTTGATAAGCAACATTACATTACGTTACAATGACAGCACAAATCCAAAATCATCACAAGAGAATGAGCTACTAATATACACCGGGTGATTTACACCCCTTTTTGCAGTACCCCAAACCTTGAAGTATCCCCTGACGAGCTTCCTGGCCTGCTTGCTACATCTGATGTTCTGAATCGGCCCAGGAAGCAGAAACAGAGGGCGACCCCCCCTCTCGCACCAAAGGCAACACCAAGGCCCACTCGAGGATTGCCAGCCAATTGTGACGAGACTCCGGACCAAGCGGCTGAGGTGTCCCCTTCCATGAACGGTCGGCGGAATGCTCCGCCGATCGCTTCTTTGAGTCTTCCGAACAACTCCAAAGATTCGCAGGTAAAGCCACCTTCAAAAAGAAAAGAGCCAGAATTCACGAAGATCAATAACCCCCGCTTTGAGCCTCTTGACAACCCCCACGCACCTGCGATAGATGGGGTTGTTCAAAAGACTCAAAGGAGGGGACAAAATCTCACCATAGGAGAGCATGTGCAACCAAGCCGTGGACAGCCAAAGCAACAAGAAACCCCTATTTATACAAGGGAAGAGCAAAAACTCCTAGGAGTTATGATTATGGCGTAACGAAAACCCATGGAGTCAAAACTTGGACCAAGTCAAAGAAAACGCACTTATGAGGCGGCGAAAACCCACGCGAGTCAAAACTGACTGGGTCAAAGGAAGCACGAAAACCCACACAGGACCAGAACCCAAGACGCTAAAGGCAAACGAGGCCAAATCACCTTAACGCACGGGATGAGGGACTACGGGAACCGAGGACAAATCAAGGATACTTAGAACGCCGCACAAAGTGCTCGCCGCCGAGGATCGTGTTCCCACCACCACCACCGGAAGGCTCGGGATATGACACGCCTCTAGCCGATCATCCGGGCTCCAAGACGAAGACCAAGTCCTGCGTCCTCATCACCAAGCTTCCGCTCGGCAACGCATCAAGGCCGACACACGGACCACCTCCCAATCGTAGGGCCGACGCCTCTAAAGGGCTCTCGGCCTCGCTAAGCCCCGCTAGATATATTAGGCAAGCCCGAGAATCTCGCCTGAGATCTCGGGACATTCATGTACCATTATGAGCATTTATGACGTATTGTAATATAAATATATGCCCACAAGGCCAATGAAAGGGATGAACATTTTTACTTCTCACTCACTATATTCTGTGTTCTTGCTATATCCTACTCTAGGGAAATAGTTAGGAACAACATATAATAATAATTTGTTGTCTTAAAACCTTTGTTTAGACTCTGTTTGATAAGTCTCATACGATAATGATAGTGGACTTAACTAACAGATGATGAATAAACGTGTCTGATAAGCATCGATGTTTAATATTTTTGGGTAATATTTAGCATTTTTTTTCAAATGCTACTTATAGTTTATAGTGTCTAAGTTTTTTTTTTGTCATTTTTACACTCATTTTCCTTAAATTCCTTGCCTATCTTCTTTAAATTTTGACTAAACAATTTTAAATCGCTATTTTAATGTCATTTTATATTTATCAGTTAGTTTAACCACTAATTTTACCAAACACATAATTTTCTATTCGCTAACTTATCCGTTATTCTCTAGCTCATTAATTATCCATTAGTTTATCCACTATCAAACAAAACTTTAATATATGTTTTTAAAATTTGTTCTTAAATACGAGAGGCGATTAATATATTTGAAATTTGTGTGTCAACTTTTTAAATGCATTAACATTATCCTTGTGTTAAAAAAATTAATACATAGAAATCAAATGCATAAATGTGAGAGATAAAGAATATCACTCACTATTCACTATCACGATTCATGGTTGGGCCTATATAGCTGCGCTTTGCTTTATTGTCTACCTTTCAATTTCAACGACTTGTTATAGCCTTTTAAATTATCTGATTAATCCTCAGAAAATTGATTATAATTTATACTCATAAGGAAAGTTTTCTTTCTTTGTGACTTACTTGTTTGATGTGAAGGCGCACCAACCGTGAATAAAGGCTGTTGTTTATAGGTGCGAATTTAATGAAAGATGAAATAATCAATACGTAATCTGAAGTTAAAAAGGGATCTTAGTACAAATTAATCTAATCATATATCCAAGTGGAGATCAACTAGAACAAGGATACTTTCATCACACAATAAAAAAAAAACATAACCAACCTGACGTGACACAAGTGGTAGATACCTGAACCATTTGGTCTTAGGCTTGATTCTTGATCAGTGCGTACACAAAAAAAAAGAATTAATCTTCACAATCACCGTGAAGGATATCATGACTTACCAAAAAAAATTAGATAAGGCTACAACACACTTTTGTTTCGGTTTGGTTTTTTAAAAACTAGGTCTCTTATTGTCAAAAAAAAATTGCGTCTCATTTATTTGTCAAAAGAAAAATCATACATAGCAAATTCATCATTCACAGAAAATTTTTTTTTGACTCAAAACAGCTAATGCATTTCATTTAAAATTATAGCATAGATACATGCACGCACATCAAAAAGAGTATGAGAAGGGTCAGAACACAAGGCTACCCCCGCTAAGGTATAAGCCACATTGTTTGCCGCTCTCCTAGAGAACTCAACATGAGAGCTTAAGTGAAAAAAGCTAAAAGCCTCCTTACAATAATGTAAAATACAACCATAGTCAGACACAATAGTAGGGGCCTTATTAACCACCTTGGCATCCAGCTCAAAGATAACATTCCGGTAATGAAGATCCCTCACCCAATCAATTGCTAAGAGCAAACCCAATGCCTCCCCTTTGTAAACCTCTAATAAAGGTGTGAAACAGTGTAACTTTGCAGCAACAAACTCCCATTGCTCATTGCGAAGACACATCCCAAAGCCAACCTTGTTGCCGTCGGCATCGAAAGTTGCGTCTACATTGCACTTCATGAAATTTGGAGGGGGCTTTCTCCAACTAGTTGCTGCAGGTCCGGCTTGTTGTTGCTGCAAGTGAGGTGTTGGTCGCTGAGAAGAGTTGTAGGCTGAGGACCAATCCTCTAACAACACTGCTCCATTACGCACAATTGTAGTTGCTGAGTCACGAGTGTTGTTCCAAACTAGATTGTTTCTGCTTAACCAAATACTCCACATATTCATTGCCCAAGCTACACGGACATCCCCCTGCAGTTGCTGTAAAACACCAAAAAACCAATCATGGAAAGAAGTTGCAGTAACAGCCTCGTGTGCAAGCAGAGCACCTACACCAAGAGCCCTCCAACATGTTGCTACAGTTATACAGTCCACAAACAAGTGCATATTTGTTTCTGCAGTTTCACCACAAAACGGACATAAAGGAGGCATGTCTAATCCTTGCCTGAGAAGGACATCACGAGTGGGAATGCAATCTCTACCCAAACGCCATAAAAAGTTCTTCACCTTTGGAGGGACTTTAAGTTTCCACAAAACATCCCAACAACCATCTACCATGTTATTAGCGTCATGCTGAGATGTTGTTTCAGCAAGACGATAAGCACTACGGACAGAGTAAGCACCATTGCGTTCACCCTTCCAATGAAGAAAACGAACCAATGCCTCGTTCCAACATTTTCTATCCTGAATAATTAAGTAATCAACACGGAGCAGGGGATTAAAGGTACTTGCAACTCTAGGCTTAATTGGCGTGGCGCTCCGCGTCCATTTGTCCTCAAATAACTGGATTGAGCTACCACCCCCAATACTCCACATGGAGCCTTGGCGAAGCAACTCTTGAGAGCCAAAAATACTATTCCAAACAAAACTTCCATTCGTCCTTTTTGAAGCATGCAAAAAATCACAGTTAGGGAAGTATTTATCTTTATATAGGCGGGTGACCAACAGCTCCGATTGGGTTTGCAAGCGCCATGCTTGTTTACCCAAAAGAGCAAGGTTGAAAGATTTCAAATTTCGGAAACACATACCACCAAACTTCTTAGCAACACAAAGCTTCTCCCAAGCCATCCACCGGATCCCCTTCGTTACGCCCCCATTGCCTCCCCACCAAAAACCATTGAGCATGCACTCAATCTCTACAAGAAGCGCGGTTGGAATTGAAAAGAGGCTCATGAAATATGTCGGGATAGATTGCAAGACATTTGATCATAATCTCCTTACCAGCTTTGGAAAGCATTCTACCACTCCAAGAGTTGATTTTGTTCCATATGTGATACTTGATAAACTTGAACAAATATTTTTTGCTACGTCCAACCATAGAAGGAAGTCCCAGGTATTTACCAGTTCCTAGACACACTTGGACGCCTAGCTGAGTTGCTATAGCATCCTTAGCATCTTGTTGAACATTCCTGCTAAAGAAGATTTCAGATTTTTGGAAATTAACATGTTGACCAGATGCCTTCTCATAAGTATCTAATATAGTCTGGATCCTTGTGGCCTCACCCAAAGATGCTTTGAAGAAAAGAAAACAATCATCTGCAAACAATAGATGAGATATTAGGGGCGCTCCCCTGCAGACATTAACCCCGTGGATATTTCCAGAAGCTATAGATTCATGTAATAAAGCTGTCAAACCTTCAGAGCATAAAATAAAGAGATATGGTGAAAGGGGGTCTCCCTGCCGAATACCACGGCCCGGAGTAATTGGACCTACGCGCTCCTGGTTAACAATAACAGAGAAAGACATTGATTCAATACACATGCGCATCCAGTTTACCCAAGTAACATTAAAACCCAACCGAGTCATAACAACATAAAGATAACCCCAGTCCACTCTATCATAAGGCTTACTCATATCAATTTTCAAAGCAATCTCTCCTACTTTCCCGTGGCGCTTATTCTTAAGGTAGTGAATAACTTCGAACATAATCATAGCATTATCAAGAATAGAACGCCCAGACACAAAAGCAGTCTGCTCAATAGATATACACTTAGATAAGACACTTTTGAGACGATTAGCAAGTACCTTAGAGACGATCTTGTAGATGACGTTACAGAGAGCAATTGGGCGCCAATCAGCCATTGAGACCGAGTTGTCTTTCTTCGGGATAAGCTCTATGTTAGTATCATTCAACTCATGAGGGAGCTCTCCCCTTTCAAGCCAAGTAACACAGGAATGGAAAATCTCATCGCTATAGTCATCCCAATAGCGCTTAAAGAAGGTTGGATTGAAGCCGTCCGAGCCGGGCGCCTTATCATTGTCCATGGACATGAGAGCTTCGCGAAATTCATCTTTGTCAAAGGGGCGGGTCACCAGCTCATTGTCCTCCTGTGTAATTTTGGGCTCTAGAACTTGTGTAACTGGTTCATAATCCCCTAGCTTACTAGCGAACAACTCATGAAAATAGTCCACCGCCACACGCTGTATAGTTTCCGGTCTAGTAGCTAAGGTGCCATCGCCCCGTTGAAGACTATCAATTTTCTTCTTCTTGTGCCGAGTAGTAGCACTAGCATGAAAAAACTTAGTATTCTGATCCCCTTCTTTAAGCCAAAAAGTTTTTTCCCGTTGACGCCAAAAAGCCTCTTCCTGCATGATCAACTTAGAAAGATGTCTACGCATCCGGTTAAAACACATAACTCCATGGTTTTCTTGCCGATTACGGAGCCTTTCCATTTCACCCCTACAAGCCGAAATATCATCTCTAAATTTGAGTCGTTTCTGGCGTCCCCAAACTTGAAGATTTCTAGCACAACCCCGTAAGTGAGATTGTACATCTCCAACCGTACCCCTACTCCACCCATCACGCACAACATCATCAACATCCGGTTCCGAAAGCCAAACATTCTCAAACTTAAAAGAGTAGTGACGCAAAGGAGCACCCAAATAATCCCTTTGAAGCAACAAAGGAGAGTGATCAGATTTCGGGGAGATAAGATTCAATAATTTATAGTGAGGAAACATATCCCGCCATTCATTTGTTGCAAAAGCACGATCAAGATGTTGCTCAATGGCCCGCGGAGTACCTAAGGCAAAGCGCCACGTGAACTGGTAGCCAGTAAGGGTTAAATCAATCAGCTGAGCGTCTAGAACTGCCTCTTGGAATCCACGCATAAGATAGCGGGGATGATCACAATACCCTCGCTTATCCTCCAGGGATAGTAAATCATTAAAATCCCCGATGATACACCAAGGAAGGGTAGAAAGTCTAGAAAGCCTATGAATAAGAGCCCAAGATTCATACCTGAGGGAACGATTTGCATACCCATAGTAGCCAGTGATTCGCCAAGTGCCTCGGGTATTGTCATTTACAGTAACATCAATATGGTGCTGAGAGTAACCAGTAACCGTACATGCTAGGACATTCCTCCGGAGGGCCGCAATGCCTCCACCTCTCCCCACTCTATCCACAGAAACACAACCATCAAACTCCAAGACCCTCCTAACCTTCTCAAGGGTATTAGAATATGACATAGTTTCAAATAACAATATCCGGATTGTTGCTCCGGACCAAGTCCCATAACATAGGAATTTCCGAGTCGTGACCCAGGCCTCGACAATTCCAACTAAGAACACTCATTGCTCCTGGCAGGCCTGGCTGCCAGGACCTGCCAATAAAAAAGAAACATTACCTCGGTTTGTTGTGTTGACGTGGAGCTTCCACCAGCATGGGGATCTGCATGGAGACACTTCCTCTTACGTACTTCTTCAGAATCCCCAACGTCCACGTCCATAGAGGCACGTGCCACGTTAGCAGGATGAGGGGTACGCAGCAGGGGAGTAATCGCAAAGACGCGTAGTTGATCGGGTGGGGCCCCTGGAGGCCAAGAGGTTGCGTTCTACGCACTGGGACCCCAGGCAGCAAGTTGGAGTCAGTCAAAGGTTGATGCACAACACTGACAGTAATAAGAGATCTGTTACTAACATTCAAATTCTGAAACTGCGCCGCATAATTGTCCACATTATTGTTACCGTTACCACCATTACGCACCTGTCCCTCAGTTGAGGTCGCGCGTGGAGCATGGTTGGGTGGCGCTGCCGTAGGGTTGGGGCGTCCACCAGCATTTTCTCTTCGCAACCACTGATTGTTGTCACCCGGCGTACGACACTCTACTTTCAAGTCAGGCCCCCATCCTCTAGTCCCATCATCATGTTCCATGGCAAACAGTTTTTGACAGCTAGAATCAAGATGGCCCAGATAGCCACACAGGTAGCAAAAAACAGACAACCTTATATATTTAAACCTCACTAGTTTAATATTATCCCCTCCACATTAAGTTTCTTACCCCTTCGAAGCGGTTTCCGAACATCAACCATCACCTGGATTCTCATAAAAGACTTCCAGAAGTCTGAACTATTCTTTGGATCATATTCTATGAAGGTCCCAATAAAAGCACCCAAAGCACGACAAACCGATTCAGACATAAATTCAATCGGGACATCATGAACTTGAACCCAAAAGGAAATCTCAAATAGCGAAACCTGCGCAGGCACATCCCCTACTCCTAGTTTAGCCATGATCAACTTATGCCCATCAAAGTGCCAAGGTCCACCAGTAAAAACCTTTTCACATCCCGCCAATGATAAAACTGATAAAGGAAGAGGTTACTGTCAAGCACCCGGATGTTAACTCCACACACCGGTTGCCAAATAGCTGCAAGTCTATCTTTCATGATTGGAATCCTGATGGATTTCTTAGTGAGAAAGCGCCCCACTAAGCAGTGACGTGCATCAAAAGTCTCAGTATCATTGTTCTCCCGTTGCAACGGGGCATCATCATCTTCATCACCCGCAAAATTCATAGAATTCGAAGCCATAGCAAAACAACACAACCCTTTCTAAATTAGCACCCTAGACCACGAACTGAGAGTAGAGAGGGACGCTGTGAGTAAGACCAGGGATAAGACAGAGGCGTGGCAAAGGAAGAGAGGAGAAGAGGAAGCTCGCTCACGGTGGGGGAAACCCTTTCTAAATTAGCACCAACGAAAGTCTTAGAGTGCAGAGAGCACACCCAGACCACGAACTGAGAGTAGAGAGGGACGCTCTAGGGAAGACAGAGGCGCAGCGAAGGAAGAGAAGAGAAGAGGAAGCTCGCTCACGGTGGAGGAAGGCGGCGGCGCTACTCACAAGGGGGAAACCCTTTCTAAATTAGCACCAACGAAAGTCTTAGAGTGCATAGAGCACACCCAGACCACGAACTGAGAGTAGAGAGGGACATTGTGAGTAAGACCAAGGAAGACAAAGGCGCGGCGAAGGAAGAGAGGAGAAGAGGAAGCTCGCTCACGGTGGAGGAAGGCGGCGACACTACTCACAAGGGGGAAACCCTAGGAGAGAAAAAGTATTAAAATGTGTTATTTTGGT
Source organism: Oxytropis ochrocephala (assembly GCA_020916435.1). Taxonomy (NCBI): domain Eukaryota; kingdom Viridiplantae; phylum Streptophyta; class Magnoliopsida; order Fabales; family Fabaceae; genus Oxytropis; species Oxytropis ochrocephala. The sequence continues at coordinate 94,780,135 of CM037091.1, forward strand.
GTGTGCTGATGATGGTTGATGATAGTGTGAGCTCGATGCAACCCTTCTTAGAAGGTAGGCAGTCGTGCTTCATAATGATGCTCATTTACAAAAAATTTAAAAATGACAAAGTTATATTTATTATTTTCAAAAATATTTTTTCTCCAGTAACAAGTCTGTTTTCTTAAGAAAAAAACTAACTACTTTCCCATATAACAAATCTACGAATTATGTCTTCTCTACAAGGAAAATGATCGTGTTTGATAAGTTGCCAAATTTGATCTTGCGCAATGAGCCCATCACATGGTCCAATATCTTCGGCTGAGTTTGATTTGCTAAATAGAGACTCGAAAGTTATTAAGTTGTTTTGACTCAGCCCAATTAGCTTATCGGGCTAGGTCCAGCAACTCAATTAATTGAAAAGAATCTGTTTCCAATCTTATTATCTTGTAATTATTATCCCAAGCCAAACGCAACTCGTGGAAAAACACCCAGGCTTCAGCTTCAATTGTTGGACACCCGTCAAGCTTCAGAGAAAAAGCAATGAGGAATTCACCATCGTGATCCTGTGCGACACCACCACAACCATCACTCGCTCCACTGTTTCTCACTGAACCATCCACATTCAGTTTCATGAAGCCAAAAGGAGGAGGAACCCGGAACTCAACACTCGTCTCGTTTCTGCTGCGAACCAGAGGATCAAGCTTTTGTGTGACGTTCAAAGCTTGCAGTGAAACTTCAATTCTCCCCTGAGCTTTGAGGAAAATTGATCTGCAAGAGACACTGTTGTTAGCAAAAATAAAGTCATTACGAGCAAACCAGATACAGTCCCACACTACTTTGAAGGTAAGAGTCTAATTAATTTGTTGCATGTCGCTCTTCTTGTTCAGATTAATCTCTAACCATTTCTTCCAACTTTGAATAAGGAAAAAATCAACCAAGAGAGGGGTACTGAAGTTGAATGACCCAATTTTACAACTATTGTGTTAGAGAATAACTATATTGATGATGTTATGTGATGTCTACAAACTACTCCATCCGTTCCTAAACTTTGGTCCTTTTAGAGTGTTTCACACAAATTAAGAAATCATAAATTTGCAATACCTAATGACTAAAATATCCCTTTGTAGCATTATTACCCACTGACTTGGGAATCTAAAAGGGTCAATATTGTGAGTAGTGACAATTAATTTTAATTTGGAGATTAATTAAAGATAAATGGTAAACTTGAAAAAAATTAAGTAAATTGTACATTGATATCTCAAAAGAACCAAAGTTTTAAAACAAAAAAGAGAGATCAAAAAGACCAAAGTTTAGGAACAGAGGGAGTAGTAAATTAGTAATCATAATTTAGTGGAGTAACAAGAAGCAGTGTTATTAAACCCGGACCGACCCGGCCGGTCGGCCCGGTTGACCCGCGACCCGGTGCCAAGGTCGGTTCGGCCAGGTCATTGGATCGCTTAAGCAATTGACCCGTCAACGACCCTTGTTTGACCGGTTTAACCCGTGTAACCCGGTTTGACTCGGTCAAACCCGTAGTCAACCCGTGTTGCATGCAACTAAATATCGCCCAGTTAATTAAAAAATGGCCTCAGGCAGGATCGAACCTATCACCTCCTGTCCAAGGCATATATCTTAACCAACTGAGCTACCATGTTGTGTTGTTAAAATAGCATAATATGCTAATGTTAAGTCATTCTTCATTCTTATTTTACATAATAACCTCATTTCTTCTTTTTTTGGACCTAACTTATTACTTTATTATTATTATTATTATTATAATATATATATATATATATATATATATAATTATTACTATTTGTTATTTTATTATTATATCTAATTTTTTTATCAGATTGTTATTTTATTATTATACTTAATTATGTTTATGGATATGATTTAAATTTGATGAATGAAAATTTTTGTAGCTCTGTGATTTGTGAATTTATACACAAGATAACTAATTTTATCATATTTTAGTAGTCTTATTTCGTCACGCGGTCAATCAATGGCCTTCAATCCAATTCTCACCCAACGATGGCACAGTCTTGGCTCACCTGATCGATCTCCGGTTCGGTTTTAATAACATTGACAAGAAGCATCAAAATGTCCTAGGGTTCAATATTCTATCTGGTATAATACCCCCACATGCCGTTTTGACATCGAAGTCACCTACAGGCTACAGCCTTGGAATTGATGATGATTGATAGTAGGGTCGTTCAATCAAGATCTTAATTGCTGCTTATTTATATCTATATGCCCCACTAACTATCCATTAGATGTCTTTATCTTTAACCATATTTATAAGCGCGTCTAGAGGAAGGAATCATCGAAATGATGACAGTGTTAGATAAATATTATACCGGCTAGCTAGCTATAATAACGACCATTTAGGGCTAGTGCTTTTGCAAAATGTCACCGTTTTCACAAGTATATTTCTGGTTTAGATCCACTGTTGGTTACTTACGAAGTGTTTCAACGTTTTCAATAAAATATTAATTTTTGTTTGTATTTAGAATTAAAGTTTGCATATTGACCAACAAACAACGTTACACCGAGTTTTTTCCTGTGCGGGAATCAAACTGAGAGCACTGAATCGATCCCTATATCCCAAGATAGATTAAGCCACCGACTAACGGATCACATATACTTGTTAGGCTTTCTTCTTTCATTTTCTATATTAGTTGTGGTAGGGGAGGATTTGGTAGGCAACAATCAACTTACTTAATTGTCCCTTAATAATTATGATTAGACTTTGAGTCTTTTGCAACCCACAACTAATAAATAGCACTAGGCACTAACCGTGAACTTTTTATATAAAGATGCCCAGGCAAAGTCATGGTTGTTCTGCTTCTAATTTTGGTTTATCTTTAAATTTGTTTGTCGTATATGAAATGAAAATTAATAAGAATGAGAAAGGGAACTGCAAAATAGGATTCATATTCATTCATATCTTGTCATTATCTTCTAGCTTATACAGATACTTTGAATTTAGGCAAAATTATGATATACTGTAGTTATTTTAAAAAAATAATAAATAATGCATGCATAATTAACTTAGATAGAATTTTAAAAATAGGAAAGAAGAAAACTAAAGTTATAAAAACTATGTATGATGAATTTAAAAAATAGAAAAAATAAGAATACATCCTAGTTTTTTAATTAGCTGGCTTGAGGTTGGATTTCACTGGCCTCTCTCTGTGTGATCCATAAATAAACTCGTTTTGCTGACTTAATTGTTTGAAGTGATGTGAATATGTAGAGGTACTCAGACGCTCAAGTTAATATTTGTGTTAGTCTTAGACTTAGTAAACACACATAGACGTTCATTTGTGTGATGAATGGATTGGACTGGTATGTAGATTGGGCCTTTGTTATTTTGCAATTGGCTGTGAAGGCTCTTAATGGATTTAATTGTAGTTTTTTTGTTTGTTAATTTATGATGTGTGATTCCATTCAAATGGGCAATTCCCAAATCATACAGACATAGAGAGTACCCTGAATCATGCAGAGATGACAGTGGATCGAGGCTCCAATTCTCCGTGAAGGCCTCCATTAAAGCATAATGACACAAGTTCATGAGCCACGCCGTTCCCTTCTCTACTTGTCCAGGTAAACCCACAACTCTGAAAATTGGATTTCAGAAAATTGATATCATTGAGAGTGCCCTGAATCTCTCGTATTTCCTTGTCGCCTCTACAAGCTTCAATTAGGTTAAGATTATCTTATTCAAACACAACCTTCTGCAATTGGAGATTTTGTCAAACTCGTGTAGTTTAATTTTACATGTTTTTCTCTTTGTATCGCAATTAGGCCAACACTAGGTCCAAAAGTAATTATAACGTGTTAATAATCAAATAAGCCAAAAAAATAGTTTTAATGAGAATTATGAATCAATAAATTTCCAAAGCAAACTCCATAGCCAGATCAACTTAACTATCAAAAACCTAGACAGGTCCAAAAGCTAAGAACAGAACAAGAACAAAGGGAGAAAATATGCTAAAGCATAGTTTACAGAGAAAATGGTGTAGTAATTTGCGCTTTGAAAACAACAACAACAGTGAGTACCTGCTAACACAGAACACGTTAGGAAAAAATAACTGGAGGCGTCTGGTGACTTGTTCTGAAGAATTTATCCGCCTCTACAGCGCAAATTCCCCGAGATACAACCGATCTGTCTCAATCGCAAGTAACGAAAGAGGAATCAGAACTAGTAAGAATGAATATTTTATTCTGGTGACTCACGCACGTCTTTTTCTTCTTTGTTCCAAAACTCTTTCTTTTTATATTTATCCAAAACTAACGTTCATATCTTTCCGTTAGCTATACATAATAAAGATATATTATGATCATAAAGGATATCAAAAGAAACGCATGCATATATATTATTATTATAATAATAACAAAACAAAACAAAACAAAATGTATATATATGGTAAATATGATAAACCAAACGCATAACTGAATATATATATATATATATATATATATATATATATATATATATATATATATATATATATTAAAACCAACTTTATGCATATAACACCATAAAATTAAGAGAAAACGGACAAGTGACAAAAACAATCCCCCACTAATGGCAAGCAAGTGGAAAAACATCAAAATTTTATGAAAAATAGAATTTTTGGATAGGCTCAAGTAAGTCCAAAATAATCGGTAAATAAAATTTTGGTATGTCCAAAGTCAAGCAAGGGAGTTCCAACTTTAGAAATATCTCTTAAAATAAATAAAAGAAGTTTCCTGGGTTAACATCGTAGATGTAATGCATCGGATCTATATAGCAAGCTATGGAACCAGTCCTAGACAGATAAAACATAACATACAGTGAAATGGTTTAGCAAGCTATGGAACCCAAGACACTTGTTATATGTTAGAGGTTTTACTATCACATTACACCCCCCACAATTTTTTGTTTTCGCGGTGGTGCGCTACTAGGCCATGCGCGTGCTCGGTATTCATGAGTGCTCTAAAGACCTCACCAGGATCTCATGCAAGCGGCCCCACTTGACACTCATATAGGTGATTTCATCAAGTGTATGCTACAAGCATACACATTCCATAAGGGCTATGAAAATCATTAAAAGCTTTAAGCTTAACCTTTTAACCCTGCAGTCTAGCACTATCACAATAACACCACATGAAGGGACAATAATAAAAGGCTAAATTACTGTTTTGGTCCTTTATCTTTGGCCTTAATTTCGTTTTCGTCCTTTATCTTTTTTTTTTCTCATTTTGGTCCCTCATGTTTCATTTTTGTGTCAATTTGGTCCTTTTTTGTAATTTTCCATCCTTGAACTTAACGGACGTCACGCTGGCAGTTAACTGCTGATGTGGCGTCCTAATTGTCCAAGCTGATGTGTCTTCATTAAATGACATGTCCAATAAAGGACCAAATTGAAACTAATAAAAAACATAAGGGACCAAATTGAACAAAACACAAACATAATCAATCACTCTCCATCTTCTTCCTCCATCTTCATCTTCTCCTTCTCCGGCGAACCACCACCACCTCCGGCGAGCCACCACCACCACCACCACAAATCAATCACTCTTCAAATTTTTTTTCATGACATCTCTTCAAAATCAAAAACCCCCATTTTTCAAATCCCTAAATTTGAGTAAAAAAAACCAAAGAACTTCATATTTTCATCTCCCAAAATTCCCTCTTCTCTTTTGAAACAAATGGTGGATAAAGAAAAACTACCTTTAGATTGATTTGTAATGTGTTGATTTGTAAAGCTTCTTCCGGGTGGTTTGAATGAAAGATTTTCATTATCACTTGGTTTCCTCTCTAAATTATTAGCATCCTCGTTCTCATAATCGACATCTCTAGTAGGAGTATTTGAAACAAGAATGGAAAATCTGTAGCAACAAAACTTACTCTGTAGGTGGCCATTTTAGACAATCTTGGTCTCAAGGTTGATGTCACTTGGCAATAGAAAAAAACACAACGCCAAAGCATATGCAGACCACTTTGCCTAGCCACCACCACCCCCAAATTACGAAAATCCCTAATTTCATGTAATAAAATGAGATCTGGTTTACGAATCGTTTTGAGAAATTGAGAAATTGGGTATAGGGTGTTTTGACTAAAATTTAGGGATTTGAGAAATTAGGGGTTTTGATTTTGAAGGGATGTCATAAAAGAAGAGTTGAAGAGTGGTTGATTTGTGGTGGTGGTGGCGGTGGCTCGCCGGAGGTGGTGGTGGTTCGCCGGAGAAGGAGAAGATGAAGATGGAGGAAGAAGATGGAGAGTGATTGATTATGTTTGTGTTTTGTTCAATTTGGTCCCTTATGTTTTTTATTAGTTTCAATTTGGTCCTTCATTGGACATGTCATTTAATGAAGACACATCAGCTTGGACAATTAGGACGCCACGTCAGCAGTTAACTGCCAGCGTGGCGTCCGTTAAGTTCAAGGATGAAAAATTACAAAAAAGGACCAAATTAACACAAAAATGAAACATGAGGGACCAAAACGAGAAAAAAAAAAGATAAAAGACCAAAACGAAATCAAGGCCAAAGATAAAGGACCAAAACAGTAATTTAGCCATAATAAAATTAATTACTTGCTCACTACAATAGACCAAAACACAAAAGTGAGCAACACAATTATCTTTTGAATTGGTTGTTGAAACATGTTCTTTTTGTCAATTTATGGCAATATAGAAAGGTGGTGAGAGGTCAAAAATATTAAACTAACATGTCGCACCGTCTACTTGGGGTTACTAATATGCAACCATAGAACTACGTATATCTACGGTTTGACGACGGTTTGAAAGTTGTAATGTTGTTGAACATGTTCCATAACTATTAGTAACCCCAAGTAGACGGTGCTGACATGTTAGTTTAATATTTTTGACCTCTCACCACCTTTCTATATTGCCATAAATTGACAAAAAGAACATGTTTCAACAACTTTTATGAGGTTTGCCTTAGTTTTGGAACATGTGCAACAACATTACCACTTCAAACCGTCGTCACACCTTAGCTCTACGTATCTCTATTATTGCATATTGAGCCTATTCTAATTCTTTTTTTACACAACCCCTATTAATTCTTTGAAACGGTAACAACACAAAAATTTGACCTCTCGCCACCTTTCTATATCGCAATAAATTGACAATAGCAATAGAAATATATCGATCTACAAATGAGACTTTAGCAATCGGTTTTGCTAGATAACTGATTCTCTTTCTGTGGCGTTTTTGCGGAGCCACTTGCGGACAGGGGGTGGCCATGGCCACCCCATTTAAAAAAATAATAATTTTTGGCGTTTCTTTGTCGCCGATACGAGCACAGAGTACTCTGGTTCTCAATAGTGATTAACTCTGATACTCTTTGCTGCCACATCATCACTTTTCCCCGTTTCGGCGTCGTTTTCCTCCGACGACTCATTTACTATATCATCTACCTCTTTCTCCTTCTCTGCTTCACTCTTTCTACTAGTTTCAAAGAGTCAAGCGGAGAAGGAGAAAGGCAATCTATCAGAACTGGTTTTCAAAAATAGAACATAATAAATAAAATAATATTGGCGCCACGTGATATTAGGAGTTTTTTTAATAATAGAAAAATAAATACAAGTACAAATACATTTATCTTTTTAAAAGTGTGATAGTAAAAATGTATATTTTTTTGAAAGTATTTATTCACTAAATTTAATTAAAATTTATTTCTCTCCAAAATCTAGCGCATAACATTAAAGGTAGTTGCCATATGGATCAATTAGTGCTTTTTAGAGAGAGGAGGAAAAGTAGAAGACAGTGTGAGGAGACAGAAACAGGGCAATGTTATGTTTATACTAATTTTTTTAGGACAAACAACTGTTGGTCGGCACTCGACCTTCTCGTATTGCAACTAGCGAATCTTTCTTGTGAGAATGAGTTCTGATAACCATAAAATAATGCGAGAGTGAGAAGTAATGTAGAGTTTTTTATTTTTTATTTTTTGGTAAAATAGATGTAGCTTAGGTATTGCAAAACAGAAGGGTAATTTAGTAAAAATGAAAGAATTTAGGTACTGCGGCTGGAGCCAAATATAAGGTTATTTCGGTAAATATGCGTGTAAAAATTAGGTACGGCGGCTAAAGCCAAATATAAGGGTATTTCAGTAAATATGAGTTTAATTTAGGTACTGCGGCTGGACCCAAATTTAGAAACTAAATTATAACTACACCCTCGCTTTTGGTGTGTTGTGCTCCCTGCAGAAGCCCATGATTTCCTCGGTCAGCAGTCCAACAAAAAAAGCAAAAAAGAAATTGGGCTTCAAAGACCAAAAAAAAGAAATGGGGCTTCTGCTACTCACACCCCTACTATTAATACCGCAGCACCCCCCCTGTAATTTAGGGTTTTTTTGTACGCCCACCATCTTTCCATATACCCCCACAAGACTTTTTTGACGAAAATACCCCTAAAAAATTGACCAAAATCGTATATATATCTAACCATAGATATATACGACTTTGATAATTTTGCATCGTATATACGTAAATTAATTTAAATACGTTTAGATTTTAAAAAACAAATCGTATATGCCCCCACCCATAGGTATATACTATTTGTATAGTTTTTCTTTAGACAATAAGATTTGTATTAATTTTTTCAGTTAGGATTTGACTTCTAATGTTGATTAATGGTGTAGATTGCACTGTTTTAGTTAATATCCATATTTTTTTATACTACCATGGGTTTCTTTAAGGCTGAAAATTAGTGATGCAAAAAACAAAAAAAAATTACATAACCATAATAACCAAACAAATGAGTTGTAAAAATTAGTGTTGCGGTATTAATAGTAGGGGTGTGAGTAGCAGAAGCCCCATTTCTTTTTTTGGTCTTTGAAGCCCAATTTCATTTTTTCTTTTTTTGTTGGATTGCGGAAAGAGGTAGATGATATAGTAAATGAGTCGTCAGAGGAAAACGACGCCAAAACGGGGAAAAGTGATGACGTGGCAGCAAAGAGATCCAGAGTTAATCACTATTGAGAACCAGAGTACTCTGTGCTCGTATCGGCGACAAAGAAACGCCAAAAATTATTATTTTTTTAAATGGGGTGGCCATGGCCATCCCCTGTCCGCAAGTGGCTTCGCAGAAACGCCACAGAAAGAACCTTTGGGTTTTAAAACCTGAATAATTAAAAAATGGAGCAAAGAACCCAACAATTACACGTAACCTTTGGGTTTTTTGCGTGCCAGCTACAAATCGTATATGCCCCCACCCATAGGTATATACTATTTGTATAATTTTTCTTTAGATAATAAGATTTGTATTAATTTTATTGCACTAACCTCTCTCTTTCACAATCAAAATAGTAAAGTAGTAACACTAATTGGTTTCCACTTTCCACAAATTGGAATCTGTGGTAAGTGGGACTTAGTGGCCACTTACCACAGATTCATATTTGTGGAAAATGTATGATTTATAATAGTAATTCGCTTCTAAAATTACAGGCTGACCCCAACTCCTCCGACCCAAACTCCTCCTGATATTAGGGCTGAGCCAGTGAGGCAGACGACACCTGACGCGCCTTCCAAAAATGTTGAGAACAAACAACTTGTCATCTATGTTCCGTCAACGGCTGGTGAGAAGTGTGTGTCGCTCATTAATGCGGGGTAAAATATTTATTGTAAAGCGTATGTGAATTTGTATAATGCATTTACCAACTTTTTAATGATTTTATTTTTATCTAGCTTTGCTCTGTAAGTGCCAAATGCGGATATAAATTGTTTTCAATATTAAAACAACTAACCGTGAAGAAGTAATATTTAAACAACTAACCAAGAAGAAGTGCATGTCTGCTTTTGGCACTCTATATCCCTTTGTGTGTCGCCTTAGATGCTTAAAAATATATTTACACCAGTTGTAATCAGACACCGTGCTAAGGTCTTCAAGTATATGAGCATACTTAAGGGAGACGGTTAGTTGTTTACCGAGACATAGAAAGCATCCAAGAAGGTACACTATCACCGCCTTGCACCAAATTTCATCTTTCTTGGCGGTTCTTATCGCATTCTTTAGCTCTTTAATAGTGCCCCAATCATTTTCTTTTACTTTCAAATTCAATCTAAGTTCTCCCCGGAGTTTTGTGATTGAACTTTCTTTGCATTCAGACTCATCAACAGTTGCCCCCTAGTTGGGTAAATCATAAACCCTTTGAATATCTTCGGCACTTATAGGAAGCACCAAATATTCGTTCAACCGGAGCTGACATTCCTCCGGTTCAAAGTTAGTTGACACCCATTTAACAAATTCGCCTGAAATCCTATTCCATTGGCACACTCTCAAAAAAACACCAAAACCAGTAGAGCGTAATAACTCTTTCCTCCGTTGTGTATTGTTATTCATAAAGTTTAAGACATCTTTCAGTTGACACATATGTTTGTGTCTATTATTTTCACAATCTTTCTTCGCCATCCTTACTTATCTAAAAAAACACGCACATTGAAATTAGTATTGAGAGACAAAAAATTAAGCAAGATTTCCACAATCACAGATCAACTTACACAACACATCAGTAGTACGAGAGACAAAAAATTAGATACCTTCAAAGCAATTAAACAATAACATAATCAAACTGTTTGGTTTCCACTTTCCACAAATTGGAATCTGTGGTAAGTGGCCACTAAGCCCCACTTACCACAGATTCCACTTTGTGGTAAGTAGCATCCCTTCCTTCTCGCTGTGAAGACGAAGCTGTGAACACTGCTCCTGCTGTCTCGTTCCTCCCTGTGAAGTTGAAGCTGGTCGTTGAAGCCGTTTTGTTCTACAAGAACGGTGGTGCTTCCTCTTATTCTCTCTGCTGTCTCGTTCTTCATCTTTGAACCCTAAGTGTTTGGTGCTTCCTCTTATTCTCTCATGAAAATCTGTTTGGATGTAAATTTGGGAAGTTGTTTTGGTTATTGGGACCCTTGCATGTGTGTTTAGTGGCTGGTTTTAGTAAATTGGGAGGCAAAATCCGATTAGGAGCGATGAAAGAAAGACATTGTTGCTTTATGATGGAGCTGGTCTCATAGTCTTACCTGAATGCTACTTACCACAAATTGAAATCTGTGGTAAGTGGAGCTTAGTAGCCACTTACCACAGATTCCACAATCACAGATCAACTTACACAGCACATCAGTAGTACGAGAGACAAAAAATTAGACACCTTCAAAGCAATTATACAAGAACATAATCAAACTGTTTGGTTTCCACTTTCCACAAATTGGAATCTGTGGTAAGTGGCCACTAAGCCCCACTTACCACAGATTCCAATTTGTGGTAAGTAGCATCCACTTACCACAAATTGGATGCTACTTACCACAAATTGGAATCTGTGGTAAGTGGCTACTAAGCTCCACTTACCACAGATTTCAATTTGTGGTAAGTAGCATTCAGGTAAGACTATGAGACCAGCTCCATCATAAAGCAACAATGTCTTTCTTCTACTGCTCCTAACTGGATTTTGCCTCCCAATTTACTAAAACCAGCCACTAAACACACATGCAAGGGTCCCAATAACCAAAACAACTTCCCAAGTTTACATCCAAACAGATTTTCATGAGAGAATAAGAGGAAGCACCAAACGCTTAGGGTTCAAAGATGAAGAACGAGACAAAGCGAGAGAATAAGAGGAAGCACCACCGTTCTTGTAGAACAAAAAGCGACTTTCAACGACCGACTTCAACTTCACGGGGAGGAACGAGACGGCGGAGGCGGTGTTCACGGCCGTCTTCCACACAATGAGAAGGAAGGATGCTACTTACCACAAAGTGGAATCATGTGGTAAGTGGGGCTTAGTGGCCACTTTTACACACGATTCCAATTTGTGGAAAGTGGAAACCAAACAGCTTTGATTATGTTCTTATTTAATTGCTTTGAAGGTGTCTAATTTTTTGTCTCTGCTCTCTTGATGTCTTTGTGTAAGTTGATCTGTGATTGTGGAAATCTTGCTTAATTTTTTGTCTCTCAATACTAATTTCAATGTGCGTGTTTTTTTAGATAAGTAAGGATGGCGAAGAAAGATTGTGAAAATAATAGACACAAACATATGTGTCAACTGAAAGATGTCTTCAACTTTATGAATAACAATACACAACGGAGGAAAGAGTTATTACGCTCTACTGGTTTTGGTGCTTTTTTGAGAGTGTGCCAATGGAATAGGATTTCAGGCGAATTTTGTTAAATGGGTGTCAACTAACTTTGAACCGGAGGAATGTCAGCTCCGGTTGAACGAATATTTGGTGCTTCCTATAAGGGCCGAAGATATTCAAAGGTTTTATGATTTACCCAACAAGGGGCAACTGTTGATGAGTCTGAATGCAAATAAAGTTCAATCACAAAACTCCGGAGAGAACTTAGATTGAATTTGAAAGTAAAAGAAATGATTGGTGCACTAATAAAGAGCTGAAGAATGCGATAAGAACCGCCAAGAAAGATGAAATTTGGTGCAAGGCGGTGATAGTGTACCTTCTTGGATGTTTTCTATGTCCCGATAAACAACTAACTGTCTCCCTTAAGTATGCTCATATACTTGAAGACCTTAACACGGTGTCTGATTACAACTGGTGTAAACATATTTTGAAGCATCTAAGGCGACACACAAAGGGATATAGAGTGCCAAAAGCAGACATGCACTTCTTCTTGGTTAGTTGTTTTAATATTACTTCTTCATGGTTAGTTGTTTTAATATTGAAAACAATTTATATCCGCATTTGGCACTTACAGAGCAAAGCTAGATAAAAATAAAATCATTAAAAAGTTAGGTAAATGTGCATTATACAAATTCACATACACTTTACAATAAATACTTTACCCCGCATTAATGAGCGACCCACACTTCTCACCAGCCGTTGAGGGAACATAGATGACAAGTTGTTTGTTCTCACTGGCTCAGCCCTAATATCAGGAGGAGTTGGGGTCAGCCTGTAATTTTAGAAGCGAATTACTATTATGAATCATACATTTTCCACAAATATGAATCTGTGGTAAGTGGCCACTAAGCCCCACTTACCACAGATTCCAATTTGTGGAAAGTGGAAACCAACTAGTGTTACTACTTTACTATTTTGATTGTGAAAGAGAGAGGTTAGTGCAATAAAATTAATACAAATCTTATTGTCTAAAGAAAAATTATACAAATAGTATATACCTATGGGTGGGGGCATATACGATTTGTAGCTGGCACGCAAAAAACCCAAAGGTTACGTGTAATTGTTGGGTTCTTTGCTCCATTTTTTAATTATTCAGGTTTTAAAACCCAAAGGTTCTTTATGTGGCGTTTCTGCGGAGCCACTTGCGGACAGGGGATGGCCATGGCCACCCCATTTAAAAAAATAATAATTTTTGGCGTTTCTTTGTCGCCGATAAAAGAATAGAGTAATCTGGTTCTCAATAGTGATTAACTCTAGAACTCTTTGCTGCCACGTCATCACTTTTCCCCGTTTCGGCATCGTTTTCCTCCGACGACTCATTTACTATATCATCTACCTCTTTCAGCAATCCAACAAAAAAAGAAAAAATGAAATTGGGCTTCAAAGACCAAAAAAAAGAAATGGGGCTTCTGCTACTCACACCCCTACTATTAATACCGCAACACTAATTTTTACAACTCTTTTGTTTGGTTATTATGGTTATGTAATTTTTTTTTTTGTTTTTTGCATCACTAATTTTCAGCCTTAAAGAAACCCATGGTAGTATAAAAAAAATATGGATATTAACTAAAACAGTGCAATCTACACCATTAATCAACATTAGAAGTCAAATCCTAACTGAAAAAATTAATACAAATCTAATTGTCTAAAGAAAAATTATACAAATAGTATATACCTATGGGTGGGGGCATATACGATTTGTTTTTTAAAATCTAAACGTATTTAAATTAATTTACGTATATACGATGCAAAATTATCAAAGTCGTATATATCTATGGTTAGATATATACGATTTTGGTCAATTTTTTAGGGGTATTTTCGTCAAAAAAGTCTTGTGGGGGTATATGGGAAGATGGTGGGGGTACAAAAACCCTAAATTACAGGGGGTGTGCTGAGGTATTAATAGTAGGGGTGTGAGTAGCAGAAACCCAATTTCTTTTTTTTGGTCTTTGAAGCCCAATTTCATTTTTGCTTTTTTTGTTGGACTGCTGACCGAGGAAATCATGGGCTTCTGCAGGGAGCGCAACACACCAAAAGCGAGGGTGTAGTTATAATTTAGTTTCTAAATTTGGGTCCAACCGCAGTACCTAAATTAAACTCATATTTACCGAAATACCCTTATATTTGGCTTTAGCTGCAGTACCTAATTTACACCGATATTTACCGAAATACCCTTATATTTGGCTTCAGCCGCAGTACCTAAATTCTTTCATTTTTACCAAATTACCCTTCTGTTTTGCAATACCTAAGCTACATCTATTTTACCAAAAAATAAAAAATAAAAAACTCTACATTACTTCTCACTCTCGCATTATTTTATGGTTATCAGAACTCATTCTCACAAGAAAGATTCGCTAGTTGCAATACGAGAACGTCGAGTGCCGACCAACAGTTGTTTGTCCTAAAAAAATTAGTATAAACATAACATTGCCCTGTTTCTGTCTCCTCACACTGTCTTCTACTTTTCCTCCTCTCTCTAAAATGCACTAATTGATCCATATGGCAACTACCTTTAATGTTATGCGCTAGTTTTTGGAGAGAAATAATTTTTAATTAAATTTAGTGAATAAATACTTTCAAAAAAATATACATTTTTACTATCACACTTTTAAAAAGATAAATGTATTTGTACTTGTATTTAATTTTCTATTATTAAAAAAACTCCTAATATCACGTGGTGCCAATATTATTTTATTTATTATGTTCTATTTTTGAAAACCGGTTCTGATAGATTGCCTTTCTCCTTCTGCGCTTGAGTCTTTGAAACTAGTAGAAAGAGTGAAGCGGAGAAGGAGAAAGAGGTAGATGATATAGTAAATGAGTCGTCGGAGGAAAACGACGCCGAAACGGGGAAAAGTGATGATGTGGTAGCAAAGAGTTCCAGAGTTAATCACTATTGAGAACCAGAGTACTCTGTGCTCGTATCGGCGACAAAGAAACGCCAAAAATTATTATTTTTTTAAATGGGGTGGCCATGGCCCCACCCCCTGTCCGCAAGTGGCTCCGCAAAAACGCCACAGAAAGAGAATCGGTTATCTAGCAAAACCGATTGCTAAAGTCTCATTTGTAGATCGATATATTTCTATTGCTATTGTCAATTTATTGCGATATAGAAAGGGGTGAGAGGTTAAATTTTTGTGTTGTTACCGTTACAAAGAATTAATTGGGGCTGTGTCAAAAAAGAATTAGAAGAGGCTCAATATGCAATAATAGAGATACGTAGAGCTAAGGTGTGACGACAATTTGAAGTGGTAATGTTGTTGCACATGTTCCAAAACTAAGGCAAGCCTCATAAAAGTTGTTGGAACATGTTCTTTTTGTCAATTTATGGCAATATAGAAAGGTGGTGAGAGGTCAAAAATATTAAACTAACATGTCAGCACCGTCTTCAATCACAAAGGTTGGGTTACCATCACTTCTTAATTTAAATTGGCTTAAGTCCCATTCCCCTCAATGTTTCACAGATTAATTTATTCCCTAGAGGTTTTTCAGAAGATTGATTAGAATCACTTCTGATTTCAGATAAATTAATGATATAATTCTTCTCGTTTATCAGTAGCTACTTTACGCAATATTGACCAAGACGTCTCTTTGTCAATCAATTTCATATATCACAAAGTCTTGAGTAATAAACTCAATCTCATATATAATCAAGCTTTGAGTAATAACCATCTATTAGGTAATTATACAAGTCTACTTAGATAATTTCTAAGTGACAACCATTCACAAATAAATCCACTTTTAGATTTATTCTCTTTTGAATCAAACTTTGCTATCATCATAGTATCATGGATATTCACTATACATAGTAATATACCCAATGATGCCTCTATAGATAATTGTATATAAATGCTTGGATAATTCCAAGCCACATCACTTTCAAATCATACTTATACGTGCAGGTCTGGTTAGATGATTTCTAAGCGACAACAATTCCATAAAATATTTACAGAATCTCACAAGTATGTTAATGATGTCTCATACATTCAAATATAGTCCAAAATTATGAGAAATATGATATTTCTTCGCAAAATTAATCTTTCAAAAGATTAGACTCATAAATTCAAATATTTCAAAATATGGATATCACATATATCCAAACAAAATTATCATATGTGATAATTATCAACGTCATTTTTTAATCTAAAAGACTATTAGATTCAATAACTTTGAACAAGTCAACAAGTGATATCATTTTCTATCTTATAGGGAATCAAAATTTTCTTGCTCTAAAACAAGACACTTTTATGATCTTTCTTAATCTAACAAAAGGTGTAAAACAAAGACACCAAGAATCCCAAATTTGTGACTCTAAAATTATTTGTTGAATCTCTTAACATGGGGATCATGTGAATGCAAACAAATATAAAAAGTATTCAACACACTGACAACTACTTTTGTATATCATTGGTGAAAACCACATCAAGTAATTATATTCCTCAAGTTTCAATAGTTGCCTAAAGTAAAGTCGACAATTTCAAAAACTTTCAATATAATAATATAATATTTGTAAAATAAAACTTATAATCTCTCGGCATGGCAACAAAACCCGAACCCGTGGGCACCCACCCGCCCCGACCTGAGTTTGACGGGGAATACCCGCTTTGACCGGGGGAGGGGACGGGTTCGGAGATGTCGATACCCACCCCGACCCCGCCCGAAACCCGTTCAACAACACATTAACTATTTATTTAATTTTATTTTATGCAAATATATTCATTGATTTTGTTTCATAATTTTGTTTATTTTAAGTTTTGATCTATTTTGAAAAGAAAATTCTATTTTAATATTTTTAACTTTATTTTATCATTGTATAATAGATATTATTTTATTAAATTAATTATCGTAAATATAATTTTTTTTTTTTTGCGTAAGTTAGTGACGAAACAGATGCGCGAAACCCGACTTCGGCGACGAGGATGGGGATATAAAACCCGACCGCTAGAGGTAGGCGGGGGCGGGGATCTGGCAACCCGCCCGACCTACCCAGTTGCCATGCCTAATAATCTCACGGTATAAAACTGATCATGTATATATCTACTAGAGTGTCATTTAGTTTCTATAAAATAGGACTTCATTTAGAACCGTATAAAACAAGGTCATGAGCATCATATTATAATATGGGCAACTAATCCATGACAATAAAATACTTATCCAGATAACCAGCATTACTCATCATGAAGTTCAACATATACTGTGTTGGAAATAAGTCTAAAATGAATTGACAAAAAACAAATCGAATTATTCAATCGGAACAGTTAATACGGCAACATATGATTTCTCCTTTTCAAGTCACATAGGAAAAGAATAAAGACAACAAAAAGTGCCAATGGAAAACACGGAAGAGACAAATAACGTGAAATGAAAGAACCTGGTTACATTGCCATTTAATTAAGGAAGATAAATCCTTAAGATTGTTGTTGATGGAAGCACCGGTATCATTGTTGTTGTTGTTGGTTGCGTCAACCATAGAGATAAATTCTTCAGATTGTAGTAATATGCGCTTTGAAAACAAAGAATAACAATGATGAGCACTCTTAACGCGAGCACGTTAGCAGAAAAATAAGCGTAGCGTCTGGTGATTTGTCGAAGAATTTATCCGCCCTGCGGCGCAAATTCCCAGATACAACCTGGCCAATGCAATCGCAATCGCGAAAACGAAGAAATCGAACTAACAAAAATGAATATTTTATTCGGATAGGAGATGAACCCAAGAATATTTAATTGGAAGAAATAAAATATATTTTTTTCTTCGGATGTGCTAACACTCATGCACGTCTTTTTCATCTTTGCTCCAAAACTCTTTCTTTTTATATTTATCCAAAACTAACGTTCATTCCGTTAGCTATACATAATAAAGATATATTATGATCATAAAGGATATCAAAAGAAACGCATGCATATATATTGTTATTATAATAATAACAAAACAAAACAAAACAAAACGTATATATATGGTAAATATGATAAACCAAACGCATAACTGAATATATATATTAAAACCAACTTTATGCATATAACTAACAACAATGTTATTTGAACATTTTTGTTAGACAAAAGTAGACAAACACCAACTTACAACACCAATTAACCAAGTTTTTAGCACCATTTAATGCCTGCTTTTTCACGCTTTTGCGCGTATAAAAACTTGGTTAATTGATTACTTGGTTAAATGGTCTAAAAACTTAGTTAATTGGTGTTGTAAGTTGGTGTTTGTCTACTTTTGTCTAACAAAAAATGTCCAAATATCATTTTTGTATAACTAACCATAAAATTAAGAGAAAACGGAACAAGTGACAAAAACAATCCCCACTAATGGCAAGTAAGTGGAAAAACATATCAAAATTTTTGGATAGGCTCAAGTAGTCCAAAATAATCGGTAAATAAAATTTTGGTATGTCCAAAGTCAAGCAAGGGACTTCCAACTTTAAAAATATCTCTTAAAATAAATAAAATCACAACAAATGGTTCATCCCAGTTAATTGTTGGATCGTGTAGTCTCTGCGTGGTTGAATAATCCCATTTTTAGTCTTACAGGGTTCCTAAACCTTCATTCAATCTAATAATTTTACTTTTTATTCCTTTGTTATTTTATTTGCTTCTGATTGGAGAAAAGGAATTAGGGAAGATGAAGGTTGTGTTTTCTTAAAAGTGGAAAAACCCTAATTTGTTTTAAAATATTAAAATAAAATTGAAGAATCCAACTTGTAAAAGAATATCCTAAAATCTAATGCGGCTTGGCGGTAACTCCCGCCCATGCTCGCAAGTTTTTTTTATTTTTTTGTTTTTTTCTTTTATTTTTTTTTTGTTTTGTCTTTTCTTCTTCTTTTTTTTTCTTCTGTTTTTGTCACTTTTTTTTTTCCCTTTTTTATCATTTATATTTTAATGTTTAGTCTTTTTTTTAATATATTTTTGTGTAAATCAAGGTATCCTCCACAATTCTACCAATATACCCTTTATTTTGTCTCACTTGTTACTCAATATATCCCCACTATATATTTTTGATCGACATACCCTTGACAAATTTTTTTCTCTAACACTCTTTCTTTTTATTATTATCAAAATGTACTCTCGCATTTGTCTGCATTCTGCTTACTAATATACCCCCACTCTATCCGAGAACTATTAATACACAATCGTTGACTTCCCCACTCTTGCTTTTTTCTTCTCTTATATTTTAAGGAGTGATTTACTGTCTCGAAAATTTTTAGATACTTAAATATGTAAATTTTGTTCTTCAATAATCGATTCGGTAAAAAAAATTCATTTTGGTCATTTTGCACCAACGGGTATTAAATCTTTTCTTTAATTGTTTTTTTATTTTTATCTTTCTTTAATATTCGAAGTACATGTGTAGTGTTCTTTGCATTGACTCCGTATGGGAATTTCAGCCACATTTACAATAGAACTTTCATCATCTTCTTTCAACGAGACATACAGTGACATTTACAATAAAACCTCCATATTCTTTTTCAACTTTGTATAACTGCTCTTATGGAGAACGTGTGACGCTGGGTCGGGGTTTGGTGAACCAACTGGTCACTCCTCTAGGGCTTGGTGCTACTCCCGCCAATGCTCGCAATTTTTTTTTCTTCTTTCCTTTTTTTTTGTTTTGCCTTTTTTTTTTTTTTTTTTTTTCTGTTTTTGGTCACTTTTTTTTTCCCTTTTTTATCTTTTATATTTTAATGTTTAGTCATTTTTTTTGATATATTTTTGTGTAAATCAAGGCATCCTCCACAATTTACCAATATACTCCTCATTTTGTACCACTGTTTACCAATATACCCCAATTATATATTTTTGGACCGACATACCCTTGACAATTTTTTTTTCTCCAACACTCTTTCTTTTTATTATTATTATTATCAAAATGTACCCCGTATTTTGTACCCCACTGTTTACCAATATACCCCACTCTATCCGAGAACTATTAATACACAATCGTTGACTTCCCCCCACTCTTCAGTTTTTTTTTCTCTTATATTTTAAGGAGTGATTTATCATCTCAAAAATTTTAGATACTTAAATATGTAAATTTTGTTCTTCAATAATCGATCCCGCATTTTGTACTTACTCGTTTACTAATATACTCCCACTCTATCCGAGAACTATTAATACACAATCGTTGACTTCCCCCCACTCTTCAGTTTTTTTCTTCTCTTATATTTTAAGGAGTGATTTATTGTCTCGAAATTTTTTAGATACTTAAATATATAAATTTTGTTCTTCAATAATCGATTCGGTAAAAAAAATTCATTTTGGTCATTTTGCACCAACGGGTATTAAATCTTTTCTTTAATTGGTTTTTTTATTTTTATCTTTCTTTAATATTCGAGTACATGCAGTGTTGCTGCATTGACTCCGTGTGGGAGTTTCGGCCACATTTACAATAGAACTTTCATCATCTTCTTTCTTTAATATTCGAGTACATGCAGGGTTGCTGCATTGACTCCGTATGGGAATTTCATCCACATTTACAATAGAACTTTCATCATCTTCTTTCAACGAGACATACAGTGACATTTACAATAAAACCTCCATATTCTTTTTCAACTTTCTATAACTGCTACTATGGAGAACGTGTGACGCTGGGTCGGGGTTTGGTGAACCAACTGGTCGCTCCTCTGGGGCTTGGCGCTACTCCCGCCGATGCTCGCAATTTTTTTTTTCTTCTTTCCTTTTTTTTTCTGTTTTGTCTTTTATTTTATTTTTTTCCTGTTTTTGGTCACTTTTTTTCCCCTTTTTTTTTATCTTTTATATTTTAATGTTTAGTCATTTTTTTTGATATATTTTTGTGTAAATCAAGGTATCCTCCACAATTTACCAATATACCCCTCATTTTGTACCATTGTTTACCAATATACCCACTATATATTTTTGGACCGACATACCCTTGACAAATTTTTTTCTCAACACTCTTTCTTTTTATTATTATCAAAATGTACCACGATTTTGTACTTAATTGCTTACCAATATACCACCACTCTATCAGAGAACTATTAATACACAATCGTTGACTTCCCCACTCTTGATTTTTTCTTCTCTTATATTTTAAGGAGTGATTTATCATCTCGAAAATTTTTAGATACTTAAATATGTAAATTTTGTTCTTCAATAATCGATTCGGTAAAAAAATTCATTTTGGTCATTTTGCACCAACGGGTATTAAATCTTTTCTTTAATTGGTTTTTATTTTTATCTTTCTTTAATATTCGAAAGTACATGCAGTGTTCTTTGCATTGACTCGTGTGGAGTGTTTTGACCACATTTACAATAGAACCTTCATCAACTTTGTATAATCGCTCCTATTTTATCATGAGTTTTCTCAACTACGACGATACCCGAAGTCTTCACTTTTTCATTGTATTGTTATTTTTTTTTCAATAAACAATTTCATTTAAAGGAAGCAAGAGTGCTTCATCCTTCTAATGATGAAAAAAAAAAAATCTATGGGCGATGTTCAATTTTTCTTTCTTATTATGGGTTCATTTTTTTATTTGTATTTAATGAATGTTGATAATTATTAAAGTTCTTTAGACTTTTTCTTCTTATTTTATCTACAAAGGATGTTCAATTTAAATGTCTTTATTAAAGTTCCTTTCAAATTTATAATATTTGTTATTTAATTAATATTTATAATTTAATTTTTTATTCACAGCTTATTAGATTTGATATTTTGCAAAGTAACATCATTTTCCTAATGGCGAAACTACTTATTAGATTTTATATCACGCTTAATGTTTCAATGTTGACCAAGACAAAATTTTCTTTCAAGACGATGCGATATTATTCTTTCGAAAAAAATTAATTACTCGATTATACGATGAAATTTAACGAACCTCGCGATATTAACGAACCCATTTATTACACCATTAATATTATTTATGTATTAACTCCGCCCGGAGGATTTTTGATATTGAAAACTAGTTAAGATAAAGACTAAATGTGATCTTTTAAATTAAATTAACAGACTCTATTGTAATTCTGTCTATTCTAAATAAATAATTAACGAGAATGAAATTGAGAAGATTTATGCGTTTGTTTTTGTGTAGCATTATTAATAATTAAAAAATCTTGGAATTGGAAATTCTTAATTCCTAATCTTCTTTCTTTAGTTTTTCCTCCCTTTTTCGCTGTACGTTTCTTTATTTAATACATGTGATTATGACGTGAGGTGTTTTTTTATGAACAGAAAGCTACATATACATCCATATCAACAGAAAAAGAAAGCTCGATGTACATGAAAGGAACCTCAGTCATTGTCTCATAGCAATGCTCGAGACTGCAGGCACATGGTAGGGTCTTAATATCCAATATATACTAGTACTAAATAGACGCCTTCCTTAGGTATGTACATACTATTCTGCTTCATACAAATATCACAAATAGTAGATACTTGAGTCTTTACTATTTGGTTTTTGGCTTTGCTTTCTAGTTGGTGTGTATGAAAAAATGTTTGTTGGGAGATGTCAACAACTTCTTAAATAGATCTCTGATATCTAAAAGAATTAGACTCTTCAGTTGTCATAGAGGATAACTTAGTTTAAAAAAAAATTACTATTTCTTCCCGAAACACCATTGATCATTATTCCATCGGTAGTAGTGTAACAGTTATTTTTTAAATCGTGTATCATCTGCGCACAACTACAGAGACTAATCTCTCGAGTCGAATAGGACTATAATGAACGACAAAGTTGTCACTCAAGAATGCTGCATTTTCATTGCTAGATTTGAACCGAAAACCTTAGTGAAGTTGGAAGAGACTCAAACCAACTCATCTAACCACTCTTGGTTATTCCCTACCATGGATTCTTAGGTAGTGGCCATCGGATGATTGGAGGGATAATGCTACGGACGATGGATTCGGCAGATTCTTGTGTTTTCGACGCACACCCGAGATAAGTTCAATCAAACCTTGGAAGCTCTCATGTTTCTCAAACATTTCTCGAACGTCTTTGTCTTTCTTGATAGGCACTAGGCACATCCGAATACGATTACGTGGGCCGCTACAGATGTAGGGGGAGCGACAAACGATACTAGTGATTTCTTGCTCCACACCATCTAGGTGCACATTTTCTGTTAGTTTTTCTTTCAATTCGGCGAATGTGATGTTGTTCTTAAGCCTGAAATGTTTAGAGTTACGACCATGAAACAACACACGATGTTGTTGCCTGGACTGGACAGTCATGTGATAGTCAACTTTACAGGTGTGCGTAATGAGTCTTTCCGGTATGGGTTGTTGTGGTGCGGGTGGTCTTTGTTGAAGAAGATGAATGATTTCTTCTAGAAGTGTTGTTGTGTCCACGTCATACTCTCTAAGATTTGTCGCCCCATGGGAAATGTACCATGATATTCCATCATTGTGCGGACGTCGTCGTCGCTGCGGATCTCCATAATTGAAAAATAGCCGATCCGTCATTTGCTATGGTCCTGCATTTCCATATGGTCGAATGGCACCAAAGGATAGAGTAAAATTGCAATATCGACTTCTCCAAGAGATACCAATGGAACCACAAGATTTGATCGCCATGCACGTAATCACCATGCGGGGACATCATGATGTCGATTGGGCTCGATATCACAGTGGCTGGATCGACTTATGGAATGATAGACAAAATCGGTGTGTTGTGTTGGTCAACCGCGTGCTATGGAACACCAAAGCGATCCGATAGATACATGCGCCGGTTTTTCGAGAATTCAAGGCCATACATTTCTGTCGACCAACAGCTAAGGGATCCTCGTGCTGCTGGTGTTGTGGCTGATGTGGATGAAGAAGATGAAGAACAGGTACCACCTCCCCCAAGAACTCAAACT
Organism: Oxytropis ochrocephala; assembly: GCA_020916435.1. Taxonomy (NCBI): domain Eukaryota; kingdom Viridiplantae; phylum Streptophyta; class Magnoliopsida; order Fabales; family Fabaceae; genus Oxytropis; species Oxytropis ochrocephala. The sequence continues at coordinate 94,804,075 of CM037091.1, forward strand.
GAACGTCGAGAACGTGAATCGTGTCGTTATCGACGTCCGACACTGGTGAAGACAGAACCAAACAAAGAATCGGGAGACAGATGAATATGTGCCCCACCACCACTCTATCTCACACACACCAACATCTCAGGACTACCGGTCAGTAGAACATACCTATCGACATTCTACGGCTGATAGTGACCCTGATATGTTCTATAATCTGTTTGGTTTCCACGTCGGTACACCCGAATCTGCGATTCATGCTCGTAGCCTTCAAGAGAGAGCTGCGGCATAGTTCTTCATCGTTGCCCCAACTTTTTCCATACCCACCTCCCCGAGGCCTGGTCGTGCTAGTTTTTCATCGGTGCCGAATATTTTCCATACCCACTCCCCGAGGCCACCGTGCTAGTTTTTCATCAGTGCCCCAATATTTTCCAGACCCACCTCCCCCTGCCTCTACTGAGGAAGAACCGGAACAACCACAACCGCGTCAACGTCCACAGCGTAATCCCCGTCCTAGATGGTGTGGAACTGGGTCTCATCTTTTTCGTTAATATTTTACTTTAATGTAATATTATTTTGAGAAGTTGTATCAATACTTAAATATATAAATGTTGTTCCAATTTTTAAAATCTTCATTTTTTACCGTAATTATTACCGTAATTACTTTATAATTTTTTTGATAATTATTCTAATTAGTTAAATTAATTATTGTATTTAAATTAAATTAATTTACATTTTAATCAAATTTAATATAAGAAATGAAAAAAATAAAAAAAACGTGTGGAGAACTAGTGGTGGTGGGGGGAAAGTTCTCCACACCAAATTAAAAAAAATTGCAAACTTCATGTGGAGAACTCGGTTTGGGTGAGGGCGAGTTCACCACTACAAAAAAAAGTGGGTTAGTTTGGTATTTAATCTAAAAGGTGGGTTGTTTAGGGAAAACTCAAGTCTCATATTGGCTATAGATATGATCTCAAAAGAGAATATAATTAGGAGGCATCCCTCACCTTATAAGTTGGTTTTGTGGAGTTGAGTTAGGTCTAAACCACTTTCTAATATGGTATCAGAGCCTATCTGTTATGGAGTAAAAGTTCTATTATTATTTACACCACCCGTCAAAAATCAATTCATTGGGCTTACGTACAAGTGGAAGACCCATTAGCATAGTGAGATCCACTCACCAACGGTCAAGATCTGAGCATGAGATCAGACGGCCTCAGACAACACCAATCATCACCCTTTGACTCTATAAATACAACTATCAATATAGTGAGAAGGTAAGCATTTATTACCCATTAATACTTGCAATTAACTCTCCAACGTCTGACTTTAGCATCTGAGTGGCTTTGCAGGTACACCCCACTTCGGTTCGGATCATCAACATCGTACGTAACCATTATTGATCAAACCCCATCTCCTACCTACTGTCTAGGATCGACTGACCCATAGACACGGTACAAAACATTATCCTAGATCATTGGGGCCACCCACCATTATTATCCACACACCAAGCCCAATAATGCTGGGCTTGAGGGGGTGTATTAGAATAAACTTAAGTCCTACATTGACTAGAGATATGGTCTCAAAAAAGTTTATAAGTGCAAGGCATCTCCCATCTTAAAAGCCGATTTTATGGGGTTGAGTTAGACCTAAATCACTTCTTAAGAATACTAGTATAATTCACCCGTGCCAGCACGGGTCGACATTCACTCGTAACATAAAAATTGACAATTTTGTTACGAATTAAAAAAACAAAAGCTGTATATTTAAACCCATTGTATGAGATATTAAATACCTTGGGCACTATCTAAAATTAAGCTATTATGTTCTATACATATATTTCTAAAGGAGGGCGAGAAAATGATTATAAAGTAAATGCAAAAAAACTTTGGACCTAAGTGCCCCCATTTTTTTCCTCAACTCATATGAAGCAAACTATTTTTTTTTTGTCATGGAAATGGTAGTCGTTATTTTGATAGGAATTTTTTTTTTGAGTTCAGTTTGTAATTGTAGGATGGTACCTATCAAAAACTATACTGTGCAAATATTTTTGTATTATGCGTCAAATAATATAAGTTAGTTGTGGTCATTCAACCAAAAAATAAATACTATAAGGTGAAATGGTTACAAAACGCACATAGAACAATGAGAATAAACAAACATAAATTTGTGGAAGTGATTCGAGATGACCATGAAGTGAATAATTTAAGAATTAAAAATTAAAAATCTAATAAATTGGATAAAATATAATAGTTTGACTAAAAAAATCAGTTTTTACAGTACGTACAATGTAGGTGTAGGAGCCTCTGTAACGAAATCATTGAAAGATGAATAAAAAATGTAAAAGTACTTACGTTAATATTCTGTAAGGTATGGTAATTGTAATTTCTAATAGGGATAACTTCCAAAATTAGAATCCCACAATTTAATTGAATGTGAGCCGTCTCGATTTTATGGGGTTGAGGGGCCACCCACCATTATTATCCACACACCAAGCCCAATAATGTTGGGCTTGAGGGGGTGTATTAGAAAAAACTTAAGTCCTACATTGACTAGAGATATGGTCTCAAAAGAGTTTATAAGTCAAGAGCATCTCTCTCCTTACAAGCCCAATTTTATGGGGTTGAGTTAGACCTAAGTCACTTCTTAAGAATATTTATATTTTGTGTGTAAAAAAAGAATTTATATCTTTCTGGAGAATTATTTGTTCCCAGTATTTAGTTATAAGTAAACTTTAAAATATCTAAATAATTACAGACATGACCATTTTTTATTTTGGCAAAAGACATGACCATTTTTAAAAGCCTAGGATTAATAATATTCTTTTTGAAAGGGATAATAAAATACCTAATTGATTTGGTATGGTAGGGTTGTATGCTTCAAAAGAAAATTGTAGGGTTGTATAAATTTGAGTCCCCAACATTATTTATATTTCAAAATGATCACTAAAATTATAAAACATCGTGATCGCCGATATGGATAAACCTGGAGCACTAGAAATACTCCAATCCAAACTAATCAAAATGGGGTTTTATTTTTTATAATCCCGCCAAATATTTTTCTTCCCATTTTAGCCCTATATATTTGGCAAAACGGATTTATCTAATAAAGAGATAAATTTACTTTGTATAAATGAATAACAGATTTATCTAATAAAGAGATACAGTCGTTTTTCATTTATACAGGATTTACCTCTTTATTAGATAAATATGTTATGAAATTTTTAACTACAAACTTATCTAATAAAGAGATAAATTCGTTTTGTATAAAAACAAATAAATAAAATTCAGCATTTAATTACAATTTTAAGACAAATAAATCTAAAATATATCATATTATATAAAACTTAAAGCGCTAAATATTACATCAATCTCGATCAGAATTAATTAGCTGCTAAGTCTACAACTACTGGTGAATAAGTCGGGGGTTTGGACACCAGAGCTAAAAACCCCCATAGTAGGATACGCCCTAAATGAGGATTCAACCATGTAGTAATCTCATCAGATAAAAAACGCTCCCACTTAATAAATGTCATTATGTCCTTATATATGAATACCAACTGAAGGGCAAACCATGATTAACGCTTTGTAATTCTAAATATAGTTTAGAATATTGTTAATGGAGAGAATAATAAATTAATACGACCTTTGTCAAAAAAATAAATTTATAATTTTAGCTAAATGAAATTGGTAGATTTGCAAATGACAGTGTATGCAAGCTTCTAGTGGGGAATAAATGTGATCTAGTTGAAAATAAGGTTGTTGACACACATACTGCTAAGTCATGAAAATAAGGTTCTATTGTTTCTACTTGAGGAGTTTAGTATTATCTATTAGTTAGTAGACTTCATACATGCCTGCTTTTACATGTTTAAAATTCGACAAAATGTTTGTACTCTAAATCATGTGCAAGTTACCTTCAATACCTATCTTGTTTGTTTCCTATTTTTTTTTTTCAAAGAACCATGTTTATCTTTGATTTGTGTGTTTTGACATTTATATTAACGATTAATAATAGCTGCTGGAAGGTCACAATTCAGTGCTTCGGGAGATCACAATGACAATACCCAAATGGCTCACATTTCTAGAGTTGTGGATTGTTTGGTTGCTATGTGCTTGAAAGTTGTAATTGCAATATGATATAAAAGGTTTGTGCACTGAAGAAATTAATCTCAAAAAAGATGAGGAATATTTCAAACGAATTTTCTATTGGAATGCAACACAATGCAAGAACATTTGAGTTACTTCATAAATAAAATCTTGTTCTCATTGATTTCTCTGGTTTCAGATGTTATCAATGAAATTGGCAGCAGTTAACCCAATAGTTGATTTCAACCTTGACAGCATATTGGCCACAGAAGTATGTTTTCCTCTTTTCTTGAAATATATATATATATATATATATATATATATATATATATATATATATATATATATATATATATAAACTTATTCGTTTGTCTTTGGCTTGGGGTTAATGCAAACTACATTAACTCTCAGTTATTGAACATCTTGTTTTAATATTTTAGGTATTTGTATCTTGTTATAATAGTATTAATTTTGGCACTTTTGCTGATAAAATTTGATTGGGCCAAGTACCATAGAAGATAGTGTGTTGGTAATGGTATGAGATCACTTGGGAGTATGAAATCAGTTTTAGTTGTTTCAATTTTCAAATCTGAAGTAACATCTATGATCAGTTTTTCTGGTAAAATTTGATTGGGCCAAGTACCATAGAAGATATGTGTATAATTTTTTTATATTCATTTTTGTTCATCAATGGAGCATTTTTTGTAGCTGGAGTTGTAATTTTGTTGGTTTGTTATTTATAGGTGGCCAAACAAAAGGATAGTGTTTCTTGTGGCTATTATGTAATGATAAATATGATGACTATTGTCTCCGGAACTATCACCAACAATTGGAAAAAGGTAATTGAGTTTTCAACTTTTAAGACTATTACTAGATAATTATTATTGAGTACGTATTAGATTAAGTCATGGTTCTTATATATTTATCTTTTATTGTTTTAGGTATTCAATTCAACTGATCTGTTCTCATCTGAAGAATTGAATGACATTAGACAAGTTTGGGCTGAATTCTTTTTAAGATTGTATGAGGACGAGCGTAAGCCGATTGAAAAGGAAGAAAGAAGAAACTTAAGTGAATGTGTAGTTCATTATCGTACATTTTGGAATATATTATTAGAATATCAAGAATTTATTTACTTGTTTTTTTTTGAATCGATGGAAGTGTAGTATTAACATATATTTTGGTATGAAATCTATCAGTTTAACTCTATATATTTAAGTAAAGTAGTTTAATTACCGTGTTTGTATGTGTTCCTCTTGCCTAGCTGAAATTGTAATACTTTAATTACTTTTAAGCATGTGCATGAAATTATTGTGTATGAAGGGTCAATCAAAAAAATAATTAAAACAAAAAAAAAAGTACTTTTAAAGTCGGATATTCTTTTTATACGGCCTTATATCCGACTTAAAATAAGACTTTTAAAGTCGGATATCCTTCTTAATCCGACTTTAAACGTGTTCCAGAGATATCATAACACGTTACAATAAAACTTTTCAAGTCGGATTATTGAATTTATCCGACTTTAAAACCGTCTTTTAAAGTCGGATGTCCATCCGACTTTAAAATTTTCTGACTTTCTAAGTCGCCTTAATAGAAGTCGGATGCACATCCGACTTTGAATGTCCAAAATATCCGACTTTAAATCCTCTTTTTTTACTAGTGTAGGGACCAAATTGGGCATTGAATATTCTCAAGTGAAGACAATCCACATGGTGTAACTTTGGTAATTTTTAAGGGGGTTTTATTTTTGGTACCCCCCTCAAAATAAGGTAATTCCGGTTCAAAAAAAAATTAAAATTTCGGAATTACCTCTAAAAAGGTAATTCCTGTTCATAAATCATGAAAAATTTCGAATTACCTCTAAAAAAGTAATTCAAAATTTTAATTTTTTTTTTTAAAAGTTTATATTTTGGTCTTAAAATTTAAACGCGCTTTTATTGGAAATATGATACTTAACGATTTACGATTTAATAATAATACGTCAAAATATATAAAATGACCAACATAAAATAGAGTACAAATACAATTATGGGTCCAAAATGTCTAAAAATGACAAAATAAGCACGTGAAGTAGGTGAACAGGCGACATCTAGAGCATCCCGGCCAATCCAGACGGAGGCGGTGCGTATATATACGATTTGTTTTAATTTTTATTACTAAAAGGCTACTAAAAATAGTCAAAACTACTCTAAAAAATATAAAAACACCACTAAAAATCTAACAAAACCAAAATAAGGCTATACAAATTTTTTTAGATTTTTGGAGACTATGAAAAATTAAAAAAATCGTAAAAAATAATGTAAACGATGGAATTTGGGATTTTGAGGCCGTAGTCCCGTAAGAAGTCCCTTTTAAGAGAGTCTTGATTCTTGATTTTTTCGCTTCTAATGGTTGTGGTTTCATTACGATCGTAGTATGTTGTCCAAAACCGATTTTTAGCCTAAATTATTCGTTCGAAATAAAAAAATTGTAATTTTGAATTACTCGTAAATAGGTAATTCCTGTTCATTAAATGTGAACCGGAATTACCTCATTTCTGAGGTAATTCCGAAAATCTTTTCGGAATTAGAGGTAATTCCAAAATTCCAATTTTTTTTTTTAACAAACCATGTAATTTTTGGGAAAAAGTAAGGGTATTTTTGTCCATTTGGAATATTATGGGGGTGTGGTTGATGTTGAGGGGGGTACGAAAAATAAGACCCTTTTTAAGGTGCACAGGTAGTAAATAATGTACTGATTCACTTACATCTATAAATTTTAAAATTAATGGTCTAGACAACTTCTATGTGATGGTTCAAAACTATGGATTTGTGTTGTTTGTTTTTTGGGTTTTTTTTTTGGTACCCCCACCCCATCCTCCACCCCACCCAAAATACCAAAACCCCAAAATGCCTTTTTCAAATTTAATTTTTTTAAAAAAATAAATAAATCGTATATACCCCTTGGAGTGCGTATATATCTGATGGTATTTTTTGTCCAATCGTATATACGTACTCAAAGGATATATACGATGGGTTTTAATTTTTAATAATTTGTTTTAATTTTTATTACTAAAAGGCTACTAAAAATTCGTTAAATAGTCAAAACTACTCCAAAAATTATAAAAACACCACTAAAAATCTAACAAAATCAAAATAAGGCTATACAAATTTTTTCAGATTTTTGGAGACTATGAAAAATTAAAAAAATCGTAAAAATAATAAACGATGGAATTTGGGATTTTGAGGCCAGTAGTCCCGTAAGAAGTCCTTTCTAAGGAGTCTTGATTCTTGATTTTTTCGGATTTAATGGCTGTGGTTTCATTACGATCGGAGTATGTTGTCCAAAAACCGATTTTTTAGCCTATAAATTATACGTTCGACGTATAACATCGTCGCGTTTTAACGAACTACACACAAAACCTATTTTCGTGACTTATATAATTTTTATTTGACTTAAAAAATTTAAAAAAATACAATGGGGTCGATATACACACGAGGGGGTATATATACGACTTATTTTTCCCCATCGTATATACACCTCCCAAGGCGTATATACGATTGAGGTGAGGAGTTTTCCAATCGTATATACGCCTGGGGGTGTATATACGATGCCTAAATGCATAGGGTCGTATATACACCCCCAAGTGTATATATACGATTGGTCAAAAATTTTTAAAAAAATACGTTTTATGAAGGGCGTTTTGGGGTTTTTCGGTGTGGGGGTGGGGTGGGAGGGGATGGGGTGGGGTACCAAAAAAAAACCCTTTTTTTTTTTTTTTTTTTTTGTCAACATTGTTAGGATTAGAAACAGGGTGCCAAAGATTGAAGTTTTGGTTGGGGTTGGTAATGTTTTTTTTATTGCAGTGGCATTTTTTTTTTGGATAAGCATTATAGTGGCATGTGATTGTAGAGCCCTTCCTCGAATGGGATGACGAGGGTTTTGCAATTAGAGTAGTCATACACTTCCTCGGCTTGAATCATACACGCGAACTATCTGAACTGAATTTATTTATATTCATTTTTTACAGGTCTATAGTGATTTGAGTTTACGACTTGTACTATCATCAACTGAGTTCACGATAACTATAGTGAACTTAATTCACTATGGTTGTTTTCAACAAAATAGCATTAGTTAATTGGGTTGACTAGCACTATAGTGAACAAAGTTCACTATAACCATAATGAACTCAGTTCACGATATATTTTTTTTTAAAATAGCATCGTGAAGGCAGTTTGGTAAATGGCTAGAGGAAGGAAATGTGGGTAGCAAAGTAAGGGGTGTAGATAGAAGCCTACTTTTTATTTGTCTTGGATCGGTCCAGTTATTTACTAATAGGTAGTTGTCATGATGAAAGCAAGGGTCCCTTTTTTTACCCCCACCAACATTTTTATTCCCACATTACCCCCTCAGTTTATTTATGAAAGAAAGTTACATAAATTAAAGATAAATCTGCTGTAGAAGAAGAAACGAAATTACATAAATTAAAGATAAATCTGTTGCATAAGTGGATTTGAGGGTTACTGATTCATGAAAAAAAAAGTAGCAAAATGTATTTTTAAAAAAACCAGTTTAATACCTTTAATCTGATTGTTTTTCATTTGCTCCTGAATTTATCTATCAATGGTGGCCAACGTTTTTTGATGCCAATGTGGGGGATTTGGAGAAGAAGAAATGATTTTGTGTGGTAGAATACAATCTCAAATATAGAAGTTTTGTTGCGCTCGCGGTAAATCATATTGTTTTTTTCAATTCTCACACTTTGTTTATCTTGCAGGTGGTAATAGCAACTGAGGGAGGGTGCAAATTGTAAAGCCCAAGCCTCACAATTTGATCCAGCCCAGTGGAGTACTTGTCCTGCCAAACAAAATTGTTTGGTGGGTCTTGCGCACCCGAGACCCGATCCAAATAGAGAAGCGCGGATCTGAAGTGACCCGATGTATATATGTTGGATCAAGAAACCCTAACCGGTTCTTGATCACTCTTTGCGCAGCTTCACTCACTCTCTCACTCTGGTTCTCTGTGTTCTTACTCTCTCTTCTTCTCTCTCACTGGAACCCTAGCTTCGTAGCTCTCACTCTCTGAGTCTTTCACTAAGATCAAAACAATGAACACCAACCTTTGTTGATGTGAGATCTGGGCAACGTGAGTTTGAATCACTCAAACTCACTTACCACTACCTTCGGTGAGTGTCAATCACTTACCCTTTCCTTGATTTTGCGTGTTTTCCAAAAACCCTAATTCTGATCTGTTCAATTCTTGCAAGTACTCGAAGATTGAGGGTGATTCTTACCACACCTAGGTAAAGAATCACGCGTTGAAACCTCTATTTACTTTTCTGCAATTTGAATGTACAAACCCTAATTCCTGTTTACTAGTTCTGTTTGCATGTACCACTGAGATTGTGATCGTGACATAACACTCGTGATTTCACCCTTGAAATCACCCTTCACAGAAGCAACAGTAGAGGTAATCACTTCCTCTAGTTATTCTTCTATAATTCTTTCTTCTTCACTTAAGTGTAGCAAAACCTAATCCTCTGATTTTACTTGTTTGCGAGCACTTGCTGTGATTTGATGCAATTCTTGAGACTTCTTTCTTAGAATATCACCACTTTGTTTAGACATACAAGGTAAATCCCTAACTCATTTGTTCTCTCCTTCTCTCTTTCTTCAATTTGTTTAGTCACAAAACAAAATCTCACCCTTTGTTCCTCTCTTGCTTGCAAGGTACAAATCCACCTGATTGTTCTTTGCAAACTCAAAGTGCAAAGGTTGAAGAAAGATGGAGCTTACGGTTTAGAGTGCAGGGAGTTGTAAAAGTAGAATAGAAAAACTTTATTGAATGTATGATTGTATGTATAAATTTACAAAGGCTATGTGTAATATATATACACTTACACTAGGCACAAACAAACATGTTGGTTGGAGGAGTTAGGTAGAGCTAACAAACTCCAACCAAATAAACCGTATAGGATCCACTTTCTAACACACTTAACCACATGTGATAAATGTTTGTGGTAATTAAGTAGTTAGAACAGTTATTCTATAGGTTATTCCGAGAGTGTTAGTTAAGGTTTTTTTCATTACTAAAACCCAACAAATCATTTGTAGCAGTCACTTGTAGCGACACGTGATACAGGCCATGGACCTTTCTTCTTTCAAAATTTTTTTAACCAAAAAGCAAAATACCATAAAAGAGATCCTTAATTTTTGGACTTTGCACCAAAACTTAGATTTTGAATGTTAATTTAACAACACAACATCCAAAAACTACGTTTCAGGATGTTAATATAGAAAAACACATATACGTGGAAATTATGTTTACCCAAATTTACAAACCAAAACAAAAACGACACTGGCACCTTCTAAAAAACAAGATGTATTTCGGGTGTAAAAGTTGTTCTTGGAGGATAAGGATTGTGTGTTTGTATGCATCAAAAATTGGGGGTGTATGTAACATTAGCCACTGGTTAAACAAGTTGTGGATTACCAGCTCCAGGACCAACAGACCCGTTTACAATTATAGGGTGCCGCTAAGGGCACTGCTTTTCGTACACCCCTCCCTACTTACCACACACCCCAAACCCCCTAAACCGCTAAAATACCCTTCAATTAAAAACATTTCATCTCTCACTCTCCCTCCCAAACACTCTCACACCCCCTCCCAAATCCCTAACTCTCCCTCACTCTCCCTTCGATTTCTCACCCTCACTCTCCCTCTCAATCTTAACTCCACCATTTTTGAAGCTTGAATCTCGCATTCTATGCACCATGTACTCCCTCCCTCACTCTTCTCTCTTTCCATTTCAGTGTTTTAATGGCTTGTTACTGCGTTTTCTTTTTTCTGCAATCTGCGATGCGTTCGGCTATTGCCTCTCGAACACGCTCGGGTAAGGGCAACCAAACCTGTTAAAATGTCTCCAACTAAAATTCAAAAGAGGGGTGTGTTTCAACATATTACACGTTCGGTTGGGATTGGCCGAACCTGTTCGGTTGCCCGCGTCCAAACCATCATAAATTTTAGAAAAAAAATACGGAGCGCTGATTTCATTAATGACCTTTTGGTCATCTCGCTCGGTTATGGGGTGTGTGGTGAGTAGGGAGGGGTGTGGGAAAAACAATGGCCTGCTGCTAATGGCCTCTTTTGTTGTTGTCAATAAATGGTTATGCTTTTGCCCAAAAATAAAATAAATGGTTATGCTTTATTTTTATGATAAAAAAAGAGGTAATAGTCAATTAGGTCTCTGACATTTCGAAAATGTTTAATTTAGTCCCTAACTTTTCACCAGTTTCAATTTAGTCCTCAACATTTTCAAATGAGTATCAATTTAGTCATTAAATTTTCACCAGTATCAATTTAGTCCCCAACATTTTCAAATGAGTATCAATTTAGTCCTTCTGTTAACAACAGTTAGTAATGGAGCTGACGGAAGGACTAAATTTCATACTCATTTGAAAATGTTGGGGACTAAATTGATATTGGTGAAAAGTCAGTGACTAAATTGAATATTTTCGAAATGTCAGGGACATAATTGGATAGTACCTTGTTTTAACTATTATCATTAATTAAATAAGAAAATCCTTTCTAACATAATCTCTGAATTATCTCAATTATTATCACTTTTAGAAATCTTATAAATATTATCCATTTAAAACATTCTAAATACTAATTTTAAACAAATATTTCTAATGTGAAAGAATCAATTAACTATTACTGATACAAAAAAAGAGCATAACAAGAACATTAATTATCTTAGCATGACCCGTCTAATATTTCTAAAAAACAGTAACTTTTCTAGCCATTATAAATAGCCTTAGTTGCTCGATGTTTATTGTTCATCTTCCAACACAACATGACTACCAATATTAACCGTATTTGTTTTATCCTTGCAATTCTTGGCACTGCTTCAAGCGCAATGGCTTCAGGTAGCAAATTTATTAATTTCATATAACTCATTTGTTTGTATTTTCAAGTAAACAAACGGTGTGTCTGGTAGATGAGAGAGAGAAGAGAGAGTGATTTTGAGGTAATAGTCAATTAGGTCCTTGACATTTCGAAAATATTCAATTTAGTCCCTGACTTTTCACCACTCACCAGTATCAATTTAGTCCCCAACATTTTCAAATGAGTATCAATTTAGTCCTTCCGTCAACTCCGTCACTAACTGTTGTTAATGGAAGGACTAAATTGATACTCATTTGAAAATGTTGGGGACTAAATTGATACTGGTGAAAAGTTAGGGACTAAATTGATACTCATTTGAAAATGTTGGGGACTAAATTGATACTGGTGAAAAGTCAGGGACTAAATTGAACATTTTCAAAATGTCAGGGATCTAATTGGCTATTACCTCTAAAAAAAATAGTTAAAGTTGTTTTTTTATAAAAATTGCTGAGTCTATGGATCGTGTATTTGTATGCATCAAACGTTGGGGGTGTATGTAACATCGGTCGCTGGTTAAACAAGATATGGATTACCAACTCCAAACTAACAGGCCCAATTGAACTGATATTGAATTTCAAAGGACTTTTTTTTCTTGACCCAAAAAAAGGGCGATTGCTTTTCCCACACCCCCTCCTACTCTTTTACACCCCTTAACAAATTTTATTCCAAAAATAACCTCGCGTGAAACGCTGTGAGGACGTGTTTTATGACTGTTCGAACGACATTGTTCGAACACGTTCGAACAACATTGTTCGAACACGTTCGAACGACCTTGTTCGAACACGTTCGAACGACCTTGTTCGAACACGTTCGAACGACCTTGTTCGAACACGTTCGAACGACATCATGCGAACGCAATAAAAAGGTGAATGTGGTGTGAGAGTCCATTTTTGTAATAAAATAGGGTGTTCGAACACCCTCATGCTGAACTCGTTCGCATGACCCATCGCAACAGTGAAATTACGCCTGAGAGGTGTGTGAAGTCAAGATTTAACACACACGAGCGATGTCATTCGAACCTGTTCGAAGGCCCGTGTTCGAACAAGTGAAATTTCGTGAAAAAAGAGGTTTTGGCTGGCCTTTTGGTCTTTTCACACCCTTATGGGGGTTTGTTTTGAGTAGGAGAGGGTGTGTGAAAAGCAAAACCCAAAAAAAGATGTTTTTTTTAGCCCACCATCAGCTCTTATATCCCCCCACCAAATATTTTTCTTACAAGAAAGAAAAATATTTCCGTATATATCATAATCAAAGGTACCCTGCTCTCTGCTAGGGTTTGGGTTGCGTCACGGCGCTCTCGGTTCCTAGCCATGCTAGGCTTGTGTTGTTCCGGTTCCGACACTCGTCACCTTCGCCTCCCCTGTCCACAGTTCCTCTTCCTCACTCCATCGCACTCTCCATTCACACAAACAGGTACGTCGTTGATCTCTAATCTGATTTCGCTTGGTCGCCCACCGCCTCACCCCCCAGATCTCGATGCCTCTATCTCTACCCATCGCTCCCTCTGCTCCGTCCCTAAACCTCCTGAAAGGTTCCTCCGTTTGCTTCCTGGATCTGTTACCTCTGCTCAAACCCCTTCCTCAGATATGCCATTCTGCCTCCTAACTTCACAGTGTGTTTCATATATTCCCAGTTTATCTTGAACCATTTTCCCACTCTGAGTTTAACCACTGGCCTCAAAGTCTTAAGTTTGCGATTCCCCATGGCCAGCTGGCCTTTTTATACAGGGAAAGTTCTGGACTTTCCGTCTTTCTCCCTTTGCTTCTCTGGTGGTTCTTTCGTTTTCTTGAGTTTGGGGCCTCTCTGGTTTTTCTATTTTGATAGTTGGTGTTGGGGTTTGTTGAAATGGTCCTGGTGATCCTTTGTTGCTTCTGGTGGCTTGTTATGAAGTTGGGTGGTGGTATGGTGTTGGGTTCGTCATTATCGCACAGTGCCTCTCCTCTCTGCCCTTGTGATATGGTATTATTTTTGCTGCCTTTGTTCAAGAAAAGGATCTCTTTTCGCTCTCTGCCTTCATTTTTGGGGAAAGCTCAGGACTTTCCGTTTTTTCCCCAATGGCTTTCTTTGTGGGTTCCTTTCCTTGTCTGTGGTGGTTGCTCTGTTGTACAAAGATTGTAGATGACTCCAATTACGTGTGGGGTGGTGGATTCCGGTCCCTCTTCTCTTGCTGGGAGTTGGAGAGAAGGGGAGTGTATCTTGGTTCTGTTGATTGCTAGCTTTGGACGATAAGGAGTGGATTTTGCTACGCATCTGTAAAGACCCAAAGTGGTCTTGTTTCTCAATTTTAGCTTAGTTTAATATGTGTTTATTAAGTTAGTTTAGTTGTATCTAGTTGTCTGTCTCAGGTGCTGCTCAGTTGCTTAATTGATTATCTTTAGAGCTTAAGCTATACATGTTGTATTCGTCCTTCGAGGACTTGATGTTGCTACTTATGTAAGCCTGTGGTTTACAATTTGTGTAATGTTTCGGTGGCTTTTGCCCGTGTTCAATGAAATGTTACATTCTGACCAAAAATAATAATATTTTTCTTACATAATATTTTATTTTACTAGAGTTTGTATTAAAAGAATTAGTTTCGATATATATTACTTATAAAAAATAAGGCACCAAATTCACACTTCACATATTGCATCCAAGACCTCATGGACGACCTTAATTGGTTGGCGCTTGTCATTCCATATCAGAAAAAAAATATTGTAAATGTTAAAATCCTTTACATATAATATGAACATATTGTCGATAAGAGAGTTAGTGTCTTTAGAGCATGAAAGGTATCGTGCTTTTAGCCTATTTTATGTCTATCTCTCTCATTTACTAATTTTTGTCTAATATTTTTTTCTCTCTTAAAAAAGGCTAAAATTACCAAAAGCACTTAAACCAAATCCGAAAGTTATTACCCATCATATACATACAAGTATTATTTCTACTCATGACTCCCCTCTATTAGACAAAATCAATTAAGGTGAGAGTCGGCATAAGTTTACTTTTTACCATACCTGAAATTTACTTAAACGCCAACGGATAAAGAGAACTCAAACACTTTCCTATCGGCTTGAACTCAAACAGCGGGGGATGTATTTTACAAGGAGGATAAAGGAAGTTCAAAGTTCAAATCCTAAAAACTAACATTTCTTTGATCGCTAACTACTAACATTTGTCTATTCACTAAAAACAACTACTAACATTTGTCTATATAAAAATGAATACAGTGAGTATAATATTGCTAGTGGTAATGCAGTGGCTATAATATTGAATTTTCCAACAATTGGGTCTATTTCTACATCTGTTGCAAATTTGCACAGTGACTATAATATTGCTAGTTGTAAATGTCGGAGTTAACTATCATTCTATGAGGGGTCATACTCAAGTTCTAAAGTGTACCACTGACGATCTCACTACAACATTTTTGATTTTAAGCCATCGTCAATGCTGCACATTAAAAAAGCGTAGGCGCGAATGAGAATAAGCGCACGCGTATAAATGTGAACAATGAGATAGATATTAAGCCACGGTTTACATTAACTTCTTTGTTGAAATTACTGATTTAAAACACGTAAACGAGTGACTAAATGATTTATTTAGAGATCACAATTATAAAACCGTGGACTAAAATTAAATATGACCAAAACAATCATTTACTAAGAAAACCGTGGACTTTTGTCAAAAAAAAAGCAAGAAAACCGTGGACTATTTGTAAAAAAAAAGAAAAAGAAAACCGTGGACACATGTTCGGTAACTAAATCTGAATTAAAAACTTTCAACTCCTTGAACCTCATATTTTCTCTATCACAGAGAAGTGAGAACTCTCTCTCTCTCTCTCTCAGTTACTCCCTTCACCCTCACCCTCCACTCTCTCTCTCTCTCTCTCGGTTACTCCCTTCACCATCACCCTCCACTCTCCTCCCTCCTTGAACCTCATTTACTAAGATCTTTTTACCGCTTCTAGTCACATTTGAACCAATTTACAAGATTTTGTCTGTCATGAAACCTTATATATAGCTACTATATAAGTATCTAGATTCTTAAACACTCACTACCTATTAAGGACTAGGGGGTGGGGGGCAAAAAGTTCATGAATAAAAGACTCGGTAGCACAAGGGTGGTCGATCCGTAAAAAACGAGTCTTTTCTAAATCCGTTGGTGTGCCATTTGTTATTGAGTTGTTATTTATCAGGCTATATCTTGATCATGCTTCAGATATCCAACCTTAAACATGAGAGGGTATTGAAAATCTCACATTAACGGTTACTATAAGCAACAGACAATTTTTATCCATATATAAGTAGCTTTTTTTTTTCTTTTCGGTTATCGATTTGCAGTTTCCACCGTCGAGAATCCTACACTTGTGCGAGTCTCTACCATGAGAGAGTTTGTCACACTGAAGATTCGAACCCGAAATCTTGAGGTAGGATCCAAGTCCAATTACCACTTGGACCAACCCTTCTTATAAGTAACTTTTTGAGGTTGAGTAAGTTTGACCAAGATAACATGGTAGTTAGAACTTAGAAACACGTAAAATACATGTGATATTATGTACTAACACACAAAGAACGAAGAATAAAAAAAACTTTAGGTAACACCTCTATCCTAGAATGAAGTAAGAACTTTGGATCCAGGACCAAGCTTAGAAATCTTCACAGTTCAGTTCTTAATTTTGAAATCTATATCCACCAATCATGATCTGACCCGCTTCCTATGGCTCCACCAATTGCCTCAATTGCACGTCACTGAAGGTAGACTCAGCGACATATATAAATAAACACCATATTACTAGTCACTAGTATATCAATATGAGAAGAAACTTTCCTCAAAACTAACAATATGAGAAGAAACTAGTAATTAATAAGCGACTATGATATATGTTATTATAATTGTATACAATCTATCATCTGATCATAGTAGATTTATCGGTTAGCAGAACCGTTAGATTTAGAGAATTCTCTCTCGAAATTTAATGGTTCTATTGTCTGCTGCACAGTACAGATACAGCAAAAGGATCCGTTCTGATAAATTTATGAATAGTAGTTGGATTGGAACTTGAACACACAGCTCGACAAGTGGTGCTTAAACCCCAACTGAAGCAAGCATCAACATGAGGGACATGGTAGCTGCAAAAGCTTGATCAAACAGTTCCATATATGTTTCTAATTTAATTTTATTTTATTTTATTTTATTTTTTGGTGTATCTTGTAGGGTAGACTGGGTAGTATTGGTTGGCAGTGTGGCTGGGTCAGTGATGTCACATGTCAAGGCACCTTATCTCATGTGGGTTGCTACAGATTCCTACATCATTTTTTGTCTTCTTTTTGTTGCCCTCCCAAACACCAACCCCACGCGCCTAACCACTTCATTACTTGTTTCTTCCAAATTTACAGGCATTGTGTTTCCACGCGCTACTGCCCAAATGGTTACTTGTGAACAATTTCATTTCAATTAGAGTGATAGAGTGACTAAGAACAATATCTCAACCGTTTTGTTGAATTTGCGATATTGTCCCGTTTCTTTATTTCCCTTTTTGCCCTCCTGCATGCCTGCCACACAATGTTTATATTCTATTGAAATTACGATGTAGCCCTTCAAAGAGTATTGGCAACCTCTTTGAACAACAAGATATTCGGTTTGAAATTATCTCTATTGAGATCATATCGATGCACTATCTACACAAGTTATTGGAAATGTTATAGGAATATAACGCGTTTTTTTTAATGTGTGTAGTTGAATTGGAATAAATTAAATCGTGGATGAGTGTACAATAGCTTATATTCGGGAAGAGCGGGTTTGAAGCAATCTTTTGTAGTTGGGGTTGCAGAGTTTATTAAGGTAGCGAACTGACGTGAATTGACTAAATATAAAGGGGACTAGTTGTTCATGCATCCTTTGCGACAGTGTACCTATTAGGATTGAAGATGAAGTCAATTATCAGTTGTAGTATCATTTTGGGTTAAAGCCTAATTACTGGATTATTTGAGTCGACCATGGGGAACAACTTCCAAATTTTGACGTAGGGACTTCAAGTAGTTATGGTGTTGGTGTTCCATCTAATGAAGAATTTGAGTGGATGGAAAACATGATTTGTGATGCTCTCACGGTGAATGTGAATCATTATGAACTTTCGAATGAAGAAGCACATAGATTTTATAAGAGACATACAAACTATTGTTTGAAGGCTCACCACAGTTAAAATTATCTATGTGTGTGAAATTTATAGCTCTCAAGTCTATGAGTAATATTTCTGATTTGGCTTTAGATTACGTGGCTCAATCAATGAGAGGGTGAAGACAAAATTAAAATTCTTTAGATGAGATTAAAGATGAAGAATATGGACACGAAGATTCATATTAGATTAGTTACTTAGACCTTTAAATAGGTCAGACCAGCTATAGGGGCCTATGACCCAACCTACATCAGCCCCAGGTCAGACTAGACTTTTTTAAAATAGATAAGGCCAAATATTTTTACATAACTATTTAGCTAAAAATGTCAGTCCATATACCATCGAAAAAAAATTCTAGACCTACCAGACCAGCCTACTTAAGTAAATCAATAATACTATATTAAATTTTCTAATTTGTGTTAAATCATAAATTTGCTTACATTTTCAATTTTGTTGAAATATTGACCTACATCAATTTTGATATATTTAAAGGTATTATTATAAAATAAATTTTAAATAGGATATCATATAAAGACAATCCTCTAAAAAAATGTTAGTCTATTTACAAAGTTTACACCACTCAAAAGTAAAATTTGGTGAAGTAAGCTCTTAAATAGTCTTTCAAGGATTGACAGACTTTCAAAAAGTACAAACAAGGCTTCAAAAATCGGCCTATTACAAGCCACAAGTCAAACTCAGACCTAAGATTTTCAATACAAACCAGACTCAGATCATATAAACTTGACTCAGTCCAGCCTATTTTCACCCCTATCTTCCCAACCGACAATGTCACCTAGTCAATAAGCAAAGTAAGTAAAACTAGCTGTCCATTTTGTTTTCATTGACAAAAAAGTGCACCACACACTTCTATCCTAAATAAGGTGGCTAAATTAAACTTATATCCATGAGCCAAGTGCCATCCTTGAAACCACATTAGAAGCTCAATCACTTTAATTAGTTTAATTAATCCACTCTTCTAGGTCACCCCAAGTGTTCACAAAAAAGGGTCACCCCAAGTGTTAAAGTGTGTCATTTGTCATATGACCTTTGTTAATTACTCTCTCGGTGCTTTATTCTCTTTTTATTCCCTCTCTCTTTAATTTGACCGTTTCAGTACCCAATTTTAAGTTGTTTTGGTCCAATCATTTCTGCTGAGTAAAGAAAAACAGGAATATTCACATGTACATGTTAATATGTTATGTTACTTGGGTTACTTCTAACGCCAGCTGGCTTTGGATTTTCTCACCTTCCAATTTGATTTTCCCATAAAATATACCAATGAAGACAACGTTTGAACTTAATTATATGATGATGGCATGTTTATTTATTGTCATCTAATAGTAATCATTTTCGTTTCCGAATAATAGGACAGACAGAGACTTCCGATTGCAAGAGCATAGGTAACCCTCATCATAGTTTTATGCCATCATATGATTGAACACAAGACCTTAAAAAACATTTTGGCTTTCGCCAATTTTCAAGTAACAGCATAAACATTTAGTGAAACTAATAATGAACACTAAAAAAAAATGCTGGCAGCAGGATTTGCAAGCTTTGTTAGGTATGCCGACACCATTAAGAAAATGGGAGGGATACATCAACTTTGTGTAAGAAAAGCTACGCTACACCTATCTCCTTATATCAAGAAAATATTTTTGATTCTATCCTCTGTGTGTGTATCAAGACAAACTACTTTAGTTCCATGTATCCAATTTGTTGCACATTTCTTTTTTGAAAAAATATAGTATTTTTGTAATTTTTATTGTGTATTTGATTTAAATTTTGTGAACATATATTTTAATTATGGTGTACTTGATTTAACGTTTTTAAACTTACATTTTGATAGTCAAATGGTGGCAAGTGAGCAAGCAATGAGAGTTTTGATGTTGTTGCTAGAAGAGATTTGTACTTGTTCTTGTGACAAAGTTTGGGTAATGCTCTCTCTATAATGTGATAACCTTGTCTAGGGCATACTCGTACAATGTTTGGAAAAAAATCCTTAATAGAATATTGAAATGTCCTATCTATATCTATATCTATATAAATCTCTAAAGGAAGTTTTTTTCCAAGCTCTAGGATGCTCCACATCATCTTCATTTATTTTTCAATTAGATTTTCAATTATATTAATATACTTTTTATAATTTCCACATAAAATTAGGAGACTTAAATTCATGATTACATATTAAGGCTAAATTATTAAGACCCTTTATATTCTTTCAGTTATTATATAATTATATAATTAAAGACAATCACCACTAACTTATTAAATGAAGCTCTTAGTGAAATCCTTAATAGAATATTGAAATGTCCTATTTATACTAGTCTAGAGTCCCTATGGTGTCTCCCCACTGCATAATAGTGAAGTCTCCTCTTTGCCCCCAAGTAGTGGAATGTCCACTACTCCTACAAAGCAATAGATGCCTTCCATGTAATCTTTCTTAATTTGTCTTCTAGTACAAACGCGTCCTGGCGCGTACGACCTTAGTACGATTTACAAACGTCTCGTAGCTCTTCTCGAACTATCTTGGTTGGCTCTTTCTCAGTGCTTAGTCTTATAGGTCGCTGGTCGGGACACCCCCAATATAGTACTATCTCCTTCAAGCACTCTTGAGTATTATCCCAATTTTAAGAATTGTGCTAAAAAGGTGCCCTTGAGAATGTTAGAATCGTGATACCACATAATTAAAATCACTCTACGTGCAAGTCTCACTTGGCGCCTAATTCTATAATTCACAAGAATCGGGCATGCTCACACAGAAACACGGGAGCACACACATCGTGCGCACAGACTAGGCTCTTTGCTGAGCACCAGGCGCGAGAATAGGAAAGAATTTGGGAAGGGGAGTTACTCACAAGCAAAAAACAATGAGCTAAAATTATTTCTATATTATTTCATTTCTCAATTACAGTATTTATACAAAGCCCAATTTTGGGAGTTTCCTCCGTTTCAAATGACTCTAACTGATTCAATTCAGTTAGCTCCTAGTTCGAGCGACCTAACTAATTTGACTTACCATCTAACGCTCCCCCTTAAGTCAAATTGTTCCTCGACACCACTCCTAGCTTTCCTCGAAATTTCCTGTAAGCTTCGCCCTTTAGGATTTTTGTCATGATGTCTGCAATCTGATTCCTATTGTTGCGGTGCTCAAGCTTAAGCTTTCCCTTTGCAACTTTCTCTCTCAGGAAATGAAATTTGGTTTCTATGTGTTTTCTCCTTCAATGATCTATAGGATGTTTGGCAAGGTTTGTGACTGATTTGTTGTCCACATACAATGTAGCAGGTTCTGCCTTGTCTACCCCCACTCCTTAGCGCGCTTGTAGCTGCTGCGCTTGACAAGCACTCATTCATGCTGCTATGTACTGTTGCGTTCGTGTGGTATTCGCAAATATAGTGCAAGTATACACGTCGTACAAGTAATAAAGTGGATAAAAGTAAGAGATCGTTCCCACGAGGATTAGTTTTACTTTCAAAGTTCAAGTCTCAAAACACAAGTGAAACAAGTAACAAATCGGCACTTAAAAGTTGGTGTTAATACTAAGAACATAAATAAAGCAAGTAAATAAGTTGTTTGTGAATATGTATGAGAATGAGTTGGATTGTTGCATGCAAGTAAATCCTCTCTAGTCAGACGTTATAACGTTTACACGTTATTACGTACAAATGTTATTCTGTATAGACGTTATAACGTTTGAACGCTGTTGCAAAAGAACTGTGCTTTTCAGTCACAAAACGTCAGAGCTTCAAGTACTAGAATGTCCTGTGTCTAGGTCCTAAGTAGGCCCACAACAATGTATTTTAAGTACCCACAACAATGTTCTATGAACTATTATCCATTCTATGTCTAGACTTAGATAAAAATGCCTAAATGTCTTTAGTACACCTTTTCGTTCATATAAATCTTTGAGTTCTTTTCATAGACCATGTTTGTACCTATAAATCTACCTATTTCAAGAGGCCAACCTCAAAACAAGTTTGGAAATATTATCATGCAAAGATTTAAAACATATAAGCGTCAATACTTCATAACATTTAACTAGAAATTCATTACATGCAAAACAACAACCCAACTACAAAATGTTTAGCTCATGATGAGCATCTTTACAGAAAGATAAGGAGTTAAAATACCATACATAGAGGAAAAGAAACTGAGCGCAAAAGATACACCTAAGTAACCTTCCTGCATGCACGCTGTAAAGACGTTACAACGTCGAGCTTCACAAATGAGTGGTTATGACCGGAAATGGAGTTGAGTAGAGTTCAAAAACCGAAGTCTGTGTCCAGAACTTCGTTTAGAAAACTCTTTCTGAACAATGGAGGAAGGTAGATGATGAATGTTTGGACTGGTATGATGCAGGTATATCCTTAGAGAGAGATAAGTCTTGTAATTATAGAAAAAGGGCCACATGCTTGTTGATGTCATTCCCCACCTACCAAGCTTGCTTGTAAATAAAATATTGCTGAAATGACACAAAGATCACATCTGATCGTCGTCGGCCACGTCGATCTTGATGAGAGAGAGAAGATCTTCTGCGACTCTAGATCTTTGACCATCATTGCTTGTGCACCACACATGAGATATTTTCTTTCTTGCTCTGCTTGCCTTCTTCGAGGCGTGATGAGGACGTTGCGACGTTCGTCTTTTTTCGCACAAACACAAGAAGCATCAAAATGCTCACAAATGCACCAATTGGTGCCAAAATGCACATAACTCGTAATTTAGCCCTCTTAGCTAACTAAGAAACGATAAACTAACGAGAAAACTAATAGAATCAACCTACTATTGCTAGAGAACTTGCATGATTTATCTTTGAATAAGTATAAATAACTCATATAAAAATGAGTTATCACACCCCCAAACTTAAATCATTGCTTGTCCTCAAGCAATCAACACAAAACAAAATTAACAGAAATGCATGAAATCAACTACACTAGCAGGTTGCATTCTACTCAATCATTTGATCAAAAATTATTCTCAATGGGCTAATTCTCTACACACTCACGCACCAATGCACAATTAAATTCTAGATTCATTACTGCCCAAAGTGAGTGTGTGACCTCTGCATTAATTCCATTCCTAGCTAGGTTCAGAAGCTATTCTAGCCTATGAAAGAGTGATTTCCATTTGGTGAGAGCAAAACATCTTTCAAAACAAAGAGTAGGCTAACATTTTCACATAAGAAATGAGGGTTAATTTAAAGCATGACAAAGGGTCTTAATTGGGTGCTAGGACTAGATTAGTGCAACTATTTTTCTGACTCATGTTCGCGCTTGTGTAGTAGTATAATTTTCGCAATTATAGTGCAAGTATACACATCGTACAAGTAATAAAGTGGAGTTAAGTAAGAGATCGTTCCCACGAGGATTGGTTGTATTTCCAAAGTTCAAGATCAAAACACAAGAGAATCAAGTAACAAATCGGCAATAAGAGTTGATGGTAAAGCTAAAGATGTAATTAAAACAAGGAAATTAAAGTTGGTTGTGAAAAAGGATGAGAAATGAGTTGAGTTGTTGTATGCAAATAAATCCTTCCTAGTCAGACGTCATAACGTCTAGACGTTATGACGTTCAAATGCTAATCTGTGTGAACGTGGCCACGTCCAACATTTGCTGCAAAAGAGCTATGCTTTTCAAAGATAAAACGTCAGAGTTTCAAGTACAAGAAATCCTATGTCTAGGTTCTAAATAGGCCCACTCCTGTATTTTAAGTACCCACAGCAATGTTCCATGAACTATTATCCATTCTATGTCTAGACTTAGATAAAGATGCCTAAATGTCTTTAGTGCATTGTTCATTCATGTAAATCTTTGATTTCTTTTCATAGACCATGTCTGTACCTATGAATCTACCTATTTTAAGAGGCCAACCTCAAAACAAGTTTGGAAATATTATTGCACAAAGATTTAAAACGGGCAACGTAAACACTTCATGACATTAACTAGAAATTCATTAAAAAGCAAAACAACAACTCAACTACAAGGTGTTTAGCTCATCTTTGAGCATCTTTACGAGAATGAAGTGGATTTAGAATCCAAATACCATACATTACTGAAAAAGGAACTAAGTGCACAAGATGCAACTAAGTAGCTCTTAAGCATGTATCGTGTATAGACGTTACAACGTCCGAGCCTTACACTCATCGCTGTAAAAATAAACTAAGTTCGTAAGTCATTTTCGGATCTTCTTTACGTAACAAATTCGAGTTTAATGGTGGAGATGGGAAGGGATGGAGACGAAGTGATTCGAAGTTGGTGGAAGAGATGATGATCGTGAGTGAGGTTGGTCATCCTTGAGAGAGTCTTTGAACCTTCATTAAAATAGCCACCTTGCTTACATGTGCCGATGTCACTTGCTCACCTACCACCGCTTTCTGTCTTTTTCCCGACCTTTCGCTCATCGCTACGATTAGCTTCGCGTGTCGACTTATGGGAAAACGAAGATCTTCGACTTTTATATCTTTGACTATCATTGCTCGTAGCGCAAAATTAAGATCCTTCGCTCTTGCTCTCTTTGCTCTATTGTAGACGTGGTGAGGGGCGTGGTAACGTTCAAGATCGAATTTCTGCACATGCACAAAAAGCATCAAAACGCTCTCGAGGCACCACGATTGGTGCCTAAATGCACGATTTATCTTTATAACTCTTATTCACCTAAAACTCGTAAATCATTATAAAACTAATTAATTAAACCTTGTATTGCTCAAGAACTTGCGTGATTTATTCGTGAGTGAGTATAAATAACTCATATAAATACGAGTTATCACACCCCCAAACTTAAATCATTGCTTGTCCTCAAGCAATCAAGACAACAAAACAATTAAGAATATGCAATCAACTACACTAGCGGTTCGTGTTTACTCACCAAAGAGTCAAAATTCATTCTCAATGGGCTATTTCTTCACATACTCACATACCAATGCATAATTAAATTCCAGTTCATTAAAGCTCAAAGTGAGTGTGTGACCTCTGTAGATAATTCTTCCTCTAGTTAGTTCGAAACTACCTTAGCTAATGAGAGAGTGGTTCCCAAATGGCGACAAAGAAAATATTTTTCAAAACAAAGAATAGGCTAACATTTTCACATAAGAAATGGGGATTCATT
Source organism: Oxytropis ochrocephala (assembly GCA_020916435.1). NCBI lineage: Eukaryota > Viridiplantae > Streptophyta > Magnoliopsida > Fabales > Fabaceae > Oxytropis > Oxytropis ochrocephala. The sequence goes on from CM037091.1 coordinate 94,829,324, forward strand.
TAAAGCATGACAAAGGGTCTTAATTGGGTGCTAGGACTAGGTTAGTGCTACTAATTTATTGACTCACACACAAAAAGGATCAGAAACCCCTCATTCTTGAGCAACTCCTCTTTATTTTGCTCCATTTTTGGAGTCTCTCTTTTTTTTTTTTTTTTTTTTTTTTTTTTTTTTTTTTTTTTGGCTTTGGAGTGCTCAAAGATTTGTTTGGGGTATTACAGGGGAACACATGTGGATTTTCCACTTATTTGTATCAATGCACTCTTTTTTGGTGTTTTTGGGAATAGACGTTACAACGTTTATGGGTGGACGCTGCAACGTCCGAATACAATACACAACACACACGGCGAGACGTTATAACGTTACGGGTAGAGCGTTACAACGTTGCACTCACACTACACCGCGCACTTAACCATCCTATAGTCTTTGCACCCGACCTTTAGTACGCGACTTGATTTACCCCCAAACTTAGCTTCTCTACGCTATTCTAGGTTTTTAATCAAGTTTTATTTTCACCAAAGTTCACCAAAACTAGCTTCAAAGACAAGATGTTCCCTAGCTAACTAGATTCTCTTTTAAAAACAGAGTTTGTGTAGGAGCAACAATCAATTCTTTACATCTAATCATGCATAGGTTACTCACACACACACATTTTCATTAACCTTAGCCCAAAGAGAATTATTTTCATGCTTGATGAGTAAGAACAGAGAGACTACTTTTGTATTTCATTTCATGTACAGAGCTAAAAACATTGAGATTTTCCCCCCCACACTTAAAGTTGAGCAGTGTCCTCACTGCTTAAAAGCAAACAGCAAAGTTTTTTTTTTTTTTTTTTTTTTTTTTAAGGGGGATTCTCATTCATGACATTGAAATTAAAAATTACTAAACTACATTACGCTTAAAACTAGAAAAATAAAACTAAAACTACTATTTGGATTAATAGGGACTTACTTGTTTTATAAACTGCACCTAAGCCTTCCGCTTTGTCTGGTGGATACTCCTGCCTGACTTTCACCTTTCTTCTTTTCCTTCTTCTCTTTCTTGACCTTCACTCCTCCTTGATCAGTGGTGGTTGTTGTTGTTGTTTCAGCTGATTCTTTCTCTTTTGAACTTGCTCCAATACTTCCACCAGCAGCAGTTGATGCTTCAGCAATCCTTTTCTTAGCCTCCTCCCACATTCTCATTGCTAGATCGCCAGGGTTAACTTGCATTGGTTCACCGGGATCACCGGGCTTTTTCCACCTGCTGGTTCTTTAGACGTCGCCACGTCCGATGATGATACTCCGAGCCCAAAGAATCGTTCCTCGAGCTTGCTTCAACAGTGCTCTGCCAAACTTCCGAGTGGCCTCCTCCATTGCTTCTTTGTCTAACTTTCTCCATGGCAGCTTCTCTTTCATTAATGACTTGCATTTACGCAAGTTTGGTCGCAACCTCTTTTTTCGCCAGACGTTACGACGTGCAGAGGCAATTCTTCAAAGAATAGCGGGAAGTGGCTTCTCGGATACACTAGTGGCTACGAATGCAAAGACTAGTAGCGATGAGCGTGTTTCTCGCAAAGACCTTGAGTTTTTCTCTTTCTTCGGTAGCTTTGGCCTTAAGGTTGAGGAGGCGCAATTTCCTCTTTCTCTCCACTCCCTGAGCTTGTTTTGACTCAAAGACTAGTTCTTGCCTTTTCTTCCTACCAAATGGGTTGTATGCCGTCTGCGCTTTGACTCGGTCTTTTTGGGTGGGGAAATGGGTTGGGATTCGGGATTGTTGGTTCGACGTTGCCACGCCTATTTTCTCGGGTGAAGGTTGTTTTTGAGGTTCGGGTTGGGGTGGGGTGGTTGTGGAATGGTTTGGTCCTCGCTTTGGATTGTGGGGTCTTTGGTGTGTTTTGGTCATGGGTGGAGGTTTCTTTTGGTGATGGTGGTGGTTGTGTGGCCTGTGGGGATGATGGTTTGGGGTGACTTCTTTGGATTTTGTTGGGGTTGGCTCTTTGTTTGTCCGATTGGTTGGAGACTCACTTACGCTCTTTTCACTAGAGCTCCTTTTTCCTCGTGGCTCTCCTCCTCTTCTTCTTCACTAATTGCTTCCATACTTGCTTTCTTTGTTTCCTCTGCATCAAAATCGAAATATCATCCAATTCATCGAGTTAAAATCTTCCTCACTACTTACCTTCTTTTGTCTTTTTCTTTGGGCTCGCTTCTTTGGTGGGCTTCTTGCTCTCTTTGCCCTTTCCTTCTTGGCTACTTCTTCTTTGGATTGTGGATAAGGGCACTTCATCGCCATCTTCTTCCCCGCATCCATTCAGCAACACAGGCTCTGCAATTGCTTTCTTCCCTTAGACACTGGCAAACACCTTCTTTTGCCATTCAAATTGCTCTTTGATAAACTTGGCCGTGGAATTTCTGTTTTTCCTCCGGGACGTTGCAACGCCCGAGTATCAACAGAACTTGCGGCACTGCGATCTTCACTCTAGGCTGAAATTTTGTTGAGAAGGGGCCTTGAGGTTGCTCCCTAAGCTCAAGCTTCTATCTCCACTCCCGCCTCCATGCATAAGTCGGTTATCAAACAAGGGAAGTATAAATAGCCGCCCTTCCTGTTCTTCCATTTGTTGAGCTCACGGTTGATTAGCTTTCCCACCTCCACTTTGTCTCTTGACATGATTGCATCAATCACAATCATTCTCTCCTTGTCAATCCAGGATGTGTGAGAGGTAGGAATCGCACAATGCCTTATGAAATGGAACCAAGTGTTGGCTTCATCACACGTATTTCTTCATTATCTTGAATTCGCTCCCATGCTCGCCTCTTCTTTCCCGCAGATAAAGACCTTCTACACATATTCTTTCTTTAATGGCATCCATTTCACCCAACCCATAACTCTTCTCGCTTGGTCTCTATTGCCTTGCCATAGTATCCTAACCCAAAATAGTCATTAATGACCCTTACCCCGAATTTGACTTCCTCTCCTCGCACCTTTGAGACGATAGATGGCTCTCCTTCAGCCTCTCAACGATCCCCTTGTAGAAATCATGGACCGGTAGTAGCTATGTATTCTTTTCTATGCACAACAAATTTACGCCAACCTAACGCTGCGGCGGTTGCGAAAATTAGGATTAGGGCTTTCTAAACTGAAACCCCTTTCGTGAAGTAGGGCTTTCTTTTTGGATGGGTTGGGTGTTTCAGAATGGGGCCGTGAGGATGAACTCAGTCAAGATGCTTGCCTTTCCCGCAGGATTTGGTGGTGATTGCTTCACTTTGGTCATGGTGTTTGCGCAGAAAATTGCTTGGAAGGTAATGGGAATTTCTCGGAAATTTAGGTTTTCCGAGGAAGAGAGGAAGATTTTGGTTCAGATAGAGAGGGATTAGAAATAAGTTGCGGGGAGGTGGAATGATGGTGAATGGTGAGATTTTTATGGGGGGAAATGGTTATGGGGAGTTGAGAAATGGAAGAGTGAAGTAATGGAGAAAGTAACCGCTTGATTAGACATGCTAAGTGAGGGGGTGACGTCGTGGTCGGTTACCACGTTCGTTTCTGAGAGGAAATCATTTCGCCACGTCATCACTTACGCCTTGAATTAATTTAAATTTTTGCTCGACTACCCGCACGCGTGCCACGCCTGTAATTATGAGACGTTACAACGTCTGCCATTTTTCACTTTTCTTTCAACTCTTTATTCCTGCAAAACAAAAAATTAAAAAGACACAAAAATTGTTAATTTAAAAATCATTGGGTTGCCTCCCACGAGCGCTTGCTTTAAGAGTCTTCAGCCAGACTATTGTTTCTTTTATTCAAGAATTGTTGAAGGACACTTGGGTCTTGTCCCTTTCCACATGCTCTCCATGGTATTGCTTCACACGTTGGGCATTAACTTTGAACATGGTGTTAGTCTTTTCATCAAATAAATCCACGGCACCATGAGGATAGATCTTCATTAATCTGAATGGACCGACCACCTTGACTTCAATTTTCCCGAAAACAAATTTTTAGTCTTGAATTGAATAGCAACACCGCTTTGTCCTTCACATTAGCTCTCTCCTTTGGATTCTCTCGATCATGCCACTTCTTGGTCTTTTCTTTATCCATTGCGGAGCTTTCATAGGCATGGTGTCTAAATTCTTCTAGCTCATTCAATTGTAACAATCTTGCTTCACCAGCCTTTGCATGATCTAGATTCAATTGTTTTATTGCCCAATAAGCCTTATGTTGGAGCTCAATTGGCAGGTGGCAAGCTTTACCATAAACTAGCTTGTAAGGAGACATACCCAATGGTGTTTTGTATGTTGTTCTATAGGCCCAAAGTGCATCATCTAGGTGTAATGACCACTCTTTCTCATTGGGACCAACCATTTTTTCAAGTATTCTTTTGATCTCCTGTTGGATATTTCTGCCTGGCCACTGGTTTGGGGGTGATAAGTCAGAGCAATTCTGTGTTTCACTCCATACTTAGCCGGAGGTTCTCAATTAACTTATTGCGAGAAATGAGAGCCTTCATCACTCGATTATGGCTCTTGGAGTACCAAACCTTGTGAATATGTTCTTTTTCAGAACTTGCTAACCGATTTAGCTTCATTGTTTGGTAGTGCCGCTTCTTGACCCACTTTGATACGTAATCCACAAATTACTACGGAATGTATAAATTCCCATGGGACATAGGAAATGGTCCCATGAAATCCATTCCCGGACATCAAACAATTCAACTTCCGAATATTTGTGAGAGGCATCTCCCGCTTGCTTGATATATTCCCCGTTCTTTGCACCGTCACATCTCCTAACCAAATCATGCGCATCTCTCGAATAATGTTGGCGATAGCTTTGATTGTAGGACCTTTGCAAATTGTCCCGGTACCTCCCAAAATGTCCACCATAAGGTCTGTGAATGACATTGTTGTATCACATGGAGTTGTTCTTCCTCACTAAACACCTTCTTAGTAATTGATCTGGGCACATTTTGTACAAGTATGGCTCATCCTGAAATATTGCTTTGTAGTGTGGAAGAATCTCTTCTTTTGTTGGTGGTTGAATCCTACAGCACAATCTTGCTCACAAGGAAGTTAACTATGTCAAGATACCATGGTGTAGTAGTAGTGTCGACGTTATGACGTTTGACGAGTGTCATAGACGTGGTCACGTCTTCAACTACTGAGGCTACCACCAATAGTCTCTCATCAGGGAATTTTTCTTTTATCTCTTCTTCTTTTGTACCTGCATCAACATTCTCAAGCCTAGAAAGATGATCAAGAACTTGGTTCTCCACCCCTTTTTGTCACTTGATTTCCGTGTCAAATTCTTGGAGGAGGAGAACCCATCTAATAAGCCTTGGCTTTGCATCTTTTTAGAAATTAAGTACTTAATGGTGAGTGATCAAGAAAAACAATAACTTTTGCACCAACTAAGTATGATCTAAATTTATCAAATGCAAATACAACAACCAAGAGTTCTTTCTCAGTCACAGTATAATTTAATTGGGCATCATCTAAGGTTTCTTGGCATAATAGATAGAATGAAAAATTTTTCCATACCTTTGCCCCAACACGGCTCCTACAAAGATAATCACTTGCATCACACATTAACTCAAATGGTTTGGACCAACTGGAGTGACTATTACAGAGAAGCGATCACAAGGCGATCTTCGGTTTGTTGAAAGCTTCATGACATTGCTCATCGAAGTTGAAGACGTGGTCACGTTGCAACAATAGACACAAGGGTTTTGAAATTTTTGAGAAATCCTTGATGAATCTTCTGTAAAACCCCGCATGTCCTAAGAAACTTCGACTCCTTTAACTTGATTGTGGGTGGAGGTAGCTTGTCAATAACCTCAATCTTTGCTCATGTCCACCTCTAACCCTTTCTTTGATATTCTGTGTCCCAATACTATTCCTTCTTGTACCATGAAATGGCATTTTTCCCAATTGAGCACTAGATTGGTTTCTTCACACCTTATCAGAACTCCTTCCAAATTATCCAAGCATGCTTTGTATGAATCTCCATAGATCGAGAAATCGTCCATAAAGACTTCCATGGAATTTTCAATGAAATCGAAAACAAGGCCATCATGCACCTCGAAATGTTGCGGAGCATTACACACCCCCAAATGGCATCCTTCCTCAAAGCAAAGGTACCATAGGGGCAAGTGAATGTTGTCTTCTCTTGATCTTCAAAGCTATGGCTATCCGGTTGTAGCTTTGAATAACCATCAAGGAAACAAGAAAAAATCCTTTCCGCCACCTGTCTAGCATTTGATCAATGAATGGAAGAGGAAATGATCCTTCTTTGTTGCTTTGTTTAGCTTTCTGTAGTCCATGCATATCCTCCATCCTCGCATCGCCCTTGTTGGAATTAATTCATTTTTATCATTTGTTACCACAAGAACTCCACCCTTCTTTGGCACACATTGTAATCGACTTACCCAGAGCTATCACTAATAGGGTAGATGATTCCCGCATCCAACCATTTGATGATTTCTTTCTTCACCACCTCCTTCATTATGGGTTCAATCTCCTCTCGCCTTCAATGCTATTCTTGGCCTTCTCCTCCAAGATAATTCTGTGCATGCAGATTGTGGGACTGATACCTTTAATGTCCGCCATTTGCCAACCAATTGCCTTTTATGTCTCTTCAGTAGTAATGAGATCATCTTCCCGCTCTTGAGTGAGCTTGGAAGAAATGATCACCGGTAGGAATCATGTTCCCTAAAAGACATACTTCAAATGATCGTGTAACACCTTTAACTCCAAGGTAGGTGGCTCTTTAATGGATGGCACACTCTTCTTCGATTTGAATCCTCTTGCCTCTGAGATTCATACCTTTTTGTCCACGACTTTGGTGCGGGGGTCTCGGGCGTGGTCACGTCTGTGGCGACGCGTACGACGCCTAGAGGAATAACTTTCTTCGTTAACAACTCTTGTATTTCATTGTTGTCCAATTATCTTTTCTAGATGATCATTGTCTTTGTTGAACCGCTTTTGGACCATATGATCAATGGCAACTACATAAGAGCACTCCTCTGTACTTGGATCTGGATATTTGAGCGCATTAAGGACGTTGAACTTGACTTCTTGGTCATTGACTCTCATGATTAACTCTCCTTTCGCACATCAATGATTGTCCTTCCAGTTGCTAAGAAAGGTCTCCCGAATGATGGGAACTTCTTTATCCGCATCAAAGTCTAAAATAACAAAATCCACCGGAAACACAAACTTGTCAACTTTAATCAAAACATCTTCTAATATTCCTTCACGATAAACCCTACTTTTATCACCAAGTTAAACTTAAAGAAGTAGGTCTAGCAGTTCCTATACCAAGTTTATCATAAATGGACTTGGGCATCAAGTTGATACTTGCTCCCAAGTCACACAAAGCTTTTCCAATGTAAAAATCTCCAATGGAGCATGGTATGAGTGAAACCGCCAGATCCTTGAGTTTTCTAGGAAGCTTATTCTCGCATAATTAAACTACATTCTTCGCTTAAGGCAACATTTCAAACTCCCTAGCCTTCTTCTTTTTTGGTGATGATATCTTTCAAGAACTTGGCATAGTTAGGCATCCATTGTAAGGCTTCAACCAAAGGGAGGTTGATGTGTAGTTGCTTTAGCATATCCATGAACTTATTGAATCGCTTGTCTTCATGAGCCTTTTTCAATCTTTGAGGAATGGTGGAGGAGGATACTCGGTACAATTGGTGGTACGCAGTTTTGATTCCTGGTTCAAAGTTAGACGTCAGAACGTGCTGGTTGGACATTACAATGTCCGGGAGTATCCTTCTCACCACTGAGCTTGTCTCTTTTCCTTTCTTTTTCTCTATTATTTCTTTTGCTTATCCTGCATTTCTTCATTCACGGTATAGGTGGTTCGGGATATTCAGTACCACTTCTTAAAGAAATTGCATTTACTGCCCATTTCCCCATTATTACCATTGGGGGTTGATGATGATGGAGCTTGATTGTGGAAGGAAGAGTTCCATTCTGTTTTTGTGTGAGGCCAAGCTATCTCATCCAATTTGATTTTCCAGAGTTTTGATTGAAGACTCATGAGTTTGCAAAGTAGTCTTACAGATCACTCATGAAGCTCTTCATCATGGCCTCCAAGTTGCTATTGTTGTTATTCTCGCACATACCGCTCTCCTGTTGTTGAGGAGAAATCCTGTGGTATTGCGGGAGCGATGTGTTGTTGCATTCAATGCATTGTTGTTTCTCCAATCAAGTTTGGATGATTTCTCCAATTTGAATTGTAGGAGTTGGAATAGGGACCATTCCTCTTATTCTCGAGATACAAAGTTCACCGATCGAGGTTGTAGGGACACTCCTCATACACATGCCCTTCTTCACAGTAAACACAAACTACTCCACCAGAGTGAGTAGGTTCAACTGCTGCAACAGTATGCTTCTCAGACGTGGCCACGTTTGAAGTATTTAAAGTTTTGATCATGTTGGTCAGTGTAGCCACTTGAGCGTAAAGAGCGATCCACTTCACTTATCTCATGCACACCGCCTTCTTTCCGTGAGTAAATCTATCTCGATGGCCAATGAGAGTTATGGGTGGCTATGTCATCAATGAGCTTGCATGCCTCGAGAGAAGGACATGTTGAAATGACACCACCGATGAAGCATCAAGTATCAACCTTGTGGGCTGATCTAGACCATTATAGAAAGTCTCCATTTGAATAACCACGGAATGCCATGGTGTGGGCACATTCTTAGTAATTCCTTCCACCTTTCCCACGCTTCAAATAATGATTCCCTTTCCTTTGTTTGAAGGAAGTGATATCATTTCTCAACTTAGCATTTTTGTTGGGAGGAAGTATTTTGCAAGGAATTTCTCGGCTAGCTCATCCCAAGTGTGAATGGAATTTGGTTCTAAGGAGTTCAGCCAATTTTAGCCTTATCCTTGAGTGAGTATGGGAAGAGCTTCAATCTAAAGGCGTCCTCTCAAAACTCCAGGGATGATAAAGTTGCTGCACACATCCGTAAATTGTCTCGGTGAGAGTATGGATCTTCTTGAGGGAAACCTCCAAATTGGCTGCGGCTTGCGGCATTTGGAACATCATTGGCTTGAACTCAAAGTGACCGATATGAAGGGTCGGTCTTGCAATGCCCGCTTGTAGATGAGCGGGGGTTGAGCACGGCATAATCACGCATAGGCTCGTCCCTGCTATTGACCATGTCTTGTGGTCCCGCATTGATGAGTTCTTGCCTTTGGTAGTGTTCATCATCTACAATGATTGTCTCGGTGTGAGTTTGTGGTCCACGACCATGTCCTCTACCTCCTCTTGGGGTGTGTCCACCTCTAGAACCTGTTATGCTCGGACATGGTTGGGTATTGTTCTTGTTCTTCGCTGCGCTTCTTCTTAACCTTTGTTGTCTCCTTAGTTGTCCGAAAGTCCTTTCGTGTTCGGATCGAACTCGTTCGATTCACTCGTGGTTCATTGAACTAGAGCTTGAGTTGGAACTAAGCATACGTATAACGTCTACTGCTCAAACACGTAAACAAACAACAACGATAAAATTTCTTCAACTTGTGTTTTAATAAATTGAACAATAAAATCACTACAATCCCGAAACAACGGCGCCAAAAACTTGTTCGCGCTTGTGTAGTAGTATAATTTTCGCAATTATAGTGCAAGTATACACATCGCATAAGTAATAAAGTGGAGTTAAGTAAGAGATCGTTCCCACGAGGATTGGTTGTATTTCCAAAGTTCAAGATCAAAACACAAGAGAATCAAGTAACAAATCGGCAATAAGAGTTGATGGTAAAGCTAAAGATGTAATTAAAACAAGGAAATTAAAGTTGGTTGTGAAAAAGGATGAGAAATGAGTTGAGTTGTTGTATGCAAATAAATCCTTCCTAGTCGACGTCATAACGCCTAGACGTTATGACGCTCAAATGCTAATCGTGTGAACGTGGCCACGCCTCAACGCCCTTGTTGCAAAAGAGCTATGCTTTTCAAAGATAAAACGCCGAGTTTCAAGTACAAGAAATCCTATGTCTAGGTTCTAAATAGGCCCACTCCTGTATTTTAAGTACCCACAGCAATGTTCCATGAACTATTATCCATTCTATGTCTAGACTTAGATAAAGATGCCTAAATGTCTTTAGTGCATTGTTCATTCATGTAAATCTTTGATTTCTTTTCATAGACCATGTCCTGCATACTTATGAATCTACCTATTTTAAGAGGCCAACCTCAAAACAAGTTTGGAAATATTATTGCACAAAGATTTAAAACGGGCAACGTAAACACTTCATGACATTAACTAGAAATTCATTAAAAAGCAAAACAACAACTCAACTACAAGGTGTTTAGCTCATGCTTTGAGCATCTTTACGTAATGAAGTGGATTTAGAATCCAAATACCATACATTACGAGAAAAGGAACTAAGTGCACAAGATGCAACTAAGTAGCTCTTAAGCATGTATCATTTGTATAGACGTTACAACGTCCGAGCCTTACACTCTGCGCAGAAAATAAACTAAGTTCGTAAGTCTGCTTCGGATCTTCTTTACGTAACAAATTCTCGAGTTTAATGGTGGAGATGGGAAGGGATGGAGACGAAGTGATTCTCAAGTTGGTGGAAGAGATGATGATCGTGAGTGAGGTTGGTCATCCTTGAGAGAGTCTTTGAACCTTCATTAAATAGCCACCTTGCTTACATGTGCCGATGTCACTTGCTCACCTACCACCGCTTCTTTCTGTCTTTTTCCCGACAATCGCTCATCGCTACGATTGCTTCGCGCGTCGCCTTATGGGAAAACGAAGATCTTCTCGACTTTTATATCTTTGACTATCATTGCTCAAATAGCGCCAAAATTAAGATCCTTCGCTCTTGCTCTGCTGCTCTATTGTAGACGTGGTGAGGGACGTGGTAACGTTCAGCACTGAATTTCCTGCACATGCACAAAAAGCATCAAAACGCTCTCAAGGGCACCAATTGGTGCCTAAATGCACAGATTTATCTTTATAACTCTTATTCACCTAAAACTCAGAAATCATTATAAAACTAATTAATTAAACCTTGTATTGCTCAAGAACTTGCGTGATTTATTCGTGAGTGAGTATAAATAACTCATATAAATACGAGTTATCAACTCACACACGCAAATGACTGCAACCCCTTCATTATTGAGCAGCTTCCTTTGATTCGTTCCACTTGGAATTCTTTTTTTTTTCTTTTCTTCTCTTTTTTTTTTTTAAAAAAAAAAAATGGGGTGCCCAGTATTTGTTTCAGGGTATTGCAGCAAAACACAAAGCACTTGTGGATTTTTCACTTATTTACAACAACACACTCTTTTTGGTCTTTTTGGAGTTAGACGTTATAACGTTTATAGGTGGGGCGTTATAACGCTTGAAAACACAAAAACACGTAACACAAACACACACGGCATATAATGTTATAACGTTACGGGTGAAGACGTTACAACGTTGCACTCACACTACACCGCACTAACCATCCTACGCCTTTGCACCCACCTTAGTACAACCTCGATATACCCCCAAACTTAGCTTCTCATCGCTACTCTCGGTTTTAATCAAGTTTTACAATCACCATAGTCAACCAAAACTAGCTTCAAAGATAAAATATTCCCTAGCTAACTAGATTTTTCCTCAAAACAGCGAGTTTGTGTGGGAGCAAAGAATCAATTCTATTCATCTAAACATGCATCATTACTACTCACACATATTCACACACAATCATCACCAGATTTAGCCCAAAGAGAAATATTTTTAATGACTAACAGAGTAAGAATATAAACGATTTTGCATTTGATCTCATGCATGCACATAACAACAAGAACAAAAAAAAACTTAGGGCGCCGTGATCCTCCCCCACACTTAAAAGTTGAAAGCAAAGTGTCCCCACTACTCAATGATGAATTTTTTTATTTATATATATATTTTTAAAATGGGGAGGAACAATCAAACGTAATACGCATAAACAAACAACTACTATCTTAAACCATCCAACGTTGAAACAGACGTTATCACGTTGGGCGCTTTGTTTATTCTTACTAAAATTAAAAACTAAAATTACTCTCTTGCTAAAAATAAAGGGCTAAATTACTTGTTCAAAGCACCAAACTCGAGCCTTCCACTCTGCCGAGTGGGGATGCCCGCTGACTGCCGCTTCTTTCTTTTCCTTCTTCTTTTCATTTAAACCTTGCCCGGACAACAAACGTGACAACGCCCTTGGTACACCGAGACGTGATAACGCCTACCACACTTGACTCTCTCCTTTCTTCACTTTCCATTCCTACAAAAATCAAAAATTTAAAAGACACAAAATTATTGGTTAGTTAAAACCATTGGGTTGCCTCCCAAGAGCGCTTGATTTAAGAGTCTTCAGCCAGACTTCCTCTTTAGCGTTAGAGGTCTTGAAGCTCGGTGGAGACTTTGTCCTCACCACATGTGCTCCACAAAGATTTCTTCACCCTTTCATCATTGATCTTCAAGTGGGAACAAGTGGTTTCTTCAAACAGATTCACTATCTTGTTAGAATACACCTTCACCAACTTGAAAGGTCTTGATCGCCTAGATTTGAGCTTCTTAGGTAAAGATTTAAGCCTTGAGGTGGATGATAAAACTTGTACCCATTCAATGAGCTTTCTTCTTTGAACTGTTTTGGTGAATTTTGGTGGTGTGGTGGCAATGGGTCGGGGTGAAGATTGCGGACTTAGGTTTTTCTTAGCCTTCTGCTTGCGTCTTGGTGAATTACCAACTGCAACCACCTCTTCATTTGGAACCAACTGCTTAGAAGACGTTACAACGACAGATGTTATAACGTCAGTAGTCTCCCTTTCTTTTTGCCGAGGTTGTTGTAATGGTTCTTTTTCTTGTTCAGGTTGAGTGGGGGGTGGTTGTGGAATGGGTTGGTCTTGTGGTTTAGATTGTGGTGTTTTGGGGGTATTTTGGTCATGAGAGGATGGTTCTTTAGGTGAGGGTTGGGGTTGTTTGGCTTTTGGTGATGGTGGTTTGGGCTTGGCTGCTTTGGATTGTTTTTGAACCACATGGTCAAGGCAACCACATAAGAACATTCTTCGTGTGAGGCTCTCGGGTACTTGAGTGCGCTGAGGGCGTTGAACTTGACTTCTTGGTCATTGACCTCATGATCAATTCTCCTTTCTCGCACATCAATGAGTGTCCTTCCAAAGGCTAGAAATGGTCGCCCCAAGATGATAGGAACCTCTTTTATCCGCATCAAAACCCAAAATAACAAAGTCCACTTGAAAAACAAATTTGTCAACTTTAATTAAAACATCTTCTAATATGCCTCGTGATAGACTCTACTTTTATCGGCTAAAGTAAGACTTAAAGAAGTAGGTCCGCGCGCTATGCCAAGTTTATCATAAATGGACTTGGGCATCAAGTTGATACTCGCCCCAAGTCACATAAAGCTTTGCCAATGTAAAAATCTCCAATGGAGCATGGTATAGTAAAACTGCCAGGATCCTTGAGTTTTCTAGGGAGTTTATTCTGCATAATTAAGCTACATTCTTCGCTTAAAGCAACGATTTGAACTCCCTAGCCTTCTTCTCTTGGTGATGATGTCCTTCAGGAACTTGGCATAGTTTGGCATTTGCTGTAGAGCTTCTACCAAAGGAAGGTTGATGTGTAGCTTCTTGAGAATCTCTATGAACTTGCTGAATTGCTTGTCTTCATGAGATTTCTTTAGTCTTTGAGGGTAGGGTGGAGGAGGATATTCAAGTACAAGCTTGGGTACAGTCTTGATTCCTGGTTCAAAACTAGACGTTGTAACGTCTGGCTGGGACATCACAATATCTGGAATATTCTTCTCTTTTTCTCCACTTTTGGTTTTCTCCTTCCCTTTCTCTTTTTCCTTCCCTGGCACCTCGTTTTCCTCAGGCATAGTGGGTTCAGGATACTCAATACCACTTCTCAATGAGATAGCATTTACCTGTGCATTCGTCACATTATTAACATTTGGATTAGACGATGATGGTGTTTCAGTAGTAGATGGGAGAGATCCATTCTGCCTTTGAGTAAGAGCTGAGGCTATCTGTCCAATTTGGTTCTCCAAAGTTTTGATTGAAGACTCATGGGTTTGCAATGTTATCTTACAATCACTTATGAAAGTTTTCATCATGACTTCCAAATTGCTATTATTATTATTCTGCCCATACCGCCTCTGTTGTTGTTGTTGAGGGGGAAATCCTGGAGGTATTGCAGGATCAGTATTGCTAGCATTCAAAGCATTGTTGTTTCTCCAACTAAAATTTGGATGATTTCTCTAATTTGGATTGTAAGAGTTGGAATAGGGACTGTTTCCTTAGTTCTGAGATACAAAGTTTACAGACTGAGGGTTATAGGGACACTCTTCATACACATGCCCTTCTTCACAATAGACACACACTACTCCCCGAGTGTGTGTAGGTTCTACTCTTCTTTGCTGCGATGCAGCTTTTTCAGAGGACGTGGCCACGTTTGGAGTGCTCAAAGTTTTGATCATAGTGGTCAGGGTAGCCACCTGAGCAGAAAGAGCAGTTACTTCACTTATTTCATGGACACCAGCCTTCTTTCCAGGAGTAAATCTATCAGATGGCCAATGAGAGTTATGGGTGGCTATGTCATCAATAAGCTTGCATGCCTCAGAGAAAGACATGTTCAAAATGACACCACCTGATGAAGCATCAAGTATCAACCTAGTGGGCTGATCTAGACCATTATAGAAAGTCTCCATTTGAATAACCACGGGAATGCCATGGTGTGGGCACATTCTTAGTAACTCCTTCCACCTTTCCCAAGCCTCAAATAATGATTCCCCTTCCCTCTGTTTGAAGGAAGTGATATCATTTCTCAACTTAGCATTTTTGTTGGGAGGGAAATATTTTGCAAGAAACTTCTCAGCTAGCTCATCCCAAGTGTGAATTGAATTTGGCTCCAAGGAGTTCAACCAACTTTTGGCCCTATCCTTAAGAGAATATGGGAAGAGCTTCAGTCTAAAAGCATCCTCTGAGACTCCAGGGATGATAAAATTGCTGCACACATCCAAAAATTGCATTAGGTGTGCATAAGGATCTTCTTGAGGAAAACCCCCAAATTGCCCTGCAGTTTGCAGCATTTGGAACATCATTGGCTTGAATTCAAAGTGACCAGTATGAAGGGTTGGTCTTGCAATGCCTGTTTGTAAATGGGCAGGATTGAGCACGGCATAATCACGCATAGGCCTGTCCCTGTCATTGACCGTGTCTTGTGGTCCTGCATTGATGAGTTGTTGCCTCTGCCAGTGTTCATCATCAACATTGTTTCTGTATGAGTTTGCAGTCCACGACCATGTCCTCTACCTCCTCTTGGGTTAGGTCCACCTCTAGAGCTTCTACCAGTATTATGTTCAGACATGGTTGGTGTTGTTGCTATTGTTGTTGTCTCCTTCTTAACCTTTGTTGTCTCTTAAGTTGCTTGAAAGTTCTTTCAGGTTCTGGATCAAACTCAGGCGCAGATTCACTCCCTGGTTCAATCGAACTAGAGCTTGAGTTGGAACTAAGCATACGCCGTAACGTCTACCTATTTGTACACAGAAACAACAAACAACACAGTAAAATTCTTTCAACTTGTGTTTTAATACTTTTGAACAATAAAAGTTAACTTCAATCCCCGGCAACGGCGCCAAAAACTTGTTGCGTTCGTGTGGTATTCGCAAATATAGTGAGTATACACGTCGTACAAGTAATAAAGTGGATAAAAGTAAGAGATCGTTCCCACGAGGATTGGTTTTACTTTCAAAGTTCAAGTCTCAAAACACAAGTGAAACAAGTAACAAATCGGCACTTAAAAGTTGGTGTTAATACTAAGAACATAAATAAAGCAAGTAAATAAGAAGTTGTTTGTGAATATGGATGAGAATGAGTTGGATTGTTGCATGCAAGTAAATCCTCTCTAGTCAGACGTTATAACGCTTACACGCTATTACGCATAAATGTTATTCTCAGATAGACGTTATAACGTTTGAACGCTGTTGCAAAAGAACTGTGCTTTTCAGTCACAAAACGTCAGAGCTTCAAGTACTAGAATGTCCTATGTCTAGGTCCTAAGTAGGCCCACTCCTGTATTTTAAGTACCCACAACAATGTTCTATGAACTATTATCCATTCTATGTCTAGACTTAGATAAAAATGCCTAAATGTCTTTAGTACACCTTTTCGCTCATATAAATCTTTGAGTTCTTTTCATAGACCATGTCCATGCACTCTATGAATCTACCTATTTCAAGAGGCCAACCTCAAAACAAGTTTGGAAATATTATCATGCAAAGATTTAAAACATATAAGCGTCAATACTTCATAACATTTAACTAGAAATTCATTACATGCAAAACAACAACCCAACTACAAAATGTTTAGCTCATGCTGAGCATCTTTACAGAAAGATAAGGAGTTAAAATACCATACATAGAGGAAAAGAAACTGAGCGCAAAAGATACACCTAAGTAACCTTCCTCGCATGCACGTAAAGACATTACAACGTCTCGAGCTTCACAAAGATGGTGGTTATGACGGAAATGGAGTTGAGTAGAGTTCAAAACTGAAGTCTGTGTCCAGAACTTCGTTTAGAAAACTCTTTCTGAACAATGGAGGAAGGTAGATGATGAATGTTTGGACTGGTATGATGCAGGTATATCCTTAGAGAGAGATAAATCTTGTAATTATAGAAAAAGGGCCACATGCTTGTTGATGTCATTCCCCACCTACCAAGCTTGCTTGTAAATAAAATATTGCTGAAATGACACAAAGATCACTATGCATCGTCACCAAGCGCGATCTTTGATGAGAGAGAAGATCTTCTGCAGCTCTAGATCTTTGACCATGATTGCTTGTGCACCACACATGAGATATTTTCTTTCTTGCTCTGCTGCCTTTCTTCAGACGTGA
The DNA here is from genome assembly GCA_020916435.1 of Oxytropis ochrocephala. NCBI lineage: Eukaryota > Viridiplantae > Streptophyta > Magnoliopsida > Fabales > Fabaceae > Oxytropis > Oxytropis ochrocephala. Next base: position 94,846,191 of record CM037091.1, read on the forward strand.
TGAGGGATGTTGCGACGTTCGGCTTTTTACTGCACAAACACAAGAAGCATCAAAATGCTCACAAAGGCACCAATTGGTGCCAAAATGCACAGAACTCGTAATTTAGCCCCTAGCTAACTAAGAAACAGTAAACTAACAGAAAACTAATAGAATCAACCTACTATTGCTAGAGAACTTGCATGATTTATCTTTGAATAAGTATAAATAACTCATATAAATATGAGTTATCATGTACTCAGCTTACATGAGGACACGGAAACTACAAGTTCTTCTTAGAGCTTAATGAGATAGGTGCCTTTTCCAAGAAGAAAACAAAACCTGCAATGCTCTTCCTATCTTCCCTATCTCCACACCAATCAGAATCACTATATCCAAATAACTCAGATACCTCACTGGAACCTTCATTTGGAAAGAGAATTCCAAAATCAAGTGTTCTTTTGACATATTTAAGTACCCTTTTGGCTGCCATCAAGTGTGTCGACCTAGGGTTCTCCATAAACCTACTGTTTAGACCAACACAGAACATCAAATCTAGTCTGATGTTACACAAGTATCTCAATGACCCCACTATTCTTCTATACTGAGTTTGTTATGGACACAAAGCGCATGGAGATTCAAGACTTAGCACTTGGACTAATAACAAGAGGAAGAGCAAAGAAGATTAAAGAACAATTGGAAGCTCAAATGATTAATTTGCTTAATGATAGCAAAAGTCCTAAAGTTGTTCCTTGTCTTTTAAATGCTTTTGTAGTTGAAATTTCATAGAAATTTATATTTGTAATAAGCCAAATATTTTTAGGCATGTCATTTCCCTTTCTTAAAGTCCAATTGTGTGAGGCCTGTTGTGCCAAGGGCAAACATTCCCTGTTTTGAATGATAACAAATTACAAGTTACTAATAATTTACTTGAGGTAAAGCGCAGGAAAAATATAAGAGCGCAGGGAGATGAACAAGAGAGCTTCGGAAGCTAACTCAAAGCTGTAGAAGCTCGGACGAAAAGCTGCTCAAGCATTGAAGACTTATATCGCTTTGCGTAGGACTCATGTAAGATCGTATTACCCAAGTCTTATAACATTCGTAGTTGAGAGATGATGATTAAAAATAAAATTGTTTTAGAAAAATGTTTTCTATAAAATCATGATTTATTAGATTAGACACAAGTTGTTGTTAAAGAAAAGTTTTGAATCATGATTTGTTGTTTTTTATAAAGAAACTTGATTCATAGCTTAATGTTTTAAAAGAATTTGTTTTTGAAGTAAAGAATGATTCTTGATTTGGTACTTTAAGCTAGAAATCGATTTCCTCTTGTTTTTAAAGCTAGAAATCGATTTCCTCTCTTGTTTTTAGAGCTAGAAATCGATTTCTCTCTTGTGTTTAGAGCAAGAAATCGATTTCACACTTATTGGTTTAAAGGCATCAATCGATTAATGACTTGCTTGTTTTTAAAAGAACTTGTTTTGGAAAGAAAACAATCGATTGATGACTTCGTGTTTTTAAAGAGGCAAATCGATTTTAGACTTCCTTTCTTGAGCTAGAAATCGATTTGTGACTTCCTCCTTAAAGAGGTAAATCGATTTCCCACTTAAGCAAAGCAAGCAATCGATTCCTCAATCTTTCTACTTAAGCAAGCAATCGATTTGTGCCTTCCATTTAAGCAAAGAATCGATTTTCAACTTGTGTTTTAGAAGCAAACAATCGATTTCCATTTTATTTATTTCAAGCTCTAAATCGATTTTCATTCTATGTCTTTTAAGCTATGAATCGATTTACCACTTACACAAACAAAGTGTTACAAACAAATTTCAACGGTCATATTCTCTTAAGTGATATAAATAGAAAACCTAGGGTTTTCACGTAGTACAGTGAGTGAGAACAAAAACAAAACTCGTGAGCCGCAACATCTCAAAAAAAAAAAAAAAAAACGTGAAACTCCTAGAAACCTTTGATCATCTTCTTCGTTCTTCAAATTTCATTCTAGGGTTTTCATCATCATATCATCTCTCTCAACTCTTATGGTTATACACTTGATTGATCGATTATAGTTTCAATTGTATTCATCTTATTTCTTGGCGTTTGGTGTTCTTGTGAAATCTGGGAAATTGATTCTTGGGTGGTTCGATCGGGAGATTGGATCGTAGAAATCCTAAGCGGGAGCTCGGGTTCTCAATTGGGGAAATTGAGAGGTTTTGTTGTTCTTTGTAAAGTGGCGTGAGTTGTAAGACTTTGAAGAAGCATCTTCACCATTATAGTGTTATTTTCCCAAAGTCCAAAGGTTGCAAAGCCGAGGCCGAGGAGTAGGACTTCAATCCGAACCTCGAAAAATCGCGTGTCATTCTTTCCCTTATCTCTTTATTTATTCTTGCGCTTCTCATTCTTGTTTAGTTGTTATTAGCGTTTCTTCGTTAAATTTATTTTGCAACCGTTGAAATCGATATTACTTCGTTTAGTTGCTTTGTTTTGTGCTATTAAGATAATCGTTGTTAACAATTGCATCGCAATTTCTATATTACCGTTAAGTGGAATATTTGTTACCGTAAAATTCAATTTTGACTTGTTGTTGTTTGGTTTCAATATAATCGTGTTTACTAAATTGATATTACTATATCAAAATTGATGTTACTTGCTACTTGCATTGTTTCGCATTATAAGTATAATCATTGTTAGCGTGTTGCGTTACTATTGATAAGTTTGATATTATCGCATTTGTGTTCTGGCTATATTGTTACTGATTATAGAAATTGAATTGCTGTGTATTCTCTACATTATTGTTAATCGTTGCATTTTGCTATTGTCGCTATATAATCGAGTTGTTTTTCTACAATCGTAGTAATCGCGCATATTAGCATCTAGTTTAAACCCTTTTCCGCATTGGTTTTTAAACTAGCTTTAAACTATTTTCAAAAATCAAAAGTATTATTTTTAGCCTATAACCTTATTCACCCCCCCCCCCCTCTAAGGTTATCGTTTAGTCCAACAATTGGTATCAAAGTAGGAAACTGCATATAGAGCTTAACATCTCGCATTTTTCTGATCATGGGGTCTTTTATTAAAGAGGGAATGTCTTTTAATAGGCCACCTTTATTTGATGGAACTAACTACGACTCTTCGGAGTAGTCGAATGAAATGTCATGTGCAAAGGCTATAGATTTTACAATCGTGGAGGATTATTGTTGATGGACCGCTCACTCCAATGAGGATCAAAATTACAAAACCAGGTGATGCTGATGTTGGTGATTCCACAAAAACTCAAGCAACCGGTAAAGCAGAAGAAGTACCTGTTGAAGACATCTATACCATTGACTTGAGTGAATTGAGAAAGTCCGAACTTGACAAAATCTCCTTGAATGCCAAAGCAATGAACATTCTACATCTTGCACTATGTGAAGAAGAATATGGTAGGGTAAAAGGTTGTCGATCGCTAAGGAAATCTGGGATTGTCTAGAAGCTACTCATGTAGGTACAAGCCAAGTAAAAGATACAAAAATCCGAGTTCTTACTTCGAGTATGAAGCTTTCAAGATGAAGGAAGGTGAAATCTATTCTTTGCCATGCACCGGAGGCTGAATTTAATTGTTAACAACTTGAGAGCACTTGGTAAAAGTATTCTACAAAGGACTTGAATGGAAAGATACTTGCGTCGTTGGTGGTGAATTTTTCCTAAGACATGTGCTATCACCGAAGCTAAGGATATTGGTACTCTTCCCTATCAAGATTTAATTGGGTCTCTTCTAGCATTTGAAGTGGTGTTGGGTGCTAAGAAAACCCGGAAAAGAAGCGGTAAAAGAAAAGAGGTCTCTTGCTCTTGCGGGGGGAAAGTCTTCTAAATCGGAAAGAAAGTGGTTGAATCGATGATGAATCGATGAAGAAGACATGGTTATGCTTGCTAAAAAATTCAAAAATTCATGAAGTTCAACAAGTTTAGGAAAGGTGATTTTTCAAAGAAATCCGGGTATAACAAAGGTGATAGTCATGAGAAAGGAGACGACCAACCAAGATGTTTTGAATGCAACAAACCGGGTCATCTCAAGGTTAATTGTCCAAAACTTAAGAACAAATACCCAAAGAAGAAAGCAATGAAGGCTACATGGGATGACACGAAATCGAGGGTGAAACGAGAAGAAGAAGAGGAAGTTGCTAACGTTGTTGGTCTTGCAGCAGATTACTCTCCTGATGATACATGGGACAATCTCAGCAGTGATAGTGAAACTGATGATGAAGTGATTGCTTCAAAGCTTGCGTGTCTCATGGCGAGTGACTCAACTAAGGTAACAAATTCTAATCCTTCTTTTTCTGATTCTGATGATTCTTGTGATGATGATAGTAGTTGTCAAAATGTGAGTGAGGCTTTTGAGGCTCTTTATATTGAACATGAAAAACTTTTGATAAAAACTATGAATTTGAAAAAGAGCAACAAAAGCATGTCTACTCAAATCGAGACGCTTGAGAATGAGATAGCTAGATTGAAAAAGGAGCTACAAAATGCCAAACCTTTCAACCTTGAATTTCTAGAGCTTAAACAAATTTTTGAAAAATCAAGATCGAAAATGAAAATTTAAAAGATTCTTTAAAAGGTTTGAGGTTGGTGAAAATACCTTGACCAAGTTACTTCACTCTCAACATGAATATGTTGATAGGAGAGGTATTGGTTATAAAGGTGAGTCCAGCTCCCCAAATTTAAAAAGGGATATGGTATTTGTAGCTGCTTCTTCAAGTAAGACACGTAGTTCATTCTCTTGCACTTATTGTCAAAAGGAAATCATAATTCTCTTAGATGTCCTATTCGCAAACTATGTGAGCTTGGCAATCTTATACCGCTTGCAAGAAACCAAGGTGGATTGTGAAAACAAATCCTTGAGAACTAACCTCCATGGACCCAACAAAATTTGGGTACCTCGCACTAGTGTTTGATTTTTCCTTTGTAGGTGCGTAGACTATCCAAAAAGGGAAATGTATGGATGGTTGACGAGTGGGTGCTCAAGGCATATGGTGGTGATGCTTCACTATTCTTGAAGTTAAGCAACAAGGCTAGTGGATCTGTGAAGTTCGCCAATAATGAAACCGCTTTCGTGTAATAGGTAAAGGTTGTGTGGGTAAGGAAAACACAATCAAAATTAGAAATGCTTTATTAGTTGATGGTGTTAAATTTAATTTACTAAGTGTAAGTCAACTATGTGATAATGACTTTGATGTTTATTTCTCAAAAGATAAATGTCTTATTGTGCATGAAGCTTCTAACTTTCACATTGTCGGTTTTCGTGAAAACAATGTTTATTATGTTGATTTTGACACTTTGTTGGTGATGATATTGTATGCATGCCTTCTTTACTTGATGATGTGGATGTGTGGCATAGACGCTTAGGACATGCTAGTATGGAACTTCTATCTAAATTATGTGCAAATGAACATGTTAGAGGTTTACCCAAACTTAAGTATGAAAAGGTCAATTATGTGATGCATGTCAATTGGGTAAAATGCATAAAACTTCTTTCAAATCAAAACCATTATTTCTACCAAAAATGTGCTTGAATTGTTGCATCTTGATTTATTTGGTGAAATTGATGTTGTAAGTCTAGGAGGAGCCAAGTATGTGTTTGTAATTGTTGATGATTATTCTAGATACACTTGGACTATTTTACTTGCTAATAAAAGTGATGCTTTCAACAAGTTTGCTAAGTTGTGCAGAAAGTTACAGAATGAGAAAAACTTAGCTATCAAGGAAATTAGAAGCGATCATGGAGGAGAATTCGAAAACTCATCATTCAAAACTTGGTATGAGAGATTAAGCAAACATTTAATTGCAAATGGTTTCAAGAAGGGTAAGATTAATTCTACCTTATTCCTTAAAACCAAAGGCAAACATCTCATTGTAGTTCAAATTTATGTTGATGATATTATATTTGGATCTACTAATGATGAATTGTGCAAGGAGTTTTCTGACATGATGACTAGTGAGTTTGAAATGAGCATGATGGGGGAGTTAAACTTCTTTTTGGAACTTCAAGTGAAACAAATGAAAGATGGAATATTCATCACCAAAATAAGTTCTCAAAGGAGTTACTAAAGAAATTTGGCATGAGTGATGCAAAGGCAATTGGCACTCCAATGGCGATCGCGACCAAATTGGACAAGGATGAACAAGGTAAACCGGTAAATTAAACAATGTATCGAGGTATGATCGGTAGTCTTTTATACTTAACTGCTTCCCGACCTGATATTATGTTTGTTGTGTGCCTGTGTGCTCGATTTCAAGCATGTCCAAAAGAATCACATTTAAAAGCTGTAAAACGGATTCTTAGATATGTGAAGGGAACCACGGAGTTTGGATTGTGGTACCAAAAATCGAGTCACTTTGATTTGGTCGGATTTTCTCGATCTTGATTTTCTTTGGTTGTACCTTAGATAGAAAAAGTACTAGTGGAACCTGTCATTTCTTAGGACCTTGTTTGACTTCCTGGTCTAGTAAAAAGCAGAACAGTGTTGCTTTGTCCACCGCTGAAGCCGAATATGTGGCGGTTGGAAATTGTGTTGCACAAGTTTTGTGGATGAAACAGACTTTGGAGGATTTTGGTTTGTTATATGAAAATGTACTGTTTCTTTGTGATAATACTAGTGCCATTAATATTGCTAAGAACCCCATCCAACACTCTAGAACTAAGCATATAGAAATTAGACATCATTTTATTAGAGATCATGTTTCTAGGGGGAGCATAGAATTAAAATTTGTAGGCACTGATGACCAACTAGCGGACATCTTCACAAAACCTTTAAATTGAAGCTCAATTTTGTAAAATCCAGAAGAGAGCTAGGTATGCTTGATTTTTCTAGTTTGTGATTATGTGCTATGTGGTCCCCTCCTTTTTGATGACAACAAAGGGGAGAAATAATTGCTACATATGTTTATAATTGGTATCTGCTATGTAGGCCTATTTTTTTGTATGATTCTTCTTTATGCTTATGCTTAGGGGAGCGTATGCTAATGTTTCTTGTTTATCGCCTCCCATGCATAAGGTAATTTGTTATCATCAAAAGGGGAGTTTGTTGTGCCAAGGGCAAACATTCCCTGCTTTTGAATGATAACAAATTACAAGTTACTAATAATTTACTTGAGGTAAAGCGCAGAAAAATATAAGAGCGCGAGGCGATGAACAAGAGAGCTTCTGAAGCTAACTCAAAGTCAGTAAGCTCGGACGAAAAAAGTCGCTCAAGCATTGAAGACTTATATCGCTTGCGTAGGACTCATGTAAGATCGTATTACCCAAGTCTTATAACATTCGTAGTTGAGAGATGATGATTAAAAATAAAATTGTTTTAGAAAAATGTTTTCTATAAAATCATGATTTATTAGATTAGACACAAGTTGTTGTTAAAGAAAAGTTTTGAATCATGATTTGTTGTTTTTATAAAGAAACTTGATTCATAGCTTAATGTTTTAAAAGAATTTGTTTTTGAAGTAAAGAATGATTCTTGATTTGGTACTTTAAGCTAGAAATCGATTTCCTCTTGTTTTTAAAGCTAGAAATCGATTTCCTCTCTTGTTTTTAGAGCTAGAAATCGATTTCTCTCTTGTGTTTAGAGCAAGAAATCGATTTCACACTTATTGGTTTAAAGGCATCAATCGATTAATGACTTGCTTGTTTTTAAAAGAACTTGTTTTGGAAAGAAAACAATCGATTGATGACTTCGTGTTTTTAAAGAGGCAAATCGATTTTAGACTTCCTTTCTTGAGCTAGAAATCGATTTGTGACTTCCTCCTTAAAGAGGTAAATCGATTTCCCACTTAAGCAAAGCAAGCAATCGATTCCTCAATCTTTCTACTTAAGCAAGCAATCGATTTGTGCCTTCCATTTAAGCAAAGAATCGATTTTCAACTTGTGTTTTAGAAGCAAACAATCGATTTTCATTTTATTTATTTCAAGCTCTAAATCGATTTTCATTCTATGTCTTTTAAGCTATGAATCGATTTACCACTTACACAAACAATGTTACAAACAAATTTCAACGGTCATATTCTCTTAAGTGATATAAATAGAAAACCTAGGGTTTTCACGTAAAACAGTGAGAACAAAAACAAAACTCGAGAGCCGCAACATCTCAAAAAAAAAAAAAAAAAAAGCGTGAAACTCCTAGAAACCTTTGATCATCTTCTTCGTTCTTCAAATTTCATTCTAGGGTTTTCATCATCATATCATCTCTCTCAACTCTTATGGTTATACACTTGATTGATCGATTATAGTTTCAATTGTATTCATCTTATTTCTTGGCGTTTGGTGTTCTTGTGAAATCTGGGAAATTGATTCTTGGGTGGTTCGATCGGGGGAGATTGGATCGTAGAAATCCTAAGCGGGGAGCTCGGGTTCTCAATTGGGGAAATTGAGAGGTTTTGTTGTTGCTGTAAAGTGGCGTGAGTTGTAAGACTTTGAAGAAGCATCTTCACCATTATAGTGTTATTTTCCCAAAGTCCAAAGGTTGCAAAGCCGGAGGCCGAGGAGTAGGACTTCAATCCGAACCTCGAAAAATCGCGGTGTCATTCTTTCCTTTATCTCTTTATTTATTCTTGCGCTTCTCATTCTTGTTTAGTTGTTATTAGCGCGTTCTTTATTAAATTTATTTTGCAACCGTTGAAATCGATATTATCAAGTTAGTTGCTTTGTTTTGTGCTATTAAGATAATCGTTGTTAACAAAGGCATCGCAATTTCTATATTATTGTTAAGTGGAATATTTGTTCTTGTAAAATTCAATTTTGACTTGTTGTTGTTTGGTTTCAATATAATCGTGTTTACTAAATTGATATTACTATATCAAAATTGATGTTACTGCTACTTGCATTGTTTCGCATTATAAGTATAATCATTGTTAGCGTGTTGCGTTACTATTGATAAGTTTGATATTATCGCATTTGTATTCTTCGCTATATTGTTACTGATTATAGAAATTGAATTGTTTGTGTATTCTCTACATTATTGTTAATCGTTGCATTTTGCTATTGTTTGCTATATAATCAGAGTTGTTTTTCTACACTGTAGTAACTGCATATTAGCATCTAGTTTAAACCCTTTTCCGCATTGGTTTTTAAACTAGCTTTAAACTATTTTCAAAAATCAAAAAGTATTATTTTTAGCCTATAACCTTATTCACCCCCCCCCCTCTAAGGTTATCGTTTAGTCCAACAAGGCCTAGTTTGGGCTTCTAGTTGTCATGTTTTGTTTTTAGTGAGCCCACAACCTATTCTCTATAAATAGGAGTGGTTTTGCAAGTTGTAAGGACCTTTGACCATATTTTTAATTTGAGAGGAATTAACACAAGTGCTCTCTCTAGGGTTCTTTCTTGAACCGTCTTTGGGATCTTATTAAGAACTTAGGGTTTTTGTGGCGATCCAAGCATGAGAATTATCGTCTTTCCATGAAAGATGTGGCTTCTCTTCACCACAAAGTCATCTCTTGTCTTTTCCATCTTTTCGATTTCCTTCACTTTTCTTGGTCTTTTCTTGTTTATTGTCTTGTTATTTCTTTGACTATGGAACGATCCGTTGATTTGAGTGAATTAGTAACAACAATTCACATCAGAGTTGCATCAACCAGTTCTTCATTCTTATCTTTCATCAGTTTCAACGCTACCTCTGTTGGTATCACGGCTGCATTACATTCAAGCATATCATACTTCTTGAGAATATTTGTTGCATACCTCTTTTGACCCATATACATCCCTTCCTTGGTTCTACGAAATTCAATCCCAAGGAAGTAAGATAAGGTGCCAAGATCTATCATCTCAAATGCATTCATCATTCTTTCTTTGAAAGCAATGATTTATGTTTCCTCACTTCCTGTCACCAACAAATAATCTACATAAAGACACCAGTAGTTGAGTTTTCTCACCAAACTATTTTACATAAACCACATGCTCAGATGTACGCTTCCTGAACCGAATTTGGCCGAGAAAACCATCCATTCTTCTATTCCATGTTCGTGGGGCCTACTTTAGGCAATATAGTGTTTTTCTCAATCTATAAACATTAGATTCCTTCCCTTTTATTTCAAAACTAGGTGGTTGGCCTACATACACTTCTTCATCTAATGAACCATTAAGGAATACTGACTTCACATCCAATTGATACATTTTCCAATTTCCAACCAACTCTCCTCTGGTGTAAGTTCTTTCACATACTTAGTAGGAATCTTCTTCAGTATATATGTGGCAGTACACATTGCTTCATCCCACAAATTCTTAGGTAGATTCTTTCCTCTCAACATGCTCCTGACCATATTCATAATGGTCCTCTTCCTCCTTTCAACTACCCCATTATGCTTGGGTGTATATGTTGGAGTTACATCGTGAAGAATTCCTTCCTTTTCACAGAAGGTAGAGGAATCACTGGACAAGTACTCTCCACTAGTGGGGGAACTTGCTCAAAATATTGGGGTGAGCCGTCGAAAATAATAACTAAGTTATTATAATTGAATGGAAACAGGCACATACACTAATTTTAGTTTGTAAAATACAAGTAATTGAAGTGCCGGATATTAGTATCCGACACAAGACACATTTTTAATCGAAAATGGCAATGCTCTGTAGAATTGAATTCGTTAGTCGGTTGTTATTATTATTATTATCATATTAATATTAAAAGCTAATGCTACTACTCTCTTTTTTTAATTTGGATATAACCTTTTATAATAAGAAGTAAATGCAATAATAATACTATTACGCTCCCATAAAAAAATGCTATTACCGTTTTTTGCAAGGTACACTACTGACACAATACTAGTTGTAAGTCTCATCAAAAATATCAAGTTGTAACCACTAACCAACTCTACAAATTGTCCTTGTTCAAAAAAGTAAAGTTGGAAGTCGTGTAAAAGCATGCTTACTGAACATTGCTCTATCCAAGACTGAAAAAATAATAAATATCTTTATTTTCTCTTTTCCCTTATTTCTTTATATTTTTTAATGTTAGTTTTCTTTTTCTTAATTCACTATTCACCTTCCCTTCCATTTGTTTTGTTTGTGTGTAGTGGAGACCATTTCTAATTACTATTAAAAGCTAATGTTACTACTCTTTTATTTTATTTTTTAAATTTGGATATAACCTTTTATAATAAGAAGGAAATGCAATAATAATACTATTAGGCTCTGATAAAAAATAATAATGCTATTATCGTTTTTTATAAGATACACTATTGGTACAGTACCAGTTGTAAGTCTCATAAAAAAAATCAAGTTGTAACCACTAACCAATAGTACAAGTTGTCTTTGTTCAAAAAAGTAAAGTTGGAAGTCGTCCAAAAGCATGCTCACTGAGCATTGCTCTGTCCAAGGCTGAAAAAATAATAAATATCATTATTTTCTCTTTTCTCTTATTTCTTTTTATTTTTTAATGTTACTTTTCTTTCTCTCTATTCACTATTCACCTTCCCTTCCATTTGTTCTATTTGTGTGTGGTGGAAACCATTTCTGAAACTCCATTGCAGCCATTTTTGTATGCTGTTTTCTTCTTCAAACCACCCAAAACGACATCGTTTTGGTAGTATATGAAAATAATATGTAATTTTTTAGGGGATGCCGCGGCTCCCCTCCGCTCCCACTGCTATCCACCGCCATTTGTCCTTAATGTCTTGATACACACACCACTCTCTTTTTCAATTACTGCCTTGTACCTGTTTGTTCCTAACTATTTCTTGGGATAGAGATAACTAAGAACACAAGAAAAATCTCGCGTGGATAGTCAAAATTGTTCAACTTCTGTATTAGCCTCTTTGGGCAAATTATATAGTGTTAATGGCTAATAATTAACAACCGTTACATAATAATCGTATCTGTTACATAATAAAGAGTCAGTTACATGTGGTAATTTCGGTCGCTGATCAGACTGAGTGTTCTAAACGAGACTGATCCTAGTAGACTTGGCCGAGCGTCTCCATCGGGTGCTTGGTCCATTCCCCAGTGAGTTCGGGTCCAGTCCCTCAGGCCTTGTCTTGGAACTGCGGCATTATGGTAAGGCTCGGCCTGGTCATGAACACAGTCCCTCGAGTGATGAATGCGGAGCATGAAGTCGCTCAAAGATATGTGTATTCATCGGCTTGGTGTTGTATGTGCTTTGGTCCGCTTTGGTCGGTAACTGGGCGTTGTAGTCAATGTGACGTTTTGACTTTGACTGTCAGTTATGACTTGATCTTTTTGGGAGTTGCATTTGACTTCAAACGTTTCCGTGCATTTTATTAATGTTGTTACCATAATTTGTCTTTCCCCTGCCTTGCCACTTACTTCTGAAACCCCTCTCACCTTCTATTAAGTTGTTGTTCTTGGTGTTTTAAGATTGTTAGAGGGCTCAAGGTAGGAGTTGCAGACTTTCGGCATTTGTGGACGTTTGCTGCAGTTAGTGTCGCGGTCTATTGAGTGAGATTGTGTGCTGGACTCAAAAGGGTGTTGTGCCTGTAGATTGGGGTTGTTACGAACCGGTGGTTGATTGTGCTCCTCCAATGTAGGGGAATTTTCCGTCAGCGACTCCTCGCAGGCCAGATCCAAACTTTATGTTGTCTTCCAATGTGCTGCGCAGGTGGCTTTGGAGAGGTTTCCAGCATTGGAGACAACGTTTTATTGTCGCTTCTTCCAGTGGATCTTTTTCTCCCGGTGGATCTTCAGGACAATGGAGCGGTTTCTTCCTTGGAGGGTTTCCTCAGCCTTGCTGACTGAAGATTGTTGCTGACATTGGCTAGTGTGGATTCATGCAAAGCAGAAGTCTTTCGAAGAGATCCTACAAGCTATCAATTTGTAATTCCAAGAAAAAGGCTCAGCTTAGAGCTGGCCATACGTTATGCAACCGATGAATAGTGTGTATTAATTGAAGTATGCAAGTAATAAAAGAATTTATATTTCGAGTAAAGTGTCCTTTATGATTCCTTTGTTATATCGAGGGTTCCTTGTGCCAAGGGCTTTCGTTGCTTGTCGCGGGATTATGGCGTGGGTTTCGACGCGTCCCTGACGTGCTGACACGCGTCCTATGGATGTGACTCTTAATGGACAGTTAATGATGCTAATATTCGGAAATTGTGCATTTCCCAACTGCCACGTTGGATGCCAACACGTGGTTTCATCGCAGCCATCGAATGTGAAGCGCCTTGCATCACAGCCATTGATTTTTGATTAATATTGGTCGTTGATTGAGATGATCTGAGTCGTCGCTTGAATCGTCGCTTGAAAGTGTGTATTTCAAAATTTAGAGAGTGTCTCCTACTTTTCTTCTTTTTGCTCCCTTTCCTTTCCTTCCTCCCTCTTCAATCAACATTTTTATCTTAACATTTTACTTGCGACAAACACCGTAACTCCTCCGCCTCCTGCATCTTTGATCGCGTCACATTCTCAGGTACGCCTTTTTTTCCCTCGTCACTGCTAGGTTACTATTTTATATCTTGCGCAACTGTTCCTGAAAAAGTGATACATATGGTTTCTATAATAAGTATTAGTAGCGAGAGTGAGGGAGAGGTTACTTCTCATGTTAGATGTAGCAATTCCTCCTGTGTTGGTGGGTAATGTCCACGCTGTCGTTTGGAGCTTGAATTCCACATCCATGGCTGGAGGGAACACTAAAGGACATAACGACCATTCTAGTGAAAATTCTGGAGGGGATAAGGATAGCATTGGCCTAGATGTGTTGGGTTCACATTCCGTACTGACAACCGAAGACTCTTTAGAGGGGATTCAAAGGCTTCTTTGCCATCCGGTAGATGAGGGTGCCGCTGTGGCAAAGCCAGTTGAGCCGGAAGAAGCGGTATGTGATTGTCTGAAGTCGATGATAAGCCTTTTACCTACATGTATACTACGTTGTTTGAACATTTAGGTGTTAGAGTTCCCTTTTCTCCTTACTACCGTTCGGTCCGACTACTAAACGTGGCCCCTACTCAGCTTCATCCGAATGGCTGGGCCTATATTCGGGCCTTTGAAATTATGTGTGAGTGCCTTGGCATTTCGGTTACCGTTGAAAAATTGCTCCACTTTGTTCGCTCTTCGGTTAAGAATCCTCCCCGTTGGGTGTCCTTAGGGAACCACACCCGTCAGCCATTCATGAAGGTATACAAAAGTAGCTATAAATCATTCAAAGACAGTTTCTTTCGGCTAGAGGCTGGCCCCCCGATCCCTATCTGTTAGTTGATGAGAACAAGAATGAATACATTCCCCTGTACTGGACCCGGAATCCCCACAACAAATTGACGGTTGACAAATGTAGTTCGTCCCCAACGGACACAATCCCCCAGTAATGCTAGAAATCGCGAGAAAAAACATTCTTGGGCGGATTCAGTCCGCCAGAAATTCGCCAAGATGCGCGCTCGCGGTTAATTCTTCGGCGGATTTTCCGCCGATAATTCTTGGCGGATTTATCGGAACTTTTTCGCCAGATAATTCTTGTGACGGAAATTCCGCCAGTAATTACTGGCAGAAATTCCGCCAGTAAGCAACCAAATCCGCCAATAATGTATTTAATTTTTTAAAAAAAAAATATATTTTTTATGCGTTCTCTCTCTCTCACAGGTCTTCTTTCTTCTTTTTTTTTGACAATGAGGTCTTCTTTCTTCTCACCACCATTAAACCACCACAACAACAGGTCCTCTCTCTCTCACCACCGAGCCACAGCTCCTCTCTCTCTCACAGGTCTTCTGAAAGGAAAAAAATAGAGAGGGTGAGAGGACAGAAACTAAGAATAAAAAAACAGAGAAGAGTCCATTACCCATCGTTGTCGTTTGCTTGACCACCGCGGGTCACCACCATACCCCTTCTCTCACCACCGCAAAACTGCCATCACCTCCTCCATCTCATCCTTTCCAACACCATCTCCCCCTCCCTCGACCTCTCACTCTCCCTTCACATAATCACTTTCACAACAACCCCTCACCGCCACAAACCACCATCGTGACCTCTCACCACAACATCCCCTCTTTCCTGTCTGTTCTGTTTGTCTCCTCGTTTCCCTTTCTCTCGTCGCATTTCTCTGCTTCATTATCATGATGTGTTGGTGTTGCAGTTCTAGGGATTTCATTCCCAAATTACTATTTGGTTTCTATTTTACAAATGAGGGAGTGGTGGATTGGAGGAAGGGGCGACAATGGTTGTAGAGAGGAAGGAAGAAAGAAATAAAAATGGAGTTGGGAGATAGACAAGTGAAAGTGAGAGAAAGAAACAGTGGGAGAAAGAAAGAGAAGGAAAAGAAAAAAAGATGAAGACAAATGGTGTAGATGCCTCGGGAAGATACGAGGACGTGTCTGACAACTGAATTGAAATACATCAATAATTACTGGCGGAAAATCCGCTAGTAACGCAGGTTATTGGCGGAAATTTCCGCCAGTAATTCCGCCAGTATCTACTTGCAGAAAATCCGCCAGCAAACATACTGGCTGATTGGATCCGCCAGAAATGTTATAGGATCCGCCAGAAACGTACTGACAGACTAAATCCGCCAGAAAACGCCAAAATCCACCAGAAAACCTACTGGCGGACTGAATCCGCCAGAAATGTTCCGCCAGTAATTCACGTAATTCTTGTAGTGTATGTTCAATCGGGTAATCATCCCTGGTCGTCCCAAATTATACAGAAGGAGGATGACTCGGCTAAGCTGATAGAGTATCTAAGTAAAGTCTTTATACCTTGAGTTTTGTCGTTTTTGATTAAGATCGCGGTCCCTGTCCTAACCCCTATACTTGTATTGTTTGCAGGACTCTTTGGTATGTCAACATTTAGTGTGGAAGAAGGAAGATTCGTGAAGAGCTGAGAAAGAAACAAGGATATACTGTGAGTATCGACACGACTAAAAATGTTGAAACTGGCGAGAATAGTTCCAAAGGAATCTCTCAACTCTTGCGTTTCCCTATTCAAGAATTCTCACCTCTCTCATGTTTCCTTAATCCTAGATCAAATCTTGCTCTAGATACGACGGTTGGAACCGTGGCACCACATAAAATCATTCTACACGCAAGTATCACTTGACTCCTAACTCACAAGCGCTCGGGTACACTCACACAGAAACACGAGAACACACATAGCACGCGCACACAGACACTGGGCTCTCTGGTGAGCACCAGGCGCGAGAATGGGAAAGAATATGGGAAGGGGAGATACACACATGCAAAAAAACAATTAGGTAAAATTTTTCCTCTCTAAATTATTTCATTTCTCAATTACAATAATTACATAAAGCCCGATTTTGGGCGTTCAATTGCAAAAGACTCTTAAGTTATTCAATTCGATTAGCTGCTAGTTCTAACAACCTAACTAATTTGACTTACCATCTAACAGAGAATAGTTCTTTAGGAATACTCTTAAGTACTAGTTCTTATAAAAAAATAAAAGAAAAAAGATTAGTGAAGGGCAGGACAAATCTAATAGGGGAACATTTCTCAGGTCAAGTCAATTCAGTGACAGTCTGACGCTGACACACCCAACCCAGTTAACAGTTAACACGTCCAAACATTCTTCTCTTCTTATTTCTCCCTGAACTCAAAAAGGACAATTTTGTCATTCAAACCAAGGGTATTTCTGTTCGAACGTCACCATAAAAAAATCTCAAATCAAAATCTAAATTACCAAATATTTCCATCTTCACCGTCAGCAGGTCCCATCCAACGGTCCAAACTCTTCCTCGCTCAAAGAGAGGGAATAAACCTGAACCGTAGATCTTTCTTCATTACAAAATACTTGTCCGCACACTCACTCTACCTCGCTATAAAAGTCCCGCTCACTCACTCTCATCATTTCAAACCATTTCTCACTCCCTCTCACACTCCCTCTCACTCCTTCTTCGTTACCGCGAACAGGTACCCTCTCTTTCTCTCTCTAGATCTAGAATCATCATCGATTTATTTAAATAAGTGTTGAATTATCACTGAAATTCACTGTTCATTGTTTGAATTGCAGGGAAAACAAAATGAGAGAAATCCTTCACATTCAAGGAGGCCAATGCGGTAACCAGATCGGTTCAAAGTTCTGGGAAGTAGTTTGCGACGAGCACGGCATAGATCCAACCGGTAGATACGTCGGAAACTCAGATCTACAACTAGAGCGCGTGAATGTCTACTACAACGAAGCCTCATGCGGAAGGTTCGTTCCACGCGCCGTCCTCATGGACTTAGAGCCTGGTACCATGGACAGCGTCCGCACTGGTCCATACGGCCAGATCTTCCGTCCTGATAACTTCGTTTTCGGTCAGTCCGGTGCCGGTAACAATTGGGCGAAAGGTCATTACACTGAAGGTGCTGAACTCATTGATTCCGTTCTCGATGTTGTTAGAAAGGAAGCCGAGAATTGCGATTGCCTCCAAGGTAAAACCCTAACCGGACGGAACAGGACTGATAATTTTACTACTGATTTCTGTTACGGCGGTTACTGATTTGTTTTTCTTTTGGTGCAGGGTTTCAGGTGTGTCATTCGTTGGGAGGAGGAACGGGATCGGGGATGGGAACGTTGTTGATTTCGAAGATAAGAGAGGAGTATCCTGATAGGATGATGCTTACTTTCTCTGTGTTTCCATCGCCTAAGGTTTCTGATACTGTTGTGGAGCCTTATAATGCTACTCTCTCTGTTCATCAGTTGGTGGAGAATGCTGATGAGTGTATGGTTCTTGATAATGAGGCTCTTTATGATATCTGTTTCAGGACTCTCAAGTTGACTACTCCTAGCTGTGAGTATTGTACTCTTAACTCGCTATCTGAATTCCGTTTGCTATTGTTGATTACTAGATCTGAATAAGATGCTTGAATTATGTATGATTAGGCTGTTTCACAGATTACTGATTTGTTGATTTGTTTGTTTATTGAGTAATTAGTTCGATCAGTCTCCCGGTTTCTCAATGTGCGTTTGTTTAAGTCAAAGTAGTTTGTCAAATAAGATGCCTGCATTATACGTGATTTTAGGAAGTTGAATTGATTTGACCGATTTTGGATGTTCAAGGAATTTCAGCGCAATTTTCATCATTCCAGAATATACATGACTGATGTTCGATTTTTGAAGATTAATTTGATTTGAAAATTTATTTGTATTTAGTTAACTAGTTAATCGATCCGATTATTGTTGCTTATAGTGACACTTGCACTTATGGGAATTTTTCCTGTTCCACTTTTGAAAATTGCAGCTGATTATTTTTAAGAGGAATACTCTAGTTAGTCTCTAATGTAAAATGTGGAGACCGGAGACTAATTTAGTCTAGAAGTATCAAGTTGGTTCTTCAACATTCTCAAATGTTATGAAAATTAGTTATTTTGGCATAATTTTTTAGGAACGTTTTTTGTTCTGATTGGAGATTATTTCTGCCTTTGTCCCACATTTTTACTTCTCATGATCAAATTGGTGCTTTTCATATTCTCTGCTTTTCGTGAAACCAATTTGTGTATTCACTCTACGTTAATTTGTTATGTGGGTTACTGAGTTGGTGTGTGTTTGTTTGTCAGTGTTTCAACTTTCAATTACTGATATCATATATTGGGTTTTTGTTGTTGTTTTGTAATTACTGAAAGTGTATAATTGTTTGTTGCAGTTGGTGACTTGAACCACCTGATCTCAGCAACCATGAGTGGGGTGACTTGCTGCCTTCGTTTCCCTGGTCAACTCAACTCTGATCTCCGGAAACTGGCTGTTAATCTCATCCCATTCCCTCGTCTTCACTTCTTTATGGTTGGCTTTGCACCTCTCACCTCTCGTGGCTCTCAGCAGTACCGTGCATTGACTGTTCCAGAACTGACCCAGCAAATGTGGGATTCCAAAAATATGATGTGTGCTGCTGATCCCAGACACGGCCGCTACCTCACCGCATCCGCAATGTTCAGGGGTAAGATGAGCACAAAAGAGGTGGATGAGCAAATGATAAATGTCCAGAACAAGAACTCTTCCTACTTCGTCGAGTGGATACCCAACAATGTTAAGTCAAGTGTTTGTGACATTGCTCCT
This sequence comes from Oxytropis ochrocephala, assembly GCA_020916435.1. Taxonomy (NCBI): domain Eukaryota; kingdom Viridiplantae; phylum Streptophyta; class Magnoliopsida; order Fabales; family Fabaceae; genus Oxytropis; species Oxytropis ochrocephala. The sequence goes on from CM037091.1 coordinate 94,865,112, forward strand.
AGGGGTCTCTCCATGGCTTCAACCTTCATCGGAAACTCAACCTCCATTCAGGAAATGTTCAGGAGGGTGAGCGAGCAATTCACTGCTATGTTTAGGAGGAAGGCTTTCTTGCATTGGTACACTGGGGAAGGCATGGATGAAATGGAATTCACTGAAGCAGAGAGCAACATGAATGACCTTGTGTCTGAATACCAGCAGTACCAGGATGCCACTGCTGAGGATGAAGGAGAATATGAGGACGAGGAAGAGGAGCAGGAGCATGTGTACGAATAAAAGAAATTACTTACTAAGTCGATAGCTTCTTTCTGCTTATTGCATTATGCTCTATGATGCGTAAGTGTGTTTAGTACTCCTCTATCCTTTGAGAAGATTGTAATTAAGTATGTTTTGAGGGATGTGGAGGATGGAAATGCCTATTTCTTTCTTTATGATATCGCGGGCAACGGAGATTAGTGGTAGTAGTGGGAATTTGGGTACATGGTTTAAGTAGTCATGCAGCACTTATCTGTTTGTTTCTCTATATGTTGGTTTGTGTTGTATTATCTATCTAGTACATTGGATCTTGTTTCCTTGATATTTCGTCATTCTTATGCATGACTTGTTTTACATTGGATCCATGAAATGTCTGTTGTTATTCAAAGAAAAGCTTCGCATCCTCTTTGTGGTGGATCAACCTTATACATCGCATATTAATTGATGATGTTTAAGAGCCAGTTTCAATAAATTTCTCAATGGTAAAAGAGATATTAAAACAATCCTATAATAATAACCATGATATGAACTCTCAAAACACTAGTCTTGTAATTACTTTGAAATTTCGCCTTCTTAGAGTGTCTCTGATTGAATATAACTACTTTTTTTGGAATGATTCAAGAGACAATTGAGCTCAAGTATGAGAAATCACTTAAGGTGGCGGCAAGTGTTCTATGAGTGCACCATCAACATAAATACTAATGACAATCCCTTCTCTTCTGCGAGAAGGTTGAGCATATAGGCAGGAAAGGAACTCAGTTTGAAGGGACAAATGGGGTGCGGAACTTATGGTAGGTTGCTTGGTGAACCTTGGTGCAGCGAGTAAGCAATCTGCTCTATTCAGTCACTCATAGCAAGTTGCTGTGTAGTTGGATAGGGACCTCTTGTACGTGTGGGCGCACTAGGAACAAACGAAATCATAGGCGTGGGTTGTGGCAGTGGTGCATTTGCATGAGAAAATGAACAAGAGTAGGAAGTGTCAATGTGAGATGGGCTTGTCAATTTGCATGACGCGTTTTCATGTTTTCATACAATACAAGTGTTGAAAACACCAATGATATTAAGAAAGCCTTCAATCTACTCAAATCCTGCATGAGAACCACGAATCACACCTGTTATGAAGCAAAATCTTTGAGAGTGCCCCAAGGTTCTTAGGCGTTTCTAATGACATGTATGGTAACAGATTACTATTCTCCCATGGACACACCTTCTAGTGTTATTTTGAACAATGGAATTGGCCAAACTAATCCTCAACCCACAATCTCGTTGCCTGTCCATCTAATTTAATCTCCAATAGTTCTTTTGCAGGATTGGAGTACAGGGAAATTAGTTTTGGGGCTTGTACTACCTTTCGAAACTTGCACCTCCTATTTCATTGTGGAGTATCTAGATATTGTTCTTCAACGTTTTGGGGACATCCTAGCCTTCACAAATTGTGTGTCATGGTTCTTATTTGATCCAGAGTTTCTATGCTACACAGTCCGAGTTATGTTAGTTTGAGAAACATATAAAAGGATGATGATTGTATTGTATCGAGGAGGACTCTCCCACAGCCAGTGTTGAGGGTATTGATTTTGAAGAAATCATCTCAAAGTCTTAGAGAAAGAAAATGAAGCAACAATTAAATAGATGTACTAGCAAATAAAATTATCGAACTGGTGCTCGGGTTGTTGGGTCAAAACAATCAAAATGAAGTGTTTATCTTAGAATGCAAGAGGGCTTGCCAATCCTATTGAGCTTGTTGTTAATAGGGGTTGGAGTTCTGTGTGGCTTGAAACAAATTCTCAACTAGTGGTCTTAACTTTTAAATCTCAAAAGCATATTTCTTGGCAGCTTAAGATCAGATGGATTAATTGTATGAAGCTTGTCTCCAATATGCAGTTTTTTGTTTCCCACATCTTTACTTATAATCCTAAGCAGTTTGGTGCTGGATTTGGCGCCAAACTTACAGGGGTATTTTCGTAATTTTAAATGTATTTTTTGGTTAGTGTGTGGGCAGTTTCTTTTCCTGCAACTTTGTTTATGTCAGACATGCAAGCCTTTTAATTTGTTATTCCTTTCTTTCTCTCTCCTCGCCATCTCTCACTCTCTCCGTTCTCTCTTTTCTTCTTCTCTGCTCTCATCTCTTTCACTCTCGTGTCTCTCGCCGTCCTCACTCTCACCATGAAAGAGAGAGGAAATTTCGTTTTTTCCAGGGAGAAAGAAAAGGAAGGCTTCACATAGAGAAAATGAGAGAGGGGGAATAAACGAGAGGGAAGGATGACGAAGGTGGGTGGTGCGATGGTGAGAGGGGGAGGTCACGACGGTTGTTGCGGCGGCGGTTTTGGGTGAGCTTCCTCTTTTCTTCTTCAATTTCAAAACGTAGAGCTTCTTATTTTGAAACCCCTCTCTTCTTCTCTACATCTTCCTCTTTTCTTCTTAATTTTTGGAATCTAGGGTTTCAAATTTCGAAACCCATCTCATTCCTTTCTTCTTCTTGCTGTCTTCTTCATTTAGGAAACCCAGACGAAGGAAAGAGAGCAGCGCAACATGGTGGTGGTGGTGCGGCTTTCGAAAGCAGCGGTAAAGACCACCGTGGGTGATGGTGCGAATGGAGAAGGCTCGCGGTAATTCTCTCCTATTTTTTCTGTGAATCTTCTTTGTTTTTTGCTTACTGGTTCTTTGTTCTTCTACCTCTTCTCCTTTGCATGGTTCTCTCCGAGTATGTTTATGAGTTCTTACTTCCTCCCATTCTAATGTTTACGTTTATGTTCCAACTGCAAATTTTTTTAATTCGTAAACTTTCTCGATTTCATTTATTTATTTTAAAATCCATCCTGAGGTTGTGGTTTTTTTGTTGATTTATTTTTTCTTTCATTTGGTTGATTTGCTCTGATTTATGGTTAGATGTTACTCACAATGATGGAACCTTCTCCATAGTTGTTGTACGACTTTGATGTTACTTACAATGATTGGGTTTATTTATCCTCTCTGTTAGTTTCTTAATTCATTTCTTATTTATAATATTTGTTTTTTATTGTTAGTTTAGTTTTCGGTTAGTAATGTAGAGAGAGGATTCGAACATGGCTGGCTATAGAGCTTCACAACAGAGATGGACCAACAGGAAGAGGGGTTTTGATGGAGATGAAGCTAGAGGAGAGACACCTCAGCGGCAACAAAAAGCGTGCTTCCACGACTCATCAACAACACATCATAACTTATAGTTAGTGTCTTGTATGATAAGCCAAAACAATGGTGTATGATAAAATCGATTGATTTAGGATTTTTGAAATCATTTGACTAAATCACTCATTTATTTAATTTCTCTAATCATTTTACACTATATCATTTTTTCTGATTCTTTTGATTTGATTCAATCTCTTTGATTCCAGTCCCTTTGCAATGCTTGCAGGATCAGGAGCTAAAAGAAGAAGGGAGCGATTTTGGGAATAAAAAAAGCAACGACGATGGAGGATGAAATGGGATGAGGAGCAATTGATGAATTGAAAGCAAGCAACCGAAATAGAAAATTTGAAGAGAGAAGAGTTGCGGCGAGCAAGAAGGAGACGAAAGGGGAGGGTGAGATGTGGTCACCATTGTATTCTTCTCTTCTTGATTTATTTCTATTAATTTTTTTTGCTTATTGATTATTTCCTCTTTCTGTTATAAATTTTCTCTCATTGTTGATTCCTCTCATTGTTCTCACAAGCTTCCTCAATCCTTTGTAATTTATTGGAAACTGAAAAATGAAATTTCTGCTACAGATTTTCTAATGTGGCCAAGTTAACTTTGAATTGTTGGATTTTAGGTTGTTAACTTGGGGAATTGTGGTTATGGGCTAGCAAACTGATGTATGGAGCTTAGGATGTACAATTTTAGAGATGTTGACACGACAACCCCTTTACTCTTATTTGGAAGGAGTATGTCTTTAAATTGTTATGGTTTCTAGCATTCCTTATACTTCAACTATTTTGTTAACATGGAAATCAATTAAGGCCCGATGCTTTAGATCAAGATTCAATTGACAATATAGATGCAAGCTCAAGTAGCAAATAGTCATTTTTCAAGGATTTATGACATCTTGGGTTTTCACATTCACTTAAGATATTTGGTGTAGTGTAAATCTAAAATAAGAAATATGAACATTCTTATTTTATTCCTTCTGTGTTGCCATTTCTTTTATGTAGTGCAAGTGTGGTTAAAAAAGTTGTGGTACATGGGTTTACTATTTGTAAGTAGCATTGATTCCTTGGAGGTTTAGTTGGGAAAGGAATACACATTGTTTAGGACATTTTTTCTTAATTCTTTGCTTAGGTTTAGTTTCTATTTTGTCAAGTTGTTGGTGTATACTGAACTCATTCTCATTTTGTGTTTGCTCATTGTCAGTTTTTGTGATAACATGTAGTATCCTCATAAATATTGATGTATTCTCATGCCACTCTTTTCTATACCTAAGATATTGTGTATAGTTTGGTTATTTTTTTTTTAAAATGGTTAAAGCATAAATGTAGTTTGATATTTGAGTCTACTGCTCTATTTTATTTATATGTTTTTTTTTCTTAAAATTTTCATGTTTTATGTGGTTGGCCACCTAAAGGGTTTGTTCGACTAAATTGGGGTGTATCCATATCCATTACTCTGTATAGGGATTATATTTAGCAAAGTGGACATTCAATGGGATATTGCAATAATAGCTTTCCATATTCCCAGGAGCAGACTCTGTTTAAAGTGGAACTTTTTAGAACCTTTTTTATGACAATAATTACATGCTTCAGATTCCAAAGGTTTCTAAAGGATTGCCATTGAAATTGATCTTGAAGGAAACGGTCTATAGCGGTTTGCTCAAGAAATGGATAAATGACCTTTTGATGTAAAATTGGTACAGGTGCTGCAATCCGCAAATTGAAGCTATATTTATAGAACTTAAGCCATTTTTCAGTTTCTGCTAATCTGGGTAGATTGCAAAATCAACTGCAGCTTATCAAATTATTTCCTCATATAAATATGATAAAGAATAACTAAATATATTAATAAATGTATATGGATAAGTTGTTTAGTCATGAGACAGCCTGGGTAATATCCTGTCTCATTTACTTTCATTCATTTTCTTTCTAACTTTTTGTTGTTGTTGTTTATAGATGATGGCATCCTGGTCATAAGGTAGTGTGGTTGAGAGATTCTTGATGAAGTAGATTCTCTCATAGACAGATGGTGCTATGGTTGACAGTTTGATCCTAATTAACTTTTTGTTGTTGTTGTTGTTGTTGTTGTTTATAGATGATGGCATCCTGGTCATAAGGTAGTGTGGTTGAGAGATTCTTGATGAAGTAGATTCTCTCATAGACAGATGGTGCTATGGTTGACAGTTCGATCCTAATTAATTACCTCAGGAAAATGAGGTGCACCACTTTGGAGTGTGGCAAACTTGAGCTTTCACTTAATTATCTTAAGCTTTTAGGACAATAGATCCCTATTTGGCTTAGAATGCAATATGATTGATTGTGTTAAGGATTAGGATTTAGAATGCAATATATGATTGATTCTGTTCTTTCTTTGGCTTCAAACAAATTTTATAAGATTTTCTGATTTTGATTTCTTATTTTCTTTTTGGTTTTTCAAGGTTTGTGGGGTGAAGTGGTCTATGATAACCATTACTTGGCAATTGGCATCCGGAGGAAATGACATAGAGTATGCAATTGCAAAGTTAATCATCTAGCCATTTCCAACACCTAGTGAATGGAATTCTTTAGATTAGCAAAGTTAATCATTAATCATATATTTTGTGCATCATTCTCGTTAACTCAAGTTGGCTTGATTTCCACTTTGAATTCCAACTTTGCAAGCTCATGAAGGTTCTGATTTGGCTTTTAACCTCCACACCACAAATTTGAGCCTCCTAGGTTGCCTCTCCACTATTTTCCCTTTCCATGAGTCACACATATTAGGAGGATGTTATTACTCACCAAGCAAAGACATGTATTATGTTGTTTACATGTGCAAGTGTTTATTATTAAAATGATCCATCCGAATACTACTTTCAATCAGTAACTTGCATTGTTGGTTTCATACCATGGCGGAAGAAAATAACATATTCCACTAGAAAAGTTCAAGCCGCTCCTATATTGTAATCGTTGTTCCTAATGTTGATGATTGGTTTTGATTTTTGATTTTTCGTGTTTTTTAAGGAATCTAGTGATGAAGAGAGAGGGCATCTTGAGAAATTGATGGAATATCGTGTGATTGAATTTGACTTTATTTTGTATAATTTTTTTCAATTATATTATATGGTGTTTTAATATCTTTTCTGAGAAACAAAAGGGGTGGAAAAGTGAAGTTGCACACTATATATAGTGATGCCGCTTTCCTTCTCTGTGATCGATGTTGTGTGTCGTGAAGAAGATTTCAATCGAATAGCCCCAAAACGAAAAGGTAAATGCGCTTCTTGATTACCATGCTTATGCTTAATAAATTTCATCTCACCGATTTTTTTTTTTTCATTTCTTCATTTTCCTTATACTAAGCTCGATTTGCGGCGTAGGTCAAAGCCGATTCGAGAAATTGAGGACCTATGAAGCGGTGTAACTTTTGGTGTTTGAAGTCGTAAGTTAAAATAGACACCATTAAGCTTCATTTGGGGTGTGGGCGTTGCATCATAAAAGGTTACTATATGCATATATTGTGATGACTTTTATCTATTTTTAAGTTCTAATTCTAATGCACTATCTTTATTAATTTTGTTTGTCTTGTGCTAATTATATTTTAATCTTAAACTTCTTTGGATAACATTTTCTCGATGAAACCAGTCTTTTTATTTCTGTTGATTTTAAATAACTTGTTCCAAGTACATTGGTGTCAATGATATGTTTTATTGACCCTGCTCTTGGGCTATAAGTTTTTATTTTGAAATTTGTGATTGGAATTATTTTTTCACTTTTTTCCCCGCTTCTCGAATTCAGTTGATGAGAATGTGGCGGAGAGATTATCAACCACGTGTCTCTTAGGCATCCCAATATAATTCGCTTCAAGGAGGCTAGGACTTTATTTATTTATCTATTGGATCAATTTGCTTTGAGTGTTCTCTTAATTAATTATGAGTTGTTGGTTGTAACTTAAATGGTGTTTTGATTGTTCAGGTGGTTTTGAGCCCCACCCATTTAGTTATATTAATGGAGTATGCAGCTGAAGGAGAACTCTTTGAGAGAATATGTAATGTTGGTCGGTTCAGTGAAGATGAGGTTAATTACTTAAACATACTCTCACGATTTTTTTGGCTTTATTTCACTCTTATTTACTGCTGTTACAATCAGATCCATATCTCATTTATTTCCTCCCTTGATACCAATAGTAAGCTTAATTTTCAAATAGATTATTAGTTTCTTGACTGTGGTTTGAGTTACAACTTTTTTGACTTGAGTTTAGATTTGAATAAATATATCAGAAATGTTGGAAACATGTTTGATGTTGCATCCCCTTAACCCTGTACTCAAATCGTGGTTTCTATCCTTCAAAATGTCTATGCCTTTGTGAATTTGGTTGACTGGAAGAGGAGTATGAATTTATTTCTCTCATACCTTGATCTTTAATTGCTATATGGGGTTTACATTTGTGAGTGTGTCTTATGCTTTTATCACATATGTGTTAGAAATGAGGAGATTAAAGCCTCAATTTGTCCAACCACGAGTCTAAATATGTCATTTATTCTGATGTTTCTATTTTTGTGGGCTTCCCTTCATTTTCCATTGTCCTTCCATTTCTTCAATCCCACATCTGCAAGGTATCTTCAGATCCCCATTGAGGGAGGGAGAGCTCGCACTCCAACAACGGCAGGGGCCTCAAATAGTTTATGTGTGCACAGAGGATTGGCTTTGTATGAAGTAACTGCTGATAATCTAATTTTTCTCTAATCGTAGTTGTGCTTTAAAAACTTTTAACTACTCTACTTGTGTTTTGTATGGATTGCTAAGTAAATTTGGTTTGTAATGGATTATGTTTAGTTTGTAATTTGGATACCTAAATACTAATGCTATTGTACTTGGAATTTCTAAGGTGTTTCTTTTGGTATCTTTTGGGCTTTTTTTAATGTTTTTATTGACATCTAATTTTCAATCGTATTAAACGCCTTAATTTCGTTAATACTAGTGCCTCCGTGCATCGCACGGGTGTGAGGCTAGTTTATAGGAAGGGTAACCAGTGTGTCGATAAACTAACTTCCCAAGATATTTTAGTTGATGGGATTCCATCCCTAGCATTATTTCTTAGGATTTCTTCATACCTCAGTATCATTTTAATAATGTTTGAAGGGGTTGGTTCGCATCCCCACTATTTTTAATTTCCCCCCTATTATATCAATAAATTTATAAAGTGCTACAAACTATTGTTGTTTGGAGAGGTGTCGGCCTAGCTGACATAGTGACATGTCTTCTATCAATGATATACTTTTGCATTACACTTTTTGCTTAAAAAAATGCATAGATATATACGACCATGGTGAATGGAATCTCGAGGAGGTTCGCTTGGAGGGAGACCAATTTACGTCACTAAATGACACATTTAGTGATAGTCACTAAATGGATACAAATGTAATTTATCAATTAATAAAAAAGAATAATTTAATATTAGCTTTTATGTGGCCATAAACTTAGGAGATAATAGTTTTATTAGTTATTTATATTTAATTAATTATTATAAAGAATATTTGATAGTACTAAATTACTCTCCTATAATAACAATCATTAGATACAATTTAAATAATATATTTATCATCCAATGGCTAATATAAATTTAGTGATCATCACTAAGCATCAGACTTAGTGATGTAAGCCTTAGCCGCTTGGAGGAGATGGCGATCACTTTCTATATTCACGATAACTCTAGTTATATTCCTTTTTATGTGCCTGGTGCTTTTACCACTATATATGGAGGAGGATGACTTACTCTCTCTTAACAGGGAGAGGTCCACGGAGAAAGTTTCACACACCATTAAAAGTATTGGCTTCTTTAAAGCTCTAGGCCTAATGGTACATAGTTCTGAGCTCTTTGTTCCAAATAATGGTATCTTCAGAGGAGTTGTAGAGGATTGGAGATCTTAATGAAACCTTCACCACGCTTATCTCTAGGGAGCGTTAGAGGGTACTTAAGTTCATATACACTTCAAAATTCATAAAATGTCTAATCTAAGAATATCAACACACATAAATAGATATGGAATAAAAGAACCTGGAAAAATCAGGTTACATCATCACCCCCTTTAAAGAAATTAGGCTAAATGTCATTTTTAGTCATTTATCTTTGCTTTAGGTTTCATTTTGGTCATTTATCATTTTTTGTTCCATTTTGGCCCCTCACGTTTTTTGATCCCTATCGTTAGTTTTAATTAACAGACGCCACACTAGCAGTTAGCTGCTGACGTGGCGTCTTACGTGTCATTGCTGATAGAAGCATAACAGAATCATGGTGATGAATCAGAGAATGTAACTGATTCTGTTAGAGAGAGTTTGAGAGAAATTATCATTTGATTATCTGAGTGTAGTTACAGTGAAGTACAAGCTTATATACTATGCTAGTGAGTTGGCAAGTCAATGTCACATCAGATACACTGTGGCAGTCAACATACTATCTATCAAATCACACAACACTATTTTAAAGTATATATCTCTATTAACTGCTGGCTCGGAATTTTATATGATGTGGTATAGAAGTGACCAAAGAGAAACTTATTAAAAACATAAGAGACCAAAATGAAACTTAATAAAAACATGAGGGACCAAATTGACAAAAACACACAAATATGAAAAATCAGCCCCAATCTTCATCTTTTTCTTTTCCGGCGAGCCACCACCACCACAACACCAAAACAAAATCCTATTTTTGTCTAAATCCACTTTAAATCAGCTAAACCTATTTTTGTCTCCCAAATAAAATGTAATCTTCACGTCCCACATGATATCATCTCCTTGGTTAACTCCTATGAACAGTCGTGTCGACCCTCATACTAATGCATTGAACTATTGGCTAGCTTTTCTCCAAATAGCTACCATTACAACCACCTTCTAGATCAAAAGGAATCAGGCAAAAATTAGAATGTTAGGGGTGTGTGTGTGCGCGTGCGCATGTGATGGAACCAATCCTAAAAGTGGTAGGAAATTAAAGATCTTTACATGGGGCAAGGAGATGAGAAAAAGATGTAAAAATGAGACAAAATCATGTTTTTGCAGATAGGTACAATCGCGCTTTGAAAGGGTTAGGTCACATTGCGATTAAAACAAGCTAGCGCATTGTGGGACACAGGCCATGTGTCATTTGTCTGTCATGTGTGGCAACACATAGAGTCGTGACTCATGGCGGTCATGTCACCACAATACATACACATGGCATTGGAATGGTCACGCTGCTAGCCACACTAAAACCCAAAACTCTCTTATTTTGTTTTAGTCCAATTACACTCCAAAACTCATTTTTGAGCATTAAATACTAGTGGACATTTATGTTATTTTATATGTACAAGCTAGTTTAACTGCTAATTTTACCAAATAATTTAAATTCAATGCGCTAGCTTCCCGCTAGCTTATTGACTATCTGCTCTTTTTTATCAAATAGAGCCATAGTGAATCCTATAGTATAAGCTTCTCAGAACATAAAAAGAATAACACGATAGATAACAACATGACATTTTTAATCGAACTTCATTTATATTTAGAGACGTTTTACAGCTCACTTAATTTAAAATTAAAATATATGTCCTCCCCTCCATTCCATTCCCCTCCCAAACATACCTTAATGATGTGGGTATTAAACTATTAACCATTCACTTCTTTATAGATGTTAAACTAGTAGGATACACGTGCATACGCACGGAGTGTTGTCGTGTTCTTTTTATGAATGAACTTAGACAGTATTTAAATAGTCTGAACATTATCCCGTGAAAATAAAGTAAATAAAAAAGAAGTTTCAAATAAAAAATAGATAAATATTAAAATCTAAAAATGTAAAAATATCATTTAAAAACAATCTATGCATTTATCCCGTGTTTTTTTATATATCGATCTGATTATCTCTGTGTTTTTATATATATATATATATATATATATATATATATATATATATATATATATATATATATATATATGTGTGTGTGTGTGTGTGTGTGTGTGTGTGTGTGTGTGTGTGTGTGTGTGTGTGTGTGTAATTGCAGATTATCCCCGTATTTTTTTATATATCAGTAAAGTTATCTCGGGTTTTTATGTATTAGTGCAATTATCTCATAGTCTCAATTGATTATTTGAGTTTATTAATAGATAGTAAAAGATAGATATTAAATTATCAATAAGAAATATTTATCCCGTGTTTTTATATATATCGGTTGACAATTATTTGTCATTTTTAGGTATTAGTGACAAATATTTGTCACGTGTGTTTTAAATTATCATCCAGTTTATCCCGTGTTTAAATTATCGATTGCAATCATTTCTTAGGTATTAGTGACAATTATTTGTCATTTTTAATTATCAATGATAAATATTAATCTCGTATTTTTATATATCGATCACGATTATCCCGTAGTTTCAATTGTTTTTTTAGTTAATTAGTAGATTACAGTAGATAGTAAAAGAGAGATAGTAGATTATCAATAAGAAATATTTGTTTTAAATATTAATCAGTAGTTTGAATAGTCATTAAATCTTCTTGTTTTTTAGATAGTAGTTAGGTTTATAGTAGTCTTCACAAATTTTAATTATTAATGACAAAAATTAATCCTGTGTTATTATAAATTAGTGCAGTTATCCCGTGTTTTTTTATATATCATTGTAGTTATCTCGTAGTTTCAATTGATTATTTTAGTGGATTAGTAGATTATAGTAGATAGTAAACGATGAATAGTAGATTATCAATAAGAAATATTTATCCCGTGTTTTTTTATATATCAGTGACAATTGTCCTTTCTTAGGTATTAGTGAAAAATATTTGTCACGTGTGTTTTAAATGTTAATCAGTTTAATAGTCATTAAGTCTTCTTGTTTTTTTAGATAGTGAGTTTATAGTGGTCTTCAAAAATTACAATTATCAATGACAAATATCAATCCCGTGTTTTTATATATATCATTGCAGCTTATCCCAAAATTATTATATATATATATATATATATATATATATATATATATATATATATATATATATATATATATATATATATATATATATATATATATCGATCTTGATTATCTCGTAGTTTTATTTGATTATTTTAGTTGATTAGTAGATTATAATAGATAATAAAATTTAGATAGCATATTATTAATAAGAAATATTTATTTTAAATATTAATTAGTAGTTTAAATAGTCATTAAATCTTCTTATTTTTTAGATAGTAGATTTGTAATAGTAGTCTTCAAAAAATTTAATTATCAATGACAAATATTAATCTCGTGTGTTTTTATATATTAGTGCAATTATCCCGTGTTTTTTTATATATTATTGCAACAATCTCGTAGTTTCAATTGATTATTTTAGTTGATTAGTAGATTATAACAAATAGTAAATTATCAATTAGAGGTGATAGTAGATTTTTAATAAGAGTGTAAACCGATTTTGGAGAAAGAAAACAATTGTTTATGATAAAAGTAAAATGGAAAAAAGAAGAAAAATAGTGTAGGAGAAAAGTGAAAAGAAAGAAAGAAAGTGTAAGAAGAAAGAGAAAAAAGGAAGAAAGAGAGTGTAAGAGAAAAGTGAAAATGAGGAAAGAGAGTGTAAGAAAAAAGAGAAAAAAGTAAGAGAGAGAGTGAAAAAAGAAAAAGAGAGAAAGAGTGAGTAATGACACTTTTACCCTTAAATTATATGTGTGTCATGTTAATAAGACATCTAAATTGGTAATTTCATAGGAGGTTTGTTTGTATAAATTGATGATATTAGATTAGATTAGATTCGATATTGTTATGACTAGGACGTAGACTTGTGCGATGCACAGGACGTAGTTATAAGGAGTTTCGTAAAAAATGTTAAAAAAATTATGTATTGTAAAGTTAGTGGTTGATGCGAATTCATAATTTACAACCAAAATAGAATGGATATTTTTATGTTAACATGTGGGTTGTGTTTATATATGATATATTTGCGAAGATACGTACAATGCGGGTTGGTGATGATTTAGAATGTGAGAAACTTTATTCATAAAATTTTTGATAAAAACACTATTTAACAATAATGAGGGCAAGATATATAGTTCACAAAAAAAATAGGTGTGTACTATTGGTTAAAAAAAATGGCTGTGGGATTTTCTTGTAGATATTAACTAACCAACGGTTATGTTATATGGGCTCAACCATTCTCATAAAAATAAAGGGTTTTTGTACCCCACCATTTGACTCCATACCCCACATCTACCGTGAAAAGACTAAAATACCCTAAAAAATTACAAATTTACGAGAATATCGACCATTTCCCACTTACATATTTTGACCAGAAATATTTTAGAGCTCGTCGTATTTACCTTCCAGGAGATAGATACGATTTACAGCAAATTTCGCATTGTATTTATCTAGATACGATTTCCTCGCAGAAGCTTCAAAAATAGTAAGTCGTATTTACCTTCATCAAACATAAATCTGATTTTTCTTAAAAAAAAAATCGCATCATATTTACCTTATTCTGAGATAAATAGGATTCATTGTTTTTTTTAATTTATTTGTTTTTTGTCAGGGAAATCGTATATAGGTAAATATGACTTGAAAAAATATTAATAGTATTTACCTATTACAAACGTTTGGTTCAATTTTTGTCAAGGGTTTGTCCGTCCAAAAATTAAGAGTGGGGGTATATTGGTAAATAGTGGGGTACAAAAAAAACCAAAATAATATGTGTTTAACAATGAGGGGTACATTTTGTTAATAAAAAACAATGAGTGAGACCTTAATTTTGATAGATTAATAATGGACATAACGCTTGCATTATTTACAACTAATGTCATTAAAAATTTCTCCCCAAATTAACAAATAAAATAGACAGTGTACATTATATAAGAAGGATTTACACCACCCCACACTGGTTGACGTGGATCTATGTGCATGATGCACATGTACTATAAGAGATAAGTATGGTCTATATGAATAGTTAAGACGTTTTTGCCGCTTAAACCATGATTTTTCATCGATAGAGTATTAATAAGTAGGCGATATTATTAGAAAGTTTGTTTATAAGTTAGTTAAATTAGTTTTCAATTGTAACTACTTTTCTTAATTAGTTAGTTAGTTGGATTTTTGTATTTTCTTTCACTAGAAGGTGCACTATATATAGTGATCACCTCTTCATGTTGTATTAAGTTTTTACTTCACCATTCATTTGAATGAAATTTATATTCAATTCATAGATAGAGTTTAACTCTTAATATGGTATCAGAGCGATTATGTAGCTTCCGCGTTCATCTCTCATCGGTGATTCCTCCATTGTCTTCTCGCAAATTTCTTCTTTTGCTTTGCGATTCATGAACAATAGTGTTCACCGTGGTATCAAAAGAAATTTAAATTTCTTGATTTTTCTTCCATATGTTCTTTGAGATTCTCTGCGTTCATCATTCTTCTTTTGTTCTTTGACCTGCTTGGTTGTTGTTAAACTCATCTCTGCCATGGCAAATCCTCCACAAAACCATGATGACGCATTATACCTCCATCCTCCGGATAGTTCCGCTCTTGTGTTGGTATCTCAACATCTCTCTAAGGACAAATGCAGTCACTTCTTGCGTGTATTCAAGAAGTTCTTTGAAGCTTCTTCCTCGATCATCCCTCGAGCCCGCTTCATCATCTTTACTGCGTTTATGTCTCTTGTTTCTTCCTAGTCAAGCTGTGTAGCTATGGAAGAGTGAATGGACCAGCAAATGAAATATTTTTTAACTCATATGGTCTTTCAGATATGTTTGGTACATTTTAGGATTTTCTCCTACTATTCTTAGCCTTTATCCTTTCCCTAGAATTCAAGGTTTGCTATGTTTGATAAGAAATTCACTGTTTGGTTGTATTTCATCTTGTTTTCTTGTTGGATTCTTGGATTGATTTCTTGGATCCACATTTTTGTCTGGGGTTTTTTGAAGACTGCTCAACGTTCTTTTGTCGACATGTGGTTTCTTGCAAGTTTTCAATTGCCATCAACATAGTAGCACTGATGTTTGGCCTTGTAGAATAAGATTTCAATTTCCTAAGTTTCCTAAAGTGTCTACAATGGTTGCTGAATGAACTTCATATTCATGTGGCTTGTGTATTTGAATTTTTGGTTGGCCGATAGTGCAAGATGCATGAAAGCTTTATTTTAGCATCTCATATCCAAGTTGGAAGATCTTGACATCTCTCTTCCAACTTGAGGGGGAGTATTAGAAAGTTTGTTTACAAGTTAATTAAATTAGTTTTCAATTGTAACTACTTTTCTTAGTTAGTTAGTTAGTTAGTTAGTTGGATTTTTGTATTTTCTTTCACTAGAAGGTGCACTATATATAGTGATCACCTCTTTATGTTGTATTAAGTTTTTACTTCACCATTCATTTGAATGAAATTTATATTCAATTCATAGATAGAGTTTAACTCTTAATAGATATGTGACTATTAAATAATTTCTCCCAAATTTATTTAAAGTAATGATATAGTAATGGAGTAGTTGATCAATATTGTTGGCCCAGTGACATAAGCTATCTTAGCACACGACACGAGATTAATTCGGTGCTCTCAGATTCAATTCCTACAATAAACAAACTCGGTATTGACCAATACAAAATTTACTGCTAAGTACGAACGAAAGTTATTGAAAGCGACACTCCATGAATAGCTAGCAATCGTCCGGAAAAAAGAAAAACAGTAATGGAGTATTAAGTCTAGATAAAGATGATGTTGGTAATGGGATTGACATTGAACGTGTGGTGTGGCAACATATCCTGTATTTAACATAATACGCCTTTTGTCAAAAAAAAAAAAATAATACGCCTTAATACATAATAATAGTTTTACATAGAATCAAAAAACTTCTCTTTTCTCACAAAGTCATAAGAAGTGGTTTCCTCGAGCACTTTGAGATACATATCTCATCAACATCAATGTTTTCCAACATATCATTTTCAATTGACAAAGTTGTCAAACCGTTCAATCTCTCTTGTGACATTGATGATCTCAAGTAGGTTTTAATCAACTTTAGTTTCGAAAAACTTCTCTCCGTCGATGCTACAGTCACGGGACCGCCAGAAACTCTATAAGCAATTGCTACATTTGGATAACAATATGCAAGTTTGAAAAATTTAAGAATACCAGTGGTAGACATTGTTTTAGTTGACAAAGTGAATTGTAACACTTTTAATACAGAGAAAAGATCATCTAAATCAACATCTGATAAATTGTCATGAGAAAAAGTCGATTGAAATTTATCACAACATTCTTTCAACTCATTATCATCCAATAACTTTAACTTTTGTGAATCATATAAAAATCCAAAGATACTTTCAAACGCTTCAATTTCGCAAATCTGTTTTTCAAACAAGTAATTTATTTTTTAGCAAACAGGCAGATGACCCGAATTTAATAAAAAAAGGAAAAGAAACAGAGAAAAGCGAGGGGGGGACTAGACCAAAACCCCTACCAACAGAAAAGCTCAAACCAAAACAATAATAGAAAGCCCCTAACAGAGTCTCTAAAACACTGCAGCCTAAAGGCTTTTTTCAAAGAAGTAATTGTCATGTCAACAACAATGAGAAAATAGACGACTTTAAATGATTCTTTTGGTGACTGATTTTCATGTTCCTCATTGTTCTCTTCAAAATGTTTGTTTTTTCTAATCAACGACGTTTTGATGGAAAGATGGACTCAACATTCATTTCAAGTGCAACACTCTTTGCGAGATTCGTGTTTTTTGTAAAATTTTCCTCTCAATATTTTTCAAAATAGGATAACTTATTTTTCAATTGTTTTATGGTAGCGTTGATGCACACAGACTTAGATTGCAACTTTTTGCTATCCATATTAATAGCAAATAAAATATCATACCAAATAACCACACCAATCAAAAATTTAAAACTTTCCAGTGTGAGTTTATTTTTGGGAAGAGAAATAGTCGGAATAGATTTTTTGAGCATTTTTTTACTTTTTTTTATAGCACTAGTAAAATGATGTAGGCTTAGTATAAATTTGTTTTGGGCCCTAGGCGGTCGCACCCCTGGCCTAGGTCTAGGGCCGCCCCTACTTTTTGGTGGGTGATCTGTAAGTGCCCCTTTAAACTCTCAAAGAGGCATAAGGCCTACCCTGACCTTGATGATCGTTCAGAGCCCAACTCACCAAAACTTTTTATTTTTATTTTTAAAAACTTCATATACAGAATTTTTATTTTGGTTATTACTTTCCCCACTCCCCCTCCTACTCTTTCACACCCCTTAACAAATTTTATTCCAAAAATAACCTCGCGTGAAACGCTGTGGAGGACGTGTTTAATGACGATTCAAACGTGTTCGAACAAGGTTATGCGAACATGTTCGAGTGACCCCATTCGAACGCAATAAACTTGGTGAATGTGGTGTGAGGGTCCATTATTGTTGTCTCGGTTAACAGCATACAAACGAAATAAAATAGGGTATTCGAACAAGGTTATGCGAACATGTTCGAGTGACCCCATTCGAACAGGTAAATTACGCACAAGAGGGTGTGAAATCAATATATAACTCACGCGAACGATGTCATTCAAACGGGTTCGAAGGCCCGTGTTCGAACACGTGAAATTTCTTGAAAAAAAAGACGCTTTGGCTGGCCTTTTGGTCATTTCACACCCTTATAGAATGTGTTTTGAGTAGGAAGGGGAGTGGGAAAAGCAAAACTCATTTTTTTTTACCAAATTCATATATAGATGATAGATGCAACACTATTCCCGTCACTAGAATCTGTCCTTGGACTTATGGTTAAAGGGCCCAAACTAGTCATTTGGACCACACCTTGTGGCAATATGACTATCTTGGTAATATGGACCAAAAAAAAAAGAATTTTTAAATTTTTAAATAAAAATTTAAATGATATACTGTCTAGAATAACCTTATTTAAATAATACTATTAAGAGACAAATTTTAAAGTAAATAAAGTTATGCGTAGAGTTATTATTAAATAATTGTGATTTAGTAAGAAAGATAAATAAAAGGGTGAGTTGAAGCATCTTATGCAAATTATATTTGTCTATAAAGCAATCTTTTTTCTTTCTGAATATAGTATAGTATTCTTATTTAAGCAGCGTACGCATTATTAAAATACACGTATCCTATACATGCTTGTACAAGTTGGTGATGCATTTACTTACTTTTTAGTTAAAGCATACGTACAAATTTTCAAAATCCATTCTTCAACCAAACAAATTTAATTTCAAAATCCCCACCAACTAAAACTATTAAAGTGCATGTAGCTGGCAAGCTTAAGAGATAAACAACTCACAAATCACAAGTTTATAAGATGATGATGATCACACAACTAAAAAGAGAAAGAAACCCTTCATGTTCATGATCCTCAATTTGAAAATATCTATCTAGTTAGGTATAGTATCATTCCTTCTTTGACCTTGCTTTCAAGTATATTTTTGTGGCCATAATTTATGCTATGTTTGGTCGACATTGCTTCTACAAATACACGTTTGGCTTATGATGTAAATTAAAGGTCTTCAATTTTTTTTGTTAAGTTTGTTAGTGGTTTTTGAATACGATACTCTCTCCCTTTTTGAAATATTAGTAAATGACGGCTACACATGGTTTTAAAGTAAAACTAAAAAGTTGAAATGAACTTCCTAAACTACCCTTATTTATTACTACTATCTTACTACTTCGAAAAGTGCGAGACATATTAATGTTCTGTTTGGTAAAAAGTTGTGGATAACGGATAACCTAACAGATAACAGATAAGTTAGCTTTTAGCAGATGAGTTGATAGCGAAAAAACTTGCAAATTGAATTTAAAGTTTTTGGTAAAATTAGCATTTGAGCTAGCTTATAAATACAAAATGACATAAATAGACATTTGTAATTAATGTTTAAATATTAAAGAGAATATTCATTTAATGGAGGATAAATGACTAATTTAATTGAAGTGGCAAGGGTAAAAATGAGAGATAAATGAAACACTATAAGCTATAAGTTCAAACGCTAGTTTCAAAAAATGATATAAGCTACCCTTGCCAAACACTTACCAAAAAATGATATAATTACTAATTTTAGTTGCCAAACACTTACCAATGAATAAAAGTAGAGTAATAAAAAGGATAAAGTGTTGGTATATTAAGTGGAAAATGTTTTGATTTGCTTATATTTAGTAATTTGACCTAGTAGCTATTTTTGCTTATACATGAAAATAGAGGGAGTATTTTTGTTTATAAGTTTAAATATGATTTTAGTCCGTCCCTCCAAATATACCAATTTTTGGTTTTAGTCACTTTTAAAAAATATTTTCTCATTCTAATCCCCGTAATTTCGAAAACCACCATCACTTTAGACCCTTAAGTGTTTCCTGTGTCTAAAAATATACTGATGTAATTTTGTTTATTATGTAGATAGGGACTAAAATAAAAAATTAGCAGTATTCGTAGAATCTCAAATAAAAAATTGTTATCTAGTCTAGTCTAGTCTAGATAATGTATGCGGCTTGTCATGCCGCTACATTGAACGCGGAAATAATTTTTTGGTCGATGTCCTGATTTTTTTTGTTGATTCTTAATTACTTTGTAAAGCTTTCGTTGCGTGTATTGCGTGGGTAATTTTACTTGTGTTTGCCATATGAAAATTAGGAAAAACCATAACCAATCATTTCTTCATTAGGAAATGCGGTAAAAATAATTAATTAGTTGTTGTGTCGTCTCTAATCAAATGAAACCATAGTAATTATTCATATTTTGATTTGATATCCAAACTTGTGCATACTCCTTATGTAATAATGTCTGTCCATTTGAACTCATCATTATTTTTATTCTATCTTAGTATTCCTGGTATATATTTAATTAATTTCAGTAACCACAAAGTATTTTTTTATCCTATGATCCTTTAGAAGCTCTCCAACCTAATGTTACCTATCTATGTTTCCTCTATTCTCTTTTCTATCAACTCTACAATTCTTTAACAACCTTTAAAAAAACTTTCATCTCCCTGCTTTCCTTTAAATGTGTTTTACTTTACCAACACATAACATAGCCAAACCGTCTATCGGACGAGTCATATATTTACATGAACTAAAAAAAAGGCATGTCAGCTTTTCTAAACGCAACAAACACTTTGAGGATTAAAATTGCAAGATCGATCTATTAAAAAAAATTACAAGAACTAAAACCAAATATCGTTATATTTGTTGTGATTAAAATTATATTTAAACCTGATAAAAAAAATTAAACCTTTTTTAATTTATCCATTTGGACCCTTATCTTAATACCACGTGCCTTTGAGCTTTCGTCAGTTGCGGGACAAGTGTCTATTCAAGTTGATAGGATGGGATGGCTAGGTGTATTGGAAATACGGAACAACTTTTTGTTCCTGCTTTTCATTCAACACTGAACAGTACACTATTAGTATTGGGAACTGGGAATAGAATAGAAAGTTTACTTTTCTATGTTAGTTAGTGGAAGAAGAAGAAGAAACGTCACCTGAAAAATGGCCACTTATTTTAAACTGTTCATGCACTTTAGTATTAAAATAAATAAATAAATTAATAACTTAGCAATTCTATTTTTTTTGGTTAAACAATTCTATTTTTATCCACCCAACTTTGAGTAATATATTATGGTGATCGCTTTTCTCACACCCCTCCTACTCACAAAACACTTTATAACTCTGCGAAATGGTCAAAAGACCATTAATGAAAAAATTAGCGTCGTATCTTTTTTCTAAAATTTTTAATGGTTCGGACGCGGTCAACCAAACAGGTTTGGCCAGACCCATCCGAACGTGTAATATGAAACACACTCCTCTTTTGATTTGTTAGAGACATTTTAACTGGTTCAGTTGCCCTTACCCGAACGTGTTCGGGAGGCAGTACTCTTCTTTTTTTTGCGATTCAAATACTCTGCAGACTACTTATTATTTTTATATACTTTAGGACCTAAATAGGAGATATACGCTTAAATAAATTTAATATCATGTCCCAGGATCTTGAATCCTCCATGGGTCCTAATCAAACAATTTTTTTTTTGTGAAAAACGGGGTGAAGTCCTAACAAATATAGACGACTAACAAACTACATCACGAGGGATAGAAATCCCCACACTATCAACAAGCAACAATGTCCTAGTAGAAGGAGGACACTGCTCAAACAAAACTAAGGCCTCAGCTTGAGAACAACCCATAATAGCAAGAGCATCCGCACACGCATTAGCTTCATGATACATATGCACAAAGCGAACCTCCCAAGAAAAATGTAGGAGCTTCTTGTCTCTCTAACAATGCTTCCTCCCACCACACGCCCAACCACATTACTAGAAACGATACAAGACACTGCTTCAACATCAACCTGAACCTCCAATTTAGAAATATCTCTATCACAACACAGATTCAAGCCTTCTCAGATACCTTACAACTCTGCTTCAAAGGCACTACAATTCGATCTCAATCTTTTTAGACAAACCATTGATCTATTAGCCCCATTGGTCTCGAACCAAACCACTACACCCAGCCAAATCAGTGCTCACCTTACAAGCACCATCAATGTTGAGACTCAGCCAACCCACTGGAGGTGGGTTCCAACGCACATCCTTCCAGGACCCAGGGATAGATCTAGAAACTTCAACTCTTGGGGGCAAAATTATTTACTATAAATAACTTATATAGTAATACTTTGTCTTATATGAGTACTATGTGGATTGTGGGGTCATCATGATATTTGAAGTAGGGTCAAAGTAACATAAAACTAGCATATTTGGTTAGAAATTTATTGGTGAAGTGGGGTGGGTGTTCGCGGTGCGGTTTGGTTCGGTTTTGAGCAAAAAAGTGAACCGAACCGCAAGGTAAAAATAGATGCGGTTTGGTTTGGTTCGGTTGGCTTTTGAAAAAAAAACCAAACCAAACCAAACCAGACCAATGCGGTTTGGATTGGTTCGGTTTGTTCGGTTTTTTGCGAGACAAAACACAATTTAGAACCCGTTTAGATAAAGCTTATTTTGAACTTACGAAAAACAACTTATGCAAATAAATTAATTTTTACGTATTATTCATAAGCATGTAAAGGTAGTTTATGGAAAATAACTTAGGGAGATACAATTTTTGTTAGTGAGAACTTATGAATTAACATAAAAACTTACTTATCTTCATAAGTTGATTTTCATAAGCTCAAAAATAAGCTAATCCAAACGACCCCTTAAATAAACCGCTTTCCTTATTCTCTATATATATTGTTTTGTCTAATTTTATTTTTATATATAGGATTTTGCGGTTTGGTTTGGTTTGGTTCGGTTTCTATAATCAAAACCGCGGTCCAAACCAAACCTTGCGGTTCACTAATAAAAAAAACCGAACAAAACCAATAGAAAGCGGTTTTTTGCGGTTTTCGGTTTGGTTTGGTTCGGTTTGCGGTTTTCTATTGGTTTGGTTCGGTTTTGAACACCCCTAGGGTCAAGTGCCCCCAATTTCTACTATGTACACCTGTCCCTGCCAGGACCAACCACTGAAGACGCTAGCCCATCAAACACAGGATCATATCTATATATCGAAGCTTGTCGCAAAATGGCCCTCTAATGATGGAGAGGTCTGATAAGAGAAGAATCGCGACTCTCTTTATTTCTTTAGGTCCATAAAGAATGATAAGCTATGATCCAAATATTACACAAATCAAGCCCATTAGGA
Organism: Oxytropis ochrocephala; assembly: GCA_020916435.1. Classification (NCBI taxonomy): domain Eukaryota; kingdom Viridiplantae; phylum Streptophyta; class Magnoliopsida; order Fabales; family Fabaceae; genus Oxytropis; species Oxytropis ochrocephala. The sequence continues at coordinate 94,888,146 of CM037091.1, forward strand.
GCCCAAGAGGCTGGGGAAAATTAAACTTGATCCACTCAACAAGGCCACAAAAAACAACTCTCTTTTCAAATAGGAGAAATCTGTAATTAACAGAAAAAATGATTTATTAATGAAGCTTATTGTGTGCAATAAACTATTTAAACATTCATGATCTTTTTTTTAACCAAAAAAGTAATTAAACATAATTCTAAATTGAATGATAGTAACTATTTTTAGTCACTTTTCAAATTAAAAAAAATTAGGCACAGACAGGATGATTTTTCTACCTAGGTTTGTAGTAATAAATTATTAAAAAACTGTAGAAAACGTTAAATTAAATTGAGAAACATTTTTGTGCACGGAGTGGAAGAGGAGGCGTGACAGAAAATTTAGTTTAAACAAAACAAAGAATCTTCCGCCCCTTTCAAATGAGATAACTAAAATCGTTGATTCACTTAATCTATCTTGGGATATAGGGGATCGAGCTAGAACTCCTAAATTTAATTTTTGCAGCGAACAAATTTAATATTAGTTAGTGCGAAATTTGATACTAAACACGAACAGATTAGTTAATCAATTTAGGCAACCTTTGTTATTGTACTACTAGTAGTGGGTTAGCAAAATCAAAAAGAAAAAACAAAGACTAAGTCAAGCCGACAATCAAACAAATAAAAAATCATCCACTTTTATTTACCGTGTTACTTCTTTTATTCGTTCATAGTGATACTCATATTCTTTCCCATCTCCAATTGTATTTTAATTTAGTATAAATAAATGAATGGAGTGTGGAATATTTAACCATGTCAAGTTGTCCAATGCCATCATCAAAGGTCATTCTCCATCCTTAATATTCACATGATGCTATTCTTTCTTCTACCAAACAAACAACACCCCATCAAGAATTTTTAAAAGGCAAGAAAATTTGATTTGACTTGGACCAACTTTTTTAGTTGTTAAAGATAGATAGATAGATGATAATATTGTTAGAACTTAGAAGTCGTATATTTATATTATACTAACAATAAAATCCAAAGTTTAAAAAAACTATAAAATACATGTTCAAACTTAGAAGTCGCATCCTTCTATTATTTAAAATTGATAAAATTTCAGAGTGACAAAACAATATTCCCTACTTGTACTAAGTGTCTTAATATTTTCAACGAAAGACTAATTTCTACTTGTATTAAAAAGCAAACCTCATACTGGTCAACATCGAGTTTTCACTGAACCAAGAATGTTGGTTAAAATTTACATATTCTCTTTTAAATGTCGAGTTTTAATTGAAAGCATTGAGACACTAAGTGAAGAGTAGTCGGTTATGGTCCGAACCAAAATAAAAAAGATACCAACTCAAATTTTATTTATTTTTAGAATCATGCTTTCTTGGCATTTATTTATAATTAATCCGGTCCATAAATTTAATAGCAAGAAACCCAATTGCACTAAAAATATATACTTTACAATCTCCAAATGATTATATCAATAACACTAAATCTTTATTGTTTACAATAATCAACTAATTCATTTCATCAAAGGATGAACATCATGAAAAGTACTAAGAACTAGTCGTAACTCGTAACCATGGCCACCACCCCAACAAGTGTATGAATATGAACAGCCTTATTAACATTCCTTCTAGAATAGGACTAAATCTTCCTGCCTACTTAATCATCCTTTAATCCCTACTCAACCATCTAATGCTAAACTCCATCCTATTGAACTATTGGCAAATAGCAACATTGAATTCTAAAAATGCAAAGTCTACAAAAAGCAACAATTTAATGCTTTTGTAGTCTAAAAATCATATAAACCTACATTTATCTATCTAATCACATACTGATTTATTTGATCCCCTATATATAGTATAAGTACTATGTGACAAATGTAACATGTCCAGAAACAATCATAGCTTTCTATAGACAATGATTTTATGAAATAACCAAGTTAAGATCCTCATCATCATCTTCCAAATCCAAATCCAATCTTGGATTAACAAAAATTCCTATGTACTCAACACCTTTTTATAACTTGAGAAATAAACAAGTGTTTCAAAAGTTTACTTCCCTCTCTCAATCAGAAATATAGCTCTATGATCCAAAGTAAGAATTTGTTATTTTTTCTCTATAGTCAAGGGAATCAATCTTCAATTCATAGAAAGCATGGTAAAAGCAGTTATCATCACTCTTCTTCCTTCATCTTTTTTGAAAGAGAAGCTAGGAAATGCCCGCATTTTCACTTCAATTTTAGATCTATCGTCGTCCATGAGCAAATTGCCTATTGTAATTTCCGGGTTTGAAATGCGGATTTCGGTGGCCAACTCCTTGCTTTGGAAGTTCGTTTATTTCCATCACTTGTATCGTTCGTTGCCTCTTAGCTGCAACAAGAATTAAAAGACAAATTCATCAATTAACTATGTAATTTGATGTGTCCCAAAAAAATCATCATGTGTTATAATTTAGTGTCCTAACCTATGAAGCATTGACAAAGACACAGACATGCAGACACCGGTTTTAATATTAAAATACAAGTAATTGAAGTGTTGGTGTCAGTTTCCGACACGATACGTGTTGGACACCAAACACGTCTTCAACTGAAATTGTCGGTGCTACATGGGTCCTAACTACTAGTTACTCTAACAACATAAAATCATAGAGAGCATAGGATAGAGGCAGAGAGATTTTAAAAAAAAGAATGACAATTGACAAACCATTTTCAGCTTGTTGATAACGCTCTTGAAGTTTCCTCTTAGTCGCTTCTAGCTTCACTTGTTCATCCGAAAACTTCGATTTCTGATAGACAAAAACAAATTAAGGTCAGAGAGGCATCAAAGTTACAAATTTGAAGCAATGCACACAGTTTTTTTTTTCACTTACATCTTGCTGACCAATGAGGGGCCTCCTTGCGACAGTATTGTTTTCTATTTTTCGCTGAATCTTTGGCACTGTATTTCCATTTCGCTGAATATTTGATTTCGGTGGTCTGCCGGGGCCAGAATCAGGGGTTACTGGTTTATTTGGCCTCGCAGCAGCAGCTTCATTTTTCTTTGCTTGCACACTCTTACTGTCCTTGGCAGTGTTGGTAGTTTCATTAGAAATATGCAATTTCCTCCTTTCTGCAATTTGATTGTCCAAATTTGGCCTTCTACCGTTTTCACGGTTCTTGTTGAATTGACCACTCTGTCGAGGATCTGAAAAAAAATCCCGTCCACAATCAGTAATCTAAGATGAGGGGAATTCAAATTAAGAACCGTGAAATGAACGCTAGCTAGACTAAGCATAAAGAAGTGAAAATTCTACTCACTTCCATCATCATCCATGCCATCGAAGAACTGTAAACCATCCAGCATCCAACACGAGGAAAAAGAAGTCAGTTTCAAATATACACAAGGCTGCTAAAAAAGTAAGTTGAGCAGCGGAACCAATAGTGTTTTAAAAACCGAACTAACTGAATAGTTAAACCATGAACCGACATCATCAACGGTTCAGTTATTTAACCAATTCAACCGGGATTTCATCCTAGTTCGAGCGGTTTAAAGCAATTGAACCATGACCTAGAGGTCTCAACAGTTCGATGTCCAGTCCGGTTTTAAAAACATTGGGAAACAGGAAAAATAAGTACCTGTGAGAGTTCTATTGAACCAGTTGGAGCTACAAAGAAAGCGCCTTCATCCAAAGGAGGTGAAGGAAGTCCTTCTTCTTCTTCTTCTTCTTCATCGTCATCGACAACAGATGGATTTATAGAATCCGGTGTACCCTCAGAAGCTACAAACATTCAATAAAATCCATTCTCAGAAATGAATCGATTTTAAAAACAAACAACTGATAATCACCACACTAAGACAGATAAGTTTTTCTTCTACCTGCAATAGTTGTGGTTGTTGTAGCCTTCACCCATTCATCTACCATCTCCTTCCAGCCACTTCAAAAGCCAAAAAAATAAACAACTTTAGAATTCAAGTGGTTCAGTAAATCGAACAGATTCGCAATCTCAACTAGTACACTGATACGAATCAAAACAACGATAGCTGACTAGCTAAGCCGCGCTACCGTAAGTATGATCTTTAACAAACAGGTTCAGACTAAGTCTTACAAGTAGTGACCATGATTATGGAATCAACATATAATCTAATTAGTTAAGGATGATTAATCTATTTTAAACATAAAATTTGATGACAGTGAATTGGTCATAGATCAGCATAACAACAGTGCATTGTATTGAACAGAAGATAAACAGGTTCATCTATCTTTCATAAAACAAACCAGTAATATATGGATGATAAACCGATTTCCAGGAAAAAAAAACTAATTCATACTCGATAAGAGTCCGTGCGAGTTGACGAATATCATTTGATCCATGCTTTCTGAGAGGATTCACAGCCTTTCCTATCTCAGTTGCCTGTAAAAGTTTAACTCCAAGAATCAGAGAACTTGTATAAAACAGCAATTGAAAAAAAAACAAATTACCCAAAATCATGAAAAAATAATGGCAAGTTCATTGAATAAGTAAAAATGAATTATTGAATTCAAAGTTCAAACCTTTAGAAGATCCACAGATAGTTCCATCAGCTGAAGCCTCCTCAATGACTCAAATAACACAGATTCAGACTGTTTTCCAACATGAAAACCAATCAATCAGTAACCATAGAAAAAACAAACAAGAATTCAACTTTCAAAATGCCATCCAATAAAACAAAAGAGAGAGAAAGAAAACACACCAACCTCTTCTTGACGATTAAAGAGAATGTCTTTAATCCTATAAATCTCAGCAACATATTGAGACTCTTGTTCAATTTCATCAGTCAAAGCTTCAGCTTCAGCTTCACCAAAACTATAATTACTAACAGGAACATTCCCATCCATATCACCATGATCATCCTCTTCCTCTCTACTAACCTTACTCTCTTTACTATTCCCACCTCCAAAACTACTTTTACACCCCCCACCATCATCATCACCACAAGAAACAGCTAACTCTACCTTATCACAACCCAAACAACGAGCCAACTTACAAGAAAACAATCTCTCAGCAATTCCATCTCTTCTTACTTTAAACTCTTTAGGACAATCAGAAGCTGCCACCATAATTGCATGATCAATTATATCAAATATATCTGAATTCCCTGACCTAAAGTAATTCCTCCACTCATCTAGTGACCCTAACTTCTTCATCTTCATTTTTTCTCAAAACTAAAACTTGATCAATTCAACAACAACTAGATCCACAAATCAATAAAATGGGAAAAAACCAATCACCCACGTTTCAAAATCGGATTTTTTTCATGGGGTCTTTGAATTGCACTCTCTTGTTGATCTTGAAACCTGAAGAAGACAACAATGAAGAAAGATGAAAAAGTGAATCTTTTTGTGAACGATGAATGATATAAACCAATGGTTAAAGTAAATTTATGATCTTTTTTATTTTTTGGTTTCTGGGTTTGGTCTCTTTTGGCAAAATTTGATTGGATCAATGTTCGGTAAAGGAAAAATATGGATTTTTTTTTTAAAAAAAAAAATTGAAACCAGAAACAAAAACAAACAACAACACACGCGTATGTCTGTAACAAACAACACAACAAACGTTTGTGTGTTTAATTTGTATTGTTCTGCTGTTTCAGATTTTGAAAGCGTTATAGAGACCAAAAAACCCGAACCCAAAAAAAAAATTCAATAACTAAAAATAAAGAAGAAGAAAAAAAACAGCTAAAAGGGACCGATATTTTAGGGTAAACAAAAAAAAAATATGGCAACAGAAAATTAACGAGAAGAAACAGAACAGTGTGACAGACAAATATCTTAATCTTTGCTATGTTAATCTACCTATGATGGTTTCGTGGATGTCTACGTAATGTTGCAAAGTTGAAGTAATACCAGGTGGGTATGAAATGAAAGTTTGGTTCTTTGAAGTATAGAAAGAGAAGAAGAAAAAGAGGTTTCTTGAATTAGGGATCTTTTCTCTTTTGGTTATGAGTTTTGACTTTGATCAACAACACAATGGAATGGAGAAAGTTTAGAAAAAGAGAAAGTGTTTGTGTTGTGACTCTTCTGCGCTCTTTTTCTTTCCTATAATTTAATTTAATTTAATTAATTGTTTGTTATTAATTAAATATTTTGTGTTCAACGAATGAGAAAAATAAAGAGTGGAACGAACATTAAATTAAATTAAATAAATTGTTATAAAATGGAAATAAATAAAAAGTAGGTAATGAATGTGGTACGATATAGATAGGGCCGAGGAAGCGGTTCTAGGAAACGAGTCAGGTGGGCCCCATGACTCGTGGTAATTGAGTTAGGGGGAGTGTTTTAAAAACTGAACAAATTAGAACGGTTTAATCCGGTTGAACCATGACCCAACACTTTAGTGTATGTTTGGTTCCGCGGTGACGAGAATTGAGTTTGGCAGAATTGAGTTTGCAAAATTGAGTTTAGTTAAAAGTGAGTTGAACGTAACGTGATTTTTGTTTGGATACATTTATCGAAAAGTGATTCTCACCGATAATAGTTGTTTGGATAGATTAAATCAAAATTGATTTTGAGTGTAAAATGACGAAAATGGGTATCAACATAAAATTAAATTAGATAAATTTTGATAACATAGACAATGAAATACTAAATAATCATATAAAATGTTTAAATTAAAATTATAATTTTAATCAGAAAATATAATTTAAAGTGCAATATAATATTTAAAAAAATATTTGAAACCAATATTAAAACCTTAAAATTTGATAAAGTAAACAATAAAAATAAAAGTCAGTATTTCCGTCATAAAAAATAGTATACAGTGGCACCGACCTAGTAGTAGTTAATAAGTTGCGTTTTTATTTTTCAAACATTGAAGGGGTTAAATGGGCTTTTTGTTATAGAGCCAGCCCAATTTCTTATCTTCTTTAACCTAGAGATTTCTGAACGAATTGCAGAAACATAAAACTGCAAAATTGCAGAAAACACACGGCAACAATGAGGGATTTGCTACAATCCATGAGGGTAATAAAGGAATAATTTTGGAATTCCTATCAGAATCAAGTTGAGTCCATCGCAGAAGCTAGGAATTGTTGCTTCTTGGCAAACTCGATTCTAAGGCTTGAATCGATTCCGATTTACATCAACCAAACATGTAAGTTCACGGCTAAATCACGAAAGCAACCCCAAAAGTGTTTCTAGACCCTCCTACCGCCAAACCAAACATGCACTTATACCGTTCAATTATTTTAATAGTTAAAACGATTTTATCAAATTTTAAGCGGCTGAACCACGATCTGGAGGTCTCAACGATTCAATATCTGGCTGGATTTTCAAAACATTGGTTAGGGGGCTCGTTAATTTTTTTTAGTAAATTAAAGTATCTTCCACAATGTGACTACAGGTCTTCTTCGGTGTATTAGAGATCTATTTAAGGAATTGACCTCTTTCAACGAATTTGTTTGCATTCTTAAGTTTTTAAGTATTGGAGATCCTTTTAAAAGGCTGACCTCTCTTAAAAAACTGTTTTTCCATAATCATCAATCAAGAATCAAATTGATGACCAATGGTTACGAAACTCAAATATCTACCCCTTATATGAAAGTCATTTTTTTTTTACAAAACTTATATCAAGTCATGTTTTTTTTTTTGACCAATTATATCAAGTCATGTTGGTCGTTGTGACTTGTTAATTTGTTTTTTATGGTATTCTCTAGACATATCTATGAGATATGATTAGCTAAAAGGGTTATCTAAAAAATATTCAGGATCTTAACTTTTAATATTTCAATAATTTTTAAGATCACGCTTTATTAATATATTTTTTGATTATGATGATTAATAATTGAGCAGCATTAAATACAATTAGGAATTAGATGTAGGAGTAGGCCACACTTGTGTTGTGTTTTAGATAAGATTACAAATTATTATGAATAGAATATTTGAAATTGAAGAAATATATTTAAAATAAAGATTTGAGGGTGAAATGGAAATGGGTAGGTGATGGTGAAGAAGTTGACGTGTTGTTATTTAGAAGTGAGATGTGTGGTGGTGGCGGCGTCGCATGCACCAATGTCACACCACTATCATCATACAACTTTTTATTCAAGCCAAAAAATAATAATGTACTAATTCCTTCAACTTTTTATTCACACCTTTTTCTTTTGAATTCTACATTTTAAATATATAAACGAAATTAATTACCACTTAAATAGCTATAAAGATAAATATTTAATTGTATTTATTTTGTAAATTTTATTTAAAAGTTTCTTTCCCATCTCAATTAATTGTCTTAACAAATGTCTCCACTTTTCATGCTCAACATTAAATTTTGTCAAAAAAATTGCTCTACAATAAATAAAAAGGATTTTCTTTTTTTTAACTGTGAAGATTAATCTTTCGAGTTATTCATCATTAAATAAAATAAAAAAGGTCCATTTTATTTGCATTTTATTACAAATTAGAAGCGTTAAATTTTACTTATATTATATTGAAGAAGTATATTAATAAAAAAAAATGTTTTGTATATGCGATATGTTGAGAAAAAAGATAGAATTTGAGGACAAATTATAAACATTTACTCATGTTTAGTTTCGTAACAAACACATTTCATTTTATTTTTATTCAAAGTAGTAATTAATACCCAATCGAATCAAATTAAATACTCCATCCATCCACAATATAAGAGTAAAATAGTGAGTTTTGGTGGTCAACAATATATGAGAAACAAACACAATTTTTAAAGTGTATTAAATAATTAATCCCAAATTTAGTCTTATTTAGGTAGTGTAGTTAATAATGTTGTCATTAATAAGAGTGTAAATCATCATTAAAAGAAAATGACAATCTTGAAAAGAAGATAAACTTTTATCCTTATTAAATGATATTAGTTGATTTCAATGTCATTTCTTGGTTTGTGTAATGTTGTGTTTTTTCTCTTATTTTGTGGACCAGAAGAAGTATAAGATTGATTCAACATTTTTTGAGACCTAAAATGAGTTTCAAAGCGAGATTATTTATATTTAGATAATAAGATTTTATTTTATGATTGATAATAATAATAATATTTTAAATTATTACATTTTCATTTAGGTTTTATCTATAGAGCTATTTGATATGCAAAACTATTTATTAAAATATTGTATTCAATCTCATTTAGCATTTTTTTAATTAATAATAATGTTAATCTATTGAATCCAAGAGACTTGGATGGGATGTTTCGGGTCTATCCCAGCTTAACTAAGATTCTAGGTTCGAATATAGCCTTGAGAATGCAACTATGTTAAATCTACTGAGGAAGAGCGTTGTCGCTCATTATAGTCCTATTCAGCTCGAGAGATTTGTCTCTGTAATTACGTGCAGAGGATACTTAATTTATAAAAAAAAAATTATCTATTTAATCTCATCTTATTTAAGACATCGATGAACATAGATTTTTTTTTGACGCAATGAACATAGATAAGATTTTACTAATTTTAGTTTAATAATTGTTTTCTGCTGAAGCAACTATTAAATAAATGTTAATATTATTTATAAGCAATGAAAGGATTTGGAAAAGATATAAGCTAAGTATGTCAATTGGTGTGTCATTCTTCACTTGTAAAATTTCATCAACATTTAAGGTCAAGATAATATTTTTTTTAGATTTTCAATTTCCAATGACCTTAATTTCTCAGTATTAAATAGAGAACTTAAAATATCTTGATAAAATTTTAAATTGTTCATATCTACTTTGAAATGAAATCTTTGCTTGATTTAATATGTACAAAACGTAATCAAATTTAAACTAATTATCACGAGATTTTAAAATTTCCTTGTGCATAATCCAATTAAATTGTTTCTTTTTACAAATAAGCAACTTATAACCATTTCAATAGTAATTCTTTTAACAGAAGTTATGACATTTTTCAAATCCATTTTTTATAAAAAAAATGGATTTTTTATGCCAATTAAGAAAAATCCTTTTTTTAAATAATTTTCAGAAGAAAAAAAATGAAATAAGACATTTCAATTTTTTAAGATTATTTACATTTTGATAATAATATTTCATTTCATGATCAATAATAATAATAATTTTTTAAACTATTGTATTTTTATTTGAGTTTTATCTCTGGAGCTAATTGATATGTAAAATCCTTTATTAAATTATTGCATCCAATCTCATTTAGCAATTTTAAATTAATAATAAAGTTAATCTATTTAATCTTATTTTAAGACATTGATGATCTAAAATAATATTTCATTAATTTTAGTTTTAATGATTTTCTTTTCTGCTGAAACAAGGACCCGGATCCTCTCCAGTCAGGATCCGGTTCTGTCACTCCATTCATCCTATTCTCTTCCATTGGATCACCATCATACTCAATCTCAACCATTGAATCTTTTTATTTAAAAAAAAATTAAGTAGAAAGAGATAGAGATGGGTGACATGAGAGAATACCATTCCCTGAAACAACTATTAAATAAATGTTAATATTATTCAATAAGCAATGAAAGGATTTGGAAAAATTCAAAATTAAGTATGTCAATTGGAGGTCAATTGGTGTGTCATTTTTCACTTGCAAAATTTCATGAACATTAAAGGTTTAAGACAATATTTTTTAGATTTTCAATTTCCAATGACCTTAATTTCTCAATACTAAATAGAAAACTTAAAACAACTTGATATATTTTAAATTGTTCATATCTACTATGAAATAATATCTTTTTTATGTACAAAAAGTAATCAAATTTAAATTAATTATCATGAGATTTTAAATTTTCATTGTGCATATAATCTCGTTATATTGTTACTTTCTAGGATTTTTTTTGTTTGGTGAATATTTCTTTCTAGGAGTATATGCAACTTCTTTTCATGAAACTTGGATTATATAACCATTTCAATCGTAAATCCTTTAGCTGAAATTATGACATTTTTCAAATTCATTTTTCTTATTACTTTCAAAAGAAAAAAAAATGAAATAAGACATTTTAATTTTTTATGCAATATAAATACGCATATCTTTGAATGAAATAACTAATAAATCGCCAAAAATTCAACTCCACTATTTACTCTAGGTTCGTCCTTAACTTCACCTGGATATTTACGCAAACACAAATTGATCGATAATAAGAACACACATGAAGTTATTTTTTTCAAAATTTTTAACAACTGTAATAGTTCTGAATAATGTGTTTTTCCAATGATATCTCTTTCTCTATTTATTATTTCTTGAACATGCTTCTTTTTAAAAGTTTTTTTTTGAATGTGCACTACAAGAAATACAACGATTAACGGCGGGTAAAGGTCGTCGGTAATCATTTGTTTCCGACGGATTACTGACAGGGTTGTGGTCGTCAAAAGCTTGTCAGAAACATGTACCGTCGACCAAATAAAATATGTTGGTGATTACCGACGGCTTTGACCCTCGGTAGTTAGCGAAGGATGAAGTGCCCTTCGGTAATTACTGACGGGCAAAGTTGTCGGTATGCATAACACATGACTTTAAGGGATCGATTTATAATGATGTTTTCCAAATTTACGAATACGATACCTTGGCGCTCCACAAAATTTGCATTCGAGTAGCGCACTATCGTTTTTACCAAATTTGTTGTCGTGATACAACACATGCCCATTCACCCAACAGTTGATCTTGTTAGCTTCCAATCCTAACTTCGACAATAACATCTTAGCCTCATAATAACTTTTTGGCAGATTATCCTTTATAGGTATTGCTTCCATTTTTTTTTGCTTCCAAATTTAACTCAATGGCATAATCTAAACCCAACTCAGAAATATTACTCATCAACTTGAGAGCTAAAATCTTCACACACATTGATAATTTTGACTGCGATCCTTCAAACAATGGTTTGTTTGTCTCTATTAACAACTTATAAAATCTTTGTGCTTCTTCATTTGAAAGTTCATAAACATTGTCATATTGAGACTCATCAAACGACACATTCATCCTCGAGAGCATGACAAACCATGCATGTTTTTCATCGATTCAAATTCTTCATTAGAAGCAAGACAAGGAGCAGAACTCCTTGAAGCCCCTAAATCAAAACTTGGAAGTTCTTCCCCATAGTCAACCTAAATTCAGTAATTAGATTTGAACCCTGAATAATACAAGTGATATTTGACTCCACCTTTGGTTCTAATAGGTATACCCTCGTAAACAATATATGGACATCTAATCCCCCTTGAAGTCTAAACATGTCATGTGGCTTCGCTGCCATAATAAACTCTTCAACCTCAATTACAAAAATAAAAATAAAAATTCAAACCCGTTTTTCTCGAACCAATCATACACCTAACTCCGATTCAATTGATTGAAATCAATTTCCAAGCATTTAAACTATTAATGCATTAGATTCTCATAACAATTTCAAAAACCTATCTAACTAATTGCATTGATATGATTTTAGCGGGGATGATTTTGAGCCATATATGGGGTCAAGGACAACACAAACCCCTTTTCGTCCAAGCAATAAAGTAAATTAATTCTAATTTCCAATAAAACTGCTAGTAACATCTCGAAATGATCTCAATGGAGATGATTTCAAGGAAAATATGAAGGTGAAAGTCAACACCTGACCATTTTCCATCAACAATAGTCAACTTAACAACAACATAGTAACAATTAAAAGTGAGGGTCAATTCCTCACTCTTTCCATAACCAACAACAAAATAACAAGAAACAATTTCAATCCTATCAACTCAACCTCAATTTTCTTTTTCAAAAGAAATGGTTATAGAGCCTTGTTAAAACTTTATGCTGCAACACCCTCCTTAGGAAAAAAACATCCAGAAGAAAATAGTACCCCCTATAATTTATTGATAAAAAAGGAAAAAGAAACAATAGACATGGGGGGACTAGGCCAAAACCCATGGACAAAACAAAATTACAACCAAAACGAAAAAATAGCAACCCTATTAAAAGGGATCTAGTCCAAGGAAACCAAAAATTGGCATGCAAAAGCATCTTTATAATGACTCTCATCCCAACTAGGTTGGCACCAAAGTTAATAACAATCATTTGTAGCACACCAAAAACAAAAGTCCAGAAGGAGACTGAAACCATCAAACAGAAAATCATGGAGAACCTATAGTTAGACAAACCTAACCTATTTCTGGAAAAATCCTCAGCAATGAAGCTGGGAGGAAGGTCCCACCAGACGAACCCACTAGTGTTGGTACCATGCCCTGCAAGCTTATCAACGCAAGTGTTGGCTTGTCTGTAAATGTGAGTGCAAACAAAGATCATCTGTCTTGTCAAATATAAGCAATTATTCTGTCTATTTCTAAGCTTCCAATGGACAATTTTGCAGTTCTTGAAGGCGGTGAGCACTACTTGAGAATCGCACTCAAGCCACAAATAATTCCAACCTTTATCAAAACCAATCTCAATAGCCAACTTAGCCCCAATAAGTTTAGCATGAAGAGCAAAACTGTTGCCAATTGAGGTAGAAAAACAACCAAGAATAGCAGCGTTGCTGCCTATACAAATTCCACCACAAGTTGCAGGGCCCGGAAAACCCTTAGCAGCACCATCGGTATTGCACCTAATCATGTACGACATAGGAGGGATCCAACTAACCTCTTTGATGGTAGCAGAACTTCTATAATTACCAATGATAAAGGGCTTGATAATCTTAAACTCAGAAACAGAGTAAGATATGGAAGCTTATCTAAAAAGTAAAAAAAAAAAGTAAGACATGGAAGATTTAGAAGCATTACCAGCTAGAGCAACATTTGGAAAGAGCAAATTGGATAGCCGAGTGTAGGCGGTGACATGATCACTAAATCTAACCTAGTTCCTACAATACCAAATTGCTCATAAAATATTAACAATAGCAGCAGATACAATATCTTACAATTGAGGGCTCCAACTAATTTCAATTTCTAGCAACAAAGATCTCTAACATAGTTTCAATTGCAATTTTCTTCTTTCAACACTAAATCTATCAATATCAAAAACCCTACTTAGACTATCAAATTTTAAACTAAATATCAAAAACAAAAAAAGCAAAAAAAATGAAATATCAACAACCAAATCTCAACACTAAATGAAACCTAATTTCAACACTAATGCCATCAATATCAATGACCTAAACTAAATATCAGCAAGAAAATAACAAAACCTACCTTCAACATTGAATCTATCAATATCAAAAACCTAATCTCAACACTAAATATATCTCAATAGTTTGTCAATAAAAGCAAAAGGGGGTAGACCATTTACCGGAGAAGCAGTGACACGATGGTGGGGGTCCGTTGGTGGTGCTATGGTAGGCGTGCAAGGAAGGAGCTCGGTGGTGTTGTAATGTGGTGGGTCATGTAGTAGTGGTGAGGAGAGGTGCCACGAGGAGAGAAGACGATAGAATCGGTGAGGAAGGTCATGGTGGTGCTAAGGTGGGAGGCAACGAAAGAGGAGCTCACGATGGTGGCGTAGTGGTGCTTGAAACATGGTGGTCCAGTGCGGTGGTAGAAGAAGGGAGAAGAGAGAAATGAGAGAAGTAAGAAGAAAAGAGAAATAGGGTTATGTATGTGGAAGTCGATAATAAAGTATGATCAGACGCACTTAGTTACTGACTGCCGGTCTGTAGTTAAAGATGGTAAAAATCACTTTATTATCGACAACCATGCCCGTCAGTAACATGCAACAGTTACATTTTGAAATTACCAACAACCCTATATGTCAGTATTTCTCACAGTATGTTATGTGTGTTATAATCGTTGTTATACCGACTGCCAACTTCGCCTGTAGCGAGACTTGTACCAACGGGGTTGTGGTCTGTTCGTAATGAATGTTTTTCTTGTAACAGTGCTTTTTTGGTCATGATTGTCAGTTGTTTTATTTTTTAATAATCTCCTTTAAAAATAAACCCATGAACTCGCAGCGATGTGCTTATTACTTTTATCATGACTCTTCAACTTAAAACTAAATAGGGTGTTATATAATTTACAGCAAAAGCAAAATATTTTACCCAAAGGTTGGGAAGAAATCAATCATCCTCTTTTACGATTTTCTTTATAGGTGAATTTTTGAATGTAATATGATGAAGAAAAACTACTCTTCCTACTCGACTTATCTTGAATTGTCTACACACGTGGCTTGACTAAGACCTCCTTCGACTAAACGCTTGGCAATTTCTAGGTGTTAGTAAAAGAGTTAGTTGATCACTCACCTTGAGGCACATCGGCAATTATATACTAAAAAATATTAATTCAAATTATTCAAACATAATAATTAGTAAAGATTTTTTTTTTTATGAATTATACAAATACTATATATCATCTTATATTCAACTTGATTTTAACAAGGGTGTTATTTTTCGCATTTCTCATTCCTCCCACACCCCCATTTTTCCATAAATTCCAATAATACCCCTGTGTTTTAAAAAAAAAAAAAAAATTTAAATTTTTGAATTACCTCAAAATAAGGTAATTCCGGTTCAAAAACAATGAAATTTTCTAATTACCATTTTTAGAGGTAATTCCGGTTCATAAAATTTCTAATTACCTCTAAAATGGTAATTAGAAATTTGTATTTTTTTGTTTGTATATTAAATTAATATTTAAACGCGCGTTTTATTTTGGAAATATGATACTGACGGTTTATGATTTAAATAGCAATATGTCAAAATATATAAAATGAGCAACATAAAAAAATATAATGTACAAATACAACTACTATGGGTCCAAAATGTTTAACAATGATCAAAATAAGCACGTGAAGTGGGTGAACGGGCGACATCTAAGGCATCTCGGGTCAATCTGTGCTCTCTCTGCACCTTCTCCTCATATGTCTCGGGACAAGCGGGCTCGATGATATGGTGGATCCCGAGCCGGCTGTGGCTCTCGCTCGCTGCGCTGTGGAGTGCGGGCCGGGAGTAAGACGCACTCGTTACTCCGATCGTACCAAGGAAGGTAATCAGGATCGCACTCTCCGTGGTAGCCCGCCAATCTACTAGCCCGCCAAAATGTCCGCGCCCGAATCTGATACATCAAAGAACCCTCAGTATGATCTCGTCGCGCAGGAGCATTACGAAATGGGTGCTCTAGGGATCCTCTGTAGTTGCCGAATCGCCAACGCACTGCCCATCGGCATGTAGGGAACAAATATCATCGACCAAAAGCAACCACCTCACGGCAATGAGATATGTTCGACAAAGGAACATACTCGCTGTGGTCATCATAAGGGTGAGGATGACATCCCCAAGCTGCAGAGCATCTATCCGCGCCCTAAAGTCCACCAACTTTACTTTATCCAGCTTCTTGTTCCCCCAGCTGGTGGCACGTGGTTGATGCGTCCTAGCTAACACTTTCCGACCAACGACCGTGGGAAAGTGCTCGTAGATCCAAAGATCAAATAGTTAAATTAAAAATAATCGATTATTAATATATGTTAAATTTAATTAAAAGTTTTAAATTAAAAAAATAAATAAATGATTACTCGGAGCGATGTCGAGTATCCGCCGAACCGCTTAGTCGTATAAAAGACCGCTTTCACCGGTGGGTGTAACTAAGTAACTATATACCCTATAGACCAGACCATGCCACACTTTGAAGATCCTGAAGCGATACATCCACCTCACCGCACTAATGTGTGACTCTTGTCGGCCCGTAATGGTGGTGCCTATCGAGAAGAGCATGTAGCACCGCGGCGGCGCTTTCATAAGCACCCCGTGCCATGTGTTCGCCTTTGTAGGCGTTCTCTACACAGAGATCCTCGAATCACGCCCTCGTTATCCTTAAGCTCCTGGATGACAGTAGCCTGATCCATGCCCAAACGATCCACAACCATGTGAAAAGCCTCAACAGAATTAAAATCTGGCTTGTGGTCCAATGGGGTGCCATCCAGCGGCAAGTGGAGCAGCACGGCCACATCATCCAAGGTGACTGTCATCTCCCCAAAGGGCATGTGGAATGAACAGTCTCGGGATGCCACCTCTCCACAAAAGCGTATATCAACTCATGGTTGATTCCCGCCGAGTGTGATGTCCAACTCGAAAGCTTAGCGGGACGCAACCGGTGCTCTGCACCGTGGGTGGTGGTCGATGGAGTCTAATTTTAGAAAACTTCGCCGTGAGATACAACCTTTAGTTTCCGAGGTTTGAAAAATTCAAATTAAACCAAACGTTATTAAAAATAAGTAATTAATTGTTGTTAAGTAAAATTAAAATAAAAATTAAAATATTACCTCGCCTCTATCTATCCAAGACGCCAGCGCGGTCGTATCCCAGTGTAAATATAAGGGTGTGTGCTCCACGGTGGGCGGCAGGTGAACCTCCTCCTCCTCAACCTCCTCCCAACCTCCCCTCCCTCAACCTCCTCCCGAACATCCTCCCCGAACCTCCTCCTCCCGAACCTCCTCCCGAACCTCCTCCAAAGCCTCCCAACCGCTCATGATACATCTCTCGGTGCTCCTGTTGGTGCCGCATATGGTACTCATAATCAGGGTGGTCTTCTATCCGCTGCTCATACCGGGGCTGAGGCTGAGGCTCAGGCTCAACCATCTCTACCACTCTGGCACGGGCTCTCTCGCGCTCGACGCTCGAAAGCATGCCCGGCAGCCTCCGAGCCTCAGTAAAGTGTCCGGAGAAGGAGTATCGCTACACGCCTCCCTCATCGTGCTCGCTCGCCGTCGGCCGCGGGTGTTTGCTCCCGAAGACTCTGCTCGCTCTACGTTGTCTGATCGTCTACTCGCCACTGTTAAAAAAATAAATGTAATTAGAAAATATTAAAAATTGAAAAAAAAAAAAATTAGTTTTTCGGAATTACCTAGTAATTCCGAAAATCCCATTCGAATTTACTTACTTTTTCCGAAATTGTGAAATGTGAAATGTGAAATGTGATTTTTGTAAATTTTCAGTGTATTTTTGTCCAATTGGGAAATTATGGGGTGTGGTAGGAATTTGGGGGTACGAAAAATAAAGGCCTTTTAACAAATATATTAAACACACAAAATACATTCGGTTTCAAATTCTTGGGTGTTTTTTTTGGTACCCCCACCCATTCCCCTAACACCCCCACCCACCGTGTGAAAATACCAAAATACCCCTGACTCTTTACAAAATCACAATTTCTTCACACAATTGGTCATACCTACGTTTGACCACCTTCACTGTGATTTACGCCACCAAACGTATATACGATCAAATTTCAAATCAACCAATCGTATATACCCCACGGCACCCTATATACGATTTAACACTTTTTTTACTCACCGTATATACCTTTATTCAGCGTATATATACGATTAGCGTAAATTCATCCAATCGTATATACCCCACCGCACACCTATATACGACGAGCAAAAAGTAAGCATCATATATACACGTTTATACGATGAGCTTTTTTTTTTTTTTTTTTTTTTTTTTTTTTTTTACTACTAATTTTTTCTTCACTTGCGGTGTCCGGTAGGCATAGAGGAGAGACGTGAGGTCTCTCCGATCGAGAGAGATGGGGAGTCATCATCGCTCGTCACGAGGACTCGGAGGCATAATCACTCCATGCTTCAAAGACGGAGAGCGAGATGAGCACGGCTGAGGCGGTGAGTATGAGCCCGAGGCGGTGAGTATCGGCGAGCCACCGATGATCGGCTTCTGGAGCTTTCTATCTCGGGGATTACTGCGGCGCAGACGCAGCAGAGGATTAGCATAGGGGGGCGCCGGTTTCGAATCATTCCCACTTTACTCCTCGATATCATCCCCAGTATCCCCGGTATGATCCCCAACCTCTTCATTACCATCCCCACCTCCCGAGTATCGCGGCAGCAGCGCTCTGTGTCGATGCTTATTACTCGAACCGACCCATGTCCGAGTATCATGAGGTGCCTCAAAGATGATCGGGAGGAGCCTCCTCGGCGATGATCGGGAGGAGCCTCGGGAGGAGCGTCGACCCTCTCTTTTCACCGACTTGGCGGATCATGTCTGCAGATTCTATACTCACGACCGGTAAGTTTTGCATTTTTGCTTAAATAATTTATTTAAGTCACATAGTCCGCACTTTTGCTTACATTATTTATTTATTTTTATTTCAGAGTATCGTGAGTTGTCAAAGTATGGGCTCATGGCAACAAAGTCCATACTAGACTTCATCTTCATTACCCCGACCTACTTCAAATAGCCACCGTGGTCGGGGACTCCGATTGGCCCCACTTCTCCGGGCCGAAGCCACGCCACGTTGACCATGAGTTCTTTGTCGGCTTTTATTGAGAGGTGGCACTCGGACACTTCGTCATTTCACTTGCCATTTGGTGAGATGGCGATCACTCTGATGGCGTGTCTTGTCTGCGCACCTTCCCATCCGGGGAACTATGCCACACCTCCCGCCTCACCGTTAGCTCTGGAGTTTGCCACCCACTTCTTTGAGACATATTTGGGTGTGTCACGGGTTGAGGTCGCTAACAACACCCGTGGGGTCCATATTACGACTTCAAATGGTCGGGAGCGGTTTATGAGCGCAACTTGGAGGAGGGGGTGACATCACGATTCTTTGTCGTGGCTTTTCGCTTACGCGCCCGACCTCTGATATCTTCTTCACCACGAAGACCGGAGACAGTGGCCGAGGCTAAGTGGTTGATCTACTGGATGATCCGAGTCCGAGGTTCTTGGAGGCTATGCATGGGGTGCAGTGCACTAGCCGCCATGTATCATGACTTGAACAACTGCGTCATCTCGGACTACGCAGTTAAAGGTGTGGAGGGTATGCCACCTATTTCGTATACCTTTTAACTTCTTGTATTTTTGTTAAATCGCACCGACTTTTGGTAAATTTTTGTGAATTAAATATGTTCTTTATTTTTGCATTTCGTGCTTGGATTATGTGGTATTTCCCGGATGGTGGATAGGTTGCCGGTCATATCCCGGTGCGTGAGCCACCGGGTCGGGCGCTACAGAAGAAGAAGTCGGACCACCTCAAGTGAGCCACTACGGGAGGATGCTTGATGAGTGAGGCCGAGGATGTCTGCCGGCGGCCATTTGAGGAGGGCGTGTGGTAGACCGCTTTCGAGCGCATCTCCTCAGACAGAGGCTTCATCACCGGTGATTTCGAGTTGCTTACATGCACGATAGGTGTCTGCGTCGGTTTGGGTACACGCAGATCATCCCACGTGACCTCTTAGTGGCCGTCCGAGTCATACGATTGCGTGTTTGGGATCGTCCCACTTCATGGCATCTCATGGAGGACATCCTGCGCCTACTCGGGTTGCTCGGGGTCGGATCAGTCATGCGTAACTACTTAGAGTGGTACGTCCGGGCTTCTATCCCGAGACTATTACCGGCTCCACCATCTCCACCATCACCTGAGATCGACCACGGACACCTCCCCGAGATACGCTACGACGATCATGACCGGATTAGGGAGCTTGTGAGGGCTTGTAGAGCGGGATTCGTGGATGGCGGCGACATCGCACATGGCGGTCCGGCGTGACGGACACTCCATAGGATGGTGGGGATGGCGAAGACCGGATGACGTGGTGGGAGCTTAGGCGACGGGGCGGGGACGAGGTGGGCGCCGTTAGGGATTTTTATTTGTTTTTGATGTATTTGATATTATTTTGGCACTTTATTATATTATTAACTTTTTTTCTGATGTTTTATTTATTTTACGAGTTTCCATAAATTTTTGATTTCATTGATTCGATAAAACAAAAGTTACACAAGCGATAAAACATAAACAACTTGAATAAAAATAGACAGATAAAATGAAAATACAATATAAACTACGAGGTGGTGGAGTTAATCGACGAAGGATCTCAATGACGGTCATACCGGTTTCGACGCATGATGAATGTAACTCCTCCATTTAATTGTAATATGAATGGACATCATGTCTCGGACGTCATCCTCATTGTTGACATCCATGGTAGACCAAGAAATACTTCCACTAGTCGTTTGGGTTTCCGATAAATGATACGAATTATCTCATGTTCGTGCGTTCTCTGGTTGAACCATCTGCAGTGAGTTTCGCTTAAGAGCGAAAAATGATATATCGTGTTTTAACCTACACGAAAACAACATCTCTCCCATCGAAACTTATACCATCATCTTTCAAGATGATACCACGATGATCAACAAACCCCATATTAGAATGAACAATAGTGAGGGAAGAAGGCTCGTAGTATGACATTAGCGAAGCTCGCATCATCTTCACTTGTGATGTGTGAGAGAAGGAGGAAGTTGAATTTTTGGTGTGAAAATAGTGATGGTGGGAGTGAGTATTTATAGATGAGGTAAAAGATTATCAACCGTTGATTTTGGCGTGCAATCTACACCGTAGTAATCAACTTTGAAAGCGAAATCATGATCAGTAAAATTTTTTTACAATTTTAAAAAAAAAAAAATTTAAGACGCATCGATATATATATCATTTGGGACATATATACGATGGAAATGAAGTTTAAAGCATCGTATATATGCCGAAGAAGTATATACGATTGGTGGTTACACCACCAATCGTATATACTTCTTCGCAAGATATATACGATGCTTTAAAACTACCCATCGTATATATGTCCCAAATGACATATATACGATGCGTCTTTTTTTAAAAAAAAAAAAAGATTACAAAGGGCAGTTTGGGGATTTCAATTTGGGTGGGGGTGTTAGGGGAATGGGTGGGGGTACCGAAAAAAAAACCCCAAATTCTTTTATGTAAAACAAAAATGTTTGTTAGTTTTTTCTCAACTCTCAACGCTCATCTTCTCCTATTAGAAGATGATTTCATTATGACGAAATTGGACTTCTTCCGCCAAAGTTGACTTTAAATGTTCTTCTTGTTAGCATAACTAAAAGCAATATCTTTAAGGGCGGTTTAATTTGGAGATCTGTTTTGATTGCTTCACACAATGGACTGCCACTTGTGCAGTAATGTTGACAATACGACAAAGCCCCATAACCACCTTATTTGTTGTTCTCAAATACTACTAATATAGGGAAAATTATTCTTGTACAACCTCAAATGTTCTAATAATCATAAGTATAACATATATGTTATGTTTGGCAATGTTGATGTGCTAGCTTATAGCAGATAGTTTATAGTGGATCTGTTAGTTGCAAGTGTTTGACATAATTAGTTTTTAGTGTTTTTTCATTAACTTTTAGGGTTTAGGGCCGACTAGCTTTAATAAACTAATAATTCATACATATATATATATATATATATATATATATATATATATATATATATATATATATATATAACCAAAGAAAATTGAATCTATTAAAAAAGCGAAGACAAAAAAGATACCAATGGGACTAGTAAAAACTACCTGCAAAAGAGAGAGCAAAACAACAAAAATAAAATAAAATAAAAATAAAAAGAACAAAAACACGGTTAAAAAAAAAAAACCGAGATCAAAAGGATTTAGAAAGCAGAATTAGCTTTTGAATGAGTATTGTATCCAACGACCAACTTCGCTTTTGTCTTTCTTTTGAGTCTTGACACAACCGATTCAAAGTAAGCATTTCGTGCAGCTGCTCCACAGGAATCGGAAGTCACCGGATCACCAACATCGTCTGAAGACTCACCCCAAAGCTTTCTTAAAATTTTCATGTCTAATTCAACTACCGGGTTCGATGTAGCAACAGATTCTGAGGCAGCAGCACATCCTTATCACCTGAGACATTCCCCCAATTCTTCCTTAAAATTCTCATGTCAGCTGCATCCACTGTGTCAGAAGAGGAGGCATCTAGCCGAGTCGTGGGAGATTGGGTGGAAGAAGAATAAGCCTCCTCCAAAGAGTTATTTGATGAAGAGGGGGCCACCAACACCCCAACAGAGGGGGCGTGCACAGGAGAACTATGAACAAAAATAGATTTCTCAGAAGAGATTTCACAATGAGGAGCCAACAAAATCGAATAATCCTTTTGCATAACATTACGATCAGTAGGAAAATTAATTGCTACACCAAGAAGAGGGTTTGGGCTCCCAATCATCTCCTCAGGTGAAATAACAATGTTATTCGTACCCTTGAAGCGATTGAGATCATTCTCTTCCTCTACCGACCCCACACTAGGATCATGCAATTTGGATGGGCCAACTTTCGTCACAGGCTCAACATTTTTCTTCGTGACAATTGACTTCCCTTTATCAATCTTTGGTACATACTGAGTAGTAGGTTTCACCTTTCTAGGCAGCACCTGATATCCTTGAGTCATCTCTGCGTTTTTGGAAAACTTATATTGTTGGAGAGAATGACCAATACATTGACAAAAGTTACAAAACATAGGTACACGCTCGTATTCCACTCCGATGAGAAAAGAGTATCCCTCTCTTTCAACTAACAATTGATCATGCAGCTTAGCAGATAAATCAACATCAATAAGAACTCTAGCAAAGTATCCAAAAGTCTTCTTCATAGTGGCTTCATCCACAGCAATAGGAACTCTTAGAATACCACTAATCTACAACAGAATTTTTGGCCTCCAATATTCACCGGAAAGACCATGAAGTCTAACCCAACATTAAGCATTGGTTTGTTTAGCAGAAAGAGGGTCAAAACCAGGCTTCCAAGCAAACAGATGCAGAACACTTGGATTTAAATTACGAGACCCAAGTGATCAGACTCTTCTAAAATCCTCCTTGGAGACAAAAGAGAATTCAAAGAATCCCTTACCGAGAGAAACTAGGGACCAATCAGAAGAAATATTCTACATATAAGAAATTTTCTCCTTCAAAACCTTCATCGGATACGGCTTATCCCTTTTCGACATAATAATTCTCCCATACAAAATGTTGACGCATTCAGCAACACTAGCTCGATATTCATCTTCAGAAATTTTAATAGCAAGAACATCCTCTTTTATACTAGGTTTTGGTAACTGCCTAATGTGATCAAAATCTGCAAAAGATTTTTTATATTTAAAATTAGAGGCTTGAAGGTTACCTGTCAGCACATCAGAGGAAGATTTTCGTTTAACACCATTAGTAAGAGGTGTTGTCACAGCACCAAAAGCAGAGACCAAATTGCTAACACCTGGCTGTGAAAAACACCACCAGCAGGCGTGGTCGTCAACTCTGGGAACAGTACCCCTAGAGACGCGACAACTGCGTTTACGTGATAGGCCGGACTTGACGTCGCTGACACCTTGCAATGAGGCGTAGCAACTGACGCTGACAAGTCACTGAGCAAAGGTGCAAAGAACAAAGCAGATCTAACACGCCGCGAAATCCACAAATGAATGGAGCAGTCCGACATTGCATTGCATGGCACAACAGAGGCGTAAAGACCAACGACGCTTTCAATGAGATAGAGGCCTAACGCGAGTCGCGGTGGCGTGATTTACAAAGAAATCATCACAAGCTATCATCATTTTGGTCCCTACAATATGGCGAATATCCATTTTGGTCCTCGCAAAATTATTATTTTTTTTAAAATAGTCATTGCAAAATTTAAAATTATTCATTTTGGTCCCTTCAAAAAGTTTTCTACTAAACCAGCCCTTGCAAAATTTAATATTATTCATTTTGGTCCTTGCAAATACAGTGAACATTCATTTTGGTCCCTGCAAAATGAATAATTTAAATTTTTGGAAGAGCTATTTTAAATAAAAGAACTTTTTGCAGGGGACCAAAATGAATAATTTAAAATTTAACACGGTTATTTTAAAAGTAAACTTTTCATGAGGACCAAAATGAATAATTTTAAATTTTACAAGGACTATTTTAAAAAAAATTTGCAGGGACCAAAATGGATATTCGATGTATTTGCGGGGACCAAAATTATATTTAAGCCACTATTTAATAGTTCAAATAAATGTTTAGTCCTTACAAATATACATCCAATCGAGTTAAGTTCATGTAAAAATAAAATTTTATTTTTCTCACCTATAAATATACATTTCATTCAATTTAGTTCTTGTAAAAGCAAAATTTTATTTTTCGTCTCGATAAATATATGTTTTATCCAATTTTAGTCTCTTTACAAAATATTTAATTTTAGTCCTCCAATATGAACGATAAAAAACAGTAAAATCAAATATTGTTATATATTACACCTATAACATAGTAAAAATAAAAATAAATATCCCACACACCGGTTGGCCAAAATTAAGATAGGTTTGGATACCATATTCCATGATTAGCTAGAATCTAGCAAAATGTATCATGCTATATTGCCATGCCATTAATTCCTTTTCGGTCTTGTTTTAGATATCGACATCGATTCCCTTGTTTATACAGAAATCCGTGAAGGAAGGTTATTTCACTAGTAGTAGAGTTGAGCTACCATAAGGTCGTGGGTTCAACTCATTGTCGATGTGAGGGCCTCTTGGTGGATGATCCGTAGTAAATCTCTCAGTAGTACTCAAAAAGACTTGGCGCTCTCTCTTACTTAATAATGCGCCTTCTGTTTCAACTCGCCTAAACTTTCTAATTAAAAAAAAAATCCGAATCTTATTCAATTTGAATGGTGCTTTGAGAAATGCAGAGTGGCTTCACCCAACAAAAGAGAACATTCTGTTATTCAATCGCATAAAATCTTTTTTGCAATAATCTGTATCTGATATTTGACTTTATAATTATACCCACATGATCTGTTTTGCTAATTGGCGATATTTGTGCATGTTTATATTTGCTCACATGTATTGTTTTTTTTTTTTATTACAATGTTCAATCAAAAACACTTTTTTTTGACAAGATTTATCTTTTTTTTTCGACAATTATCTTTTTTTCTTTTAATAAATGTTCAAACACACTTTATCAAATTTTGATTTTAAAAATATCATAATTTGATTGTTTCTTTTACATACCGTAAAGTCCACATTTGTTGGAACTTTGGTAATTTGTGTGAACTGAAAAAGTCTCATATCGAATAGAATAGACACTACAAAAGTGTTTATAAGTGAGAATCCATGCTCGTGCATTGAACGGCCTGCATGCAACCCTCTTCGGTACACATTTTTTTCTTTTTCTCATCTTAAATAAAAAAGTGGAAATCTCATTCATTGAGTTGGGCCCCAAGGGGTACCCACTTTTATGGATGGGAGAGGACACACAAAGTGACCACCACACACGCCCCACCGCCGTCCAATCTGTCAGGCCGGGCTTGGGCTCTGGGGTGTATAATTATTTTTTGAGAAAATATTTTTTAATGGTGTTGACCATTTGACTCCAACAGTCATATTGACTAAGTCAAACCGTAAAAGTTTTATTTAATTTTTCCCAACGGTTTTTCCCATAGAGTCGTTGGCTCTTTAATTGTCCAACGGACCCCTCCCTCATCCTCACCTATAAAAGGAGCTCTCACCTCACTTCTTTCACACACAAAAACTTGATGATATTCTAAGTTTTTATCTCTTCTCCCTAAACTTCTTCTCTAGAAAAACTTGAAGCATTTCGAGTTTATTAAGAGTGGCTTTCATAACCATATTAAGGGTGTATTGCTAGAGCAAATTTCTCACAGTGCAGTGGAAATTCGTAACAGTTTAACTGGGTTGTTTTATCTTGGGGACATCGTGGTCGATAGTCTGCTTGCACAATTTTCAAAGATGCCACAAAACGTCTAAAAGAGAGCGACCTATTCCGCGACTCATCTCAGTAATCTCTTCGGCTTGATTTTTGAAAAAAATAGTGTAATTTTGAGGAAAGTTACGACTAAGGAAATACTTGGTATTTAAGTGTGTCCATTGTGACCCACCTCTCTTTCTTGGGAACCTACTCGAAATAACACACATGACATATATGGAGCTCGGCCAGGGAATGACCGCATGAGGGCCCTAGCTCCTTGCTGCTACGATGGCCTCAGTCACACCTAAGGAAAAAATACCAGACGAAGTAGAGTCCTTGTAAAGAAGTAAGAAGTAAGAAGAAATGTGAGATGCACACAGAAGATGACAATGTTGAGAACACTGAAGAAGCCATGGTGGAAGACAATGGCGAACTAAATGAACCTCCCAAATCTTTTAGGGATGCCCTAATGGAAGCTTTTGGGGAGGAGGGGTATAATGGAGAATGCTGGGGAGATCTTTTGGAGGAGGAGCTCCCAGAAAATAAGTGGTATAAACCCATTGATGACGAACCGATTAAGGAACCACAACCACCAAGCCTTGTTCCTACCATACATATTACTAATGCATGAGGAATTGGTAGCATGGTTTAAACTTTGGAAAAATGCCTTGATAGTGAAAGTTCTTGGTAAAAGGGACAACTTCAAGCTTCTTGAAAGAAAGCTAAGGTGCTATTGGGTTCAACAAGGTACCATGAAAGTCACTGACCTTGCTGATGATTTCTACTATAAGCATGCCTTATTTGAGGGACCTAGGAAGGTAGCAAACCACTACCTTATTGTGCAATGATGGAGACCATTTTTTCTTTTATGGCTTCCCTAACTCAAAGGTGTGGATAATAATACCTAAACTCTATATCGAGTTTTGTAATGAAAATTTCCTCAATCGTATTGGTGGCTCATTGGGGATTATGCCTAGAGTTGATAAATTGACCCCCTTCATGAGAGAGGCAAGTTTCATAGAAACTCTATGGAGCTTGATCACAATAAACCTTTGGCCTCACAATTCTTCATTAGAGGCATGAAGCTCTACCTTGAATAGGAGGGACTACATTCTATTTGCTTTAGGTGTTTCAAATATGGTCACAAACGTGATATATATGTGTCGTGAAATGTTGGAAGTGGAATCTGAACCTACCAAGCCTACTAAGGATACAGTTATGGAGATATGTCTTAAAGATACTACTGCTGCTACAGATGGTGAGCAGTTAATGAACCTAAACAAGATGATATTGTTGCTATATATGAATGGGGAGAAGGCTAATGAACCTAAACAAGTGGCAAAGCAATGTGATTTAACCCTAATGAATACAAAATTGAGGAATTGTGTGGCTGATCACTTAGCCAAGAACAATCTTTTTTGATGTTGAGTGTTTGTATTATTTATGACTTTTACCTTTTTTTTATTTTTTTTTCTGATTCAAGCTTTCAACTCTGAGAGAAGAACTGGGATTGAGGGGTTAGTAGTGTTGTTTGTGTGTTTTTGTTTGGGCTTAGGCCCTTTTATCCAACAAAAAAGAGTTCACATATTACTTCTCATTTTACTTTCAGTTTAAAATGATAATAGGCTACTTCCGTAAAAAAAATGGTAATAGGCTACCTATCAGAAAGTTGGATGAAAAATAAATTTGTATTCAACTCTAAAGCTTAAAATTGGGTGAATGAAAGAATATGTATGCTAGGGTTTAAACAGAGAAAGAAAGTTGAGCCAATTATGACCAATTCTTGACCTGTCGTGCTAGATATACTGTGGATCGTCGACTTACCACCATTCTTATTCGAGCGAGTGTCATTACGCCAACCTTCCTCTCCCAATCATCGAGCGAGTGACTTACAAATAGGTCATTGGCGTGTCAGTCATAGGGGAGACAATCATTGTGCGCCAAACAGTTTGCATATTGTTAAAGACGGTCCACTCACGTGCGAGCGAGTGGCTTCACGATTGGCAATTCTGTCCAATCATTGAGCGAGTGTGCTACACGCCCGAGCCCGTGCGAGTCGTCCACCAAGAAAACATGGGTTCTGCTTTTGGAAATCAAGTTTTCAATAGGGAAAAACAAGTTTCTGGTCAAGATTTATAAGAAACTTTTTACCCAAAGTGCCTAATTTTTTAGCAAATAATAATATGTGCAATTTGGTTTAGTTTGGTTGTAGGAAAACAACCTCCATCTAAACTGAACCAATCAATTGATTACAAAAGTAACCCAAACACACCCAAACTAACGCAGATTTTTGTGATTTTCGATCTGGTTTAGAGAAATTAACATTTCATCCTCGTTTAACTAATTAATCACTAACAGATAAAAAAAAGTCTAACAAAAAAGTCTAACAAACGTGTCTAGAAAAAAGTTATCTCTGTTCTTGCCTTTTTTTTTTTGTCAATTGTGATCTTGACCTTTAACAAAACCAATGGATTACGGATGGGTTGGAACAAACACCATCCATGGGCAACCTAAGCTGGCTTCGGAGGAACATATGAAAGACACGTGTTATGACTTTATCCATTTAATATTAGCGATATTATTATCAAATTCCAATCCAACTAACATCCAGCACCACGAGGATCATGCAAATACAGTGTCATCCATTTGTACCCCCCAACAGCAAATGGGATGCCATTAATCCATCAAGTAAGTTAAGAAAGTATTTATCCAAATTAGAAACAAGAAACATATCGAAGCGAAGCGTCACTCTCACTCTCATTTTATATATGTAAATATGACAATTACTAAGGTGGAGAAATGTCTTGTATAGTCTAGAAGTTAGGCTGTTCGCATTGTGATTTGGTTTGATTTTGAATCGAAAAGTCATTCAAAATGCATAGTAAAAATACATGCACTTTAGTTTGGTTTGATTTGACTAAAAATTTTGAACCAATATTAATCTTAAACAATGCGTTTTAGGTTGATTCGACTTTTTACGAATCGATAAATTGAATTTTATCTAGAGTTAAAATTAATTAATTAATTAATTTAATTCTAAATTTAAATATTAAATAATAAAATAATAATTTGTTTATTATTTTATTCTCATAAAAACTACCAAACTTAAAATGGAGTAACATTCAAAATTGAAGCAAGAGTGTTATAGCTGAATTTCGAATTCGAAATTAGCTACATGGACACGTCAGTAAGTCTTTAAGGCATAATTCGATGGCTGGTACAAAGGAAGAGAAATTGAGAGGCGGTACAATTCGAGTTCTGGCGTGAGGTTCT
The DNA here is from genome assembly GCA_020916435.1 of Oxytropis ochrocephala. Taxonomy (NCBI): domain Eukaryota; kingdom Viridiplantae; phylum Streptophyta; class Magnoliopsida; order Fabales; family Fabaceae; genus Oxytropis; species Oxytropis ochrocephala. The sequence continues at coordinate 94,917,792 of CM037091.1, forward strand.
CAAGGCGGTTTCCAAAATGGAATTCGTAACTAGTGCACGACGCGCAAAGCTAGGAGTAGTTGTGGCAGTTTCTCCAGGAGACTTTCAAACGCAACGACATGTGTAAAATATCCAATGGCCAGATGATATGTGGCATTAATTAGCAGCAATCATTAGACAACTACTTAAGTTAATTCTGCTTGCAAAGTCTATAAATAGTAGTTCTAGGGGCGTTTTCATAAAATTCAGTAATCCATACACGCATAACACATCCGCTTACACAAGATCTTTAGAAATTGTGGTGAATAATGCATGTTTGAGCCATCTTTTATGTATTTGAATCCTTATTTTTAAGAAATCATTTATACTTTAACAATCGAGTTCCTCACTATTGTCCATTTTCTTTTAAGTTTGCACTTTGTTTTATCTTACTACTCTTGATACTTAAAGAAATTGTGATGTTCAGACTCTTTTGGGCTTGATTCCCACTTCTTGTTCAAGTTCTTTTGTACTCACGCTTTTGATTATGTTATTGGTTTTGAGGCATTGACTCGATTGATAGCATAATTGAATTCCCTTTGAACACCATTTTTACTCTTTAAAAACACATCAAATTTGGGGCTGGTACGTAAACCTGTGGTAAACTCATGATGTAATTCGAGTTCTCTTATTTTATCTATTTCGAATTCATTTGTTTGACAGAGAAGTAAACAAATTTTACCGGAAAATGAGGAGCTGAATGAAAAACTTAATATACACAAATTCTAAAAATCGGTAAGTCTTAACTGTGTGTGGGTATTTTGTTGGGTCGTATATATGAGTGTGACTAGGTTAAGTAGGTTATTTATTTTTATGGATAAATAGCACTTTTGATCTTTTATCTTTGCTCTAGGTTTTATTTTGGTCCTTTATCTTTTTCTTTGTCCCGTTTTGATCTCTCATCTTCCATTTCTATTTCATTTTGGTCCATTTTAGTGTTTTTCGTCCATTATTTTTAATGGATGTCATACTGGCAGTTAAATACTGACGTGGGATCTTAAATATATGGGCTGACTTGGAATTTATTAATGATGTGGCAAATTGGGGACCAAATTGAAACTAAAAAAATATAGAGGACCGAATTGACAAAATTAACAAAAACAAAATTAAAAAATCTGGAAAAACACCCCCCAATCTTCATCTTCATCTTCATCTTCCCCAAGTCTAAAACAAAACGCTAACACAGGACCAAATTGACAAAGTTTACGAAGTGACTGAAAAAATCTAAACAAAGTCTTTTCTGCGGGTTTTTCCCTTTGGTTTGGATCAATTTGCGGTTTTTGTTTGTGTTGGTTTGAACTTGAACACCCCTTGTCTAGGTATGGTTTATGGTCTACAATATTGTTCAGAATTGCAATGATGATCGCCATTGCATTCTCATAAGCAATGCTTTTGAAAACCAGACCGGACATAGAACTAGTGTAGTGAGACATCTGAGTCATGTTTCAATCACTTTAAATTGCTCGAATCGGGATGAAACTGTGGTCAAACAACTTACATAACCTAATCATAGACGGTGTCGGTTCATGATTTAACTCGTTAAACCATCCAATAATTAGTTTGATTTTAAAAATTAAAACATTAATCTATAGAACATAATCCGCTTGTCACTTAGGCGGGAACCTCCCAACTTTCTTTGTCGTCAATTTTTTTTGTTTCACTTTTTCCTTTTACTTTTTTTGTTCTTCAATTTTTTTTGGTTTTGTCTTTTGTTTTTTTTTCTTCTTTTACTTTTTTTGTCCAATATCGTTGGTACGCAGTTTCCATCGATTTTGTCGACGACTAATCTACGTGGGGGATTCTCGACATTGACCACGAGTATCCCAGCTTGTCGGTCCGTGTGGTACTCCCCCAATAGAGTTTTTACCACATTCAAGGTTCTTCGTCTTTTTTCATTTTTATATTTTAAGGGGTACTTTACAGTCTCAAAAAAATTTAGATGTTTAAATATGCAAATATTCAGTGAAAAACAATTTAATTTCATGACAAAATACGTAATGTGTGATGCTAAACAATTTGTTTTGGTGTAGTTGATGGGAAAAAATTATTTTGTAAGAAAATGCGTAAGGTGAAATGTTAAGCGGTGTGTTTAGGGGTACTTTAGGATTCAGAAAAAAAATTAATTCTTCAAATACCAGAAGTTTCATTGTAAATAACCAGCCTGGTAAAAAATTATAATTAAGTTTATGACAAAATACGTAAAGTGCAATGCTCACATTGTATTTTGGGGTGCTTTAGGGTCCCGAAAAAATTTTAGATGTTCAAATACGCCAAGTTCATTTCTCAATAACGGTTTGATGAAAAAATTGTGACAAAATACGTAAAGTGTGATGATGCTAGAGCGGTGTGTTTTGGGGTACTTTAGGTTCCAGAAAAAAAATTACATGTCAAACTTGGTGTTCTCTTCTTTATTTTGACAATTTCGCACCAACGAGTATTAGAAGCATACTTAAATTGGCGTTTAGTTTTAAATCAAACTCTGGATGATACCTACGTACGCGTTTCACTTTCTAATTGTGTTGTCTTCTTTTATCTTTAAGTATGATTTGAGTTTTTATATTTCCATTTCATGAATATAGATAACGTTATTAAAAAAAATTAGACTTTTTTTCTTATTATCTGTGGATGCATGTTCTATTCCAATGTCTTTGTTAAAGTTTATTTTTAATTTGATATATTGTTATTTAATTTATTGTTATAATTTAACTTTTTTCGTGGAACTCCGACCTCATTTACAATAGAACTCGCCAACATTTTCTTTCTAATTTGTGTAGATGCTTTTGTTTTATTAGTGGTTTTTATTCAATCATGCATGATGTATTGATGTACTCCCTCTGGACTTAATTATAAACAAAATTACCTACCTTTACACATTTTTTTGAGATCACTTTTACTCATATTAAAGATAGTAGTTACTTGAGGTGCTAGCTCAGTGGTAAGAGCTAGCATTATATCCTCATGGTGCTGAATTCAAATCCCTTCGGGGACTATTATAAAATGACCATTAGTACCAATTTGATTAATAAAAATATCTCCTTCCCAAAATTTTTTCAAAAAATATATTAAAGATAATAGTTTTATGCATTTAGTTTTCATGTATTCATATGAAAAATAAAGATTTGCTTTAGCCAAACCCGCATCATCGCACGGAGGATTAAAACTAGTGATTAGTAGAATTCACAATCTCCCATATTCTAACGGTTGAGATATTAATCTATTCGAAGTTGATAATAAAAACAAGGCTAAATTACTGTTTTGGTCATTTATCTTTGGCCTTAATTTCGTTTTGGTCCTTTATCTTTTTTTTCTCGTTTTGGTCCCTCATGTTTCATTTTTGTGTCAATTTGGTCCTCTTTTGTAATTTTCCATCCATCACATTAACGGACGCCACGCTGGTAGTTAACTGCTGACGTGGTGTCCATCTGACGTGTAAACATTGAATGACATGGCCAATGGAGGACCAAATTGAAACAAAAAAGAAACATAAGGGACCAAATTGAAACAAACACAACTTCAATTACTCTCCATCTTCTTCCTCCTTCTTCATCTTCTTTTCCGGCAGCCACAACTACCTCCAGCGAACCGCCACCACCATCTCCGGTGAGGCACCACCACCCTTCATTATAAAAAGTAAAATTAAGTAAAACACAAAATTATGCGTTGCTTTCTTTTCTTCTCCTCTTCCTTTCTTCTCACCACAATCATCGATTCTGAGTTTGGGTAATTTAGTGCATCACCAATCAATTACCATGAATTGAGAATTGCTTTTTTGAAAACCCCACCCATCTAGAATCGCAAAAATTAGAACCCTCATCTCTCTCACTCTTTCACCTTCACTGTTGTTGTTATTCGAAACCCAAAATCGAACAATAACGGTTTCAATTTCTGGATTTGTTGTTGTTGTTGGAAGAAGAAAAATATGGGTTTTTTGGTTTTCAAATTCTAGTTTTCTAGGTTTCAAACTCTGATTTTTGGGTTTGTTGGAAGAAGAACAAGAATAAGAATTAAAAAACTGGGGATTCTGGGTTCAAACTCTAATTTTCTAGTTTTAGGGATTTAAAAAATTAGGGATTTTGGGTTTTGAAGAGATGATTTTGTCTCACGAAATAAGAGTTAAAAAATGATTGATTTGTGGTGGTGGTGGTGGCTCGCCGGAGAAGAAGAAGATGAAGATGGAGGAAGAAGATGGAGAGTAATTTATTATGTTTTGTGTTGTTCAATTTGGTCCCCATGTTTTTATTAGTTTCAATTTGGTCACCTGGCCATGCGTTTTAATGAAGACACATCAAATTGGACAATTAGGGCGCCACGTCGTGCTTAATCGCCAACGTGGCCTCTGTTAAAGTCATGGATGGAAAATTACAAAAAAGGACCAAATTGACACAAAAATGAAAGATGAGGACCAAAACGAGAAAAAAAAAATAAAGCGACCAAAAATGAAATTAAGCGCTTTAAAGATAAAGGACCAAAATAGTAATTTTGCTTAAAAACAAATATAAATTGAATTTTGAGCACACACGTTCATTTTTTCTTATCTTGTTTTGTTTAACCAACATGGAAGTAGATCACAATATTTGTATCACTAAGTCAAAGAAGACCATGAATTTCTTCTATTCAATTCAAAGAGGCAGAGCTGGTCCACCCTACACTATGAGGGTACTACTTTCCTAGCGTTGAAGCCTCATGTAAATACATTGGATCAGTTCTCTTCTACAAATACAAGTGACAATAAACTAATTGGTCATCTAAATAAAAAACAAAATTGACCTAATAAACTGAGCATATTAAATTATTATTAAGACATAAAAGTCGTGATGGGATTGGGGTGCATGCTTAATGAATTAAAAATTTAAACATGTTTAGTAAAATGTGGGGCGACAAGAGAAACGTGAAACACAATGAAAATGAATGGGGGAGGGGAGCTATTCTATTCTACATGCGAATATGCGATGTTCCACAATGCAGTGTTAGAAACTGGCCCCACACGGATACAGTCGACAGAGGAAAAGTAGACTGTGAAGTTTCTACGAAAGTTGTAACGTTAAAATACCCCATCTATGGATAATCGACGGCGCGTATTCAACGTGGGACCTGCGTCATTGGTCTTGCTTAATTAAAAACAAAAACACGTGGTAGATCAGTCAAGGGCGAACCAAGAAGCCGCGTTACAATCACATGGAGAGCTCAGAGCAGTACTCTCAATATTTACACCGACACACTAAACATTTACATATTGCTCTCTCTAGTCCTATTTTATAATAGGGAAATGCTCTGTTTTTTTTAAAAAAATTTAAAATACCTCGTGCCATAATTAATGTACAATATTCGGATACAATAACGTCCAGAGTAATGTGGGTATGGATGCTAACCACATCTGATTCGGATTGGAGGAGGCTCATTTAGCAAGTAAATGAGCAGTCTTGTTACAATTTCTAAGGGATTGTTTTTTTACACCCCACCCAATTTTAAATCTCCAAAATCGCTTTTGAAAATTAATTTTTTAAAAAAATAAATAAATCGTATATCTTGCTTTAGTGCGTATATCGATGGTATTTTATTTCGTCGTATATACGTCTTCGAAAGTATATATACGATGGGTTTTTATTTTTGAATAATTTGTTTTAATTTTTATTACTAAAGCGCTACTAAAAATTCGTTAAATAGTCAAAACTACTCCAAAAATTATAAAAACACCACTAAAAATCTAACAAAACCAAAATAAGGCTATAAATTTTTTTAGATTTTTGGAGACTATGAAAAATTAAAAATAATCGTAAAAATAATGCGATGAAATTTGGGATTTTGAGTAGTAGTCCCGTAAGAAGTCCCTTTTAGGAAGTCTTGATTCTTGATTTTTTCGTTTAATGGTTTGGTTTCATTACGATCGGAGTATGTTGCCCGACAACCGATTTTTTAGCCTAAATTATTCGTTCGACGTATAACATCGTCACGTTTTAAAGAACTACACACAAAACCTATTTTCGGGACTTAATTAATTTTTATTTGACTTAAAAAATTAAAAAAATACAATAGGGATCGTATATACACACAGAGGGGGTATATATACGACCTATTTTTTTGCTTCATCGTATATACACCCCCTGGCGGCGTATATACGATTAAGGTGAGGGTGTCTTGTCGTATATACGCCTTGGGGTGTATATATACGATGGGCAAAAAAATAAGGTCGTATATATACCCCCTCAGTGTATATATCTGATTAATAAATTTTTTTAAAAAATACGTTTTGGAAGATTTTGGGGTTTTCAGTTTGGGTGGGGGTATATGGGGATGGGGTGGGGGTACAAAAAAAACCCTTTCTAAGGGTGTGAGAAATGGAAAATTCCACAAATTGGGCTCCAATTGTAACACAATCATTTACAATAAGGCCCATATAGGACCAACAAGACCCAACACTCTGAGCACAATACACCACAGACAAATTGTTTCAACCTCAATGTGGCGTGGGCAACATCGACGTTAAGTTTGAGGTTACCAGACATCGGAGGAGACCGCCTCGTTTTTGACGCGTTGATGTTTTGATTAGGGAGCTCTGAATCTAAAGGGTAAAGCGACTGAAACTCAAATAGCGTAGAGAGGGTCTGAGCAACCAAATCAGTCACATATACTTGCTTTTCTTCATAAATCCTTTGATTTCTAGCCACCAAATACTATAGATAATGGACGATGCAGCTTCAAGAATAATGTGTTGAACCCAATCACTTAGGCTTACATTGTTATGCTTGTCAAACTGAAACCCTAAGGGAGATGAGAGCCAAATTTGAAGCCAAATCTGAGTAGCCCATACCCACTCACGGAACACATGGTCAGCCGATTCTTCAGCCAAATAACACTGAGGGCATATGGTAGCAAGGATTTCTCTTTTTAGGAGGCGCCAAATTAGAAGAAGATCTTTGGGGAAGTTGAATTTCCACAACTTGTTCCACAGGCCAATGTTAATTAGGGTCAAAACTAGAGGAAGCTCTAGATGAATTAGCCCGCCGGTGCTTGATAAAATGCTATCATGACTTAACAATGTAGAATCCCACTTTAGACATGCCATAAATGAGCTTGTTCTTTGGGGTGCTTGATAAAATGCTATCATGACTTAACAATGTAGAATCCCACTTTAGACATGCCATAAATGAGCTTGTTCTTTGGGGTGATGTATTAGATGATGTTGACTCATCATTCATTCAACCTCCCACCACCAGGATAGATTCGCTAAATGCCTCAAATTTTGTTGCTACTTCTACTCCAGTAATAGCATCTGACATGAGAATATTAGGAAAGCTTTGGGGCGATGTGTCAGATGATGTTGGTGATCCTATCGCTTTCGATACCCAAGGAACAATTACGCAGTATAACAATTTTGAATCGGTTGTGTCCAAGACCCCAAAGAAGAAATTACTGCAAAAAAATAAATGGTTGTTGGCTATAATACTCGCTCAAAGAAAAAATTTGTCTCATTCTCTTTTTAATCTGACTATTGTAATTTAGTCTTTTAATTTGTCTATAGGATCGATTGCTTTAGGGGGTCTTTCACTGTAACAGGCTAGGACTCCTATGATTGCTTTGACTTTATTTTCTTTCATTGCACAAGAGTATTGGTGTAGCCCTCCTTTTGTCATATTTCTTTTTTCTCTTTTTTAAATAAAATTAAGTACTATTTTTTCGTTCTTAATATTTTTTTACATCAGAAAGTTTTAACGAGACTTCCATCCTTATGTTTATAAAAAAAATCCATGAAATAAACACTTTTAAATGTGATAAAGAAGGTGTCATTCGGCATACAACATAAAGAACCAAATGTTTTGAGGAATAGAACTTTATAAAATGTTTATTTTTATCCAAAAGAAAAATACTTAAATAAGTTATATTCCATAAAATAAATGCAACTACTTTCTTTTAAAGATTTCTTAAACATGTAAGTTTGTATAACCCTGTTGGTGTATAACCATTTTTTGTCAATAAATGTTGATTCAGTTGAGAAGGAGTTAGCCCATTCCCGTAAAAGTGTGAGTTCAACTCGCACTGCCGGAGTAATGACCTATTTGGTAGATGATTTGTAAATACATTTGTAAATATTATGGCTCGAAAGAGTGCGAGAACTTCTTACTAACTCTAGTGAGCCCTCGAAACTCAACTCATCTAAACTTTCAAATATCAAAAGAATTAAAAATTTAAACCTACCGAGTCCAAATCCATTCCATAATGGCATAGCCTATTGGTTTTGCGATCAAAGAGGGTAAATGCGAACACTTACCGAGTTTGGACCAATCTCGAATTGACTTTTGAATGTGGTAAAGAGAATCACACGAAACAACAAAGTTCAATACACGTCAGCAGATCAAATTCTCCAACGTAGATTAATGAGCATAAAAAAAGCCTTCTAATTACTTTTGGAACAGAATGGAATGCATGTGGTGATAGATTAATCGGCAAAAAAAAAAGTCTAAGTACTCCTCCGTCCCATATTATATGATTTTTAAATTTAAAAATTTGTCTCATAATACATGACTTTTTAGAATACCAATACAACATCAAATTTTTCTTTCAGTCATACCCTTCATTATTTAATATATTTCCTCTCACAATTCAACTTTTTAAGTTTCCAATGTCGTTAATGAAGGAAAATTTGGTAAACTAACTCACAATATCTCTTTTCTATATAAAATTAATTATTTGTCTTAATTCATATGTCAAAACCTTAAACGACATATAATATGAGACGGAAGGAATAATACTTTTGGAACAGAACGCAATGCATTGCATGAGGTGATTCTGATTTGGAGTCGAGGTGGCGACAAGTTGAAAGTGAGAGAGAGAGAGCACTGGTCCTGATTGGACACATGTGCGCTGCTAAGGTTCTGTGACTCTGTCATGATGCTCTTATCGTGATTGTAATCAAGGATCAGTGACACAAAAAGACACGTGTTCCATGGGAGGAACGAGAAAGATATGCTTCCCCATTGATTTAGAACATATATTTTATTTATTATACTTTTATTATAAGGAGATTTTATATTAAATTACTCCATCCGTATCAAAATAATAGTTTTTTTTAAGAAAGAAAAATTTTAAATTAATTGTCGTTTTGTCATTATTCCAACGTCATCATTTATTAAATCTTTTCAATTTTATTCCTCATTAATTGTTGTAACTTTTTCACTAACCAAAAAACATCATTAACACGCGTTTATTAATTGATAGAGATAATATAGTAAAACTATCATATTTTTTTGACGCAAAGAAAACTATCATGTTATTGTGTCAATTTATTGTTTTTCTTAATCTCCGCACAAAACCTTAAACGATTATTATTTTAATATGAAATGAGTATTAAATAAATAATTTAGATGTAGCTAGCGCGCGAGAATATATACCACTTCAATTACCAATTCAGAATAATTCTCCAAATACAGCAAACAATATCTCTTTCTTGTCACAATAATAATATATAATCCAATAATTAAGTAGAATCATCCCTTTTGTCAAAGAAAAAGTAGCATCCCTGCACTATGATGATTCTAGCTAACAATAATTAAGTAGAATCATCCCTATCGTACTCATTTCTGCTTTAGAACTTTAGCCATTTTAATTTATTTTTACAAAATGATATTTCGGAATTTATGTTATATTCAACACATTTTTTTTTCCGGAATTTATGTTATCTTCATAAGTTAATTAAGTCCTTTAAATCGCTATGAAACTGCACATGAGGAGTAGAGACTCCCATAAGAGTCCATTTATGTTATCTCCAAAAGAGTCCATTTTTTTTAGATTCAAATGGGCTAAAAAGTTCAAAACAAGATTAAACAGAGATCAATCTAGGAGTAAAGACTCCCATAACATCAGCATCGACTAACAATTTGGTAACTAAGGGTGGATGTGAAAACAACAAGATCATTACCCAATGTGTATCCCACATTAAATAAATTATCTGCTATCCTATTAGCTCTAAATTACATACCCCATACTCTCAGCAAGTTTAACTCCTTCCAAAGCCCCCCCCCCCCCCCCCATAATTTAGCCATGTATGCATTAGACACAAACAAGCGTTTTGCAAAACTAATCAACCAGCGTCCATCTGCGTCTCGAATAATACCACCGCGGGCGGTGATCCCACTATTAATCTTCACCCCTCCATCAGTGTTGATGGCCACCCAGTCATGTTGGGAAGGTTTCCCTTGAGAGTGTCAGGCACAAGGCGGTGCCATAGTTGCATGGCGAAGTGGCAGTCATGTAAAACATAGAGAATGTATTTGTTGCAGTTATGGTAGTTACGACAACTGAGATCCCCATTAGTCCATGTACCAAATAACGTACTATTCCGTAACAAGCTTCTCATGAACTAGTTGCCAAAAGGATCAAGCCTCCATTTAATTAAAATTAGGATGAATTTTATTTTATTTTAAGATATAATAATCATACTTTAATTAAGATTATGTTTTACTTTATGTTGGCATTAAAATATGTTTGTGTTTGTGTGGATGCACCTTTTTTTAGGCACTATGGTGTGTATGATGTGTAAACTTAGATCATTAGACATTACCCTAAGATTTAAGAAACTTTGTAACCTCATCTCGTAATTTTGAAGAAAAATATACACTTGTTTATGTGAGAATAGAAAAACTTCTCTAGGTTCTTCTTCTTAAAACCAACTTATAATCTAATCAATAACCTCTTTACTCTTGTGGTGATTCAAGATGATCTTAACATCCTTTTGGATGTGACAATTTCTTCATCTTTGCCTAATTCTATTTCTTCACTTATGAACTTGTATATCCCTTTACGAAAAGTTGTATGTACGATTCTCGAGACGCAAAAAAAAAAAATGCACAATACTCAAAGCGATCACTAACTGGTGCAATGGAGTGGTTTGGATTTTGATTTTGAAAATCCCACAAAAATCAATACACTCATCTAACACCCCTCATTTTGTCTATTTCACTTTTCTCATCTATCTATTACATCTATCACTCATGTCTCTTACATCTTTATCTCTCGAGGTGTATAATAGCACTGAGGTGTCCTAAAAATATTTTTCAATGGTGATGGAGCAAGGTTGGATATCTTTCTTCAGATTTAGATGAAACTTATCACCCTTTGACTTTGAGAGATAGAGAAGAAGATTGTTTGAAAATAGTGTATATAACCTAAGGGTATTTTTATCTTTTCTAATTTTTAAATTCAGTTAGCTATGTAATTAACTAGGATGAAAGGGTGTTAATAGCTCCAACTTAAAAAGGTAAGGTGGTGCTTAAATTAGTTTGTGCACGTATACATCAAATAATAACTTATTTGTCCTAAAAGAGTAGTTCATATGGTTGAGTGAAAGAAACATTATTAGTGGAAACGTATACGTACGAAGTTCGAACCTCGCTCCCCCTCTATTCTAACGACTAACACACTAATTACTAATAGTTTTGCCTATAAAAGAACTAATAACTTAGTTTTTAATTTAATTTACCATTATGGTCCCTATAAAATTTGCTAATTTTTTTAGCAGTTATAAAAAGTTTCACTCACTTTTAATTCTCACATTTTTCTCAATCAAATATGCATGTAGGACCAAAAATATATTTAACTCTTTAATTTACAATGCAAGTGGTGTCCTGAGTATGGGCAGGACAAACGACTGACTAACATCCCAATTTTTGGGGCATCCGATTTCTTTACCAAACAAGATTTAGTGAAAACTTTGAATTTATATTAACTGTAATTATTTGATTTGAGTTGTTTTTTTTTTTTTGACAATGATTTGAGTTGTTAACTATCCTAAATGAATTAACAAATACTATTTCGATAAAAAAAAAAAGACATGTGTATTGTTGTCGGCAAAAACTCAAGCAAAGATTAGGTAATCCTTCTTCTTCCTACCAATAACATCAAATTCAAACCCAACCTTCAACGTCCCAACCACATGGTCTGTACGGGTCATAGATAATTAGGTCTTTAGTTAGGCACGTAGATGGGAAGACCTAATTAAAGACGGGTTTTATTTTTTACACCCCCCTCATCATCAATCTCACCCCATAATATACGTTTTGGACAAAAATGCCCCCAGGAATATATAAAATTTCGGAATTACCTGAGGGAATTGGTAATTCCGGAAGGGGATAAAAGGATTTCCGGAATTACCAAAAATTGAGGTAATTCCGGTTCAAAATGTGAACCTAATTACCTCAATTTTTGGTAATTCCTAATCCTTTAACTCTACCTAATTACCTAGTTTTGAAGGTATTTCAAAAAAATTAATTAATTAAAAACAAATTAAAATTAATTAAAGACGTGTTTTCGATCACGAAACGATACAATACATGAAATTGATGAAAAAAATAACATAATGCAACAACAAACGAAATAAAAACACTCGGTACAAACTAGTGAGATGGTGGTTGGAGGCGTCCGAAGGACCTCGAAGAACGGTCATTCGGTTTCGACATACAACTTGAATAGGACTCCGCATCTGAAATATGTCAAAACGGTCCATCATCACTCGAACGTCATCGTTGTTCTTCACATCCATGGTGGACCACTGAACACGATTATTATCGCCCATAGTCGGGTAGCGATAAATGATCCGGTGACTTCTTGCTCGTCACCCTCCAAACCGCACCTTCGTTGTTATTTTTTCTTTCAGAGCTTGAAAGGTGATGTTGTCGTTAAGCCTGCATAAAATGGGGTTTGGACTCTCGAAATAGACACCATTTTCTCTGTTTGTGATTGTGCCCTGATGGTGAAGGGCAGTGAGTGCAGAATCACGAGAGTATTGTGTATTCAGAGTATCCATGAGAGTGTTGTGTGTGTGTGAAATAAGTGAAATGGAAGGTTGTATTTATAGGGAAAAATGAAACCCTTGAATGAATTTCCACCGTTGATGAAAAGTGGTCGCCAAAATCTGGACCCTTTAAAGTGTCGGCAAAATCTAGATCGTTAAAAGTTGTCGGCAAGATCTAGGCCGTTAATTAGTAATCAAATAAAAAAATGTTTTATTACTTTAAAAAAATGACTTTTTAACTATGTTCTGGTCAATTTTTACCATGCGTAATTTTTTTTAAATTTTTTTTAAAAATTACAAACTTGTAGAAAAAGTATATACTACGATATTGAGGTTAAAAAGACGAGTTACAAAATTATTTACGAGCTGTAATTGTACACCAAAGTGGCATAAAACAACCACATCTTTTCGAATTCTTGTGTCTACCAGCAGAACACCCAACATCTACTCGACTGTATGTGCCCCGTCTCTCACAGCCATAAACAACCTTGTTCTTTTTCCCTTTCCCATTCTCCGTCGTCTCTGTTCGAACAATAACCACAATGACTCCGTTCGCTTTCCCAATATCTCTAACCCAACGTGACATTGCATCACGAGTGGAAAATATCTCAGATGTAGTAAACGCACTGGTTAAATCCGTAATAACCATCTATTTAAAAAAAATTTAAATGTTAAAAAAAATAAAATATTTCGGAAATACCTTTTTAATAGGTATTTCCGGTTCACATTTTGTGAACCGGAATTACCTCTGAAAAAGGTATTTCCGAAAAAAATCTAATTTAAAAATACAAAATTTCGGAATTACCTTTTCTGGAGATAATTCCGGTTCAAAAATTGTGAACCGGAAATACCAATTTTCTGCGCTAATTCCGGAAAAATCACCTCCAAAATTTCGGAAATACCTCTTTTTTTTGCTAATTCCGGAATATTTTTTTATGTAGGTCCGGTTCGTTTTTTTTTTAAATGTCAGGGGCATTTTAGGCATATTGGTACTTATGGGGGTGGGATAGATGATTAGGGGGTGAAAAAATTAAAACCCATTAAAGACATCATTACCTCAAACTCCTCTTGCTTTTGCATAGTCATAGATACTACTACTCCGTTATAAAATATAAGTAAAAATTGGTCAACAAAATAGATATATCTAATTCATGTTTTAAACTAGATGTAATAACTTTTGTTGAATAATTTTTGTTTATATTTTATAACGAGGAGAGTATAATATAAGCCAATTTTTTTTAAAAAAAATATAAAAATTATCATTATGTATAAAAAGTACTTTCATCTACCTCCATCGTTCATTAACAAAATTACTTGTCTTCCTATTTTCATAAAATATTATATTTAAATGAATTATGGAAATAGCCCACAAATTAAAATAAAAGTTTAAATAGTTTCTTGATTGTAAAAACCAATAACTATCTTCTGTTAGACAAGATACATGACTGACAAATAAAAATCTTCATTATGTCCATTTTGCCTCGACAATTGTCTTTAGACTTCTTCTTACAGTGTCATTTAAGCAAGATATATGTACAACATAGGGGTGGACATAATAGCCAAACCGATCAGCAAACCGAAAAATCGGAGGTGCAAAAATGAATTGGGTCGGGCTTGGTCGGATTAACGGGTTAACTGTTCATTGTATTGGGCTTATATGGATATAGATGGACGGAGGCGGTGTGGGAGGTGTGATCCAGCCCAAACCGGAACCGACCGAAAAAACGTGAAACCTACTAAATGAAAAACGAAACGACGCCTCTTCTCTCACTCAGTTCTCAGTTTCTAACATTTTCAGTTTCATAGAGTGAAACCCTAGCGCAGCTGTGGTATCTTCTCGCCATCGCCGTCGCCATCGCCGTCGCCAAGTGCAACCGTTAACAGTCCCGTTAAAGCCTCGGTTCGTCGTCTTCTACACATCTTCGACGGTGAGTTTTACATCTTCTATACTTTTTTAACACTATCATTTGTTTCTCTGGTTTTGTTCTTCTATTTCTCCTCCAAACTCCTTCAAATCTCTGTTTTTCTTTTTGCATTTTACGTTTCTATGTGGCATTCGTTTTTGTTTTTAGGGTTTTCAGCTTGAGACTTTGATTTTAAGGGTTCATATCACTACATTTGTCTCGTTTTTAATTTATTTATCTGTTTCCCCTCCCAATCTTTTGTTTATGTGTGTTAGGTTTGTGTCAATGTTACGATTTTTGGCTCAGTTTAGGGTTTTTCACTTTTAAGCTTTACATTCTAAATTTGATGGGTGTATTTTATGTGTGTAACTTAAATTTGTAGATATGACTTTGAGTTTATATTTGTGTTTTGGCTTTTAATTTGTTGTTACAATTTGATCTGTTTTGTTTCAAATTAGGGTTATTTTTGTTTTCTGTTTCTGACTCTGTTTTGTTTCAAATCTTAGTATTAATTCCATTATTATTATTTTTAATTTGGTTGTAAGAGGCCAAAAGGGTATGCAAACATGCTCATGATTTTGCTCCAAAACATAGTTACTTGTGAATTGTTAGTCTGGACCGTCTGGTTTTATGTTATCAGTTTTGATGTTTAAAAGCCTTGGCTGTGGGACAAGATTTGCTAAAACAAAACTTGATGTGGGAAGTGTAGTGTTAATTACATGCCATCTCAGAATTGAGATCCTCAATCTTTATGAAGAGGTTGGCTGGTTGGTTGCATGTTTACTTCGATCCAATTCTATGTCTAGCATTTTAATGTTCTGCTTTTGATTGTTGATATCAAGTTCTTTTAGTAATATTGAAGTGTTTGGTCAGATAAACTTGGATTTCTAAGACTGTTTTTTTCAAAGAATCTGATTAGATTGATATAAAGATTTAATCAATACATGAAATTGTGGATTATTGATGTTTAATGAAGTTTGTTGAGAATTCATCTGTTTTGATTTATTAAGAATGATCTGTTTTGATTTGTTGTTGCTAAGAAAATACCTGTTATATGGACACAGCCACACAAGTCAACTGATCTGAGATCAGGACAGCCATAAGCTAAGCTCATCACACCAACATCACCAACTTGATCACACCATCCAAGGTTCAAGGATCGCAACCGATTGCGGCGCAGGTGTCCAATAGCATGTTGTTCATTTAATCATTGGGTTATAATTCAAAGCCATATCAATTTCTTATATGATTGTTACTATTAGTGTTTCGGATTGAATTTACATTCTGATGAATTACGATTAGTTCTTGGATAAATTACGATTTATACTTACATTCTGATAATTTTATTTTATATTCGGTTTGTGGATTATATTTAGGAAATTATCCAATGTCATATGGGGTGTTACTTAGGCAATTTGGCTATAAGTAACAAGGTTAGTTACTAAATAGTTGATCTTATTTCAAAACTTATGTTACTATTAGTGTTTTTACTTCTGAAAATTACCGTTTTATTGTGCAGATTGAATATTCTGAGGGCCATTGAAGTTTGAAATTGTGAGATTCTTAAGCTTCTTTAAAGAAGTTTGTGAAATTC
This sequence comes from Oxytropis ochrocephala, assembly GCA_020916435.1. Classification (NCBI taxonomy): domain Eukaryota; kingdom Viridiplantae; phylum Streptophyta; class Magnoliopsida; order Fabales; family Fabaceae; genus Oxytropis; species Oxytropis ochrocephala. The sequence goes on from CM037091.1 coordinate 94,934,092, forward strand.
CCTTGCATGGGTGTATGATGTAATTTAGATTTTAAACTTAGATTTATTAGTATTATTAAGTGTTGATTGCTTTAGTTGGTTGATGATGGGCCTGTGATAGTTACTGCTATATGCTATGGTAATTGGCAGCAGTAAACTGTGTTATTAAAACTGTTTCAAGCAGTAAACTTAGAATTATATATTAGGACAGGTATGATAATGGCCATGTGACAGTAAACTTGTGTTGAATATGGCCATGGTTGAATTATATACTAAACCTGTGTTAATCTTTCTTTGCTTAAGGTAGAATTATATACTAGGACAGTATGATAATGGCCATGAGACAAGAAATTTATGTTGAACATGGTTGAATTATATATTAAAACTGTCTCTCTGCAAAGAAATTTGCTTCAATATGAAGTGTTTTTATATTTAGAGTTATTTAAAACTGATATTGGCCATCAATTTTGGCCCATTATGCTTGTATTCTTTTCAAAAATGTTTTGATAATTAGAAGAATTTTAATCAATAGAATCAGCCTAGTAATTTATGTGGTGTTAAAATCAGTATGTTTAATCAACAAATCAGATTTTTTTAACAGCTAAAAAAATGGAAAAAAAGTTTGAAATAAGCTATTGGGCCACTGAAGGCCCAACCCGCAGCAACCCACCCAACAACCGCTCAAACCGCTAACCCGAACCCGCCAAAAACCGACTTCTGTTTTGGTCGGAATTGGGCCTCCAAATCCAAACTGCGGATTGACTCGGATGGGCCATTTTGGGCCCGAATCCGACCCGGCCCGACCGATGTCCAACATATTAAATTCATTTACATGTGATATTTCATTTTCTTTTCTTTTTTGGTTCTACCTTTTGCAAGCTACCTACAAAATGTCCCAACAATTTTAGCGAAAAATTAATTTCCACTCGTGCTTCAAACAAAATTTTGCACTAGTGAACACATAGTTTATCTCTGTGAGAGTGGAACCTTGGAGCACTAGGTCAATCTCTTATGACTTAGGATAACTTATGCCACTAGGTCAACGGTGTTGGTTAATATTCATTCTTTTTTTTGTGCATCAGACCATTGCTGACTACCCACAAAGTACTCCAACTCTTTCAAGGAAAAATTAATATCTGCTTATGCTTAGAGATAAAATTCGCACCGACCAATACACTGAATTTGTCATTGTGAGAATCAATCCTATAAGCAGTAAGTCGACCATTTATGTCTCAGGGTAGCTTAGGTCACTAGATCAACAATGTTTTGATGTTTCATTCACTTAATAAACCAATTGTTCCTCTGGATTATCTTCTTCAATGCAACCCTTTTATTTTATCTTGACTTAACTGCATCACTCCAACCTTATTTGACGCATACTTTATGTGTCATGATAAATAGATCAAATATTTGGTATCTTTAATTTGTTCACATTCATCATTGCATTAAAAAATTTGTCGCAAAATTGTTTTCAACGTTCTTAATATCAAAGTTTCAGTAAAATTTACGTTTATGAGAAACATCGAATTTATGGTGTGCATGATAAAGCCTTCAGCTTCGACTAAAAAGGGCCATTAATAATTTAAGGCTATTGCTTTTCCCACACCCCCTCCTACTCAAAACACGCCCCCTCACCCTACACATTTACCAAACTAACCCTACTTACAATAGAATTCCCCCCCTTTACCCCTATCCCTCTTCTTCTCCTACAACACACCACACTCCCTCTAAAACCCCAAACCTCCCCCTCTCTCCACTCCAAAACCCACTCATCCTAACCTTCATCATTCACTCTCATTCAACTACCCAAGATTGGCAATTAGTTCAAGGTAATAACCCTACCAAACTTTTTTCATTTTGGTTCTGTTTTGAGTTTTTTACGCCATTTTTTTCAGAAGCGCGCTCAGTTCGAACAGGTTTGTTCGAACACGTTCGCATGAATGTGTTCGAACGGGTGTTACACTACAAGAAAAACTGAAAATCCAAGGCAAAACTTTCTGGCGGATTTTAATCCCCCACAAACTTTCCGGCGGATTTTTGACATTTGTGGGGATTTAATCCACGAGAAAAGTTTTATGGATTTTTGACATTTGTGGGGATTTTTGACGTTTTTGGCGGATTATAAAGTGGAAACAAAAAATATCAGACAAAAAAAATACCAATCCGCCGAAAATTGCTGTCCAATCCGCCGAAACGTAATCACGCACAACAGGGGGAAATTTGAATTCAAATTTCAGCCGAAAACTCACTGCAATCCGCCGCAAATGGACACACAGATTCCCAGGTTTGAAATCCGCCGAAAATCCACTACAATCCGCCGAAAACTCACGCGGTCTTCAAGACAACTATTCCGCCGAAAAAACATTAAAAATCACGAAAATGACTCGTTGAATGCAGCGGTCATCGAAGCTCACGCCTCTTCATATATTTCCATTCTTTCATTCACTCATTTCTTCCATTACTTCATTCCCTCATTCTCAAACTTCTAAAGCTCACACCTCTTAATATATTTTCATTCCTTCATTCACTAATTTCTTCCATTCCTTCATTCACTCATTCTCTCTAACACTTTTATAACTTCTCTAAAATTCTTTTACTCAAACTTATTCTCCTCTCTCAAACTTCTGATCTAAAATTAATTTTTTCTTCTCCTAGAGCAATGTTGCTTCAAAAATCTGACTTGGAAGTTGTCTAACCCACAAACAACTCCAACTACTTGAATCTCAGCTCCTAAACCAACCCTTGAGACCCAAATTTCCACATGCAAGCTTTTAAAACTTCATTTCATGCAACTCAAGAAGATAGGAGATGAACTTTTGCATTTGAGAAATGGAATGAACTGAGGTTGAAGAAAAAAGAAAAAATGAAATGTTTAAAGAAAAAAGAAAAAAGGAAACGTCTTACAAAAAAAAAATTAATTAAAAAAGTAAACGTTTAAAAAATAAAATGTTTAAAAAAGAAAAAAATTATTTACTGTTTTTTAAATTTATTTATTTAAAAAAAAAATTTAATTTTCGGCGGAATTAATGTAATTTCCGGCGGATTTTTAAATTAAAAAAAAATAATAATAATTTTCGGCGGATTTTTCCCCCAAAAATGACAAAATTCCCCCGGAAAGTACCGGGGGAAAATCCGCCGCAAATTCCGCGCCAAATTTCATGGAAATGACTAAAAATTCGCTAAAAATTACTGTGGAAATTCCGCTAAAAATACGTTGCCACCACCTTTTTTTATCGGCGGAAAAATCCGCCGAAAATACCTGTATTTGCGGCGGAATTGGGTGTTTTTTGGCGGAAAAATCCGCCAAAAAATCCCATTTTTCTTGTAGTGTTAAATGGGATGTGAATTTGCTTTGTTCGAACACCCTCATTCGAACTCTGTTCGCATAAGGCTGTTCGAACAGGCGTATGATAGCAAATCGATAAGTTGCGGGTTACGTCTTGAGTTTTTGTTGGTTAAATGGATGAAAATGAGGTACATCCGGAGTAGTTGAGTTGTCAATCAGAGCTAGATTGAGATGTCAATCGTCGCGATTGACATGTCAACCGACGTCGTAGAATCCCAAGATTTTACTAGTTCGTTCGAAATCGTCACGGTAAGAATGAATTAGTTGTTTTAATTTTAGCGAACTATTCAAATTATGTAAGCGCTACTTAGTAATTGAATTTCAGTTATTTCCTACTTGTGAGGAGCTGCTGACTTGGGTGTGTGCGGTTGGAAAATCTCTTGGGATGGTGATTGTTATAGGAAGATCTGACACCGGACGACGATCAGGTAAACAATACTGCATGTTGATTTGTGATAAAGCTGGATCTTATAAGACAAATGTTGAGGAAGGCACAAACACTAGAAAATGTTGTTGTCCGTTCAGACTGAAAGGGAAATTTATTAAGAAGCTTGGAGGATGGATTTTGAGGGTTATGAATGGAACTCATAACCATGGTATGGCTACTTATCATGATGGACGTCCGTACATTGGTAGGTTAACTTCAGAAGAGAAGGAACTAGTGGCTAGAATGGCTAGGAATCATACTCGGCCTAAATTGATCCTTAATGAACTGAAATTGATGAAGCCTGATGATTACTATACGGTTGTGAAACAAATATACAACTGTCGTCAAAGGCAACGGTCAGCTATGCGTGAGGGTAGGACTGAGCTCCAACAACTGATGTTTTATTTGCAACGCGATAATTATGTTCACTGGACTCGACTTGCAGAAGGAACTACGGTTGTGAAAGACATCTTTTGGGCACATCCAGATTCTATTGAGCTTCTAAACACCTTCCCAATTGTTTTGTTGATTGATTCCACATATAAAACCAACCGGTACAGGTATCCATTGGTTGAGATCGTTGGTGTAACCTCAGCTGAGAAGACTTACTCTGCTGCATTTGTTTATGTCAATTGGGAGAGGTGAATAACTTTGCATGGGTCCTTGAGAAATTGAGGGGTTTATTTAGGAAACATGATGAACTTCCACAAGTCATACTTACTGATAGAGACACAGGTATGATGAATGCTCTGGCAGCAATATTTCCAACATCTGCAAACTTGTTGTGCCAATTTCACATTAAGAAAAATGTGAGGGCCAAAGCAAGGCTCATTGTGAAAGACCAAGCTATTGATAATGACATTATGGGTGCATTTCAATCTGTTGTCCATGCGAAGACTACGAAAGAGTATGATTATGAGCTGGGTCTGTTTAACGACTTGGCAGGACTTTATCCCAGTTTCATACAATATGTCAAGACCACCTGGCTAGACCCCTTCAAGGAAAAATTTATTGATGCATGGATAAATAAGCATATGCACCTTGGCAACACTACCACCAATAGAGTTGAATCTGCACACTCTCACTTGAAGCAAATATTACGAGACAGTAGGGGAGATTAGTGTGAGTGCTGGGATGGAATGCAGACCATGCTTAGAATACAACATTCTGACCTTAAAATGCACTTCGAGCATAGTTTGAGTAGAGTGAAAGTTCACCACTTGAAGAAGAAGATTTTTGATGAAAATAAGGGTTTAGTTTCATCTAATGCTATAGACCATATTTTGGATGAGATGCAGCAGACTGGATCCGTTTCACTTAACCCATCATTATGTCGATGCACGCTCAGGACTACACACGGACTACCATGTGCATGTGAGCTTTCAAGGTATGATGTACACTCATCTTGTTATTTTGTCTATAAACTCAACTTGTTTTGATGGGTTGTCACTAATTCAATGTCGCTTTTTTTGTAGGGTTATGATGGACTGCACTCCAATTCCGTTGAGCATGATTCACCAACATTGGCTGAGGTTGAATTTCAAAATACAAACAGAGGTAATGGATGATGAGTTGAGTGTAGACATTGAACTTGAAGCTATCAGAAGAAGGTTTGAGGCCTCTGATCACGCCGGTAGAGTTATGATTAAGGCAAAAGCACGTGAATTGGCATTCCCAGACACGACTTCTATGTGTCCACCTCCGGATACGATCATTACAAAGGGAGCACCAAAAAAAGATAAGAAAGGGAGCACCAAAAAACTGATGGAGGAGCTTAACCAATGAAGGCGTTGTTGAGGGCACATCATGGTAATAATATTGAAGATAATTGGATAACTACACCAGATTTGGGGTATCTAATCAGTAACAAGTAAAAAGTCGTCCTGACTTGTTGGTCACCTAATTGTTGTTACACAATTTTTCCTTTCAATGTTGCACCATTCAGAAGTGCCCGACAGTTCAACATCCTTTTGGTACCAGAACACAAACACTTTGTACAGGTAAAGTGTCTTTAGATTCAATGTAGTTATTCCAAAACATTACATAACATTATGTTTTTTTGTTGTCTTTTTGAAGGTCTTTATGAAGCCTGGAATTCCAATGCATGTGCCGGATTTGATATGGAATACTAATAGGACACCCATAGCAAAGGGTTGGGACTCGCTTTTTATTGGCCGGATGCAAAAGTGGAAGTCTTTGCTCATACAATCACAACCCCCCATCCCCTTCCTTGTGTAGATTTAAGTAAAGATAGTGATGGTAGTCAATGTTAAGTTAGGTTTATAATTTTGATACACAATGTTGTATAACTCTTGACTGACATATTTTGAAATCACCAAAATTGTGTTTCTGGTTTATTAAGTTTCTGTTTCTGCATAACACTAGTTCGAATGAAACCATTCGAACGCATGTTCGAACGCTCCCCTTTGAACAAGTTCGAATAACTCCATTCGAGACAACCAAAACACACCCTCACACCATCAGTTGGCAATATTCCTTAACACACATGAGTTTATTCGTTATGCGAACAACAAAAATTCCTTAACACGGACAACATCGTTCGAACCTGAAAAAAATAAGTTTAGGGGCGTGCGATGAGTAAGAAGGGGTGTGGGAAAAGCAATAACCTAATTTAACCACCGCAATGGGTCTATGGTGGGCCTGGTGGCCCTTCAAATTGGTGACATTGTAAAAAAAAAACAACTAATTTTTTAATTACAACAACTTTGTTATTGCTACTTGTTTTTGGCATCATCGTGACATTCTCACTCCATATGCTATATGTCAGGGGTGGACAACCGGGCGGGTTAGCCGGATTCGGTTTCGGAATCATACATTCAAGGAAAACCGAGAGTGAGATAACTCCATCTATCTCCGACCATTAGTGCCATCGGTTTGGGCGGGTGCGGTTTGAACGGATGACGGGTTACACGGATGGTTTTGTTCGGTTTTTAAGCTGCCATGTTAGAGGATTTCGCGTTAATCAGAGGTTGTTTAGCAGAAGAGTATCGGTGGTTTATATAGAAGAAAAACCAGAAAACAATAGAAGAAGATGAACGAGGTAGAAGAGCAAAAGTAAATAAATAAACATAAATTATTATGAGAGGATCGAGAATGAAAAAATAAGCATGAAAAGAGGATTTTTGCCCTATTTAATAAAGCCTGCTACTTAAAGCCTAGAAAGTAGATAACATAGCTCTATGTAGTCAAGTCTTTGGCAGTAGCCACAGGAAAAAATGTATTTGGCAGCAGTGCTTTAAGTAGTCATGTCTTCACTCTATCACTCACGCGTATAATATTATATATGTAGTAATAATAGATGTTAAGTGCTTTTATCGGTCGGTTTCGGTTACAGACGGTCAATGTTATAGTGATCCGCTTCCGTCCAATTCTATCTGTTTCAAACCGTTTTTTAAACCCGAAAATCCGATAAACCGATTAAACACACCCGCCTTCTCTATTTCTACTCGGGTATTACGGGTGCCGGGTCGGTCTGGCATTTTTGCCTATATCTTGTCATTTACTTCTCATTTCATTTATTTTATTTGATGAAAATTTATCTACGAGGGCTTCCTAGAAGAATCCTAAGACAAAAAGTGCACAATATTAAATAGGTCATAAAATTTAGTTTTTTAGGAAACTTAATAAGTACAATTAAAAACCATCAAATATTCACAACTTAATAGCTTAGAACCAAATTTTAGATTTGAAAGTTGTTCTGTACCGTATCTAAGGGTCAGTCGATCCTAGATAGTAGGTAGGAGATGAGATTGATCAGTAACGGTTTCGGCTGAGGTTGATATTCCGAGATAGAGGTGGCCGAGATTGAGGTGGCCGATCTTGAGGCTGTCGAGATTGAGGTGGCCGATCTTGAGGGTGCCGAGGTGGCCGATCTTGAGGTGGGGTGTACCTGCAAAGTCACTCCGATGCTAAAGTCAGGTGTTGGAGAATTAGATGCAAGTATTAGTGGGTAATTCATGTGTACCTTCATTTTAGTCATAAATGCTATATTTATAGAGTCAAAGAGTGCTTGAGTGAAGGGATCTGGACTGTCTATTGAGGAGGTGCATTGTGAGCCATTGATGAGTGGACTTGGGCCTTGGTGTTATTGGTAGCCCAATAACTTTGTTTTTGAGAGAGGGGGTGTAGATAACAAGGATACTTTTACTCCATAACAGTTGCCCCCTAAGTCGGGTCGCCTGAACGAGGTGATCTAGACTTGATTCCTTTTCAAACTACCGAGATTAAGATGTCTGAATCTGTCTGTTCATTCCGACCTTGATGGGCGTTTCAGACGATTTTTCAATTCTCGAAATTTGTTGGTTCCGGGACTTGATATAGTTTGAGAGTTTCGACATGTAATGTCAGTGATTGATTATGCGTCCATTATCCTAGTGTTTATTTAAATGAAAAATAGAACCTGGATGTAGAATTTCTTGTCGAAGTTGGATTAGCAGTTGATGTCGGTCTGTGCATATGTTAGCGCATCGATCTCGGGCCGGACATATTCATGTTGCCTTTGGCGTGGTGAGTTGAAGCAAAACTCAAAGTTGGTACATCGGTCCCTGATTTTATGCATATGGATAGGGTGTATCTATCATTCTTTATCAAAACACAAAATACGTGAAGTGCAAAACGCGAGCTACTTAGTCGGGCTGCCTTCGAAATGTATGGCCCATATTGGTTGGAACTCTGAGGTGAATTCCAAAGAAGAGAACTTGGTTTTCATAACACATAGTAGCAAACACAGGGTTCCAGCGTAAATTGTGGCGCAACATGAGAGTATTCGTATTCCAACATTGAGAATTTCGATTGAAAGTGCATGCCGAGCTCCTGCTCGTGATAGAAGAAAGATGCCGACGGCGTCGATGCCAATGCCGACGCCGAGGTCGGCCTTGTAAGGAGTAAGGGAACCGAATTAAAGTCTTGATGTTTCTTTGAACTAGAAGAAGAGACGAGGTCGAAGAGTCGACTTAGTGTTGGTGCCACGCCGCGTATCGTTCTTAGGCGTCCTCCGCAGAGGTTGGTATCATCGAGGTCGGACCGTGGGAGATCCAGAACGGGAGTTGCTGGAAATAACATTGAAGAAGATCCGAGGAAGATCCTGAATTTTGTTGGAGTCAAGAAGACCGATTTGTTTCGTCGAAATCGAGTTATGAATCATATGCGCATACGTCCCTGATTTAGAGCAAAACTATGGCGGTGTTGCGTGACGGCAGAGCACGGAAATGTCTGGAAGACGGATCCTCTCGGTAGATAATTAGATGTAGAGATGGATTCTTGACAATGAACTTTCTCGCAGTACTTGAAAAAGAATGAGGAAAGGACTTGAGTGAGTTGCTGATCTTGTTGAGCTTGCGCGTGAGCTCGTGAGAACACGTTCGGCGAGAGCGACTTCGGCACGTCAAGGGAGATTTCGAAACGCCAAGTAGAGCAGTTGATTTGCGAGACCGACGATCCTTGCAGTGATATTGATTTCGCACCGTCAATGGTGACACCGATATTGCGTCTGGAACGGAGTTGTTGGTATTGTAAATTGAATGAATTATTTATGCTCCTTGATGCACTTGCAGCAACTTGATATTTGAATTCTTGAATTCAGGAGCTTGATCATTGGCGAGATTGCAAATTAGGTGCAATGCCTGCGTAAAGGAGAAATGATCTTCCCTAGATGTAAATTTCTTGAACACAAAAGGAACCGATGCGAATGCAAAATCCGGATCTATCCTCATCTTCAAAATTCAAACATAATTTCTTGTATCTCGGAGCAACCACCAGCATGTCATTTAAAGTTGTTGAACCGGAGTACGACGTCCGAGTTGGGGCGTAGTGCGAACTTGAGATCGGCATCTGACATGAACCAAGTGCCGAGTTGATCGTTTTTTGCGGAGAACCGAGTTCGCAAGGTGGATTGCCACGTTGAAGTCGGGATCGAAGTGTTAATTGTCGTTGCCGGCACCGGACTGGAAAGTGCCAGCGTTAAAGTCTTTATCATTTTGCGGAGGACGATTAACGGAGGGCGGCGCTGAGAAGTGTTCAGGCCAATACTGCAAAAGAGGAGGAATCCGAGCGCTCTGGGATTCATTAATCCGATTTGGCATCCGACGAATTTGCTGCTGAACTTGCTTCTTGGCATTGATCCGATTCAGAGCTTGTGAGACGGCGTGCCGAGGTTGGAGTAAATCGGAATGCAAACTAATGTTTCTGCAAACTAATGTTCGTTCTCAGCCACTACCAAACTCGACGATTCTGATCGTAGATCTGGATTGAGGATCGGAGACCAAGCACCTTTCGATTTGTAACCTGTTCATTGATTGTAATGTCGGAATAGAATGCCTTGTAAAAGCTAAGTCTATGCCAAGATTCAACATATAACGTCGTCCTGGGAGCAACTCTCCAGGCTAAGAGGTTCGACATGTAATGTCGGAATAGAATGCCTTGAAAAAGCTAAGTCTATGCCGAGATTCAACATATAACGTCGTCCTGGGAGCAACTCTCCAGGCTAAGAGGTTCGACATGTAATGTCGGAATAGAATGCCTTGAAAAAGCTAAGTCTATGCCGAGATTCAACATATAACGTCGTCCTGGGAGCAACTCTCCAGGCTAAGAGGTTCAACATGTAATGTCGGAATAGAATGCCTTGAAAAAGCTAAGTCTATTGATAAGTGATCAAATCACATGGAAGATCTGAACTGTCCGATATGGTGGTGCGATCTGAGTGGTTGATTTATGGATATGGGCTTTGGTGTTTTAGTAAGCCCATCAGTGTGCTTTTGGAAGTGGTTTGTTTTTAACAAAGATACTTTTACTCCATAACAAAAGGTCTTAGCATATGAGGTGTCAAGCAATGAGTTAATGTTTGTGCCACGAGGACCATAGATTAGTAAATTAAAAGTATGATGTCTTTACCTCATATATGAACGGCAATAGGAAATCCAAAGCATCAAAATCAAAAGCATCATATATGGTGGAGCTTAAAGCAAAGATGTTCACCGATACCATGCAAGAATCCGACTTGGATTAGGCTACGTCTATCTTGGAGGAGGAGTGGGGGTTATCACCCGTGGGCTCGGTGATGAAGCTAGAATCTCTCCTTGTCGAGAGACCACGGTCGAACAGAAGTGGAGTTTCCCCGAGTTGAATTTGTATCTTTGTGCCGACCTTTGGACTGAACTCAATCTCCACGTAGGCACCCTTGAACTAAATGACGAGGTTCACAGATGGAGTTGTTGAACTCATACTAGGAACTCGCCGAATTTACACATGGTTGAACGTGTTATTGATATGATTCGTCAAAATTCACTGAACTCGTAATGCGAAGGTGGGTGCCTCTTGGCATTGGTTGTGGATCCATCGTGAATCAGAAATCGATTGTTGATCCATCTCGGCATTCCAAGAATTAAACGAAATTAAGAAATATCACCTTGAAGCCCGAAGCTGTTTTAACGATTTCTGGATCCATCGTGAATTAGATCCAAATTTTTATCTTGAGGATGTTCAAAGTTGCAGGGATCTGGTAAAAGAGCTGCTCTGGCGATTTCCGAATCTGGATCCTGAGCCTGCCGATTTTCGAAGCAAGTTCGTCGGCGTTTATCGATACCGGCTTCGTCCATAGTAGTGAATCGACGTTTGACTGAATTTGTGGGGAGCCTTGCCGTTTTGATTATTGATGGAGAACGGACCTGATCTGAGCCTCGTGTTACTGTTGTCAATCCGAGGCACTTCAAAAGGGTTTGTAACAACTGTAATAGAGGCACTTCAAAAGGGTTTGTAAATATATAAAAGAAAGGCCTATTGATGATCTTTAATTTAAGGGCGCTTCCTTCCCCAAACAGGATAATGGCCTTGTGATGTTGAGGTAAAATAATTCAGCATATATGATGATGGTGGGCTATCTGATCAATTTCACTGAATATGCTGTTAGAGTATTCATTGCTTTAACAAAAAGAGCAAACGAACTATTCGTTTGGAATTGAAACCGAGTTATCCTAATTGGAGTTTTTTGTGTGGCGTATTTCATTCAGTTACAGCTTCTGAGCTGAACTTCAGACAATAGTAACAATAGTAGCAGTGAGACTTGCCAATTGTTTCGAGCAGCCAAAGTTGTATGAGATTCACAGAATTTGCCAATGTCAAATAATGATATTGAGTTCCACACATTAAAAATAGAATATATAATTGAATGATTGTAGATGCAATAATGGTAAAAACCGATTAATAGAAAACAGGTTGGGCTATACCCTGCCCCCTGTTTGATTTTGCTTTACACGATGTGGAATGTTTTGAAAAAGCTAATTCTGTTAATAATTGATACTGACCTCGTGTTATCCGAAGTCGTTTTGATGAATCTGAACCACTTCACTCCCCTGGAACCAATGGAGTGCAGCGCCATTTTGCGATCCGGGGTTTTCTAGACCCGGTGTGGCGACGTTCTGCCTCGGGAGGTCTCTCGGCGTTTAGAATGTTGCCCTCGGGGTGAGGATGAAGCAAAGGAGGAATGTTCCTTCTTCCATGTCTTTGTGGGGGTTGAGTGTGAACCTATTGAACGGAATAAACTTGGAGAAATATGCAAAAAGAAAAGTATAACCTGTAACTCAATGGGCTGAGTTGTTGCTTCTCGAGATCTTCAAAGTAGAAGTTGAATTTGGATGATGTGTTGTTTGAAGCCCAAAAGCATAACCCCTTGCTGATAGGAAATGAGCATCACTAGCCATTTGAAGAGTCAGTACATCATAGTTTTGAAGCATTTCGGCGTGGAGAAACGTCTTGAAGACCAAGACAAAAATCAGGAAGAAGTCCTCTAAGGCAACATGACACCTGATGTCGGTTCCGCCTGCGAGATCGAGTAAGCGGCCGATGTTGGTGACGTCGAATGTGCAGTTTACAGAAGTTTTGATTGGCGATATTCGTGTTGAGGTTGACAGCGCCAAGTTTGTTTCAGAGTCCTTTCGAGATTGCATCTGAAGCTACCGACTTCGTAGAGGAGTCATGGATTCTAGCGTCACGGAAACAAGCTCGGCATGTTGTACTTTGATGAAGTTAACAAGTTGCTGTTTGAAGAGGATTTCTTCAAGATCCTTTGAGAGGATTTCAATTATGTCGTTGATTAACAGAACCAGGAAGAAATTAGGGGATCTTGATAATGTGAATTAGAATTGTAAATTTGATTTGGTTCCGAATTAACTTCTGATCGTTGTCTCATTGTTCCAAATTAACTTCTGATCGTTGTCTTATTGTCGATCTTGCCGCAACGTGAATGCCGACCATGGATCTTACCATCCGATCACTGCTTCTGTTCTGAATCGGTTCAGATCTAAGACGTAATAACCAAATTCTTGGAGGAATCTTTATTCTTGACGAAGAACGGGTCAGATTCTCGCTGAATCAACCAGAGGTAAACAATTTCGTGAAAAATACATTTATGAATGTTCGATGGTTGAACCGTAACCGTATTTAATTTCGACAGTGCTCATCTCGGAGGAGGGGTGGAGATCTTCACCCATGAGTTCGGAGATGAAGGCTGAGCAAGCTCCCTGTTGGAAAGACCGAAGTAGTAGTCCGAGATTGAGTTGAATCCGAGACCGAAGTCGTATTCCGAGATAGAATCACTCTCTACGTGGCTAGATGTTACTGCTTCTTTGAAGCGCAACTACAACTAACCGGAGTACGACGTCCGAGATTGAGTTGAATCCGAGACCGAAGTCGTATTCCGAGATAGAATCATTCTCTACGTGGCTACCTTAGGTCTGAACGCTGAGCTTTATAGATGGAGCTGCTGAATTCGAAATCGGTAATGTCCAAAAAGGCTTAGCCGTGAAACTTTGTCCTCGGCTATCTGCTCAGACCTCGACGGCGATGTCGACATCGCATCTGATTTCGTTTAAAGTTGCAGGAATTGAATGAATTCTTGATAGTCGGAATTGACGATATTTGGTGAAAATCCGAAACGATGCTCTTGTGAAATGAGGATGAGGATATTGATGAAGTTCCCAATTGAAATTGCTTGTTGGAAGTGCATTTGCTGAGATGTCGTACCTCTCTTGATGAACTCAGTGGAATTAGATGTGGTGCCATTTAAATGAATATGTATCAAAGATGAATTGAGAGTGCCAAGTTTGACAACAAATCCTTTACGGCTTTCAGCCTTTCATTCGGAAATGTATTCAAGAACGGATCGAGCTCTTTCAAGAACGAGGCGCATAGCGCGCATATAAAACCGTGGCGGTTTAATGACACTTGTCAGTTGTGGACCGGATCTCAGTCGAGATGCCATTACTGATCAGAAAAGAAGGTGAAAGTAATTAAGTTCAAGTTACTCCCACTGTGGTCGCCAATGTTTTGTACCGTATCTAAGGGTCAGTCGATCCTAGATAGTAGGTAGGAGATGAGATTGATCGATGCGGTTTGGTGAGGTTGATATTCTGAGATAGAGGTGGCCGAGATTGAGGTGGCCGATCTTGAGGCTGTCGAGATTGAGGTGGCCGATCTTGAGGTTGTCGAGGTGGCCGATCTTGAGGGTGCCGAGGTGGCCGATCTTGAGGTGGGGTGTACCTGCAAAGTCACTCCGATGCTAAAGTCAGGCGTTGGAGAATTAGATGCAAGTATTAGTGGGTAATTCATGTGTACCTTCATTTTAGTCATAAATGCTATATTTATAGAGTCAAAGAGTGCTTGAGTGAAGGGATCTGGACTGTCTATTGAGGAGGTGCATTGTGAGCCATTGATGAGTGGACTTGGGCCTTGGTGTTATTGGTAGCCCAATAACTTTGTTTTTGAGAGAGGGGGTGTAGATAACAAGGATACTTTTACTCCATAACAAAAGTAGATTTGAAGTAACTGTAATGAGTTTCTTTATCATTGCTAAACAAGTCTCTTAGAGGCACTAATTGTTAAAGAATAAAAAGTAGACAGTTTTGATTGATAATTACAATAGTTAATGCATTTAACTATTTATATTTAATGTTGAGAAAACGGGATAGAAATTTCTACTAAACCAAATATTTTAATTACTATGCAGATAAATAGCATCTGTTTTGTCAAAAAAAAAAAAGCATTTGAGTCTGTTGCTACTTCTAAATTAGGTGAGGTGTCGAACGAAGTTAGTGATCCTGTTGACCCAAGGATCAGTTGCACAGTATGATAATTTTGAACCGGTTGTGTCTAATACCCAAAAGAAGAAATTGAGGCAAAAAAGAAATTGGTCGTTGAATATAATGCTCGTTCGAAGACAAATTCTGTCTCTGTCTCCTTTTAATAGTTTTGCAATTAAGTCCTTTAATCTGTCTTATGATTTGTCTTCAGGATGGATTGTTTTAGGAGGTCTTCAAGATAGAGTTCCTATTATTGCTTTAACTTTATTTTCTTTTCTTACTAAAGATATTGGTCTAGTCCCCTTTGGCTCCTCTTCTATCTTTTCTTTTTAATAAAATCAGGGAGAAATGCTTTTTTTTCCTTCGTAATGTTTATTAACATTGGAAGGTTTTAATCGAACTTCTTTCCTTTTATCTGCTAAAAAAATAGACAAAACAAAAATAATCTTCCACTCTATTGCAATTTGTTTTGGAAATCCATTTGATTTGAGCCTTTTTTGTCAACACTTGATTTGGGCCTTGAGTCTTTTATCTTGTAAGACATTTTTGATGTTTACTTCAAGCTTACCGATGAAGTTTTTTGGTCCATGCTTTTCCCAATCCTCTCTTACCACACACCCTAAGCAAAAGTATCATAATATCCTTAATGAAGCAAAACGTTCCAAGCGTGTCTGTCTTTCTTTCCCAAATTTTAATGGGTTCGGGGACAAGCAACCGAATCAGTTCAAATCAGCACTACATACAGTACATGTTAAAATTATGATTTTTGCCAAACGCCCCCCTTTTCACATTTTTAACAGTTAGGAGACTTTTGCCAAACTGGTTCGGTTGCCTGTCCTCGAACCCATTAAAATCTATGTGTAGAACAATTGTGAGATGCCTAAAAGGCCCCTTTTTTTTCCACATTTTTGAACATTCGGTACTTAACCGCTGAACCAGTTTGGAGACTGCAGCCGTACTGGTCCGGAGGTTCACTGTCGAACCATTCTAAAATGCAGCGTGAGGGGGTTTTCACGCGTGTTCCACGTGAGGGTAATTTTAGAATATTTTAGGTTTGGGGGTGTGTGGTGAGTAGGAGGGAGGTTGGGAAAAGCATGGCCCATTTTTTTAGATGCATTTGCTTGGTACTTTAAAGTGTTTTTGACAACAAAAGTGCCATTCTCTTTGCCTCCCTCCCCTTGGGGATTTGTTCCTCCTTTCGAAATACAAATCTTCTGAATCACTGGTTGCCTCTCACCTGAATTTCCTAATGAATTTTTCAAGCATAAGTCAATCATAGACCACATGATTCAGTGATCGAGTATCAAAAATGTTGTATTTTCCGGTACATCATTATGGATTGCATTAGTATACTTGAAGCCGTCTTTTACTCATTATGTTTCTCAACTCTACCAATTGACATATTTCAAAGAGACATTTATTTATCACATAAAAGTTAAACCTAAAATTTTCTGTAAATATTGATATCTCATCAATACCAGCACAATTCATCCCCAAGGTATAGCTTAAGTGGTTGAGCTTAAGACATTTGAAAGAGTTGTAGAATGAGTCTACACAATCCTTAATCATTACACAATAAAAATGTCAGAAAAGTGAGATTCTTTTTGGGTACAACATAGAATCAATGATTCCATAGATCAATATATACAACTAATCAATTTATATTTTCAAAGTAATCTATGTCAGACACCAATCTGATAGAGAGAAAATGAAAATCCAAATGCCTAAAAATGAATAAGAAACCCTGCATGATCTGATGTATTATGAGGATTAAAAACTTGTTAGAGACGAAAATATATTATCATTGCTTTGCAAAGTAGTCACAAAATAAATTGCAGAAGAATTCATCTTCATATTAGTGTTCTAGACTTTCAAGCAATCCAAAATACATTAAACTATTGTTCCAAAAAACCTAGTCAAACCAACATTTCTGTACCAAAAGAGTGTAGGTCCAAAATAGAAGTTTGAGAGAATCAAACATTTGCCAAATCCTACTATCCCACTAATCATCACTTAGCTATCTCTATTCTCCTAAAACAAAACGGAGATCATCTATCCCTATACCAGCAAGATCCTTTGATCCTCTCCCAAATCCTTTACTTAGAGATTCATTCTTCTTCTCTTGCAAGATCAATATTTTCTCTTCGATGCTATTCCGAGCTATCAATCTAACAACCTTTACCGCCTCTGTCTGTCCAATGCGGTGGACACGATCCATTGCTTGTTCTTCAAGCGCTAGGTTCCACCATGGCTCCATTAAGTACACTCTAGAGGCCGCGGTAAGATTTATGCCTGCACTTGAAGTTCTGAGACTTGCGAGCAGAACCATTGGCTTATCAACTTTTGAGAGTTGAAATTGCTCAATAACACTAGCCCTAACTTTCGCATTCATTGACCCGTCAAGACGCAATGTTTCAAAACCAGCTGCTTTCAAAGGCTTTTCTAACAACAGCAGCATCTTGCTGAATTGTGAAAATACAACAGATTTTGAAGTTGGATTTTGATCCCTGGATTCAGTAAGAAGCTTTATCAGAGTAGACGCTTTGGTGGATAATCTTATTTCTGATGTGCTTTCAGTAGTATCATCAGTCTTGGAAGATTCGGGAGGAACTGAGAATAAGTCGGATTCTGAGAGGGAGCGCCGACAAAGAGGGCAACGGGAATTGCTGCGCTGTAGAGTTTTCAGGATACACTCCCGGCAGAAAATGTGAGCACAACATGTAATAACAATATCTGATGGAGGAGAAATACAAATGGGACACTCAAAATCTTCACCATCTTGCAGCATCCTGACTAATGTTTGCAGTAATTCAGGATTCTTGGAAACATCTGTTTAGAAAAGAATTGTGTTTAGTTCAACAGTATTTTATACAACAAATAATTCAAAATTCTCCTCGATACTAATGAAATTGTAGGTTTCACTATAGAGTAGAACAAAACAAAACCATATTTTACGTCAGCTTGCGACATGAATGCTTTGCAGGCGAAGATTGCAGCTTATAAAAGTGGTCGAAGCAAATTTGAACACAAGAATTCATATCATTAAGTATCAGAAAACTATCCATTAATTATAGATAAGCAACGTCTGAAAAAACTCAAATCAAATGCAATGATTACTATTCCATTTCTAGTTGATCACAGCACAAGTGTCCTCTAATAGTTTAGACACACAATTAGATATATATTATGGATATATGCTCACATAATGTTTGTGAAAATCTAAATCTTAAGATGAACAACGTGGCTTGATTGCCTAAAATTAAACTGGATTTTAGGCCCCATGAATGCATCTTTTTAGGCTATTCAACCTCTCACAAGCAGTGTTATCAATCGCAGATGACACTCCATTGCGGCCCATGACACCAACATGGTGAGCTTCTCTTCACAAATTGGCTATGGTGGTGATTGGCAAAAAATCCACATTCCATTCCGCCATGACGGCTTAAACAACACTGCTCACACGGACTACAATTGACTTTCTCTTTACCCTAATATAAGATTGTACACATCTCAAATGATGTTATTTTCAATGAGAACAGATTTCATTATACAAAACTGTTTAAATCTGTCTCTTCTTCCTCTGCATCTTCATTGCCCCAATGTCCATCTGCTTTTATTTCTCTTGTTTCATTTATCATCACCACAAAGTTCTCTCACCTTGTCCCCATAAAATAGTTTCCCTACTTCAGCCTCTACCGCTTCCATTGCTAGTTCCTTTCCTGACACTGCTCAGGCGACTTCCCCTATCATTTTCCAAACTTCTTAATCACCATCTACTCTTCCTAGTCTTAACCTTCATTCTATGCAAACCATATCCAACTTTGGCGTCTTTAAACCTAGACTAAATCCCACCGTATTTGGTTTCAGAACCTTCACAAGATAGTGGTCCCTCCATCAATTGGATGTTAACAAAGTGTTTTAGAATGAGCTGTTGGAAGAAGAGGTTTACATGTATCAACCACAAGGGTTTGAAGCTTCTGATAATCTCTTCTCTGCATGCTCAACAAAGCCAATTATGGGCTCTAACAAGCCCATATGGCCTGGTTCCAAACTTGTAAGGCTGATATTTACGCTACTTTATGTAGATGATGATATCATCATCACGAGCGACCCAATTCACTAATACAACATCTTATACAACAGCTTGATTTTGTTATCTCTCAAACAAATGGGTTCTTTTGATCCTACCTGGGCATTGAAGTTAAATCTCAGCCTAATGGTTCTCTTCTACTCATGCAGAGCACGTATAATAGGGATTTAGTGGTCAAGAAGACCAACATGACTGAAGCTAAACCTATTTCTTCACCCATGGTGCCTGGCTAAAAATTGTCCAAACTCCAAACAGGGAACTGAACTGTCTTGCTACCAGCAAACAGTTTGCCAACTGAATTTGTAGAATCTCTCAGGAAATAAACATAGTTATGGAAAGGAAAAGTTAAGAATTTACTAACAAATTGAACAAAAAAACAGCAACACCGTGCTTAGGCAAGTGCCAAGCCACAAGCTAACTTTTCAGGACAATTCTGAGACAACAACCCTACAAACTGCAACAGATGCTATCCCTTGTCTCTTGTACCTTAACAATATGACAAAACAAAAGTAGCAGTCCAAACTCTACGGATTGTGATATATACATGACAGCAGAAATGTGAAGATTCAAAGCAGCTATGATGGTTTTGGAAAATTTTGAATGATGGTGACCAATAACTTGTAACAAATAAGATAACATGCCGCATATCAATTTCACGGAAATGCAAGATGGCAAGAGTGTTGAAATATTTAACTTAATAAAATGGTATCTTTTAGGTGTGAAATAATGTGTTCACATCATTAATGCCATCAATTATGCCCTAATAATTGAAAATAAACTGGTAGTTGATAGTTAACTCAAAACTCTAGTTCTTCTAAGAAACATATACAGTGGTGTTGGCTTCAAAAGCAAGTACAAAAATATCAATTCAATTTACTGACTACGCATGAAAAGCATTGATAAATGATCAATTGTAACTGATGGTTTTTTTTTGACAAAAAAAAAACCATCATGTACAATTGATCATTTATCAATGCTTTTCAATTGTACCTGATGGTTAATCGTTAATAAAAAAGCTATCAAGTAAGTAAGTGGATTATCCTTGTACGAAAAAGAGGAATATACCTTCAATCTCACTTGAAGAGAATAGACATGACTTGAAATCCTTGGGGCACATTGAGGAATCAGTACAGATCTGACGGAGTCTCAGAATCATACTTAATATAGTGGAGTAACTATACACTAGATTTGCATGGTTGTCATAATGTGCTAAAAGTGATCTTGTTTCCTCTTTCACCTCATCATATAGTTTACGTTCTTCACAAGAAAGTTCAACATAACAAGTTTCTACAGTTTTTGGTGGCAGCCCCACCAAAGCAGTGTCTTTAGTTCGTCGCAATGATATTGCTGCTATCAAGACCTACAAAAAAGTAAGCAAAACCATATCAAAGAAGCTTATACAAAATACAAAAACATAACAAACCATAAAACACAAGAACAATCAGTAAGCAACATTAATGCATTACTATTTGAACATACCTGCAATCTATCGAGTCCTATCTGTTTGCCTTGATTAAGAGGGCGTTGTACCAAGCTTTGCCAATAACCCTTAATTGAAAAAGGTTCAAAATGCAAAAAAGCCATAAGAGAAAACAGATCATATGAACCATTTTGAATAGGCGTCCCAGTAACAGCCCACCTCCGTTTAGCCTTCAACGCAATAACCGCTTTACTTTGTCCAGCATTGACATTCTTAATCGTATGCGCTTCATCTAAAACAATCCTCCACCACTCTAACTTCTTCACCGGAGAATCCGCGACCGCAACTCAACAGCCAAAATAGAATAAGTTGTCAAAACCAAATCATACATGCCAAGCTCTTCAAAATCCTTAGTCCTTCTATCACCATAATACATATAAGTCTTCAACGCCCCACGACAACTATGCTCTTCCAATTGAGTTATCCAAGTAGAAATCACAGAAGGTGGACAAACAACCAACGTCCCCTTACTCTCCAACATACCCCTTCTTCTCTTCCCCACTTTTCCTTTGCATTTTATCATAAGCAATCAATGAAAGCAAAGTTAAAGTCTTCCCTAACCCCATACCATCAGCAAAAATTCCACCACGTAGAGGCTCAGGTCTTTTATTAGTTTGATAATGTGTCAACACATTGACAAAATTACCCTCTTTCTCTTCCCAAAACGGTGGTAACTCCTCAGAATTCTCCCGTTGAAATAACCATCCAAGCCCTTCCTTCTGATGTTGAAGAAGTTCCGATTTAATAATCTTCCCCGGAGGGTTAAGAACTTCAGAAACATGATTCTTAGCAATTAGGTTTTCATGAACAAGTTTAAAAACATCATCTAGGTTATTAGCATTGGAATTAGGGTTTGTAACGGTGTCAGTGATGTTAATGTTACCGTTAACGTTATCGGCGCGGGTTTCTTTAACAGCAATGGAATGAGAAAGAGTAAAAGAGGGATCAGAGTAAGCAATAAAATGAACATTGGATTGTAAAAAAGCGTCTTGAACGATACCAAAATTAGAGAAATTGGCAAAGACATGAACTTGAATAGGGATACGGAATTTGTTGGTAACGGGACGAGGGGAAGAACGAACGATACCTTCAACGGCGATGATATGAGCGTCGATGAGAGGGGAAATGACGGCGGCGACGGAACGTTCGATATGGCCGACTTGAAGAGATTGAGTGTTGAGAACTTTGATTGCGTTAGAATCGTAAGGGTTTAAGGGTTCACGAACGAGACCGAGAATTTCGCGACCGGTGATTGTGCCGGAGTAGTATTTGAGACCTACGATGTTGGCGGTTACGAAACCTACTAGGTAGGATTCTGATTCTGATAACTGTGAAACTTGATGGTCTTCTTCTGAATCCATGTTTGTGGTTTCTTGTGTTCGCTTCTTCGCTTGTAACTGCAGAAGAGAAGATTGCACAACACAACACAAACACAACGGTGCTCTTTTTGAATCGCAAAAGACGCTTTACAGGCGGGTATTTATTATTCCTATTTTCTTAACTTTTTTGACAAGTTTTAACCTTTTTTCTTTTTGACAAAGCCTTTTTTCTTTTTTAATAAATGTTTGTGTTTTTTTTTTGAAGCAATAAATGTTTATGTTGTGGTTCTATTTTCCCATTTTAATAACCTTTTTTTTAATGTTTTGTTTTTTGACCAACCTTTTTTTAATGTTTTTCCTTTTTTAAAGTTTATTTCAGATTTTAGTTTTTAATATTTTTTTAAAAATAATATTAACTCTATCAATGTTGCTTTGGACTTTTTAAAAAAACTTAAATTCAAAAATTTATAATTAGGTTTCTAGACATAGAGGTTTTCATGAGTCGGTTTAGACCAAATTTGCCAAATCTGTTGTTTGAACCAATTTCAATTACTCAATTTGAGTTGGTTTGGATTTTATCTTTTTTCTCCAAAATCCGTACTAAGTCAATCCGATATTCGATGGGTTGGTTTGGATTGGGCTCACGGATCATTCACTAAAATGTTAATTTTTTAATTTAAAAAATAAAACACATTTTTTTGTAATATTAAGACACTTTTAAATAGCCAAAAAAAATCTAGAATTTAGAATTTACACCAAATCAAACTCAAACCTAAGGGTGTTCAAGGGTTGGGTTGAGTCGTATAACACCCCACGCTTTATAAATAACTATTAGGACATGTTTTGAAATTTTTTGAGTTTAAATTATGTGTGCATTAGTTTAACCAGATCATAATTAGTATATAGTTAATTATATGCATATATTTTTTTTAGAAAGATAAAATAATGAAATAGGAGAAAGGAAATCATATGTTCCATATTATTTTATTTACAATTCTATTTTCTTAATTTCATTTTAATTAATATATATTGCATGTATTCTATGTGAAGGAACTTCATGAGAAATTAGCACCTCATGCTTTCATATTTGCTATGTTGGGTGGGACTCTAGGAGTTAGCCACTTGGAAGCAAACTCATTACTCACTTCTTTGAAGCCCTGGAATAATGCCACCTTAAAGCAAAATTACACCTCATGCTTGGCATGAATGAGGTGAGCTTAGGAGTTGGGTTTTTGGGTATAAAAGCAAGCCATGGAAAATAATTGGATCCCATCATTTTGTGAAACAAGTGATTATCACCATCCTTTCTAAAACCTTCGGCCACAACAATATACTACCTTACACAATATACTTTCATTTGTTTTACAACCCTTGAAACTCCTAAAAAGCCTCACCCAATCATATAGTTGCGTGCGTAGCTTGTGTTAGTATTCTAGCACGTGTCAAGATTATCAAAGCAGGTATTATGTTCGTGTTTATTTCAGGTAGGAGCAAGATACCGTATTCGTCGGGACGGTTAGCGTAAAGTTTTAAATTAAATATGTATAGAGTGGCCCAAGCTCTACTTGAGTTAAAGAGTGAGTGATACCTAAATATCATTTGATTGATTGAGTAATTGATTGATTGCTTTAGATATTGTGATTGATTGAGCGATTGATTGATTGTTTGAGATATTGTGATTGATTGCTTTGATTGTTTATATGATATGAAATGGTTTTGTCCTCTTCGTGTTTATCTGTGAAATTTCTGAATGTCTTATTTATATAGTTGAGAAGCATGATTTTATTTCATAACAATAATAAGATAAGCTAATATAATGAGAAAACAAATTTAATATTTCATAATGAACCTAGACGTGGAAAGCGAACCAATAGTCATAAAGATATAAAGTGGAATGAATATTTAACCGTAGTACAAGTGATAGTACAAGGTACTGATCAACAAGATGAGTAAGGCAAGGCATACGAATTAAGATGTAATCAAACAGAATCACATAGATTGCATATGTGTTGTAAGCTCACAAGGCGTGTGGTATGGGAGACACGAGGTCAAGTACCGGGTCTGGTCCTTAGTAGGACATATATAGGTGCCAGATGGGGTAATAGTAGGTTTAGATTACTATGATCGATTTCAGATAGGGAACGACTTATAACATTTGGACTCCATGGCGACAGTCGGATGGCGTTCTGCATGGATGTGGGAACGTTTGTGGCATCAGGATATGGCCAGAGTCAACATATAGTATTGGCATATTAGAGTCTGAGAAATAAGATATTAATAAGGATAGAAGATAAATAAAAAATTGAATTAATGCGCTTGTAACATGTGTTAAATTGAGTTTTATCTTATCTTCCCATTTTTTTAGACTTGTACATGTATCTTAGCCCTACGTGTTTTTCTTTTGTATATTTATTGTATCACTTAGATCTAACCGAGGAGTCACTCGTAGCAGAAGGAGATACTCTTCCTTCCTCGATGGACGTCGAAGGCACCGAGGATGCCGATGCGATATGATGGCTCTATCAGGTGTCTCATTGAGAGAACCTGAGTTTTGTTTAGCTAGTGTGTCAGTCCTTGGAGTCTCGTTAAGATAGCTTTCTAGCTTGCTTTGTTTTATGTTCTTACTTCCCGCTGTTTTGTAATTCTCTGATATATGTTTTGAGTTGCTTTAGCATAATCATGTCTTTTTGTAAAATCTCTAAACATTTTATCTTTATATAAATGACGCATGTTCAGTTTTATAAATATTTTAAGTTTTAAATTTAACTAATTTTGAGATTAAGAGTTTAAGTGTCAAGGGTTACTATGATGAGAACGAAGGTCGTCTCAGGTCGAATTTGACCAAATTTGATACCCGAACTGATCAGTTGTATTTGGTTTGGGTTAAGTGTCCAACTCGTATTTTTAACACTAAAAACCGAACCAAACCAACCCGATAAACACGATCTTTGTGGTCCTTCAGCATTAATTCCAAATGCATTAATTCAATCAACACATTTGTGGTCCTTGAGCATACAAAAAATATTCCAAAACACATTGCTCATGCTTAAAAGTTTGTCCACAATTTGAATCAAGTCCACCACCAAATGCATATTAGCAAAACAAAAATAGAGGGGTTAGGTCTTAATTTGTTTTTTTTTGTTCTAGGTCTCAATTTGAATGAAGAATCTTTTAAATTAAATTTAGTTTTGGTTTTTACAGTAATAAAAACTACTGAAATAAAAAGAATACATTCATGTATGTTAAGCACATTTTAAAAAAAAACAAATAACATATTTTAATGGGTTGGGTTCGTGGGTTCAAAATGTCAAATTCTCTACCCGAACCGAACACCTTTGGATTTGAATGGGTTGGTTCGGGTTTGACCCGAACTAGATTGTCTTGGGTTAAAATGCGAGTTGGGTTGGGTTGGGTTGGATGAGCACGTCTGCGGGTTGACCTGTACTTGTGAACACCCCTACTCAAATCCATTAATAAACTTCTAATCCGTAGTGCTAAAATTTTATAATCTAATATTAAGTTATTAAGGTAAAAAGTCTAAACAAATAACATCTTATGCTTCTAAAAATTACAAAACTAATAAGACCTAGTATGAGTTTATTTGGGTTCACGGGTTTGCTTTTTAAAATTCGTTATCCGATTATAATTATTTAGAATTTCAAAGACTAAATTACTATTTTTTCCAGTTTATCAAAAAAACTTTGTGAGTGTTTTTCACATTTTCTTATTTTTATGGATTTGATTTATATATGTTGTTGTTGTACAAGTTGTTTATATTGTACACAAATCACAAAATGATATGTCACAAAAAAAGGTTTGACTTTATCTTAATTACCTAAAATGTCACTTTTACCATGATTTTTTATTGTACAGCGATGGTGTATACCAATGCAACTCTATCTTTATTTTCTTTTTTATTTTGAGGGATTACATTATTTTCTTATTAATTTATCTTTTGACAAGATTTTCTTATTTATTTTAGGCTTAAATACTTGTCACCCCCCTGCAAAATTAGCTGATATCCATTTACCCCCTGCAATTTTTTTAATCAAAAAACAGCTTGCAAAATATAATAATATCCAGTTACCCCCTTCTCGTTAGTTTTTCTTAACGCTGTTAATTTAAAGTTGACGTGGATGCCTTGTTGGCTCAGTTACATGTCTTGACTTAGAAAAGATGAATGAATTCAAGAAAGTTGATGCAAAGTGTTGGGAGTGGCTGAGGGTTGTTGAACCAAAAATCTGGTGTAAGCATGCATTCTCTCGCTATCCCAAGTGTGATATTGTAATGAACAACTTGGCAGAGGCTTTCAATAGTACCATCTTAACTGCTAGAGATAAGCCCCAAGTATGTGTGAGTGGATTAGAGACTATTTAATGGGTAGGATTGTTAAGCAGAGTATTAAACTACAGAAATGGCCACAAAGAGTTATGCCTAAACCTCTGAAGAGATTAGATTGGGAAGTTGAAGGGAGTGGCAATTGGGTAGCTATGTGGACTGGTAATTCACTTGAGTATCAGATAAACCATGTCTATGGCAATAGGGCTTTTTTTGTTGACCTAGTGAAAATGACATGCTCTTGTAATTTTTGGCAATTAGTTGGTATTCCATGTAGGCATGCCTTTGCTGTCATATCAAAAAGACAAAAGAAACCAGAAGATTTTGTTGATGCTTGTTATACTAGGCATAGTTATGAACTTGCATATAGTCATGGTGTAAGTTCCATTAATGGCCAAGATATGTGGCCTACTGTTGAGGTGGAAGATATGCTACCACCAGTTTACAAAAGAAGCCCTAGAAGACCCAAGAAACTGAGGAGGAGGCAACCTGAGGAACAAACTAATCCTACTAAGCTAAGGAGGACTGGGACATCATACAAGTGTACAAAATGTGACAAATTTGGTCACAACAGCAGATCATGCAAGAGCACATAAATTAATCCTCAAGCACAAAAAAGGAAGGTAATAATTATGATTCCATTGTTTTAATTTGTTAATTAGTTGTTTTGTTCCTGGTACTAATAATAAGCACTTTAATTTGTTGCCTAATTGTAGAGAAAGCCAAAAATGACAACTGCTACTGCAAGTACTTCTACTTCTGCACCTCCAAGTGCTTCTGCTACTGCAAGTGCCTCTGCTTTTGCTACCGCAAGTGCTTCTACTCCTGCAAATGTGTCTGCCGGTGCCCAAAAAGGTGGCATGGCAAAGAGCGGCTCCTGGCAGCTTCAAAGCGAAGGGGCGCGTGAATGAACTGAATATGCACCGGAATGAGAGGGATCCTGAGGCTATGCAGGTATGAGACTATACAGTTGAAGGAAGGCTTAAAAGAATTGATTTGGACTACCTATGCCAACAAGATGCATCTTCTTTTCGGGAGCTCATCCCATAAGAACTTCATAGTTAAGCGTGTTTGGCTTGGAGTAGTAGTGGGATGGGTGACCTTCTGGGAAGTTTCCCGGAAAGTATGCAAGTGAGGACAAAGCATGTTGAAAAGACTCGTGTTGGTTCGTGGGGGCAGTCAACACTTCTGGAAGCAGTCTGGGATGTTACAAATGGTATCAGAGCAGCATACCTCTCTCAGTACGGTGTGGTTCGGGGACGAACCAAGCGGAAGCTGGTGGGCATGTGACATCCGGGGCTGACGTGGGCGGGAGTGATCGCCGCGCCCAAAAAGGTGGCATGGCAAAGAGCGGCTCTGCGCCTTCAAAGCGGCGGGCGCATGAATGAACCGAATACGCACTGTAATGAGAGAGAGGATCCCGAGGCATGCGGTATGGGGACTATCATAAATTGAAGGAAGGCTTAAAAGAATTGATTTGGACTACCTATGCCAACAAGATGCATCTTCTTTTCGGGAGCTCATCCCATAAGAACTTCATAGTTAAGCGTGCTTGGCTTGTAGTAGTAGTGGGATGGGTGACCTTCTGGGAAGTTTCCCGGAAAGTATGCAAGTGAGGACAAAGCATGTTGAAAAGACTCGTGTTGGTTCGTGGGGGCAGTCAACACTTCTGGAAGCAGTCTGGGATGTTACATCTACTCCTGCAAATGTGTCTGCTACATCAACTGCTTTTGTTAACTCTAATCCTGCCAGAATGCCTTATAAACCACCAGCACAAAGAATCCCTAAGCTCCCTGTGAAGAGGACTAGGTTTAGCTCAAGGGTGAAGAGGACTGTCTTGCCTTATACAGGTCCTGGGAGTGATCCAAGTAAGCCACTGCAAGTTGAAGATGATGAAGGAAGCAACACAGAAGTTTGTATCAATACCAAAATCCTAGAACTCAGTACCCTTGCACCATCCATTTGCACCACCACTAGTACTCAGGATTTTGGTATTGATACAAACTATAAATCTACATAGAAGTGCTTGGACCATCCATTTGCACCACCACTTGCTTTGATGACCTCATGCTTAGTCATAAAGGCAAGTGCAATTTGCACATTTCGGTGCCCACAATATAAACATAGCTTTGAAGACTCACTCACTTAGGGACACTTGCTCACCTCTTATTGGACCTCCCTCTACACTTGAGTGTATGCTTCAACTTTCTATGAGATAACTTCTGAATTTAACCATGGTTACACCTCAAGTTTACTTCATCTCCAAGGAAGGTTTCACCTTTATGAAGACTACATAAAGACCTTCATCCTTCTCTTGGAAATATATCACAATCCATAAGTTAGTTTCAAATTTCAATAGACATAGTTAGTTTCTATTTTGTAAGAAGGAAAAGAAGGAATTGACACATCTTCATTTACTTCAATTCGTAGTATTACTAAGTGTTGAGTAGCTGATGCACCTGCATTGCTAGGAGAATTAATGTAAATAGCTTCAACTCGTGTAACTTCTATCTTGTTGTTTCTCTTTTGTGATTTCAATTATATAAATATGACTTATTCAGTTTATATATACCTTGCAATATCTATCATGAGCTAAACTTCTCTTAGTTGGAATGTTCTAACCTTTTAATGACCTTTTAAGTAAGTTTTGTATATGTATGTGATTAGGGATGACAATGGGTACCCTATGGGCAGGGCACTATATTGCCCGTACCCGAGCTCGCACATGTATGGATAGGGCACTATAGTGCTCGTCCCCGTACCCTCTGGGCACCCATTACCCGCACTTTAACAACAAAAAATAATAAATAATATAAAAAAAACATTATAATTCAATTTAAAGAGTCATTACTTTTTTGTATCTACTAATTAAAATATTACACACAATAGTATTTAGTAAATTAAAAATATCCAAAATGTTATTTAGTAGTTAGATTTAGTGTTTTATGAAAAAAATTCATTTTTTTAAATTGTATATAAGTAAAGTTTTAATATTATTAATATATATATATATATATATATATATATATATGTGTGTGTGTGTGTGTGTGTGTGTGTGTGTGTGGGGGGTGGGGCTCAAGCGGGCTATGCATCGTAGTCCCAGCATTCGAGCCCGCGCCATATATGTGTGGGTAATTACCCACCCGCTTATGGGTAATTTTCTTGGTACCCTATGGGCATGGGCTCAATTGCCATCCCTATATGTGATGTGTGCACCTTTGTTCTTGCTTGATAATTGTTTCAACACTTATTTTGAGACTGATCACTTAGAATAAGTAGATTTGTAAAAGCAGACATGGTTTACAATTAATACTCAAGAACTAATATGGGTGAGTGTTTTCAATAAAGGAAACGTTGTTAAAACCATGCTAAGTCCTAGACATAGGATAGTATAGTCCATAGGGTGACACTGTGGGGCACTTCAAAGATAATAATGAACTTATTTAGCATCTTAGACATAAGAGCTTGTAATGAAACTCAAGACAAAGGATCGAAAGGCACATTGCAATTGTGCAACAACATTCAAAGCACTCGCATCAAATATCATGACCAACACTTGAAAGTGATTTACTTGGGGAAGACATTCCAACTATCATTTCTTTATTGCATCACCACTACTTACATCTTGCTTTATTTACAAAGTTGTGACAAACACCACCTCCCAATATATTTGTTATTTGGCTACCTCACACTAATTACTTTGTATTGAAACTTTAAAGAGTTAATAAAATCCTTGTGGGTTTGATATTTTATACTACTTGTTAGTGACTGTGTATACTTACACACCTTTTTCACACACCAGTTGTATAAGTGTGACCAATTGGTTTCTTCTCATTAGATGAAACCCTTAGAATTTCCAGAGTAAGGTTAGCATCCATCCACTTGAATGGTCTCTTAGCAATGACACTTAAACTATATAAGACAGAAATTTGATATCTACCATTCATGGACCCAATACATTGGAGATGTTGCATCACAATTTGGTGAAGCATATTAGGATCCACGTTCCAACTTGCTGCAGATTAAGCATGGAGGTAAGGTCCAAGAGTATAATGATGAATTTGAACTAGCTATAACCAGAGTTAACCTAATCCATAACATTCTCTCAATTTTTTTGGCTGGTCTTGAACACACCACCCAAATGCATGTGAGGATGTTTAATCCCACCATCATAGCCCAAGCAGCCAACCTAGCTCGCCTCTTTGGTTCCACAAAATCCACCAAACCCCAAACAGATATTCCGCACTTTTATCCCATACAAAACCCTAACCAACCGTAGTTCATCCAACACTACCCAAATCCAAAATGACCCCACCAAACCTCTCTTTAACAAACTACTCAGCACTCTATTCTCACGCTAAAATGGCGTAGAAGAAGGCTAAGTGGTCTTTGCATGTTTTGTGTTGAACCTTTAACTCCAAATCATCAACTAAAACATAAAAGATCTCAACTCTTGGTTCTTGAACTCGATGAGGAACCTAACCTGAACCAACCTACGGACACCACAAACACACGACTTGATCAACCCATCACCAAAGACAACCCCACTCTCTCCCTTCAAGCCCTTATTGATTTATCCAACTATAACACCATGTGAGTCTCTGGTATGCATGATAAGAAACTTATTCAAGTGCTATTGGATAATGGAAGTACTCATAACTTCCTAGACATTGATGTAGCTAGGAAATTAGGGTGCAAGCTTTAGGATATCAAACCCTTATCAGTGACTGATGGAAGTGGGCACAAGTTGCAAGCTCCTTACATTGGTAAGGATTTCGAATGGTCCTTTCAGGGTACTGAGTTCTCTGTTGATGCTTTTTGTTTGCCTATTGGATGTTGTGACATGATCTTAGGGATACAATGGCTCAAATCTTTGGACTTATTGTATGTGATTTTGATAAACTCCAAATGGAGTTCACCATTCAAGGAAAGAAATTCGTGCTCAGAGGTAAAATTGATCATCAACAGATCATTTGCTAAGGTGGTTCAACAAGGTGTTGAGATGTGTTTTCTCACAATGTATTTCGGTAGCCCTCTATTTTTCATGGCTTCTTGATTGTTACTTCATCACACTGAGGTGATCCCTTCCATTCCTCAATTTGTTTCTGACTTACTGCATAATTGTGATGATATATTTGAAGCACCAGCTGCATTACCACCCTCTAGGCCTGCATTTAACCATAGAATACCTCTAAAAGATTACAATGTTCCTTTCAACTTAAGGCCTTATAGATACTCAATTGCTCAAAAGGATATGGTTGATAAATTGGTGAATGAGTTGCTAAATCATGACATTATTCATCATAACACCAACCCATATGCCTCTCTCGGAATGTTATTAAAAAATAAAGATGGCTCTTGCGCCTATGTGTTGAATATAGGAGATTGAATAGTTCAACACTCAAAGGTAGACTTCATATCCCATTAATAGAGGACTTAATGGATGAATTAGGAGGAGCTACTACTTTTCTAAATTGGACCTAAAATCACTGTACCATCAAAGTTAGAATGGATGCTTTGGGAAGAACCTAAAACTGCTTCCAAAACACACATAGGACATTTTGAATACCTAGTGATGCCTTTTGGCCTCACCAGTGCACCAACCACTTTTCAAGCCCTCATGAATCATGTTTTTGGCCCTTTCCTTAGGAAATTCATTATTATATTTTTGGTGACATTCTTATCTATAGCAAGACACTTGGAGACCATGTAGCTCACTTGACATTAGCTTTCCAAACACTTAGAGGTAACCACCGCCTCTTAATCAACCTAAATGTTGTTTTGCTACATCCAAAGTTAAATATTTGGGCCACTTCATTATGGATGGTGTGTCTACATACTCTTCCAAAATCCATGCAATTATTTCTTGCCTATTCCTCAAAATATCACACAACTTAAAGGATTCTTGGGTTTAGTTGGCTATTATATAGGAGGTTCAACAAGGATTTTGGCAAAGATTGCTAAACCTTTAATCGCCTCTTAAAGAATGAATCTTTGATTTGACAAAAGCATCCACCGTTGCTTTCAAATAGTTGCAATCTGCATTCAATTCTACACCGCCTCAGGCCTGCTCATCGGGTATCCCGACTGATTTTATGGGATTCTCGGATAGCGTATGTTCCACATCCGGTTATAATTTTCTTTTGGCCGGAGGCGTTATTTATTGGAAGTCTCTCAAACAAACTTTAATGGCTCCTTCAACCACGACAAGAGAGTTCAGGGCACCAAACCATGCATCAGGCTCAAAACTTAGTCTCAGGCCTATGCATATGCATCATTGGAAGTATCCAGAGACCATTGAAGATTTATTGTGACAATAGTGCAGTTGCCCTATACTCCGACAACAACATGAGTTCTACCAAGTCGAATTTGATCGACATCAAGTATCTTGTTGTGAAGGAAAGAGTTTAGGAGAAACAAATTTCATAGGATATATACGAACAAACTTTATGCTAGCATACCTACTAACCAAAGGCTTGACAGATGATAGTTGACACCCAAGGTTTACCATGAGCACGTTGCTCATATGAGTGTTGGTTTTGAGATTGCCTTAGACTAGTGGGAGTCTTTCCCTATTTTCCCTTGTGTTCTAGGATTTTGGTATTTATACAAACTTTGTGTTATTTTGACTTTCTACATAAATAAAGTTGAGTTCATTATTAAACATGTTTGTATCATATTATATGCAAAATAAATTTTGCATTTTCAGCAATTTCAGTTTGATCTCACTAAAGACTTAAGTTGGACCAGTTGGATATAGGCATAGCATGAGATCACGTTGCATGAAATTTCCATGCCACTCATCCATATTGATCTATGTCATCAAGTATATTGATATGATGGTCATTGGGGTACAGTCACAAAAGTCGTTAGTGACATTAATCGTGTTGGTCTCATTATTGATATGAGGTGAAACAAATTAAAAGGAAAATCTAAAGATAAAATAATATTTGGATGACATCCTAAAGAATTGTGATATAATTAATATGATATATTGCCCAATTGAGAGATTGTTGGAATACTTTACTCCAAAGATCATAAAAATGGGCATATATTCTTTTATTAATTATCAAATAGCAGCTTTGATTGATGTCATAAAAATAAGTAAAATACTATATTGGATTTTTAATTGTATGATTAACTAATTAATTATATGAGCCCAATATAAGTGGATGTCAGTGATAGCGCATTAGAGGGATAATGGGAACCCTAATGGATTGTCACACTATAAGTAGTCTATGGTCCCAATATGCCGGACTAATCGCATTACACACGCTTACTCTCTTTTCCCCCATCCAAGATAGTCTTAGGCATTAGGAGTTCGGTTGAGGAAGAACCATAAACCAGATTTAGTAATTGCTGCTCGCTATCACTCACTCTTTCTTCTAAGGATCCCTTTTGTGCTTCTTTACTATGGATCAAGTATTTATTTAATCTTTGATATATCAACATGTCGTTGATCCTAAGGTTATCGAGATTATGACTTTGTTCTTAATTATATTATATAGATTAATATTTGTATGTCTTGATCTGTTTGCCTTTAGAATTTAGATAGTTGTTTTTGTTACTTACTAATCTTACAGTTTATTTCGGCTGCATATTATGGTGTTTTCCCCCAACAGTATTGCATATGAATATGAAATATTAGCATGAGATGAGACGTGCTTCCTACTATTTGTTTCAAAACTACATGCTTCCTAAATAGTGTGACAAAGCAAATATACTTTTGGCATTACTCAAGTTAGAATCGCATTAAACATACTATTAAGAAAGAGAAAACACGTTTTTACTTTTGAGAAGACAAACCAGAGTTAAATTAACCTTCCTCCAGCAGTAATTGTTTCTTCATTACTGCCATTAAATTCCTCTAGGGAATTAATTACTATGATATTTAAGTAAAAAAAAAAAAAGTAATTTCTTTATTTAGGAGGAGGAACAGGAACAGTTGTTGATTCTTCTAGACAGCTTCAACGACAATAAAGTAATAAAAGATGGAATCATAGGATACATGATTCTTATGAATAATAGCCTAATGCTATTTGCACTAGCACTTTCCTTCTAATCTAATACTAAATAAAAGGATAATTGAAAAGTTGTTGTTTGGAGAAAAAAGAAGAAAATATTAATTGTTGTAGATGGCAATTGTAAATCACTGCAGCTTCAAGTTCCTTAGCCTGCAAATGACAGCAAAAAATATATCAAACAGTAGATTCAGGAAAATCCTATAAAAAGTTGATTGCATAGTTATAATATATATTTAATTAACTATTGCTACAGAAACTTCTTTCTAACTTTGATGCCTATTGTGATCTCTGCATAGCATACCTATGAGTCTATTTGAACTTATTTACTAGCCAATTAAAGACACTTAATAGACAATTTAAACATATAGAATCAGAAATGACATCGTCTAAAAGATTGATTTCTCCCAACATTGCTCTTTCACACATATGGCTAGAACTGTCAAACCAGGCTGCCCGACTCAATCCAATTTGTCCACCGGGTCAAAACGTAAAAGTGGGTTGGACTGAACTAGCTTAATTGTTTATTAAGTGATATTTTTTGTAGCCAAGTCCAACCCAAAACACTGGGCCAACGAGTCGAACCGGCCCCGCCCAATATTTAAAAAAAGGAAACCTCAAGAATTTTCAAAAAAGTATAAAAAAGCGAGCTTAGTTGGGCCTCTGGGACAAAATGGCCCCGCTCTTTTTTGGGCTTCTATTTAATGAGTCCAGTCTAGAACACTCAATATCGACCGCCCGTTGGATCGGGCAAAAGTTGGCAGTTTCTACATATGGCCTCGTAATCGAACCCGAGACATCGTGGTTAAGGATACAGTTAACTACCTCCTGTGCCACACCATGTTGGTATATGAGGCTATCAATTTAAGTATAGTTAAAATTGTATAAGTATCTTAGATTATGATGATACCTTTTCTCCTCTTGAGACACTCCAGTTTTCTTGTAATTAGGGAAAGGAACTTTCCCTGATTCAATATGCTTAATATCTTCAACAAGAAGTTCATAATGCTTCTTAACTTCCTCAGGAGTTTTTCCACCAACAGCATGAGCAACATTGTACCACCTATCTGGTGTATCTTTGTCATAAACAGCTAGAGCTCTTTCAAAGGCTTTATTGTCCTTCACACTCCATGAGCCAGAAGCTGACATTGAACTAGATGCCATTTCTTAAAAGAAGAGAAATAAAATAAGTTCTTGTTTGAAAATCACTATAGAGAAGAAGTGCTTATATGTTGGAAGAGGGAGAAATAGTTGCTCCTTTTATAAGGAGAAGTGGAAGGTATATGAAGTGGGGTGGTGCCAGTTGGCATGAAAATGTTGGTAAAATGGAGTAGAATTATTATGATTTTGTCTTCATAGGAACCACAGAAAAGAGCAGGTCCAAGAAATTTAGCAGTAGCAGCAGAGCAGGCAATATGGGAGAATCAGTATCTTCCAACAGTAAAAACAACAAGTGCTTGAATAGATAGAATTTACCATAAGTTTTAGATTATTTTTTGAAAGTTTTAAGAATTAAGGTTTAGGAGCTGATGAAAACTCATTACTTATTGGTAAACATGTGAGGTGAAACTCAAGGGTTTTAAAATAAAGGGTAAATAGTCATTTTGATTCTTGAGTGTGTGTGACGTCTTTGTCATTATAAGATCTCGAATATATTAAAATTGCAAACATATTCTCAAGTGTCTCTTTAGTAAATTATTTTGATTGTTAATTGTGTTTTTCGTTACTCATTTTGATCTTCAAATGTATTATTTAGTGGTTAATTTATTCCATAAAATTACTAAAAAAAGACACTCATGGGCGTGTTTGCAATTTCGATACATTCAAAGATTATAACGACAACGCCTCACACATTTAGGGACAAAAATGACTCTTTACCTTAAAATAAAAGCCTGCGACTCCAATCTGCTCCACAATACCAATATTTTTTTTGTCATCGAGATTGCGATTGATGACAATTTTCTGCAATATTAAGAATTGCAACACGACCCTAGCCCGTGACTTCAATATAAAACCTCGGTTAAGGCTATCCACCTTCAGTGGGTCTAACCCAATTTTTTTTACCAATAAGGTTTGGTATGAGCGGTAACTGGGTTTGCATCCCACTCCAGCCTCTCGGCTCAAATTTTGGGTGACAAAACTCATTGAGAGGGAGAACTACAGAGACTGGCAAAGCCGCACATACACACTGTCAGTCAAATTCTCCGT
The DNA here is from genome assembly GCA_020916435.1 of Oxytropis ochrocephala. Lineage (NCBI taxonomy): Eukaryota > Viridiplantae > Streptophyta > Magnoliopsida > Fabales > Fabaceae > Oxytropis > Oxytropis ochrocephala. Next base: position 94,970,390 of record CM037091.1, read on the forward strand.
CGTAGATTAGTACAAAACCGGTGAATACTGTGCAACAGTAACACATTTAAAACCTTGGTGAAACTAATTCACTAGATTCAAATTTATTTTTATCTAGCAGATAGCAAATGGACACAATAAAACAGTAATCTTTGAACTGTGGTTGAGAAGATCATATGAAATCATACAGAAGCCCCTCCCCCTATCTGCTAGGTCAGATAATCTCTATCTTTATTTTATTCTCTTTTTGCAGGGTCTTATGTGGGTCCAAGCTCAATCCTACTCAATCACTAGCTGGTACAATGAGGGAAACAAACTACGAGAGTTTATCAATCAAACCATTTAAGAAGAGTTAAAATGGGACCAAGTATTATCCAACGGCTTACATTACATGTGAATATAATATCTGAGGATCATATAAGTGCAACTTTGTGCATAATCATTCTTTATTTATTGGTAGACTGAGTGAATGAGACGCTGTCATTATAGTCTTTAAAACTATCGAAATTGCAAACATATATCTAAGTGTCTATTTTTTGATAATTTTAGGAATTAAATTGATCAATAAAAAACACATTTGAGGACTAAAATGACTTCCTAAAAGCCATTTGGAGATGTGTTTGTAATTTTGACACACTGACTGATAGACTATAATGATAACACCTTACACATTTAGAGATCAAAATGATTGTATACCCTAATTTATACGCATGCAATGCAACAAGAAAGAACCAAAATATGTTGTACAAAAGTATTCGATTGCATATGAAAGGTCTTGTGTTTTCATCATAGCTTGGTGATCTTGTAATAGTACTTTGTCCTTAGCAACATTCCAACACCCTTGTTGTTGTTGGCTAGTATATGTGCCCGTACAATTATTGTGGTTTTGTTTTTTTTTTACCTAGTAAAAAGGTTAAATAGGTCATTGGCTACTCTTTTAGCTGTTGGGACCCTCTTCCCCCTCTCTGAATTTACTTGGTTAATTTCTCATCAAGTTTTAGCTTTATCTAAATTACTTAGATGGCAAAAACAAGATATTGCTTATTATGTTGAAAAAAAGGTTTAGTTAGGCACTTTTGTTATTACAACATTTATAGGAACTTGAATGTGAGGTAAAAAAAAAAGGGAAAGCAATTTAATAAGGGAATGACTAATAATACTTCATTCTTGTAAAGAAATTGATAATACTTCATTATTCTTCTTTTGTTCTTGCGTGCAAAATAGTTTTCCAACTATTTATGCGTTTGGAATCAACTCAGGTTGGAGTTAGTCGTGTTAGGGAAAACCGCACACACGTTAATCCCAGTTAACCCACACGATCTAGGATCTTAGGTGGGACATACACGAACACACCACAATGAGTAAATGAGAGCGCACAAATATTAACATGGTTCGGCACCTTTTGCCTATATCCACAGAAACACATAAACATAATTTTGTTATTATCTCAAATATGATTACAAGAATGTGCAAGTCAGCCCAATATGTGTATCACCGTAAATACTCTCTCACTCTAAGTTACAAGGAATGGTAACACTCACATCTCACAACAAATGATCACCCAAGTGGGGATGTCTCACCTCTCCAAATGGGGATGTCTCATCTGTCCATATGACCACCCAAAAGATTATGTCTTTTCTCTCCAAATTGGGATGTCTCACTTTTCACAAATCTTTCTATTTATAGGAGAGAACATGACTTCCAAGCATGAATATGGCTTAGTGGACATTTATTGTCTCACCTTATCAAGACAGATTTGGATTCAGTGCCTTTAGGTTTTGGTACCTTTAGGCTTATTTTGGAGGAAAATGGATGAGAGAGAAAATTAGATTTGATGAGAGAGAAAGTTATCGAGGAGAGAGATAGACTCAATTACCCAAAGGTATAGGTGTCTTTCCCGCTCTAAAGGCACCCAATCCTTCCCCTTCTCTAGACTCTAGACACATCCATCAACCTTGTAAATTGTACCTATTTAATTTTCACTTATTTTGCACTTTCTTGAAATTTTCAATTAACTTCCCAACAAGTCGTGTGTTTATTTACGCACCATCTACGACCACAACAAAGCAAAGCTAGACAACGATGCATCACTAATCTTCATCGACGAAACGCTAATGGGAAATGCCTCCACTAATCCTATTCTAGGTATATACACCACTAACACCAAGTCTATGCATATGAATGTGCATCTATTGTGAGAGGTCAACACTTACTTAAATCAATCTCAGTACGTCAATGGATTAAATTCGACTCTTGATTCAAAAAAAGTTTTAGCAATACATACATGTACACACATCTATGATTAGAGATGTCAAATAGGCTACATGGCTCAGGGTAGCCTATCAAGCCAAATTGCAAAATTGGGTCAGGTTGGCGAGCCCATAAATTCATTAGGTCATGTTTTATGTTGTCGGTCCAACCTAAAAACATTGATCTACACTAGGCCAAATGCGATCTCTTAAGAATTAAAAATAGTTAGATTTTCTAGCAAAAAATGCATAAAACAAGGCTACCATGGTCTAGCGCAGATCAACTGGATTAGACCAAATTAACTGATATATTTTAGGGCCGACACTAAAAGAGTGTTCGCCCAAAATGCTGATCAACTAGGTTGACCCATTGGATTGAACCAAAATTGACAAATTGATAGGCTTCGCAAGTCACACTTCGCTCTATCGCGTAATAAAAAAAGATCGATCCCACACAGAGACTTTTATGATTACCAATTTATTTTTCAAAGGTGATTAGCTAAAAGGAAATGATTTTTAGGAAAAATGAATATTTGTTTAATTAATATTTAGAATATAAAAGTGTCTCTCGTGATTATGGGACAAATCACAACGATGGAAATTTAACAATCCCTTAACTATCCTCTATCTTATATTGAAATTGTTTTTAAGGACAATGTATTCTTTTGGTTTAATTCAAGTTTCCTCTTGGAATACAAGAATATGTCTCAAACAATGATCGCCTATTCTCATGGTTGATCATCGTAGAGACCCATTAAGCCCAACCTTATTGTCCCAAGACACTCAAAGCTATTCTCATGCTTTGATTGTCTTGTCTAACCTCATAGGTCCAATATCAAACTTCACCTCTCTGCACTTCGCTTGATATTTGATTTATGAAATAAGAATGATGAGGCTAGATTAAAAATCAAGTTCTAATAAGATAGAGTTTAGTCTTGGAATTGTTTAGGGATCCATCATTGAATTGTTTCCCACAATCCCAAGACTAAAGAGGTCTACTCACACATGATCATAGTAGACAAAAACTTAGAAAAAGAAGAAGAAGAAGAAGAAGAAGAAGAAGAAGAAGAAGAAGAAGAAGAAGAAGAAGAAGAAGAAGAAGAAATAAGATAAAAAGATAAATAACAAGAAGATAAATGACAAAATGTAAAGTGCAGAAAATAAAGGTGCTGGAAAATAAGGACAGAAAGTAGAGTTGCAAGAATGTAAAGTGCAAGAATTATAAAGAACAAGAACTTAAAATGAAGAAAGTAAATTGCATAAAATCTTAGAAATAAACTTTGAGTAGAGTTTGCAATAGCCTAAAGTGAGATTACAAGTGAAGAGAGAGCCTTTATATAGCCTAGGATCAGTAGACAAACACATAAATTCGAAATCATAGCCATAAAAACCCACTAAGAAGAAGAAGGAATCACCTTTGTAACTGAATTTTGAGTAGCAGGAAGGTCGCACGGGTCGTGCTCAACAAGCGCACGGGTCGTGCTCTGTGTTCGCAAATGTTATTTTCCTAATTTTTGAAGGCGCACTGGTTTCTAACTTTTTTATTTTATTTTTTTTCTTATTCCTCATTTCATGCTCTTTTGATCCTTGCTATTCTTTCATCCAAAATTTCTCTTTTTCTCCACTTTTAGTCCTGAAAACACAAAACTAACATTTTGTAGTAAAATAGCTCCAAAATAGAACTAAAATTCCACAAATTTTATTTAATTCAAATACTAAAAACAATCTAAATTATGACTTATCACAGCTCTATTTAGAATCTCCTCTATGATATGTTGCTTTGTCTTTTGTTGTTACCTCATGCCAGTGCCAACCAATAAGCAGAACAATATAGGGCTGATGCCCACCTGCCATTAAGATTAGTTATAGTAAAGGGATAACTATCTTTAGTTGCCAGGTTTTGTTAAGGTTCATAAAAGAGGAAACATGTGTGGAGTTTTTCCCTTAAGGATAAACACGTGGGTAGAGTAATAGCTGGCCCATTCATTTCATTGGCTTTTTATACTTGTTAAGTAAGAAGAGCTAGCAACCAAACTCATCTCTTTTTAACTCATATACAGTTGGTCATGACAATAAGGTGACACAAGACATCATTGGCCTTATTTCTTCAAACGGTTATAGCTTTACATTGTCTGGCTGACTAAACCAGAACCTTATTCTTGAAAGGTTAATTTGTATACTATGCCATGATGCAGGAAGATAAGTTTTTTTAATTAAATACTTGGACAGCTTCTTTACAAGGTTTGTTTTCTGAATGGGTAGAGTTAGGGAAAACCAACGTTGGCATTGGCATTGGTATGAGCGGTAATTGGGTTCGGATATTCACATAGATGCAGATAATTTGTGGGTGCATTTGCTTAAAAATAAGTATGTTGCAAATAATTCGCTTTTAGATATTTCAAAAAGCTGGCTCGCCTATTTGGAATTTGATTATGAAGGCACGAGGGGTTTTAAGATGTTGAGTTTAGACACAATAATGGAACACAATTGCACAAGAATTAATCGCAAATTGATCGGAATTAGAAAAACCCCAATTTAAGAACCCTAATTACCGAATTCAGAAATTGACAAAATTAAGCAAACACACAGAGCAATTGTTCACCCAATTCAGTGACAATTAGTCACCTACATCTGGGGGATCAAGCTAAAGCTTGAATCCACTTCCATATCATCAAGAATTAAGAATTCGTGTTTACAATGTGATATTCCCTTAGTGTTTAACCCCTCACTTCCCTTGATCCCTTGAGTCCCGTGTATACTCTCACACACCCCAATTACAAAAGAGAAAATGAAGATTACAACCTCCTCAACTAGATTGATTACAAGGCTTTTATAGATTGCAAAGGAGAAGAGAGAAAAACGGGTTGCTTCAGAGGCAAGCAACCGGGCTGTTCAAGCAGAAATAACAGACAAGAATCGACATGTTATTGCTAATAAAAGAATACAAACCAACTCACCTCCACCTCACTCCACCTTGACCAATGCCACCTTAGGAGAATAACCACATCACCAAACAGAACCTCCACGTGTATGCCACATCAACAATCTCCACCTTGGCATACACACCCACTTGAATGACAGAAAGCGACCCAAAACCAGAAGCTCAATCCACAATACAATTTCTAACCTTTTCAATATTCAAAGCAGTGCAAGCAAAGGCTTGAACTTGCTTAGGGAACCACCTTGGTTAGGAAATCACAGGTTATGTGTCAGGTGAATTTTGTGAATTTCCACAAAGACTTTATTGATAATGTCTTTGATCCAATGAAGACGAGTATCAATGTGCTTTGTCCTCTCATGGAATGACCGGTTTTTACATTGTGTATGGCACTTTGGTTATCACAAAATACCTTAACATATCCTTGATCAACACCAAGTTCATTCACCAAGCTTTTCAACCATAAAGCTTCTTTGACCTTCTGTCACACCTATATATTCTCGCTTCAGTGGTGGAGAGGCCACCACATGTTGCACAGTGAAGATTTCCAACTGATGGTGTTACCATATAGTGTGAACACATAACCTGTGAGAGACCTTCTCTTGTCTCTATCACCTGCAAAGTCTGAATCTACATAGCCAATTACTCCACCTGAGTTTAAGTCTTCCTTGTTGTAGTTCAAACCAAGCTTTACACTACCCTTTAAGTACCTTAGGATATGCTTGACAGCATTCCAATGTTGCATACCTGGATTTGACATGTATCTACTAACTAGACTGAGACCATATGCTAAGTCAGGTCTAGTACACACCATTGCATACATTAAGCTTCCCACACCACTAGCATAGGGGACCTTGTCCATGTGTTTCGTTTTCTTAGTATCGTATAAATCTTGAGATAACTTGAATTGAGTTCCAATTGGTATGCTTGCAGATTTAGCTTCACTCATGTTGAATCTGTATTACCTTCCTTGAATACCCTTCTTGAGTGATCACAATCCTTGCATTTCACCTCTTCTATTGATCTCCATTCCAAGTATCTTCCTTGCCTTACCCATGTCTTTCATGTCAAATTCTTTCATAAGAAGTTGTTTCAACTTATTGATCTCATTCATATGCTTACAGGCAATAAGCATATCATCAACATACAACAATAGATATATGTATTCATTACTCGCAAGCTTCTTATAGTAGACACAACTATCACTATTGCATCTATTAAATTTTATCTCCAACATATGACTATCAAACCTCTTTGTACCATTGTCTAGGTGGATCTGCTTTAGGCCATATAAGGACTTTTTGCAAAGCAGATATACCATATCTTCCTTTCCTCTTCTACAAACCCTTTAGGTTGAGCCATGTATATTTTCTCTTCAAGTACTCCATGTAAGAAGGTCATGTCTTTACATCCATTTGTTCAAGATGCAAGTCAAATTGGGCACTAGAGCAAGCACAACTCGATTGAGGTGTGTTTCACAACCGGGGAGAATATTTCATTGTAATCTATTCCTTCCCTTTGTGTATATCCCTTTGCAACTAGTCCGGCCTTATACCTTGGAGGATCACTTTCTGTTTCCTTCCTTTTGCTTGTAAATCCACTTGCAACCTACAAGTTTTGTTCCCTGCAGTTTTCTTGACCAATTTCCGTGTATTGTTCTTATGTAAAGCACTCATTTCTTCTTGCATAGCAACTTGCCACTTGTCTTTAGAATTACTAGACATAGCCTCATTGTAGCTAGCGTGTGTTCCTCATTGATGATATCTTCACCAGTATTCAAAGCAAAGGCGATGAGACCCTCATATCCAAACCTTTCTCGTGGTTTGATAGATCTTCTAGTTCTGTCTCGCATAAGAGATAGTCACCGCTCTCGCTTCTCCTTGTTCTCGCTTCAATCACTCTCGCACACATTCTCCCGAGTTTCTTGTTGCCCGTCATCATCATTACTCACTTGCTTTCTTGTGAGCTCCACCTCAACTGATATTCCTTGTCGTGTTCATTCTTCTCAAGAACTTCTTTATTTACAAGATCCTTAATAAGATCTCGCTCTTGAAGATTACATCTCTGCTAATTATGCATTTTCTCTCTTCACTCACCAAATCCTATATCCTCGACACCATCCGGATATCCTACAAATATCCCTTTCTTCGACCTTGCCTCCAATTTTCCTCATTGACATGAAAATAAGCAGTATGTACCCAAAAATTCGTAAGTTCTTGAGATCCGTAGTTCACCACCCATATCTCTTGAGGTGTTTTAAAATTTAAAGCAGTAGAAGGACTTCTATTGACAAGATAGCAGGCTGTATGAACTGCTTCTCCCCAAAAACTCTTTGGGAGGTTAGCACAAGATAACATACACCTTACTTTCTCCAATAAAGTCCTATTCAGTCTCTCTGCAAGGCCATTTTGTTGAGGAGTTCCTCTAACAGTGAGGTTTCTATAAATTCCATGTTGTTTGCAGAAATTATTGAACTCCTCATTACAAAATTCAAGGCCATTGTCAGTTCTAAGTGCTTTAACTTTTAAACCAGACTGATTCTCTACTCTATTTTTCCATTCTACAAATGTTCTAAATGCTTCATCTTTTGTCTTAAGCAAATAGATCCAACTTTTCTACTAAAGTCATCAGTGAAAGTGATAAAGTACCTTTTTCCTCCATGAGTAGGTGTTTGAGATGGTCCCCACAAATCTGAGTGGATATAGCCAAGCTTTTCTTTAGTCTTGTGTACACCAGTTGAAAACCTCACCCTTGTTTGCTTGCCAAATACGCAATGTTCATAGAATCCCAGGTTTGAAATTCTGTCTCCACATAATACTCCTTGCTTGTCTAGCTCTTTAAGACCCTTCTCACTCATATGTCCAAGTCTTTGGTGCCATATGAGAGTTTGATCATCACTTGAGCTTGCCACTTGAGCTTCTGGTTGCATAGTGTTTCCCATAAGCAAATACAAGTTGTTTTTCATTCTGGTTCCCTTCAATACTACCCTTGACCCTTTCATTATTTTCAATACTCCATCTTCACCTTTGAAACTGTATCCTGCAGCTTCAAGGGTTCCTACTGATATGAGTGCTCTCTTCAATTCAGGTACATGTCTAACATTTGTTAACATTTTAGTGGTACCATCAAAGAAGCTTCAACTTCACGGCCCAATGCCTATGACTTTGCAAGCTTTGTTGTTCCCCATAATAACTTGGCCTCCTTTGTATGGTTTGTAGTCTACAAACCATTCCCTCTTTGACACATGTTATAAGAACAACTGTATCTAGCACCCAATTATCATCACCAGAGGTAGTTGCAGTAATGAATTTGACTCAACCCTTTCGGGCCCCTATCTTCCTCAAAGAACTAAAACTTCACCATATTCTTCATCTATGGTTCCCAAAGATTTACGTGATGCAGAGTCAATGGCATTATCAACTTCCGCCATCTCTTCACAAATACTCACCTTCCTGCAGTTGTCTGCATATTTCTTCACAAATACTCACATGCAAAGAAACAATAGTTCACAGCTCTCATACCCATCAGTCACTCTCATACCCACAGTCACTCTCACATGCAGCAAACAATAGTCACTCTTCACAGTCACTCTCACCTTCTGATGCAGTACTTGTATCTTCCTTAGATTGATTTTTCTTCTTTGTGTTCTTTTCTGGACAGTTATTCTTGAAATGTCCCTCTTTATCACAAATGAAACATCTCTTGTGTTTTGGCTTTGATTTTGATCTTGACCTTCCATTTCCTTTACCTGATTCTTTCTTCTCAGGTCTTCCTCTCACCATTAGACTGTCTCCTTGTTCTGAATCCCTTTGATTGACCTTCTTGACAATTCCTTGGATAGCAAGGCACTCTCGAACTTCCTCCAAACTCAAAGATTCCTTCCATATATGAGTGTATCGGCTATAACATCATAAGAACTTGATAATGATCTAATCAAGAGTAATGCTTGATCCTCATCATCAATCTTAATATCTATGTTTTCCAAATCAAGAATTAGTCTATTATACTCATCTATATGGTCACTAATTGAAGTACCGAATCCATTTTGAAGGTGTATAGTTTCTGCTTTTGAGATACAATCTATTGGCTAGGGTCTTGGTCATATACAAACTTTCTAATTTCAACCATATAGCAAAGAAATGGTTTTTTCTTTTGAAATTTCACGACGAAGTACCTTGTCTCCTAAGCAAAGAATGATGGCACTATGAGCTTTGTTCATGATCTCTTTCTTTTCTTTCTCTCACAAGGTTGCTGGAAGTTTCCTTCCCTTCTAGAGCATCTTCAAGACCTCTGTTGAACTGAACTGCCCTCATCTTCATCCTCCAAAGACCAAAGTCGTTTCTGCCATTGAAACATTCTATATTGAACTTTCCCATCTCCATTTATGTGAATCTTGCTCAACGTTGCTACTGATACCAATTGTTGAGTTTAGACACAATAATGGAACACAATTGCACAAGAATTAATGAAGATTACAACCTCCTCAACTAGATTGATTACAAGGCTTTTATAGATTGCAAAGGAGAAGAGAGAAAAACGGGTTGCTTCAGAGGCAAGCAACCGGGCCGTTTCAGCGAGAAAATAACAGACAAGAATCGATTCTCATATTGCTAACAAAGAATACAAACCAACTCAGCTCCACCTCAGCTCCACCTTGACCAATGCCACCTTAGGAGAATAACCACATCACCAAACAGAACCTCCACGTGTATGCCACATCAACATAAGAGATGGCTTCGAGTACAAGTTGGGTGATAGTAGTTATTCCTTTTGGTTTGGTATCTGGTCTAGTCAAGGAAAAGTGAGTAACTATGTTCTATTTGTAGACATCCATGATTTGAATGTTTGTGTTAAGGATGTTATTCAAAATGGAGAATGGAATCTAGAGAAACTTTATACGCATCTCCCTGATAATCTCACTACTGCTATCACGATAATGCGTCACTACTTGAATCACAACATCCCTGATGGTCTCACAAGGAAAGGTAATTTGGATGGCTTGTATACAACAAAGGATGTATCTCGCTAGTTAACGACTGCTAATCATTCATTAAATAGAGATACAAATCCCGAGTCTTGGAAGTGGGTGTGGAGAAAATTAAGTTTTTCCTATGGACAGCTTGTCATGACTCCCTCCCTACTAGAGCTATGTTGCATTATAGAGGAATGTTAATATCTTCTGATTGTCCTAGATGTGATGTAGTAGGTGAAGGCATTCCACTGCTGTAGGGATTGTCATTTTCTCCATCAACTCTGGATGTCAACAGGATTTGATAACATAATTTTTTCAGTGATGCTAATTTCATCCCATGGATAAAGAAGGGTATTGTAGTTACCAATCCGTATTTTTTCCTTTCAACTATTTGGTGGATCTAGAGGGTCTGAAATCAATTTTGATTGGCTCAGGAATGCCACAATCTATCTAAAGATGCAAATTAACAAATTGGCCAATCTCTTACAAAAGTTTTTTTTGTGTCCTACTTTTAGTTCCTTAGCGCCCCGTTTCGTTTTCTTAGCACCCTAAGGGAGGAACATGGCTTATTTTAAATGTAGATGGTAGCAACTTTGGTAATCTAGGTGCATCAAGATTTGGTGGTGTGTTGAGACAAGCTAATGGTAATTGGATTTGGGGATTCATGGGATCTGTGGAATTTACTAATAACCTTCATGCTAAGTTAATGGCCCTTTACTATGGGCTAAGATTAACTTCTGAGAAATGATATTGTAATGTTGTTTGCTACTTTGATTCTATATTTTGGTCACAACTAGTGCACAATAATGTTTATCTCGTGATATCATTATGCAACTATTTTTGCAATATTAAAGAGTTTATTGCTAGAGATTAGAATGTTCAACTGTATCACACTTTGAGGGAAGCAAATGCAACTGCAGATTTTTTGCTAAGGAAAGAGCATCTCACTCAGTTGGCTGGCAATGGCATGAGTTAGAGACCCCCTGATGCCATTAGTCAGTTTCTTCAATATGAGAAGGATGTAGTTTTTGTTTTTTTCTCCTACTCTTATAAAATAAAATAAAAATTAAAAAAAAAAACAAGAAGGTGGAGGTTTTAGATACGAAATTACATCGTGAGCCATTCGACGTTGATCCTAAAATTTGGAATTTCACCCTCAAAGCAAATCCATCTCCCACGACAAGTATGTAGTTGGTGAATGTATTTTGTAATGAGTTTCATCCCATGAAAAGTAATATATTTGTTTGATAATGAGGTAGCAAAAATAACTTTTAAATTAATTTTTGGTTACAACTTTTAAATTAATTGATTTTGTAAAATTGATTATAAAAATTATTTTTAGAAATAAAATCTACATATACCAATTTTAAGTTAGAATCAATTTTGGAGGCAACATCTGTTAGGCATTTTGTAAACCTTTTTTTCTTTTTGTCTAGACACCGGCTAATGTAAGTGACTGAATGTTAGTTACCTGCTACTCTAGGTCACTTTGATTGTATCTCTCTTAGCTTTATTTTCTGTTGAATCTTGTAACCGTATAACAGATACTATATGTACCTCACTCTCTATCAATGGAAGATAAGTGATTTCAATCTAAAACAACACTCAAATTGTCTCAACAAATTGGTATCAGAGCCCCACCTTGGGGCCTGATTCGTTTAGCAAAGAAATTTCAATTTCTCATCAATGGCGAACTCGAACAACAATGGAACCGAAGGCAATTACATGCAACCATCGATACCACGTCTCGACGGGCATTATGAACACTGGAGCATGCTGATGGAGAACTTCCTTAGATCGAAGGAATATTGGTTCTTGATTGAGAACGGAATACCAGAACCAGCGACGGGGACGACGGTAACCGAAGCGGAGCAGAAGAAGATCGACGAGGCGAAGCCTAAAGATTTGAAATGCAAGAACTATCTGTTTCAAGCAATAGATAGAGCCACTCTTGAAACAATTCTGAACAAGGACACGTCGAAGGGAATTTGGGAATCTTTGAAGAAGAGGTTTCAAGGAAACTCAAGGGCAAGAAGATCCACTCTACAGGATGCAAGAAAGGAATTTGAAGGAATTGAAATGAAATCAACAGAAACCATAAGCGATTACATACCGAGGGTGATGCAAATCGCAAATAGAATGAGGATTCATGGTGATATGATGGAGGATGGTGTCATCGTGGAAAAGATTCTAAGATCTCTCTGTGAGAAGTACAACTATATGGCGTGCTCAATCGCGGAATCGAAAGACACCGAAAAGATGTCGGTTGATGAGGTTCACAGTTCACTCCTAGTTCATGAGCAAAATTTTCTCAAATTTGCCAAGAATCATGGAAGTGAACAAGCCTTAAAGACTACAACGTATGAAAGAAATTCTGGCAGTACTAGTAGTAGAGGAAGAGGAGGTAGCAGAGGTAGAGGAAGGGGAAGGCAGAACCGTGACACAGTGGAATGCTTCAAGTGCAAGAAATTAGGACATTATAGAAATGAATGCCCAAATTGGGAAAAAGAAACGAATGCCAACTATGCCGAAACAGATGATAATGAATTGATGGTGTTGATGGCGAGTATAGTATCTGAAAATGAAGCATTTCTGATAGATTGTGAAAATAAAGACCTCATGGAAATTGATGATGAAAGTATGGAGAGTAATGGTGATTCTGAGGAATTTATGGCCTTGATGGCTATCACTATGAGTAAGGAAGAGGAAATGGAACAAATTTGGTTCTTGGACTCGGGGTGTTCCAATCACATGAGTGGTGACAAAGCAAGCTTTGTGGAGTTAGATGAATCTGTCAAGAAGAGTGTAAGGTTGGGAAATGACATGAAGATTCAAGTTGCTGGTAAAGGGAGTGTGAAGGTGAAGATGAATGGTGTGACTCATCTGATACCAGAGGTCTATTACATTCCTGAGCTCAAAAATAACCTCCTAAGTATAGGACAATTGCAGGAAAATGGCTTCACAGTGTTGTTCAAGGGTGGTGAAGGGAATTGTAAAGTGTACCATCCTGAGAAGGGGTTAATTCTTGAATCTAAGATTGCTCCCAATAGAATGTACAAGCTAAGAGGAAAGAACATTAGAAAAAGAGTAATGCAGAATCCTCAGAAAAGACTAAAGCATAATCCTCTTGTTTTCACACTACAGTTGATGATGTGGTATATCTATGGCATTGCAGACTGGGACACTTGAGTAATAAGGGGTTCAACACTCTCCAGAAGAAGCAGATGGTGAGGGGCTTGCCAGAATTTGGTGATGACAACAGAGTGTGCACAGATTGTATGAAGGGCAAGCAACATAGGGATCCTATCCCCAAGAAAAGCAAGTGGAGAGCCAAGGCTAGATTGGAGTTGATTCATGCTGATGTCTGCGGTCCAATTACACCTAATTCAAGTAGCAATAAGAGGTATATCCTAAGCTTCATTGATGATTATTCTAGGAAGACATGGATTTATCTAATGCATGAAAAATCAGAGTCATTTGATCATTTTAAGGCATTTAGAAGTATGGTAGAAATGGAAACTGATTTAAAAATAAAATGCCTTAGAACTGATAGGGGAGGAGAGTTTGTATCCTCTGTGTTTAATGACTTCTGTACTGCATACACTCCACAACAAAATGGGGTTGTGGAAAGAAAGAATAGGACCATCATGAATATGGTGAGGTCTATTCTTAGCTACAAGAGTATACCTAAGATTTTCTGGGCAGAGGCTGCTAAGTGGACTGTACATGTGTTAAATAGATACCCCACTCTCGCATTGAAAGATAAAACACCTGAGGAAGCTTGGAGTGGTCATAAACCATCTGTAGCTAATTTTAGAGTGTTTGGTTGCATAGGGCATGTTCATATCCCTGATGCAAAGAGAAATAAGTTGGAAGATAAAAGTAAGAAGTGTGTTCTGTTTGGAATAAGTGAAGAATCTAAAGGTTATAGGATGTATGATCCTATAGAAAGAAAAATCACTATAAGTAGAGATGTGGTATTTGAGGAAGGAGAACAATGGGATTGGTCTGAAACTTCTGAACCAGAAACAGGTTATGAGCTGGATTGGGGAGAGACAGAGTCCACAAATGAAGATATGGTGGAAAGTGAAGCTGGTGAAGACAGTGAGAATGAGATTGAGAATGAACTGAGAATGATGATGCAGGTGATACAAGTGATTCCTCTGTCAATGATGGTTCAAATGATGAAACTAGCAGCTCAAATAATACTGATGAAGGACCAGAAAATGAAACCAGAACTAGAAGACCACCTATATGGCTTGAAGATTATGAAACAAATTTTAGAATTTGTGCAGATGATGAGGAAATAAACATAGCAGGAACTGAGACTTCTGATCTTGAGTACTTTGAAGTGGCTGTGAAAGATAAGAAATGGAGACAAGCCATGGATGCTGAAATTGCTTCAATTTTGAAGAATGAGACATGGGAATTGGTTGAGTTGCCTGCAGATTGCAAAGTTATAGGTGTCAAATGGATCTACAAGACTAAGTTGAATGAACTTGGTGAGATAGACAAGCATAAAGCCAGATTGGTTGCAAAGGGATACACACAAAAGCAAGGAATAGATTACACAGAAGTATTTGCACCTGTCAGCAGAATGGATACTATCAGACTTGTCATAGCCACTGCTGCTCAAAGGGGATGGACCATCTACCAGTTAGATGTTAAATCTGCCTTCCTATATGGAAAATTAAATGAAGAGGTATACATAGAGCAACCAAAGGGATATGTAGTGAAGGGGAGTGAGACCAAAGTCTACAAGCTGCACAAAGTTTTATATGGGCTAAAACAAGCACCTAGAGCTTGGTTTAGCCGCATAGAAGCTTATTTTGTGAAAGAAGGGTTCACTTCAAGTTCCAGTGAACAAACATTATTCTTTAAGAGAAATGACAATGATGGAATCCTCATAGTAAGTGTATATGTAGATGATCTTATCTACACTGGAAATAGTGTTGAAATGATGAATGACTTCAAATGCTCCATGAAAACAGAATTTCAATGTTTGATCTGGGAAAAATGAAGTTTTTCTTGGGTATAGAAGTAAACCAGCAGAATGACTTTATACACATTTGCTAAAGAAAGTATGCCATTGAATTACTCAAGAGGTTTGATATGAGTTCATGCAATTCTGTTGTGGTTCCTATGATTCCAGGGACAAAAATTGCAAGAGAAGAGGACAAAGGACATGCCGATGAGACTCTGCTTAAACAGCTTGATTGGAAGCTTGATATATATCACGGCTACAAGGCCTGATATCATGTATGTAGTGAGTCTTTTGAGTCGTTTTATGAGCAATCCCACTCAAGCTCACATGCTAGCTGCAAAAAGGGTTTTACGGTACATACAAGGAACAATTGACTTTGGCATAAAGTACAGAAGAAGTGCAGAATCCAACAGTGATCAAATTCTGGGTTTCACAGACAGTGACTATGCGGGTGACTTAGAAGATCGTAAAAGTACCTCCGGTTATGTTTTCCTTCTCAGTCGTGGAGCAATTGCTTGGAGCTCGAAGAAGCAGCCCATTGTGGCATTGTCTACAACAGAAGCAAAATTCGTGTCTGCCTGCTCTGTAGCATGTCAAGTCGTGTGGTTGAAGAAGCTCATGAGTGAATTGCAACTGAGTACTGATAAAAGCACTGTGTTGTACTGTGATAACAGTTCAGCAATTAAACTATCACATAATCCTATACTCCATGGAAGGAGCAAACATATACAAGTCAGGTTCCATTATCTTAGGGAGCTTGTGAGAGATGGAAGTATCAAGATGACATTTTGTGGCACCAAGGATCAAATCGCAGATATTTTCACCAAAGCCCTTAGCAAGGAATGTTTCTGCAAACTCAGGAAGCTTATGGGTGTCTGCAAAATTCCAGATTAAACCAAACATTTGTATATGTGTGATGAATGTTTAGTTTACAGGAGGGTTTGTTAGGAATTTTGTAAACCTTTTTTTCTTTTTGTCTAGACACCGGCTAGTGTAGGTGACTGAATGTTAGTTACCTGCTACTCTAGGTCACTTTGATTGTATCTCTCTTAGCTTTATTTTCTGTTGAATCTTGTAACCATATAACAGATACTATATGTACCTCACTCTCTATCAATGGAAGATAAGTGATTTCAATCTAAAACAACACTCAAATTGTCTCAACAACATCGATATTAATAGTAAAAAAAAAACCTAAACATATCAAAAGAAATTTTAACTCTCCAAAATCACTTCTAGCTCCCAAAAAATAATCCAAAACATACACTAAATGACAATTTAGATTTTTTCTAATTTGAATAACTAAAAAGCTTAGAAAAGCACGATCATATAAAAGGTCGGTGTGTAATGATACCATGGCTATAGTATCAACTTGGTTTAGACAGTCCCCAACCTATGGAATTATTTTTTTTCAACTAGCCTTATAAAGGCTCCAGTGTAGTATATTCTTAGCCAAGACTATTGCTCAAGATTCTCAAATTGCCTGCCATAAAGGTTTTTGTAGGAAATTTGTGCTTTAATTTATATAGTTCATAATTACTTGCAGAATTTTATGATGCTTGATGATAAGGGCTTTTACACGTTGAAAACAGCAAAATATATGCGTCCAAGTTTTTTGAATGTTATTTTGAAAAATTCTTTGACACTCAAAAATTGCTAAGTGCTTAGCTGAGTAAGGCTCAACCAAGCTATAAGCGTTGTCAATGAAAGATCAGCTGAGCAGGGAGGTTTGGCTGATGGATCAACGGCCGAAGAAGCAGTTGGGCTCATGTTTAATTCAGAAGAGCATATGGAATTACTTGAAAGATTAAGGCAAGATAAGGGTTAAGGTCGCGTCTAAGCGCCTAAATCAGGAGATAATGGATAACTGCCACGTAATGCGCCTTAGGCGCTTAGTGAGGCGCTTTTTCGTGGGGTTTGTAGCGTGTA
Organism: Oxytropis ochrocephala; assembly: GCA_020916435.1. Taxonomy (NCBI): domain Eukaryota; kingdom Viridiplantae; phylum Streptophyta; class Magnoliopsida; order Fabales; family Fabaceae; genus Oxytropis; species Oxytropis ochrocephala. Next base: position 94,987,441 of record CM037091.1, read on the forward strand.
ATGGGCATAATTATAGACGTTAATCTTAGTCGATTAGCTTTTTTGGTTGTGGTTAGCTGTAGGCTAGTGATTGTAGCCAATAAATACCATTTTGTATAAATACTAGGCTTATAAATGTATTAGAACACACGACGATCAATCAAACACTATTTTTCAAGCATTTTTGTGTCGTTTTTCATTATGCACTTTCTTAGTATAGTCGTGGAGTAACCAAATCTTTCCAAAAACCTGATTTGAACACTAATTGAAATAGTTATTGAATATAGCTGAGGAACAATGTTCCTTCCTCAGCTTAATTGCTTGAAGAAAGTAAATCAATAGTGTAACTTCTTAGCCGATCCTCGACTAAATCTGAAGTTTGACAACACATTAAAATGAATCGAATTGAAAAACCGAATCAAATATGACGGTTCAACCATTTGAATGTGAACTGACCTCAGTAGAACCGTTTAAAGCAGTTACACTATGATTTGAAAGTCTCGCCAATTTCATCTATTTGAATTATTAAACAATGCTTTAATATTTGGTACTACTAATAAGGGTATATATTTGATTCAAATGAGGGAAGAAAAGTAGGAGGATTTTAATGATGGGAAGGACAAGCAAAGAGAGAGATTTAATTCTATATTGTATTTGGTTTAGAATAATTACTTTACTTATGAGGAGGGGAAATATACAATAATTTACTTTTATATTTTTGTAATATTTTATACTATATATATATTGTATAAGGATATTTTGGACTTTTATTTTAAATGTTTGAAGCTCTCATCCTCTCTAAATAAAATTCAGTGTTGGAGGTGAGCCAAAATTGAGATAGGAAGGATTTTGCTTCCCTCTGATCTCCTCCACTCCTATCAAAAAATTGAACAAAACATATAAAGTTTAAAATAAGTTCTCTTCCTCTCTTTCATTTCACTTAAACAAAACACTGCCTAAGTGTGTATTTGGGAGTTTGGAAAGGAGGACATGAGACTAATAGTATTAATTCTTTAGTGATAGGGAGAAATTTTATCCCCCTAAACTCCTCCCTTAGTTTTTTTGAGCTACTCCAAAATTGCTCAAATTTGGAGGGTTTTAGAGGAGCTCACAAAATAAACTAGGAAATGGGTTTAGGGGGATACATTGTATTCTCGTCACTAAAGAATTAACACTATTAGTCTCATGTTCTCTCTCCTTTCTCTCTCCCTCCGGACTCTTTAACACGCCTTAAGGCTATGTTTGGGAGTTTTAAAGGGGAGGGGAGGGGGGTTTTGAAAAAAGGAAGGAAATTAGGGAAGAAATAGAAAGAGTAGTCCCCTCACCTTGCAAAGAAAATTTATTTTTCTTCACATATACTAAACCCCTCCAAAATGAACGAACTCAAAAAATGCATTGGGAGGGGCCTTTTGGAGGGCTTGAAGAAAATCTTCAAATCCCTTTCATCTTGTAATAATCATCTCTAAATTAAAATTATATTAGTCATAAGTATTATTTTTTTTTGACCCATCTACAAATATACTTTTAATAGTGTTTTTTTGAAAAAAAAAAATTCAGTGAACAAAAGTAGGTTTTGTTTAGAACTAAAAACATATAAATATGTTTGTAGTCCCTATAAAACCCAACTTTTATTGAGACTACAAACATATTTATATGATATTTAGTTCGAATACATGTACCGTATTTTGGGAGGAGGGTGTAGTTGAAAATCTAAATATAAGCTAATTTAAGGTCAAACTATAATTATAAGCTAATTTAAGAAAGTCTTAAAACTTATTTATTACCCAAAAAATGTATGGATGAGATGGTTCGAGTCTCTTTCAGCTTAACCAAGATAGTTTGAATCCAGTATTTTAATATGCAATATCAATGGCGCACACAAAATATTGATTTAAAAATACTTATATTATTAAATCAAATCTCACTATCAAGCTGCATCAATCTTGGTCACTGTGAATCGGAGCCATAAGGTATAGTAATGATGGGGTAATATATCCATGATAATTGGTTTATAAAACTCAAATCAAAGAATCATTGAGAAAAATAGATGCTTGAAAATGTGCCCCATCATCACCAATATATAGAATCCTTATCACCCATTCTATCTCTTGTATTCTACATATTATATGGAATCTTCCCCTATCATTGGAGAATTACTTTTTGGTTATTGTAGGTATTGGACCATGGATTCACTAATTACTCTTGATAGGTACACCACTCTTTTAAAAAGGAAAATTGTGTTTGTCACCTATTTTTGTTATACTTAAGAATCGAATTTGAGTCTTTAATATATAAGATTTTTCAACTCTTGGACCAGATGCGTCCTTTGTTAATGATTCTGACTTACACTAGCATATCAATAAGAAAGAAATCAAGGCAGATAACCACACACCCAAACCCATAGTTAGATATCACAAAAATCGTACCGACAAACAACACAAATAAAATTTGTGATAGACACGTGGCAGGTTGGGTATCTAAACGAGTACTCACGAATAAAATAATGTAAGATTGTATTACCTATTTGTTGACGGGCAGAGATGAGTAACGAGGTACTCGTTCCTGTGGGTATCCATGCTCACCGCAGTAGTGGTTATTAGGAAAATGTTGTGTCAAGATTAGGGCTCCTGTCGTTATTGTAGATCAAGGATCAAGGAACCAAGAATGTCGAAACTTTAAAAGGGAAGGAAAAATGCTAGCATCTAGTATGGTCCTCATAAGGCCGCAAAATTAAAGCATAAAGAAAAACTCACTATATGGAATATTTGGTCAATATAGAAGGTTCTGTAATGAAAGTGATACATGAATACGTTTTACTTTTTCTTTCAATGCTTAACCAACCTTTTAAGGGAACGTGCAGAAAATTAAATTATGAAAGTGGTGGAACCTAGATGCCATATACATACATTGGCCATCCAATAACTGCAGTATTCAAATAGCATGTGTTACTGCACTTATAGCAGATTAGTGTAACTCTGTTATCCTAAATGGGCCGCTAAGAAATAATAGTGTTAAGAGTCCCACATCTATGAGATATGGCGCGAAAAAGAGTTTATACGTGGGTGACATCCTCTCACCTTATGGCCCGGTTTGTGGGGTTGAGTTAGCCAAAAACCACATTCTAAGATGGTATCGAGAGCCAACCCAAGATCCGTTGGACCACCCGCTATCGGTACTCAGGTCACGCTCAGGTTGTCAGATCACCCGAGCGTGAGGGGGTGTGTTAAGAGTCTCACATCGGATGAGATATGGCGCGAAAAAGTTTATACGTGGGTGGCATCCTCACCTTCTGGCCCGGCCATGTGGGGTTGAGTTAGCCAAAACCACATTCTAAGAAATAGTATTGGTGTCCAGATAGAAACTATGGAAATGCAGTATCAATTGCGCGCAGATGATACCCATGTCCAATCCAAAGCTACAACTAGTAGCGTGTACTAGAAAACATCAATTGTGGTTTCAAACACATAAAAAGACAATTGTAGGTCTCTAAAATCACTTTTGGCTCTCCTAGAAGTAGGCGAAAGTGAATTAAAACATAAACTTTGTTTTTTTCTATCAGGGTTGACTATTATCCTTTGTAGGCTGGGCTACAGCACAGGGCCTTAGCCGAATCCAATTTTTTATGACGCCCTAAAAAAATTATTATATATGAAAAGCTATTGCTGCTTGCCTACTTCCATAAAAGATTTTCGGTAACCATAAAAGCCAGCTCTCCATCTCATTCTCATCTCACACAATACATTATAACTCTTCATCTCATCCCACACAACACATGAGTACTCTGTTCTAATCGATCTGATTTCATCACCAACCAGAGTTTTTTTAATCTATTTGATGATCGATTTATTTTCTCAATTTCCTTTCAAATTTTTTTTTTCAGATTCATCAATTTGTTGTTGTTGAAAAAGTTTTTACTTTGTTTTTGTTTTTAATGTTGTTGATGACTGGTTTGTATGTCTATTTGACTAATTTAGCAGGTTCGTTGTGAAATTTGCTTGCTCATCGTCGTCCTTACCATTGCCGAAAAATGAAATTATCAATTTTTTTCTTTATATTATGCCACATAAGATTAGAAAATATGAAATTAGATATGAGAAGCGTAAGAAAAAGAAAAAACTTGAAGAGCTAACTCAATCTCATGTAAGAGATTTTGATAAATTTTTAATAAAAGAACAACAAATTCCTGTTGAAATTCAGAAATTAAAGGTCCTAAAAGAGATTTTTTTTCCACTATGAATGGTCCTAAAGATAAACTTTCTAGACGCTTTACGACTAATTTGTATATATACTAGAGTTTCATCAAATAGAGAGAAGTGTGATAGGGATTTGCATGTTTACTCGAAGGAGCTTGATGGATTATTTTGTTTTTGTTGTAAAGTTTTTCAAACACGGATTGGTAGAGGGTAATTAACAAATGATTGTTATAGTGATAGGGTACATATTTGTGAAAGACTTAGAGAGCATGAGACAGGCATGGAACATGTTAAGAATATGACTACTTGGTATGAGTTGCGTCAGAGGCTGCAAAATAATTATATTATTGACAAAATGACTCAAAGACTAATTGAGAATGAAAAGGGTCACAAGAAAAATGTTTTAAGAAGAATTATTTCAATAGTGAAATTCCTTGCTAAACATAGTTAACCCTTTCGTGATTCTAATGAGAGATTGTACCAAAATAGCAATGACAATTTTTTGGGCTTAATTGGAATGTTAGCAGAATTTGACCCAAGCGACCAAAAACATGTTAGACGTATTACAAATGAGGATGTTCCCTTTTGCTTGCTTCTGCAATTAAAACTAAAATCATTAGAAAAATCAAACATTCAAAGTATTTCTCAGTGATACTTGATTGTACTCCTGATGTTAGTCATCAAGACCAAATATCTTTGGTAATAAGATATGTGGATGTTTCTTCGAATTTTATTAGCATTGAGGAATATTTTTTAGGGTTTTTGAATGTGAATGATACAACTGACCCATATATGGTTTTTTTATGTTCTACAAGATGAATTGAAAATTCTTGATCCTGACCTACTTGATGTGCGAGGACAAGGTTATGATAATGATTCAAATATGAAAGCAAAACATCACAGTGTACAAAAGAAATTTTTAGACATAAATTCGAGAGTCTTTTATACTCCTTGTGGTTTTCATAGTCTTAATTTGACATTGTGTGATATGGTAACTCTTGTGTTAAACTCGAGATTTTTTTAAGTTGTTCAACATATTTATACAATTTTTGCTAATTCTACTAAGAGATGACAAATTTTGAAAGATAATGTAAAAGGGTTGACTCCAAAACCATTGTCATCCACTCGTTGGGAGAGTCGTGTAGATAGTGTCAAAGCTATAAGAGCTCAAATGTCATATTTTAGAGAAGTTTTACTTGAATTATTGTAAAAGGATATTGATTCTAAAACAAGAAGTGAAGCTAAATCCTTAGCAACAAATGAGCTTGGTGATTTTGAACTGACACAGACATTGAAACATTATGAGCAATCTAATATTGATGGGAATGAATTATTTGTGGAGTTAAAGTTATTAAGAGAAATCTTACCTGAAGAGAAAATAGAAGCTATTGATATATTAGGATTTTTGAAAGGCTTGAATCATTTTCCTAATACAGTTATTGCATGTAGAATTTTATTGACTATTCTTGTGACAGTTGTTCTACAAAAATAAGTTTTTCAAAATTGAAGTTGTTGAATTGCGGTCTACCATTACTAGCATTGATAGCAATTGGGAATGATCTTTCGGAGAAAATACAATATGAAGGTTTGGTTGATGAATTTGCTTCGAAAAGTGTTAGAATGATCTTTTTAAGTAGCTAGAAGGTTGATATTAATTTGAAGTTGTAGTGAGAACTTAGTTACAATTAAAATAAATTAGTTTGAGTTATTGGTGATTCATTTGATTAAAGTATAATTAGGGGCCAAACTTTTAAGATTTGAATAGGGCCATCAATTTGTTTGAGACGACCTACTTTCTAAAGTATATAAGAGGCTAGTGGGTTTTCCATGTCGGGCCGTATTATGCTTGTCCATTTGCCGTTGGGTGCTTTTTTTGTACCCACTCATAATGTTGGGAGAAACGGAAGTCTCACATTGACTAGAGATATGGTCTCATAAGAGCATATAATGAAGGCAATCCTCACCTTACAAGCCGGTTTTGTAGGGTTGAGTTAGGCCCAAACCACATTTTAAGATGGTATCAGAGTCTATCCTAGATTCTTTAGGCCACCCACCATTATATCCACGCACCAAGCTCAATATGTTGGACGTGAGGGGGTTGTTGGGAGAAACCCAAGTCCCACATTGACTAGAGGTATGGTCTCATAAGAGTATATAATGAAAGGGCAACCCTCACCTTTCAAACCGATTTTGTAGGGTTGAGTTAGACCCAAACCACGTTCTAAGACCTAATCATATACCCCCACATTTAAATTTTATATTATTTTACCATTATTAAAATTCACCACTTATGGATTTACCTTTTAAAAAGATAATTCTAGAATGCAAAACATAAATCTGGAAAGCAACATGAATCATAATTCCGAAATGCAAAACATATATAAATCCGGAATGCAACATGAATCCGGGAATTAACCTTAAAGAAATGTATATCTAGAATCATCTTAAAACATGAATCCGGAATGCAAATTTTTTAAAGTTAATTCTGGAATTATCTTGAAATTTAAATACGGAGTGTTTTTTTAAATGATTCCAAAATTATCACAAAAGATAAATTCAGATTGCAAAAATAAATTCCATATTTATGTGAAGAATGGAAAAGGGTTGGATATTTATTGGATTTGAGAGGCAAATTGGGTAGTTTGGTTAAATGGGGGTATAGGGCTAGGAGTGGGGTAAAAAAAATACCCTTGTCGTGTTTACTTAAGTTGATGCAAACACTTTTATCTTGTCTCCTTGGTTGCATTAAGCTGTCCAAAATGACTGCCAAGCTTCATTGGTTATTAGTCATAAGTTGAAACTTGAAAATATACCTACTACAACACCATAACACCAATTGATCGCAATGATCGTTCCTGATCTCTAGGTATGATTCTGATGTAGTCTTGTAGCTCGATCATTTGAACGCCTTGGTGTCGGTCCGGTCGCACTGGGTGGTACCGCGAGTACACTCGACGCCAAGTCGTGCAATCAATGGTGAATAATGAATAGTAATAATGACGTACCTACCTCTTGAGATTCGTGCCATCTTTATAGTGATAGTTATTGGGCCTTGTTGACAAAGATTGGGCCTCGAGCCCACCTGCAACAGCTTGCCCCCAAGCCCGGTCGGGGTAGGCGGGCTAAGGCTTGATTTGCTGCCCCATGTGGTGACCTTGATGCGATCGACCAATGGGTCGCGCGACCAAATGTCCGATCGTTCTTTGCTCTTGTCGCGGTCGCTTCAACTTCTCTCGCAGTGACATTAGTGCCGAGGCGACGATTGGTTCGTTGTTGTGATTTCACATCTCCCGAGGTGACGTTTGGCCTTCTGATCAGCGCCGCCCATTCTCATGGCGCGCGCTACTCTCAAAGAACTTTTCTACCTCATGTAGAGTTTTTGCCTTCAGTGGGAATGAACCTCGCATTTCTTGTACATTTCCAACGCATTTCACTACCAATTGAGCTACTAGCTCAATTGGTAGTGGGAATGCGCTGAAAATGTACAAGAGGTACGAGGTTCGATTCCCACTTTAAGGCAAAAACTCTACATGAGGTAGAGAAGTTCTTTGAGGTAGCGCAAGACGCCACGAGAGTGGGCTCATGCTGCATAATAAAAGGCGCCTTTTATTGTAATGTACCGGGTCCACCACCCCAAATACATTACTCAAAGAACTCCTTTCATCTTCATGTAGAGTTTTTGCTTTTCAGTGGGAATGGACCTTCATTTTTGTAGCGCATTTCAACGCATTCCCACCACCAATCGAGCTACTCAATCGGTAAAGTGGGAATGCGCTGGAAATGTACAAGAGGTACGAGGTTCGATTCCCACTGAAGGCAAAAACTCTACATGAGGTAGAGAAGTTCTTTGAGGTAGCGCACGCCATGAGAGTGGGCCGGCGCGTAATAAAAAAGGCGCTTTTATTGTAATGTACCGGGTCCACCACCCCAAATATATTACTCAAAGAACTCCTTCACCCACGTAGAGCTTTTTGCCTTCAATGGGAATCGAGACCTGCATTTTCAGTACATTTCAACGCATTCCCACCACCAATCGAGCTACTCAATTGGTAAAGTGGGAATGCGCTTGGAAATGTACAAGAGGTACGCAGGTTCGATTCCCACTGAAGGCAAAAACTCTACACGAGTGTAGAAGTTCTTTGAGGTAGCGCACGCCATGAGAGTGGGCCCGGCGTTACAATAAAAAGGCGCTTTTTATTGTAAGCTGGTCCACCATCTCAAGTAGCATTACTCAAGAACTCCTCTGCCTTCATGTAGTTTTTGCCTTCATGAATGGACCTTCATTTTCTTGCATTTCAACGCATTCCCACTACCAATCGAGCTAGCTCAATTGGTAGTGGGAATGCGCTGGAAATGTACAAGAGGTACGAGGTTCGATTCCCACTTTAAGGCAAAAACTCTACACGGGGTAGAGGAGTTCTTCGAGTAATAGCGCTGGTGGTGGACCCAGTCGTTACATCCTCAAGGTGCGCGCTGCTTTTGGGCTGGCGCCTCTTGGCCCACTATATAAGGTGGTGGGGTATTGTTGGAAGCCATCTTTCGCTTCTTCATTTCTTCCGTGGCTCAAAAGAGGAGAACGACCTTGCCGCTCGCCGCATCCCGCTCGCCGCCGCTCCAGAGCAACTCGCCCGCGCCCCCTCGCGCTGCATTCATCTATCGGCCTTCGTGTAACACGACCGCTCTTCTTTTAACTTTGACTATTTCCTTTGAAATTCCAACCGTGGAGGGGGTAGCGGTCGGGTCGACCAAGTCGCCTCTCTCGCGTCAACGCTTGATTTTGACCGCCTCCTCTCGCAGTTTACCTGCCCGACGAAACAAACTCGCCAGATCTCGGTGGGTCTGCCGCTTCGAGAGCAGCGAGCGATGGCTCAACCAAGTTCACTTCCGAGGGATCGCCGACGCCTAATAACGAAGTCGCCTGTGAATTCTAGCACCGCCAATCGCCTCCAATGATCCAAACCGGCCGCTCAAACTTCGAAGTTCGACTCGCTGCCGCCCTCTCGATTCTCTCGCCGATCCGAGCGACTGGGGACGGATCAACATTCTATGGAGACGCCAAGATTCACCACCGCCGCCCCGAGGTTCGTGCCGTTAGTAATCAATCCACCGGGAAACGAACAAACGGGACGCCAAGAGGACGGCGGCCCGCATGAGAAGAAAAAGCACAAACACCATAAGAGTAAAGGTCATTCAAGTCGGCCGTCCAATATCGACCGCTTTGGCCTTGGTGATGATGACTGCGCCCGCTTTAAAGAAGAGCCCTTCAAAGTGATGGCGGACGTAATGAAAGCGGCCGACCAGCTCTTTGCAAAGTATCAAGAGGAGAATCAACGCTCGCGTGTAGGCGAGCTATTTATAAAATTTCTTATCTTGAAGACGACTGGCCGATAAAAAATTTTAAACTATCCTCTCGCTTTGTCTAAATTGATAGTTCTGGCCAAGAGCGGTTGAGCCGCTAAGAAGATCGAAGAGCTCGAGCCGAAGGCCCAACAGGTCGCCACTTACGAGCAAAAGCTTCAAGATGCAGAAACTCAAATGGCGGCCTTAACACTTTCAAAAACCGGAGCTGAAAAGGCCCGTGACAACGCGATCGCTGCCAGGGATAAGGCGGTCGCTGAAAAGACTGAGGCTGAACAGGAGGTCGGGCGCTCGAGCGAAGAAGAAAAGGAATTGTTCGATCAGTCACTTCTTTGAAGACCACCGACCTGTGTGGAGAAGGAACGAGACAAGTACAGAGATCTCTTCAAGGAGGCCCGTACTAGGGCTTTGGGAGCGGCCAAATACCAATTCACCAATGCGGTTGATCAACTAAAGCTCGTAAACCCGTCCCTGGTCGTCGATGACACCGTGGTTAATTACGAACACCGCGCGGTGGGTCAAGAGATCGTTATTCCTCGTAAGGTCGAGAAAGGAAAGGTCGTCCGTGACTGTGTCGTTGTTTTTCCCCGCCGATCACCTTTAGCTTTACTTCCTTTTGTTTAGCCCGCCGCGAGCGGTGTTTAGTATGTAGAATTTTACGCACCGCGAGCGCTTTTTAAATATTTTGGAATCATTTTGTTCAAATTGAGACTTATGTTTAATGAAAGTCCACTTTGTTTAATGAAAGTCCACTTCCTTTGTTCAAATTGTCGGCCATTCTACGACCTTCAATATTTGCAAGTTGTTACTCGCCTTTTTAAAGTTTGCGAGTTTGCAGCCGCTATTCGCAGCGCTCGTTCTAGGCCATGCGATGGCACCTTTGTAAATTTATGGGTCGCTACTCGGGCGGCTCGCATTTACCATTCGATGGCACTTTATAATTTATGGGCCGCTACTCGGGCAAATTTCGCATTTTACCATTCGATGGCACTTTATAATTTATGGGCCGCTACTCGACGGCTCGCATAATGCCATTCGATGGCACTTTACAATTTATGGGCCGCTACTGAGCGCTCGCATAATGCCATTCGATGGCACTTTACAATTTATGGGCCGCTACTCGAGCGGCTCGCATAATGCCATTCGATGGCACTTTACAATTTATGGGCCGCTACTCGAGCGGCTCGCATAATGCCATTCGATGGCACTTTACAATTTATGGGCCGCTACTCGAGCGGCTCGCATAATGCCATTCGATGGCACTTTACAATTTATGGGCCGCTACTCGAGCGCTCGCATAATGCCATTCGATGGCACTTTAAAATTTATGGGCCGCTACTCGAGCGGTTCGCATTTTACCATTCGATGGCATTAGTCAACTTCGGTGACATCTCTGGTCGCTTCTATTGCTACTTGCATGATGAGCGACCGGCCATACAATCGCATGAGATAAACAACAAGTTTTTAAAAGGTCGGGCCTCAGAAAAACCCATATGGGGAAAAAGAGCGCCTACCGCTTTTCATTAATTTCTCGATCGCTTGAAACATGCTTGGCATTTATACATAGTATTTCCTCGCTTTTTCTCGCGTGCCCATGTCCTAGGGATGGTCGCCCCATTCATGGTCTCTAACTCATAAGCTCCTTTGCCTGCTTTTGTTGATTATGCGGTAGGTCCTTCCCAATTTGGTGCGAGCTTCCTTGCCGAAGCGTTTCTTTTTCCCACGTCCGCCCGCCGAGGACGAGCCGACCAACTAAGAATTCCTTTTTCAGACGCGAGAATTATATCTTGCAAATGACCTTCTCGCTTGACTAGTTGTTCTTTGAGAGAAGCTTTGGTTCGCAGCTCGCCTACTAGATCGAGCTCTTCTCCGAGGCTCGCCATTTTCTTCCGCACCGGTGGGTTGGTCGCCTCCAACTCAATTCGCCCATCTCGATTGGAATTACGGCGCCCATACCATAGACTAACTCGAAGGCGACTCACCCGTCGTCCGAATGAGGGGTTGTTCGATACGCCCAAAGGACCGATCAGAACTCTTCTACCCAATTACCTTTGGCTTCGCTCTAACCTTCTCTTCACCCCTCGCAAGATGACCCCGCTGCCGCCGCTCGCCGTTGGTTTGTGGATGTTCCACCGGCGAAACACCGCTTCACTCTAGGTCGCTAACATCTCTCCAAACTTCCCCGTCCGCAAATTGCGCCCCATTGTCCGTTATCGCTTGTTGGGAACGCCAAACCGCTAACACGCTGCGCTAAAAATTTTGCTCACTTTGTTTGTTTGTGATCGCTGCAAGAGGCTCCTACTCGATCCATTTGGTGAAGTAATCAACTGCTACGATCGTAAATTTAAATTTGCTCGGGCAAAGTGAATGGTCCGAGGAGATCCATCCCCACCGTGCAAACGCCAAGGGGACGTTAGGCTCGAGTTCTGGAAGCAGGGGCGATGTGGACGTCATGCGTGAATTTGACACTTGTTGCACTTTTGAACCAAGTTTTTAGCGCCCTCCTCCATGGTTGGCCAATAGAAACCCGCCTTTAAAGCCCGCTTTTGCTATGGAGCGACCTCCCCGGTGATCGCACATAACCCTTCGTGGATATCTCTTAAAACATGGTCCGCTTTGGCGACGCCAAGCACCTCAACAAAGGGGGATGAGAAGCCTCTTCTATAAAGTTTCCTTGAACGACGGAATACTTTGTTGCCCACGCTTTAAAAGTTTTGCCTCCTTTTGGTCGTCTGCCCGCACCGCTCGTGATATATTGTGATACGGGAGTTATCCAATCTTTCGTAGGTCAATGCATAGACATGAAGCGGGTTTGTCGATCTTGGTCGCCACGCATTTGGCCGAGTGAGGGTTTCTTGTATCAAGCTTCGGTGGTTCCCGCACTTTGGTGCTAGCCACCGAGAGAATGTCCGCTTCGGACGCTTTTCGTTCTCGGGACGTGCTTCACCTCACTTCTGGTCGAATTTATCGAGCAACTCCTTTACCTTAGCCAGTAGTGCTTCAATATTTCATCTTTGGTATCATATAACTCCTTGATCCGGGAAACGACCAAGAGAGAGTCGAGTGCAATTCCACCTGCTCGACGTTGAATTCCTTGGCGAGCAATAAACCCGCTATGCAAGCCTCATATTCTCGCCTCGATTATTTGAAGTGTGGAAAGCGAAAGTCACGACACTTCTACGACCAAACTCGCAGAATTTTCCAATATTAATCCTCGCCCCACTTCTTTGGAGTTTGATTTGTTACATCGACGGTAACGCCCAGTGGTGATCAAGGCGGTCGCCTTAATCGGGGTCATCTCAACTATGAAATCGCCAAAATCTGCGCTTTAGCCGACTTGGCTCAAACTTTATTCGAACTCACTTAGTTCTATCGCCCATTTAATCATGCGCCCGCCAAGTCCGGCTCAGTGGAGAATCATGTCGTATTGGTTGATCGCTTCACCACTATTTGATGTGCAACAAAATACGGCCTTAACTCGCGGCGGCTACCGTGAAGGCGAAGCGCCAACTTTTCGATCCTCCGATAACGGGATTCTCGGTCCTCGTAGGACTTTGCTAACGGCGTATATAGGACTTTGCTTTGTGTCGCTTTCTTTGACCAGACGGCACTTAAAACTTCCTCCGTAATTGCTAAATACGTATATGCGGTGTATCTCCCGGGAGCGGCTTGGTCATGACGGGGCGGATTGGTCAAGGCCGCTTTTAGATCGCCCAACGCTCACTGCACCGATCACCCATTCAAAATCGCGTCCTTTTTCGTAAGTTTGAACAAAGGGAGCGACTTGCATGCAGCATCGGGTATGAATCGAGAGAGGCGCGACCATGCCGCTCAATTGTTGGATTTCCTTCTTAGTGGTCAAGGGTCTCATTTCACCGACCGCCTCTACACTTGTCGTGGTTTGCTTCGATTCCTCTCTCCGTTAGATGGAAACCCAAGAATTTCCTACCGCACTTCAACGCACTTCTCGTGGTTCACCGAGAGAATTCTTCCTTGCTTCTTCAAAAACTTCGTTAAGGTCGCTAACGTGCTCATCATCCGATTTGCTCTTTATGATCATGTCATCAAGATACACCTCCGCCACCCTACGATCGCTTTCAAAAATCTTGCTCATCATACGGGTAGTCGCCTAAAATGTTTTTTAATCCAAAAGGCATCACTTTGTAACAAAAATTACCCCGGGCTCGGGCCATGAAAGCGCTTCTTTGTGACGATCCTGGTGGGTGCATAGCGATTTGGTTGTAGCCCAAACGCGCGCCCAAGAAGAAAGCAACTTGTAACCTCAAGCGCCGTCAACCAACTTGTCGATACCGGGTACAGTGAAAGCATCCTTAGGGCACGCCCTATTCGTGTCGCGTAATCGACACACATTCGCCATTTCCCGCTTCTTCTTTTTTACTAGCACGACGCTCAAAGCCACGCCGTATACTTAATCTCCTCAACGAAATTCGCTTTTATCAAGTCGCTCATCGCTCGGCCGCTTTCCTGCCTTTCTTCGCTCGAACTCTTCTTCTTCTCGAGCGACCGCCTTGCCGCTATATCGATCGATAGTTGATGACAAGCGACTTCCATAGAACTCGTGCATATCCGATGCTTGCCAAGCTTAACAAATCGGCGTATTTTTTCGAGGCGTTGATTTAGTCCTCGCTGACTCGCTCGAAGGTCGCCTAATCTATACGGTTTTGGCCGGTCATCGCCTCAACCGAACGCCAATAAACCGCCTACGGGTTCTCGTCGCTTGAGTTTCTTCTTTAGCTCACGGGCTAAATCATCATCCCCTCTTCCGGTCGCTATCCGAGTTATAGCGGCATCCAAATCACTAGGTTTACTTGGTGTCCTTCCCCGCACTGTGAGCGTGAGGTCCAACGCCCCGAGCGCCACATATATCCCGGTAAATGTAGTGACTTTTCTTGGCCGCTTCCATATCTACCGCTAAGGTAGCGACCGCCATTTTTATCGTAAAACTTCATCTTTAAGTGGATCGTTGACACGATCGCTTCAAGTTTCCCAACGCCGGCCTACTACCGATAATGCAGTTGATAGCATGACTTGATAGGCAATACAAGGAAAGTCGCTCGACCGGCCCCGTAAGATGTGCTCCCATTGGCATCGCCGCCAAAGTGACCAACAACTCCAAGGTGCCCAACGGGTAAGTGATTGCCCGCTAAAACCCGCTTAAAGGGGTCGGGTCGTTCGGAGGATGATTTCGCTACTACCGATGCTCAATTTGTCCACCAACTCTTCAAACATGATATCCGCCGAGCTACCCCGACGACCAAGATTCTCCTAACTTCGAGTTTCCCATGGCCGCAGATACGACGAGGAACGTGAATCGCTGACCCGCCCATCGAGCAAATCCGCTACCAAAGGAAATCGGCGGCCTGTTGGAGATCGGTCGTGGTGTCAAGAAGATCCGACCATGAGAATTTCATTCCACTTTCTCTGGTCGCTTTCTTTGAATCCAAGCGATCTAAAGGGTTCCCCGTGGATAACCATTACGACCCGCGACCACGGATCGCCTCGCCCTCCTCCGGTTTTTTTCTCACAATGCACCTCAATAGCTTGAGTGGTTACTTTTTCTTTCGAACGACCATCTCGACTTTCGCCTTTTCTCTTCCGATCGGTCGCTTCCTTCCTCCCCGACATATTTTGTTAGCTTTCCTTCTCGAATGAGGTTTTCTATGTCATCCTTTAGGGCCATACATTCGTTAGTATCGTGGCCCTCTTGCTCTTATGGTACCCGCAATACTTCTTCGTGAACCGCCGCTTTCTTGAGAACGCAGTGGGTCGACGCTGACATCGCAAGAAATTCGTTATTCGCAAATTATATAGATTTGCGGCGATGGGCGTGTTCACTGGTGCGGTGCTCGAACTTCTTCCGACGAAAAATCCGAACGACCTTCCCTCGCGCTTCTTCCGCTCTTTAGCCGACCTACCATGCTCTTCCTCGGGTCGCACACGCGCCTGCCTAGCCGCGAGCGCCTCTTCGTAGCCCATGTGGTCGCTGGCCCTTCTTAAAAATACCCCAAGATCCATGTAACGGCTGAGGATGAACCTCTCGCAAATCGGATCCGCTCGTATTCTCCGCTGAGATACTTCGCTTGTCTTTGTCGGTCAAGTCGCGATAGTCTCCGCCTGCGTGTTGAAGCGATCAATATAATGCCTCGCTGATTCGCTTCTCCCCGAACGACCGTGTCAAGGTGTTCCTCATATTTGTATCGACAACGGTTGGCCGTGTAATTGGCCAAAAAGGTTGCGACTCAAGCCTTCCCAAGAGGTGATGGTGTTGGGCGCAATGATTCCCACCATTCGAGCGCTTCTCCCATCGAGCGATCGGGGAAAAAGTTTGCACTTCATCGTCGCTTAGCTCTCTATAGCCGCAAAGAATTGTTGAAATAACGGACGTGTTTATCCGATCGCCGCGACCGCCGAACTTATTCATGTCAAGCGCTTTCAAATCTCCGGGAATGCGGTAACGCTCGATTTCTCTTGAACGGCCCATGCCCGGCCGCCAACTCTCCCGATCCATAAGGTTGTAATGCATGTAGCTCATTGACGGCACTCGTAGCCGCCCGTCATGTGGCCGCATGCGGAGTGGGCTCGAACGACCGCCTCTCTCTCGCCGAGCACATCTCTTTTCGACCGGTGATGTGTGTCCTCGCTTTTGTAGTTGTCCAACTCACCATACGAATCCCACGACCGCTCCTCGACTTGCGTGAACCGGACGACTCGCCGAGGAATACCTAGTGGGCGAGCGGTCCGATTCCGGATTGTAACTTCGAGTCTTCATAATCTTGCCGTAGACTGAGCGCGATCGCGCACGCCCTGCGAGTGGGAGACCTTTCTAGTCCCGACCTCGCTACTGGGATCGGTGTCTTGGGCCACCCGGAAAGGTCGGCCATTCCGCCCAGAGGAGTTGCATGCTTACCGGAAGGACGATTTGTCCGGAGGGTCCTCACCATTCGCACGTGGGCGAGGAGGATGGATCCCCTTTCGTAGTGAGAAAGAAGTGCTTCCCGGCCGGCAATAACTGATTTTTGTTTTGCGAGAATCGTAGGAAAGCTCGAGTCACATGCTCGCACGAGGCATCTATTCCTCGCATCGACACATTTCGGTGGCGATTCTTTGCTGAGCAGCCGCAATGATTCGCTCCAAGATTGGCCTCACGCGCCGCATGCACGGAGGTTCCCGACGCGGTTATCCCGCGATTCGTGAATGGTTAGTGGGGCGCCCGGGGTTTGTTGAGGATTGCATTCCGTCCGGAAGGTCGGCTCGATGAGGCTCGCGTGGCGTGCCTCTTTTGTTGCATGGTGGAAGTGTTCGGGCTGCTCCCACCGTGGTCGCCAATGATCGCTCTCGATCTCTGGTATGATTCGATGTAGTCTTGTAGCTCGGGCCATTTGAACGCCTTGGTGTCGGGTCCGGTCGCACTGGGCAGTACCGCGAGTACACCCGACGCCAAGTCAAGAATCAATGGTGAATAATGAATAGTAATAATGACGCACCTACCTCGAGATTCGCGCCATCTTTATAGTGATAGTTATTGGGCCTTGGCCGACAAAGACGCCTGAGCCCACCTCAACACCAATATTACATTTGTCTCTTGTCTAGCTATAGTCCAGCCTATGATTTGAGGGTGCCAAAATCAAAAGCTAGAATTTTTGTCAAAAAAAAAACTAAAACTAAAATGTGAACAATAATACATTTTGTTCGAAAGAAAATAAATGTGTTAGTTACTTTATTACAACTGTGAATGCAAAGGATGTTAGATGACTATTTTGCCATGTAAGGATATCAAAGCAATTTTTATGTTGTTTGGCTTTGATTATAAGCAACTTGTTCATCTAAAGCATCTTGTTGAATAACATTTCAATATCCATATTGTACGCACATTGGATGACGCCTTTGTATTGTTGCACTTCCTGATTTGGTAGGTTTTACGACATCCGTGACTATTCTAAGTTTGAGGCTGCAGCCCTCTTGATTGAGTTTCTCAGAGTGAACGCTCAGGATGCACGTGAGCAAGTGGATGGAAAAAAGGTTGTACATGCAACTCAGCTAGCTGCGGGATGTGGTATACTTGGCAGCCATCCATGATTAGCAATGGGAGCTCATTGACAAGTTGGGGTCAAAGGTTTGCTCATTGACCATCTTCACCGACAAGTTGGGGTCAAAGGTGAAGGTGGGGTATCTTGGTATGCTCATTGACCTCCAGGACACTGGTAGTTACACCTGGGGCGGGATGCTAACAGAGCTAAATGTAGGTAGGTGGATGATTACGACTCATCCGTGTATGTATTATAATTACTTTAATTTTCAATTTACTTGTTTATGTATGTTTATTAACCGATAAATCCATATCACATGCTTGTTTTGAATGTTAAAAATCAGAGCTTTGAAGGAAAATTTTAATGAAAACCAAGAAAATTTGAGCGTAATTTGTGAATGTTTGAATCTTGATCGCATTCGACCAATGAAGAGTTGAAGTAGTTGTTGTTCGCCGATGGGCGGCCGTTGATCGGGTGAAAGGACCGGCCCCGGCTTCACGCTGCGCTGAGCACCTCTGTGGTACTGCAAAGACACTCCGACGATCTAGTGAGAGGTCGCCGCGCGAGATAGCACAAGGTTAGAGAACGCACTGATACCATATAAGAATGGCGATATATATCGCGCGAGGTCCGACCGCTTTATGCGGAGATTTCGCCGGCGAGAATTGCGCCCCAAGCGCCGTGGTCGGGCCGATCGAGTTGGGGTGGGTCACAGCCCGATTCTTGCCGCGCTTCTTGTATTTGCCGATACACCTGTGAACAGTTGCCCCCAAGCCTAGGTCGCTAAGAGCGGCCGAGGCTTGAATCGATGCCCCAGAATGAAGTTACTTTGACGAAAACGCGCGCGCCGCTTGCTTTCTATATAGGCGGTGATCGACCGCTTGTCAACCATCGGCCGTCTTTGCCGTGGACGGTTGGTATTTACCGGCATTTAAGACGTGACGCTTGGCGCTTTCGAGGGTTGTCCGAGACAACCATTGGTGAGAAGACGCAAACGCTGCGACGCCGTATCCCGGTCCCCTTCGCGCCATGGGTCCGCACTATAAATAGCCCTTCACCGAGTTCATTTCTCACGCTTTCAAGAATTGCTCACCAACGACCGACTCATCTCGCCACCGGCCAGCAAATCGAGCCGATTCTCGCTTACTCGCGATCGATTCACAACATCCGCTCAAGGTATGGATCGATCTATACTTTTACTTTTTAAACTTGAGCTTTTCCTTGAAAGTACTTTGTGTACTCGCTCTTTTCCACGCCTCGATAGGGGTGTCGTCTGGGATGGCCAAACCGCCCCTCTCACGAGTATTCTCGCTCGATCGACCGACTCGCTCCCTTTATCACGTGTGTTTTTGCATGCCACGGACGAACCGACCGCCGTATTCCCTAAAACCACCGCAATCCTTTGCTACACATATGTCGGGCCGAGCGAGCCCAATCCCCACGAGGCGTAGTCTAAGTCGCCTTTCGGCGACAAAGGTTCTAGCTCTTCAAGCGCTTCATCGAGCAAGACGAGCTCGAAGTTCCCGCTCTTCCGGGCCGAGGATCGCCACCAAAGAGCCTCGGTTCTAAGGTCCGCCCACTCGGGAGCGGCCGTGCAACACTCCACCGCCGAGGACATCGCCGAGCGGAAGGAGGGGAAGAAGATGTCGATGTGGTTATCATTGACGATGACGGCGCAGAGTGCCGCCCCGGGCCGCGACGAGGAGAGATGGTAGAGCGGCGCGCCGAGTGAAGAAGTCCACGGGGAAGAAGTTGTTCACCCGCGGCGCAGCTCTCGTCCGGAGGTAAACATCGGAGGATCGAACGGGCGGTCGGCCAAGTACAAGCGCACGTAGCTCGAGATGTATCGTATATGTCTTGGGTATCGGAAACTCTTCGCTCTCATAGGAGCATCATTATCGCTTCGCCACGTTGCTTTGCCCGACCACAGCCGCCGACGACTCGGGCGGGCGAGGTGAGAGGTATGAAGGACGGAGAAGACATTGCGACTTACTCTCCCAACTTCAAGTTCACGATGTATCGGCTCGTGTTCGAGAAGATGAACATCACCCTCCTTTTATCGAATTTCAACGCGGACGCCCCGCGTCCACATCGGTCGTCGCCTTCTCAACTCCATCCTAACGCATGGGCGCTTCGAAAACTTTCAAGTCCTTCGACTAAGCTGGGTCGGCCGGTGTCGATCATGCCGTTTTTTACTCTCTTTGAGTGAGCTGGCTCGGGTGAGAAGGCTAACAAGGAGAAGAGGGAGCAGTCTCCTTTAAGATGCGTAAGACTCATCGCGGCTTCTTCTTCAAAGCATACCAAGAATCCTTGGGAGCGGCCCGGAGAAGCCAAGATTTTTGGATCGCTCCTACCGAGGAGGCCGGTAAGGCGTCAGACGGAGGTCCAACCGGACGGAATGCTCGGTCCCCTTACTTCCCCATCATGTGGAACGAGGCTCACTTCGCAGCGGCACGGGGATTACATTTACACCGCCGAGGACTTGGCGAGGCCGACTGGAATCCTGAAATGATCAAGTCGTTAGCGAGCATGATGCTCCTGCACCCCAAAGGCGACATACCTTGTCGCCCCTTTGTCTTGCTCGAGGGTCGGAACCGGAGGCCGAAATCGGTTTGCTTTTAAACTTTGCCTTTGCATTTTTATCACAAACTTTTCTTCTAACTCATAACTCGTTATTTTGCGAAAGAATGGCCGCAAGAACCGGGAGGTGCTCGAGTCGGGCTTTGAAGCCCGCTTCCATTCCAGGGCCAAGAAATATGACGGATCTCGGCCGTGGATGTCCTCGACCGCCTCCAAGGTGCCCCCACTCCCGAGGGCCAAAAGAAAAACCCACCCGCTCGGCCGCCCCAGATCGACGCATCGCTCCGCTAAGCGGATAAGGCTCGACGACCGAACATGGATTCCGCCAAGGCCGACCTCCTATTCTCTCTCTTGAGGGTTTAGGACAGTCGAGCTCGAGTGGTTCGTGAAAAAGCCGATGGAGGTCTGTGGCTTTCTCTCGCTGGGTATAGATAAAATCATGACCGAGTGGGGCCGATGTCAAGGTACTTTACTTTTTCGGTCAGCTTATTTCTTTTGTCTTAGATCGACCGACTAATAGCGGGCGATCTCTGCTTATGAGGGCTCGCGCCGCTAAGGAGGCTTTGAATGAGCCGCAGTGAAGTACGCACAAGCTTGCCAAGGCCAAGAAAGAAGCTCTTCAATGGGCGAGGAGGACCGCCAAACTCGCCAAGAGGAATAAGGAGCTCGGTGGGCAAGTGACGAGTCTGAAGAACGACGTTGAAGCCTTGGAGAAGGATAAGGCCAGGTTGGAGGCCGAGAATGCCGAGCTGGCGGCGAAGATCCAAATGGTGGCCCAGGCCGGTAGGGAGGCAGCGGTCGAGCAATTCTACAATGCTCTCGGGCAGGTGCGGGCATTTAATCCAGACTTGAGCATCAATTTTGATGAGAAGATGGTAAATCCCGCCCATTACGTCGCGGAGAACAAGATCATGCTGCCTGAGCAAAAAGATGAACATGGAAATGTTGTTCGCCCGACCACAATCCTCTTCTGAAGCCTCTGAAGCCCGCCTGCGAGCGGTGTTTATCTTGTAATTGTTTAACTTGCCTTCGGGCACAACAATTTTCCTGCCTTCGTGCAGTTTTCAATTAGTGGGCGCTCGGCTTCGACCTTTAGACTTAGGTCGCTCGGCATTTCTTATCCGATAAACGGTGCCCACTCGGCGACACTTGATTGGGCCATTCCGATGGCATTCGATTGGGTCAACTTGGTGACCTTCTTTTGGGCCAACTCGGTGGCGTTCAATACGGGTCGTTTCGACGGCCTGACGTTTGTGGGTTATTACTTAACCCTTGGGCCATTTCGATGGCACTCGATTGGGCCATTTTGATGGCACACGGTTGGGATCATTTCGATGATCTCTCGAGTAGGTCGCTTCGACGGCCTATTGCGATGGGTTATAACTTAACCCTTGGGCCATTTTCGATGGCGCTGCGTCGAGAAATCAACTCGGTGATCGTTGTTTGTGCCGCTCTCGCGGCACACGCCATGCATCGCTTCGACGACCGAGGTTCGCGGATTATCTAACCCTCGCCGCTTCGATGGCTTCCGAGGTAGATCGTTTCGACGATCCACTGTTGATAAATCTTCGACGCTCCTTTGCCACGGGCAATCTTGAGCGACCGGCCATACATTCTTGCGAGAAAGTAAAGAACACATCATATTTCTAAAGGTCGCCTCCGTAAAAAACCCGATGGGAAAAAGAGCGCCGCTACTTTTCATTTATAGGTCGGCTGCTCATTACATTCAAATCGTTCATTACATTCAAACGTAATATTTTCTCGAGTTTCTCTCGCATTCCATGTCACGGGATAGTCGCCCCATCCATGGTTTCCAACTCGTATGCCCCCTTTCCGCCTTTCTTGATGACCCCGTATGGACCTTCCCAATTTGGTGCCGCTCCGCTCGCTCGCATTCTTGTTTCCCACGCCGCCCGCCTTAGAACGAGCCGACCGACCGTGAAGTCTCTCTTTTGCACGCGAGCATTGTATCCGGCCGCGACCTTCTTTTGATCAATTGCTCTCTTAGTGACGCTTGCGGTGCGCGCAGCTCTTCAATTAGGTCCAACTCTTCTCGAATAGCTCGGTGCCGTTGTCGACCACCGTAGGGGATTTGAGGTTCTCCGCCTCGATTCACCCATTTCTATGGGTATGACAAAGACGGTCCCATATACCACCCTCGAAGGGGACTCCCGGCCGTTGAATGAGGGGTCGCCCCAGTAGGCCCAAAGAACAGACTGTAGTTCCTCGACCCAGCTCCCTTTCGCTTCATCGAGCCTTCGCTTCAAACCTCGTAAGATAACTCTGTTGGCCGCTTCAGCTTGACCATTTGTCTGAGGGTGCTCAACCGAGGTGAAACGCTGTTTTACCCCTAAATCGGCCAACATTTCTCTGAATCTTTTGTCCGCGAACTGGGTGCCGTTGTCGGTTATTAGTTGCTGAGGGATCCCAAAACGAGCCAACACGCACCGGCCGAAAAATTTGCTTACTTTCGCCGAGGTGATGGTGGCAAGAGGCTCGGCCTCGATCCACTTTGTAAAATAATCTACCGCCACGATCAAGAACTTGAACTGGCCTGGAGCAGGTGGAAATGGGCCCAGCAGATCCATGCCCCACCAAGCAAACGGCCAAGGTGAGACAAGACTTTGTAACTCTGTGGAAGGTGCAATGTGGACATCAGCATGTACTTGGCATTTCTTGCACTTCTGAACCAGCTTCTTGGCATCCTCGTCCATGGTCGGCCAATAATAGCCGGCCCTGAGAGCTTGCTTAGCTATGGAACGTGCACCTTGGTGACTTCCGCAAACCCCTTCATGAATATCCCTCAACACATGGTCGGCTTCGACCGACGTAAGACACCTTAGCAATGGAGAGGAGAATCCTCTTCTGTACAACTTTCCTTCTATCACCGAATACTTGGTCGCTCTGAGCCTGACCAACTTAGCTTGCTTCGGATCGCTCGGTTCTTCCCCTTCAACAATGTATCTCAGGATAGCGGCGATCCAATCTGAATCCGCATTGACACACAGAACGGCCAACGACTGGCTTGGCTTGGTCGACACGCTCGGTCGGTTTAGCCCCACTGTGGTCGCCAATTGATCGTACCTGACCAATGAAGAGTTGAAGTAGTTGTTGTTCTGTCAGATGGGCCGGTCGTTGATTGGGTGAAAGGACCGGTCCTGGCTTCACGCGTTGAGCACCTCGGGTGGTACCTGCAAAGACACTCCGACGATCTAGTGAGAGGTCGCTCGGGCAGATAGCACAAGGTTAGAGAACGTACCTGATACCATATAAGAATGGCGTATATATACTGCGAGGTCCGACCGTTTTGCGGAGATTTCGGCCGGCGAGAATTGCGCTCCAAGCAGCGTGTTGGGCCGATCGAGTTGGGCTGGGTCGCAGGCCCAGTTGCTGCTGGCAGTTCTTGTATTTGCTGATACACCCAGGAACAAATCTAGTTTTTGTGTAGTGGTTATGTGGGTTTCTTTATGTTTATTTCAGGAACTAGATCAAATTGAAGAACAAGTTGTGCAAACAAGAAGTGAAGTTGGAGCGATTTAGGAAAAGTTAGACAGCAGCAAGTTTCTGGCAGCACCAGATAGCACCCGGCGGTCTCATTTTGTACTAATCATCCATTGGTGGGGTTAGTCTCGCTTTCTATCGCTACAGATGTCGCGCGTAGCGCCAATCACGCCGCAAGATTGCAAAACATCTCCAAAATCAAGAAGCAAAGTCGCACAGTAAGCGCTACCACGCGCAAGTCAGTATTAGTATTCCAGTAGCTTTACGGGTATCTTGCACGTACGCGCACCTGAACAGAGCTGATGCACAAAATCATTTAAATAGCGACTTGGAACTCGAAAAAAGAGTTTTTACACTCTTGGAAACCCTAGAACTCAAAGGCACTCATCTCATATCTTCTCTATTGAAGATTCAAGGCTTGGGAACAAGATTTAGAGCTTCAAATGAGTTCATCTTCTTCATTCAAGTGTAATTTTTGTTTTTCCTCTTCTTCCTCTATGCGTAGCTAAATCTCTTTTTTGCTAGTGACGAATGAATATTGAGGAAACACTATTGTAGTTGGTTTAGATCTATTTTTATGTTAAATTCTCTTTTACTTTGTGTATTGAATCTTTGTTCTTAATGCTTTTTATGACTTGATCACTCATGAGATGATCTATGATTTATTTATGGAATGGAAATTTTATATTTGAATGTTTGAGATTGAATACCTTCAACTCTTAGCTTAGGAATAATATTTGAGTTGTTGTATATTGCAAACCCTTGATTGTAATGTTTGTTGTGAATTAGAATCACCTAAGGGATTAGTGCTTTTAGTTATCAACAAAGGATCAATTGCCTAAGGAATTAGGAATTAGTTAATGTTGTGGGTTTGATAACAACGTTAAAGAGAGAGTAGTTTTCCAATTCAAATCAATTGCAATAGTGTGGAATCAATAGGAGTTTGTCCCTAACATCTTTTAACATCTCATATTTTCAAGAGTTCCACTACAAAAAAAAAGGTCATTAGCGAGGGAATATTCCGTCGCTAACATGACCAATTCCCTCGCTAATTGCCATTAGCGAGGAATTAGCGAGGACCGCCTCGCTAATTCCTCCTCGCTAATGCAATTAGCGAGAAAATAAGGTTCCGCCGCTAATTACCCACGGCGCCTTCCTCGCTAATTCCTCGCTAATTAGCGAGGACACATATTCCTCGCTAATCGCCACGCCGAACATCCTATTGGTGATCGCCACGTGTCCGACGCCCTCGCTAATTCCTCGCTAAAGTCCAAAAATAATTTTTTTAAAACCTCGCTTATTTATTAATAATAACTAATAAAACATAAAATACCTAAATCAATATATAAATACAAAATTTCTAAATGTTCCATTCAAAATCCAAATCAACACGTAAAATCAAATGTCAATACAACACAAAATACTCAAATGTAAAAAAATAATACAAAGAGTACTAAAAGACCAGTTATCGACTCCTCGCACTTCAAAAACTCGATACTCGCACTCATCGACTCCCCAAGTTTTTATGCGCAGTGAGACGCATCTCCGAGGCCGAAAATGCTCCATCATCCTCCTCATGTCATTCTCCATCTTTTGCTCCCACTCTCGCTTTTGAATCTCCATCATTTTCTCGCCACTCCACCTTTTGCATCTCACTCTCTTGCAGCTTCTCACTATGCGTAGCATGCAGCTCCTCCTCCATCTTCCTAAATCTCTCTCTCGAACTGATTGAGTAGAAAATGGTGGTCGCTCTTCTAGAAGCTCTACTGGGTCAACACCGGATGGGCTCATTAATGGAGCCAAGGGCCCCGCACCATACAAAGCGACCCTTGTTCCAACCCGCTACTTTCTCCCAATGTGCATTCGAGAGAGCTATCAAATCGGGAGTAAGTTGACCGTGTGTTTCAGAGTTCCAGCCTCCCCGAGTGGTGAACCCATCTCCCGAGTATGAGCCTCTGCTTTGTATAACCACAAAACATAGCATAATTAGTGCTCCATTCATTTTAACAAAGCAACATATATGTATATATAATACAATTCAAGTTGTGTATTTACTCGAGTAAGCCTCGCGCCCCTCAACATAGTGATCTTGAGTACCCTTCCTTACATGGGTGGCCTTGTGAAGCTCAGCAGCAGTGGGAGGGTGTCCCAACTTCTTAGCCTGTAAAATGAAAAACATTTTCAACATTTGCTAACTAATTAAGTAATGTAAAAACACACAGATATTTAAAATAATTTACCAATCGAATAGCATGTCGAGCCCGGCTTATGGACCCAACACGCTTAAGCGAGCCGCCTTTTCTCGAGTTTCTATTCTCGCCGCTTTTCGTAATTATGTTTGAACTTCTCTTTTCCCAATGTTCCTTGAAGGCATTCCAAACATTTTCACCCATGTAAGGAGGCCTCACATTTCCACGCCTCAACTTGTACAACATATCCGACAATTGTTGACCAAACCTCAGGAGAAAACATCTCCGGACCTCTTCATCATACTGTTGGTGCCATGTCACTTTGTTCTCTATTAAGCATAATGAAAGTATGTATTAGTAATAATATTAAACATTACCAAACATTAAATTAAAACTAACAATATATATAGGTACATAATGACATAATTAATAGACACTTACCCTAAAAAATCCAACAACTCTCCCTTCACTTTGTCATCAACTTTACTCCACTTTTTATGGTAAGTTTGAAAATATTTCTTCCGGATGACATATGTGATGTTTGGATGAAGTCGCTTTCTTGACTTTTAACAAGTCTACATAATGAAAAAATATATCAAACAATCAAATATATATATATATATATATATATATATATATATATATATATATATATATAAGTTGTTGCATAATTAACTTAAATTAAAAAAATCCAACCAATATAATACTTACGTGTTACCATATGGATAAATGATGTAGAGCTTTTTGTTGTTGATATAAACCACCTCCACTCCCGGCCATTAGCACCATCACCACCAACATGATCATCCTCCTGTGTGGGCATATGCTCACCGATGTGCCTATATGCTCAGTGGCGTATGCCCACCAGTATACCCAGGATGTGGGGAAGAGTCCACCAGATACTGAGTCAGATACCCAGTGGCATATACGGAGTCAGATACCCGTAGGTGGCATATGCCCAAACAGATACCCAGGAGGTGGCATATGCCCACCAGATACCCAGGAGGTGGCATATGCCCACCAGTATACCCAGGAGGTGGCATATGTCCATGTGAGGAATATGAAACCAATCAGGCCCGATGGAGAATGGGTCAGAGACATCCGAGGTGGTAGTCATGGGCGGACCAACCAATGTACTCGACCTCATATTTCCAATATTAATTACTACCTCATTATTAGCACTACGATTACGCCTCCTCTTGGGAGACCCTCTTGCTATTCCCTTCCCTTTATCTTGTCTCGGTGGGTCAGAGCCTCCTCCTGAATCCATTTCTATGAAAAAAATGGAACACACAACAATATATAATATTACCAACATTAATAATACAAAATGTGATACTAACACCATTAATGATACAAAATGTGATACTAACACAATTAATGATACAAAATGTGATACTAACGACATTAATGATATATTCATAAACAAGTTTCATCCAAAAGACAAAGGTAATACACAAGAACAATAATGATAATAACAACAAAAGACTAATCTAATTATTCATCTTCTTCATCTTGATTCTCTTCTTCATCTTGCTCATCTAATTCATTTTCTTCTATCACTTCTAATACTGCTTCAACTTCTTCAACATCGATGCGATCATCACGTAAGGGGTGAACCTATTCAACTTCAATTACCTCATTTACTCCGGACATTTCATCCACCTGATAAGGAACATCATCCTCCACATCACCGCTTCAATGCGACCCGTGGTTTTGTCTTAATTGCAACACACCATCCTTTACGAGTTGATGGATATGGAACTTAGTACACTTGTCTCACATTTTCTGCCATAATAAATGGATCATAGAGTTGATACCTTATATTCATTTGAATGTCCACCGTATTACATTTTGGATTCAACTTTGTTCCTCTAACCGATGGATCAAACCATACACAATAAAACATGACTATTTTCTTTTCATAGTCCAGGAATGGGTATTCAAGTTGATATATGTGTTGGATCACACCGTAGTAGTCATTTTCACCTCCTCATGTTTCCCTTTTAACATATACCCCACTATTAATTGTTCTTTTTCCCTCACTCCAGGATTGAGTGTCAAATTTGTAATCGTTAACTAGGTACGTGCCACTCGCTGACCTCAAGAAAAGGACCATCAGCTAAGTTCCTCAAGTGTCCGATTAGGGGAGTTGGTTGTGCTTCATAAACCTAAGTAACCATATATGGGAAAAATAAGTCATGTCTCATATCTACTTTAAACATTTGACATTAACACATTATTTGATTTACTTACTCTAGCCTTAAACCAGATTGGAAAACTTTCATGTATACGAACAGAAGATTCTTCGGTGGGTATACCCTCAATTCGTAAGAATGCACTGAAATATTAATAATTGAAAGTTGATCAAACCATGATTTAACTTCATACTTTAAACGTCTATAGATTAAAGACTAAATTGGAGCATACTTACTCGACATATGGTTTAACTTCATTGCAATTGATCAAGACATGAACATGTGCGATAGATGTTCTTTTTCTCGCTAAGTATTTGGTTGACTTCTTTCCGATGGGCGATCGGGTTTGCTAAAGACGTATAAAGTGAGCGCATGTCTTTCTTCTTCAACCTCCCTTTCATTTCTATTATTTCTTGACAACATAAAATTGTTGAAATAATGTGAACAGAAATAGATGGTTTCACTTGTAGGTGTAGGTAAGGCTACGCAAATCGATCCTTCAACTCTAGCTTTATTCTTCATCGATCGCTTATAATCACCCATTAATCTACATATGAACAACTAGTCATACTAATTAATAAAAATTTAATTAAAATAGTCGTACTAATAATTTTTTAATTAAAATGTTGAAATAGATAATTACCTCTCAAATGGATACATCCACCTATAATGAACCGTCCGCCAAGTCTTGCTTCATATGCTAGGTGAACCTGGTAGATGCTCCATGGAATCAAAGAAACCGGAGGAAATATTCTCTCCAACTTACAGATGATGAAAGGAATATTCTGCTCCATCTTAATGAGACCATCCATTCTCAATGTTGAAGAGCACATATTCTTAAAAATTGACTCACTTCAATAAGTGGTTCCAAAACACACTTTGGTAGTGAACTAAAAGCAATTGAAGCAAACACTCCATGAATACATGGCAATCATGAATTTTCATCGCATACATCTTCCCGGTGTTCACATCGGTACATCTTGCAAGGTTAGAAGAATAACCATCTGGCATCCTCAATCCTTTCAACCATCGACAATCATCTTTCACTTCATCAGGTGTTAGACAGTATTTGGCTTTTGGTTTTAACATCTTCCCATTAGCCATTTCCACCAAATTCAAATCGGATCGATATTTGCTACAAAGAAAGAGCGTAATCCAATCTAGCCTTATTATTGTCTTTAGTTTTATCTTTCACATTCATCACAATCCATAAATATGTTATCAAAGAAATTCTTCTCAATGTGCATAACATCGAGATTGTGCCTCAACAGATTGTCTTTCCAATATGGGAGATTCCAAAATATGCTTCTTTTTGTCCAGTTATGCACTTGTCCATAACCATGCAGTCTCTCAAGTTCACCTGGTGTCACCAAAGGCGGTGGTCCATCTTTTTCAACTACCTTGTTCTTGAAGCCCTTCTTGTTCTTTCTAAATTGATGATCTCGCGCGGTAAGAATCTACGATGCGAGTCAAACCAAGAAGTCTTGCCCCGTATTTTAGCGAAAACGCCTTTGTGTGTTCCATGCAATGGGGACATGCCAATTTACCGTGAGTCCCCAACCGCATAACATACCATAAGCAGGAAAGTCGTTAATTGTCCACATCAACGCCGCTCTCATCTTAAAATTCTCTTTCCGTGGCCGCATCATATGTCAAAACACCCCCACAATCTCTTGAGATCATCAATCGAGGTTCCAAAAAGATATCAATGTTAGCTTTTGGATTATTTGGACCAGTATCGCATAAGTAAAAACATAAACGGTTTAGTCATGCACATCTCGGAGGAAGATTGTGGGGGTAACAATGACTCGCCAACAAGAGTAGGGAGAAGATGATGCTTGGATATATGGAGTAAATCCATCGAGCACAATCCAAGTCGAACATTTCGTGGGTCCGAGGCAAAATCAATGCACTAAATCAAAGTGTTTCCATGCTTCACCGCCGGATGGGTGGCGCAAATGTCCGAGGTACCCCTATTATCATAATGCCAAGTCATTTTCTCACAAGAACTTCAATCGATGCAAACATTCCTTGCAACCTTGGAATTATAGGCAAATAGAACATCGACTTCACAGAATGGGTTTATACTAACGCTTTTGCCCCTTTACGAACATGATACCTCTGGCCCCGCGAATTTGCATTCAAGTAGCTCACCGTCATTTTTACCAAACTCGTTGTTGTAATACAACATGTGTCCTTTCTCACAACAATCAATCTTCTTAAAATCCAATCTCAGCTTCGAAACTAACATCTTTGCTTCATAATAATTTTTTGGCAAATTATCCTTATAAGGTGTTGCATCCATCATCATTTTAGTCACATAGTCTAAACCCACTTCGTAAATACTACTCATGGACTTGAGAGCTAAAAGCTTAACACACATAGATAATTTTGAATCAAGAGCCTTCGAACAACGGTTTGTTTGAATCGATAACAAATTATAAAATCTCTCAGGCTTCTTCATTTGAAAGTTCTTCATGATTGTCATACTGAGGCTCATCAAATGAAACATTCACCCCAAGACCATCACAAATCATGTTATTCATCCACTCAATATTTTCATTACGTGAAACACCAACACTAGAATTGCTTGAAGCTCCGACTTCAAAATTTGGAAGTCGTTCTCCATGGTCACCCAAATCCTATAATTAGGCCTAAACCCCATTGATACAAGTGACATCCGATTTCCTCATCACCCTAATAGGTACACCGTCGCATTTTAAACATGGACATCTAACCCCATTTTCCTCTTTAGCCAAATCATGTTGCCACGCTACCACAAGAAACTGCTCAACCCCAACAACAAAAGATTCCTTCAAACCCGCTCTTCTCGAATATAACCGATCATACACCCAATCACGATTAAATTGATACCAATTCATCTACACACATTTTAAAACGCCTTACATTCCCATAACATTGCCAATAACATATATCAAGTTAGTGGCATCGATATCATCGCAGTGGAGATGATTTCGAGCCGAATATGGGGGTCAAGGACAGCACAAAACCCTTTTCCATCCAAGTAGTGAAGGAAGTTATTTCGAACTCCCAACCTTACCGTTGTTAGTCTTGTCTCGCAATTATCTCAATGGGGATGATTTCGAGCAAAATATGGGGGTGAGTGAAACAAAGACCTCACCCTTTTCCATCAACAACACACATCACCAACTAACCTAGGGTTCATCCAAAAACACTTAAACACTTTTCATACAATTCAACTAACATTTCACACGGAATTCTACAACCTTAAATTTTAACTCACTTTTCACACTCAATTCAACTAACATTTCACAATAACAATTAATCCTAATATTCAATTATAACTTACAATTCACACTCAATCCTACAACCTTTAAAACAAGTTTATTTTAACAATATCAACAAATTTTAACTCACATTTCACACTCAATTCAACTCACATTTCACAACAACAATTAAGACTAATACTTAATTATAAGTCACAACAATACTCAATTCTAATACATAACAACAAATTTAATTTAAAAACTAACCGCTATTAGATTGACGTCCGGTGCGGTGGTTCGGATGATCATGCGCACTCGGTGCGGTGGTGAAACTTCAAACACCAAAATCCAATCCTAACCAATTTCAATTTCAAGGAAAAAACAAATTAAAACAAATTCAATAAAAAATTAAAATTAAAACAATATCATAAAAAATTGAAAATCAAAACTTACAATAAGAGGTGGTTGTGGTGGTGGTGGTTGTGTGGTGGTGTGGTGGAAGAAGGTGGAGAGTAAGAGGGAAATGAGAAATAGTAAGAGAGAGAGCTAGAGAGGAGATAAATAGGAGCTTTGGTGGTGGTAGTTTCGTGGTGGTGGTTTCGTGGGTGGTGGTGGTGGTGGTTTCTTGGGTGGTGGTGGAAATGAGAGAAGAGGGGTTAGGTTTGGGTGGTGGAAGAAGGTGAAGAGAAGAAGAGTGAAAGGAGAGAGAGAGAGAGACAGACAGACAGAGGAGAAGAATTGGGGGGCGTGGGTGGTGGTGGTTGTATGGTGGTGGAGAGGGTTTTCGTTTGAGAAGAATTGAGAGAGAAGAGTGAAAGAAACAAAGGAGAGTGAGAGAAGAGTGAGAGATCGCAACGTCGCTTCGGTTGTGGTCAATAATGTGCCACGCGTGGCGGCGAATTTAGCGACGGAAATTCGTCCGCTAATCCGCGCGTAAACCAAGACATCGCAACGGGTCGAGAAAATTAGCGAGGCCCATTAAATCCGTCCGCTAATCGCTCTTGAAGTGCGTGCAAGCGCAATTTGAAATTAGCGCGTTGCATTTAGCGGCGGCCATCCCGTCGCTACCGCCTTATTTTCGCCGCTAATTACCTAATTTGCGAGGACCCGCTTCTCGCTATGTCCGTCGCTAATTTCTGAGTTTGCGAGGGACCTAATATTCCCTCGCAACGTCCCTCGCTAAATGACGTTTTTTTTGTAGTGTTCTTCGGTTTCTATTATCAAAAAAAGACAAAAACATTTTATTTTGTTCACTTTATAGTCCGATTACTCGATTATATCAACCAACCCTTAGTTTATTTTTATTCGTTTAGTTGTTGTTAACGTTTATTGGTAATTACATTCGATCCTTGAGGACAATATTCGGTTCTACCGATTTATT
The DNA here is from genome assembly GCA_020916435.1 of Oxytropis ochrocephala. Classification (NCBI taxonomy): domain Eukaryota; kingdom Viridiplantae; phylum Streptophyta; class Magnoliopsida; order Fabales; family Fabaceae; genus Oxytropis; species Oxytropis ochrocephala. The sequence continues at coordinate 95,020,116 of CM037091.1, forward strand.
ACTTGCGATGATTGGTACACTTCACGAAATCTTAACACTAACTCGGTTCCCATGTTGACTACATGCCTGGATATTTGAGTATATTCAAGGTAAGCATTTCAGAAGTAAATGGATTGTCCTGATTATGAGGAAGATAGGCCATGTGGCAAGTGGTGGTCGAATAATAGAGACGACGGTAAAGTATACACATTGTTGGATCGCCTTACTCCAGAGCAGGTCGCATGGGACCCTTACACCCAGCACTGAGATGTACAACCCTTCTAGTTATTAGACTTATACAGGGGGTTTGTACGATATGCTACATGCATGATGTCATATTTGCTAGACTGGGTCATCAGGCAGTTTGGCTACGTACATGGGATTCCAGATGACCCACAACCCATTAGGCCAACGTCTGTGACTCCAGAGCAGGCTGACCACATGTGGGAGGAGTTCACTTACCATATCATAGAATGCGGTGAGCGCATCATGCAAGGTAGCCCATACACCGATGACAGATACCTTGTCTGATTTAGGAGGGTATCACACACATACCTCAATCTGGCCAATTACCCCACTCCGAATGAGTTGCATGCATCACAAGTATGTGTTTTACGTATGGTGTTCTATTTTATTAAACATGACCTTATTTTAATATATTTTTTCTGTCTTACAATAATGCCTGAGATGTTGGATATAGATATGGAGTTAGAGCAAACGCTGAAAGGTCGTATTCCCAGACATACACGGACTTGGAGCTTACTCAACCGACTTAAAGCCATTTCGAGGTCATTCTCTAGTTTACAGGGTGCGTTTATCAGTGCATAGATGGGCGAAAGCGACGATAGACTCGATAGTTTTTTTTTAGGGTTTTTATTTTGATATGTTTGTATGAATGATGTTAACATTACTTTTTATGATTAATTAATATATAAGTTTATATTTATTTTAAGATGAAGTTTTATTTATAACATACATAACCGTACATCACAAAACAAACATAACTGATTACAAGGAAAATCATTTTTAAGGGTGCCGTTGCAAAAGGAAAATTATCTCGTCCAGAGTCTATGGTATTGACATACAGCTCCAACTGACCATCTCTTGGAAATTGGGCATTTATTTCCATCATGCACTTCGCCGTTGCTACAAAATCCTTTACTAAATTGCGAATACAAACGCTGCGTCTCCAATACTAGGCTTGCGGTAAATAATAGTAGCTACCTGTCTACAAAAACACCTCTCTCGAACCTTCCTTTCTATTTTTTCCTTGAACTCTGAGAATGTGATGTCCCTTTTCATTCTACAAAAGGTGGGATTGAGACAATGAAACCAAACACATTTTCCTTCGTGGTGATACTTCCACGATGATGGAGGACGGTGAGGTTGGAGTCCATTGAGAACTGGATTGATGTGAACTCCATTTTCGAGGGGTGTTTGTGAATAAGCATGTGTTTAGTAAGGGAAAGATGTTTGTGGAGGTTGGTATGAAAGAAATGGGGGTAACTGAGAGTCTATTCATAGCATTTGTCATTGAATGTGAGTTGTGAGCCGTTGATTAGAATTTTTGTTGATAAATATGGACTGTTGAAAATCTATCCCTTGAGGTACAAATACCATAGCAAATATCATCCACTCCTTTTTTATGACACAAAGGACAAACATTTCAATGACTATTAAAAACATTTGATTGATTATAGGTCGTTGATCAAAAGTGTCGATGGAATCTGAGCCATTGACACATAGAAAATACCTATTAAAAATTCTGCAGAATTTTTTACAGGTACAGTACTTTGATATCGAATTGGTACGGTATCAAAGTACTGTGGCTATAAAGTTCAAGAATTGTAGCCACGGTACTTTGATATCGTACCAGTTTGGTATCAAAGTATCGTCGGTATCAAAGTACCGTACAAGGGATGTGTGGCAAAAATGTGACACTATACTATAATACCGTTTGTACCTAGTACGGTATCAAAGTACTGTACCCGTTGGAACCCAGAAAAAAGAGACATCTTAGAACTATTTGGTCCTTAACGGTATTTTGGTCATTTTGTATGATCAGGAGGAGTGTGTTAGTGAGGAAGAGGGGTGTTTAACGAATAAAATAGTTGAAGGGTGTTTGGTGAGTAGGAGGAGGAGTGTAATAAGCATGGCCGATTTGATATTGGGTTAGATAAAAAGGGCCATTGCTTTTCCCACACCCCCTCCTACTCTTTCACACCCCTTAACAAATTTTATTCCAAAAATAACCTCGCGTGAAACGCTGAGTTCACGTGTTTAAAGATTGTTCGAACGACCTTGTTCGAACACGTTCGAATGACCTCGTTCGAACAGGTGAAATTACGCACAAGAGGATGTAAAGTCAATATTTAACACACTCGAACGATGTCATTCGAACGGGTTCGAACAATGTCATGCGAACAGGTTCGCATGATCTCACGCGAACAGGTTCGCATGATCTCACGCGAACAGGTGAAAAACACTCAAAGAGAGTGTGAAGTCAAGATTTAACACACACGAACGATGTCATTCGAACCTGTTCGAAGGCCCGTGTTCGAACAGGTGAAATTTCGTGAAAAAAAAGAGGCTTTGGTGACCTTTTTAGTCTTTTCACACCTTTGTGGGGTGTGTTTTGAGTAGAAGGGGGCGTGGGAAAAGCAACGGCCATAAAAAGATGGGCCAAGCCCGTTATGAAAAGCAACGGCCAGCTGCTTCTCTCTCTCACCGTGTATTTTTCTCTATTTCACACTTTTTATTCTTCTTCTCTCATCTCTTTCGTCTTTCTTATTTGTTCCCTGAAACGCAAAAGCCGCCGCAAAGAGTTGGCCGCACCTGAAAACTTTGATATACTTAGCCTTGTACGAAGAGTTGGCCGCCGCAATTACCGCACCCGAAACGAAGATTTCACTGTATAAACTTTCGTACTGTTACACCAATGTTCTATGCTCCCAACCTGCAAACTTAACCCAGTTTCAAAGCTATTACCATTGCTTCGATGGGTTTACCAATCTTTTTCAACAGCTACATGTTCTTTTTCGGTACCTACAATTTCTCCACAAATGACATTACGTGACTTCGAGAACAAGAAAAGAGTTTCCGATTTCGGCGCTTTATTCAATTCTTGCGTGGAGGTTGATGTTGCTAAGCGACTTCATGCTCATCTTGTAGTTTTGGGGAAAGCTCAAAATGTTCTTCTATCTACCAAGCTTGTTAATTTGTATGCTACACTTGGGGATATCTCATTGTCTAGCTGTACTTTTAACCAGATTCAGAAAAAGAATATATTTTCCTGGAACTCAATGATAGCTGCTTATGTTCGCTGTGGTCAATACCATGAAGCTATGAATTGTGTCAATGAGTTATTGTCCATGTCTGGTCTAAGACCTGATTTTTACACTTTCCCTCCTGTATTGAAAGCTTGTACACGTCTAGTTGATGGGAAGAAAATACATTGTTGGGTTTTTAAGATGGGTTTTGAGCATGATGTATTTGTGGCTGCTTCATTGATCAATTTGTATTCAAGGTTTGGTGCTTTAGATGTTGCACATAAGCTGTTTGTTGATATGCTAGAGCGAGATGTGGGTTCTTGGAATGCAATGATTTCAGGGTTTTGTCAGAATGGAAATGCAGCTGAGGCATTACGTGTATTGAATAGTATGAAAGTTGAGGGTGTAAAGATGGATACTGTTACTGTAACAAGTATACTTCCTATTTGTGCACTGTCAGATAATATCATTAATGGGGAATTGATTCATTTGTATGTGTTAAAGCATGGTTTGGACACTGATGTTTTTGTTTCCAATGCTTTGATCAATATGTATTCAAAGTTTGGTAGGTTGCAGGATGCCCAAAGGGTTTTTGATCATATGAAAGTGAGGGATTTGGTATCTTGGAATTCTATAATTGCTGCTTATGAGCAGAATAATGATCCAACTACTGCACTTAGATTCTTTGAAGGGATGCAACTTGTTGGAATACGGCCTGACTTGTTGACAGTTGTGAGTTTGGCCTCAATTTTTGGTCAATTAAGTGATCAAAGGATTAGCAAATCTATTCATGGATTTGTTATGAGACGTCAGTGGCTTGAGAAGGATGTTGTGATTGGGAATGCACTTATAAATATGTATGCAAAATTGGGATATATGAAATGTGCGCATACAGTATTTGATCAGCTTCCTGTTAAAGATATAATTTCATGGAACACTTTGATAACAGGTTATGGTCAAAATGGTCTTGCAAGTGAGGCAATTGATGCTTACAATATAATGGGGGAGTGTGGAAATATAATCCCAAACCAAGGGACTTGGGTGAGCATTCTCCCAGCATATTCCCACGTTGGAGCATTGCAACAAGGGATGACGATTCATGGGAGGTTAATCAAGAACTCTCTCTACTTGGATGTTTTTGTGGCTACCTGCCTAATGGACATGTATGGGAAATGTGGGAGGTTAGAGGATGCAATGTCCTTGTTTTACGAAATTCCACGGGAAACTTCGGTTACTTGGAATGCCATAATATCTTCGCTTGGGATTCACGGTCGTGGAGAAGAAGCTCTGCAACTTTTCAATGATATGATAGCTGAAGGGGTAAAGGCTGATCATATTACCTTTGTATCGTTATTGTCGGCCTGTAGCCATTCAGGTTTAGTTAGTGAGGGCCAAAGATGTTTTGATATTATGCAGAAAGAGTATGGAATCAAACCTAGTTTGAAACATTATGGCTGCATGGTGGATTTGCTTGGCAGAGCTGGGTTTTTGGAAAAGGCTTATAATTTAGTAAGCAATATGCCTATAAAAGCAGATGCATCCATCTGGGGTGCTCTTCTTGCTGCTTGTAGAATACATGGAAATGCAGAGTTAGGTACCTTAGCTTCAATCGCTTGTTGGAAGTTGATTCGAGAGAATGTTGGCTATTATGTTTTGTTGTCAAATATCTATGCAAATACTGGAAAATGGGAAGGAGTAGCTAAAGTAAGATCGTTGGCCAGAGATCGAGGATTGAGGAAGACTCCCGGTGGAGCTCTGTTGTAGTTGGCAATAAAGTTGAAGTCTTTTATACCGGAAACCAAACTCATCCAAAATGTACAGAGATACACAAGGAATTAAGGAGTTTGAATGTTAGAATGAAGAGCCTTGGTTATGTTCCGGACTATAGTTTTGTCCTACAAGATGTAGAGGATGATGAGAAAGAGCAGATTTTGACTAGTCATAGTGAGAGACTGGCCATTGCATTTGGAATCATCAGCACCCCAGCAAGAAGTCCCATTAGGATATTTAAAAACTTGCGTGTTTGTGGCGATTGTCATAATGCAACTAAGTACATATCTAGAATTACTGAGAGGGAAATAGTTGTGAGGGATTCAAACCGTTTCCATCATTTTAAAAATGGGATTTGCTCATGTGGTGATTACTGGTAACAGTCACTAATTTATGGGACACTGAAAAGGTTTCCAGAGCGCAACAGATATGCATCAATTAAACCCTCCAAAACATTTCAAAATTGCTATCTCTTTGAACTCATTCAAAAGATAGCATATATTATAGAAATGGAGCTTGACATCATAGAATTGCAGGTGAACACACATCATTGAGTTTTACAAAAATTAAGGTTATAAAATAAGAGTCTGCGAAATGATTGAGGTTTAGAAACAAAAACAAGCCATTTTTTTAGCTTTATGTTCCTTTATTATGTCTGACTTCAGATTTGATTTCTTTTTGATGTTCAGCCAGTGGCCTTCGTATTTGTTTCTATTACTAATGTTCATCAAGATTAGAGATCATCCCAATATTTATTTATTTATTTTCCTTTACCCGCTATCTATGTATTAGACAACTGCTTATGTTCTCACATGCAACTAGCTCTTGTCTTCTAACCGAGCATTTGTTTCTCACAATAAACAATAAGGCAATTTTGTTACCACTAAGGTAGGAAGAGAGGTTGAGGCAAAATCATAGTTTAATTTTGATGGTTAACAAACTTCAAATGTGAGAAGCTTAAGTTCTCTTATTTAATATGTTACTAATGTCTCTTCTTGAGTGACATATAAGAACGAGAATTGTTAACTTATTCTCAAGAAGATATCAGCTTATGAGAAATATATATATATATATATATATATATATATATATATATATATATATATATATATATATATATATATATATATATATATATATATATATATATATATATATATATATATATATATATATGTTGAGAAGACTTAAAGCAATGACAAGACAAACAATGTTGACTAAGACAACAAAGAAAGCCACCCCTTAATATGATGAGAAGAGTCAAGTCCGTAAAGGTTAACTTGAGAAAGATCATCATGAGAAGAGTCATCTAAAGAGTCAAGATAAGAAGCATTATGATAAGAGTTAAGTTGAGAAACATCATGACAAGAAGAATCAAGATCGGAAGGTCATGATGAGTACAAATCAAGTTGAGAAGAGTTATGTCATCAACTCGAGAAACATCATCTTCGTAAGACACAAAGATGGAAAGAGTCATAGACCAATAGCCGAGAAGAGTGGTGACAATCAGAAAATTGTTGTCTTCAGAGAAATGCAGAAAACACAATCGTTTTCTAACCAAAAGCACTCTATTGGCTATAAACGACTATAAACTTTTGGCAATGACCTCTTTTCCATGGACCGGTTATTATTACACATATATTCAATTATCAATAAACGCATTGGATCAACGTTGAAAGGTGTGAGAGTGCATCGAGCTTAAACCTTCCAATCTTCTCATAGTATCAAAGTACTTTTTGAACCATACTCATCATCATCACGCCTTGGGGATTCACCTTATTTTTGAGTATGTATCTTAGTGTTGTTGGAAAACGTGATAGTGCAAGTATACACCGCCTAACAAGTAATATAGAGTAAGTGAGATCGCTTCCCACGAGGATTTAAGCTTAATCTTGAGAGTTTAATGTGATTAACAATTTAGTGAGGAAAGTAAATGACACACAAGTTTTTGGTAACATAAACAGAGTAAAAGTAAAGAGTAATGTGAAAACAAAGATGAGAACAAGTGAGATGCATTTCACTTCAAGAGCTTCATTAAGATGCAATTAAGTGTATGTTCAATGCTACAAAGATTAGGTCTTTGCAACAATAAGACGTTATTCTCTCGAATACTTCACATTAGGTTTCCTTGCAAGAGTTTATCTCTAAACCCTAAAGAAGTACCTCCTAGTCGCTGAGCACCTAGCATATTCACCTTATGGGTTATGCTCTCCTATCTCTAGGGTTAAGCAAGGAACATCAAGATCTCTCGTTAATGTCCACTACCCATATTACCTTGTGAGATTAATTTACAAACCATCTCTGAATTTATAAATGCTATTTAGAATAGACTGCCAATCCTACTCTAAAATGGAAATATTATCACACACAAGGTAAAATGCACAACATTAAACACACTTCATTAATTGCATAATAAATCTAACTACATCGATCCAAAGATCTCAACTATGAGTATTTAGCTCATATTGAGCTTACAAAACATAGAAAATAACTTAAACAAAAGAGTAGAAGTCATATTACAAATTTCAAGGTAAGAAATGATACTATAACGAAGAAACAGAGAAGGAGCTCCAATGGTGACAATGGAGTTTTGGTCCAGCTCTGCTAAGTAGAAATCCACCAAGAAAAATGCAATTCCAGTGTTGCTAACGCAATAGTCTCAGCAATGTATCAAATTTGGTAATGGGGGTGAGCTAAGCACGCTATGAGGAGCTATCTCTAAACTTCCTCTTGACGGCAGAGCAGTGGCTATCCTTTGAATGGGAAATGGAGGCTAGCTTATATAGTGTCTCCTTGCACGCAACCCTAGAAAATATATTCTTTGGGAAATGTGTCATAGGTTTAAGGGCAATTGTGGGAAATCCACACGAGGTCATATCTTTTGTGCCATCCAAATTCTGACAAATGTTGCCCTGCCTCATTTTTCGTGTTTTTCCGCATTCCTCTTGAGCTTTCTCTCATCTTCCGCATTTTAGCTATTGCAAGACGCGCTTGTTGTTCTTGCAAAAAGACTACACAAAATACCATTAAAAGCACAAAAGGGCATAAATATGCCCAATTCAAACCAATTCATTCCTACACCATTAATTCTAACCTAAACACTTATTTACAAAGTAATTCACACAATATGCTAATGATTTTACTTAAAAACAAGCTTAGAAAACAAGTAATAACCATCATAAATGAGGGTTATCACTTAGCTTGTGTATAAGTGTATGTTGAACCATCATTTGTATCAACCAAGCTGTAAGAAATCTTCTCAAGTAACATGTGTTGCTGTAGGACTTGAGAAGTGAGCTAGAAGTTGCCTAAGAGATCAGAAGGATTGTATTAGGTGTGACAACAGTAGGTAGAGTTGTGTCAAGAAAACTAGCATAAGAACTTTAAGACTAGGTTGGTTGTAAAGTTGTAACCATTTGGACAATGGTGAAAATACTCACTGGGTGTGAGGAATGGATGTAGCTTCGGGATTTAGGTGAACCACTATACATCATTGTGTTATTTACTGCTTTCCTAGGTTATTATTACATTTCACTTAAAACTCTCTTTTTAAAGGTTTGAGAAAACTAAGAAGACAACTCTGCCGACCCTTCTCAACTACTCACAATTTTCTCAAAATATTATTTTACAACCATTCTCAAATGATTTCAATGTGCAATGTGGTAAACATAAAGCAGCATTATTAAGTTCCTTATACTTAAAGATAGTAATTTCAAACACCATCTTCTACATTGGACGGGTTATTTTAAACATCATCTAGTTTAACTTTACTGATAAGTGTTCTGAGAAGAAATAAACAACTAACCATTCTCAACTCAAAAATATAGTTGAGAAGACAGATTCAATCTCACCCTTATCTACACTCTATTACAGTAGAGAAGACAGTTCAATCTCTTCCTTCTCAACTCAGAACTATAGTTGAAAGGACTGCTTCAACTCACCCTTCTCTACTTAAATATTCACTCTAACAATGTCTAACAACACTTGTGAAGTTATTTACGTTTTATCAGATTAATTTTAAAAAGTGTCACAATTCCAACACCCTTCCTTGTGACACTCATTGACTTCAAGAGAAACCTCCAAAAATGACAATTCTCATGTATCAATTGAGATGATCAGGTTATGCCTCAATGATATTTCTATAGGGCCAAGTGATGTCGATGGTAATTCAATTTTCTTTTTGAGTCACAACAGTAGTAGAAAGATTGGGATTTAGTCAAGGCAGTGGATTCATGTAGCCAAGAATAATGTACATCAACTAACTGTGAGAGAAAGATTGGTTGGTTCAGTCAATAAACAGTAGTAGAAGTTCCTTTTTACAATCATTGATTTGTGTTTAAATTTCAATAAGAATGAATAGATCTAAGCAAATGACAAATCACGAAACAACAGTCAATTTACAATTGATATTATAGTTCAAGTTCTGCGTCTTATTAGTGGCAGTTTAAATAAAGGGATGGTCAAGTTCTCAGTTCCTGAAATATACAATTGTTTACTTCTTCCCCCGAAGTAAGTTGTCTTATTTAACCCCTAAATACAATTGTTAATGGAGAATCTATTTCTGTTTGGAGAGCCTGGCTTCAAACTCATTGATACTACCAATAATATTCCTCCTGCTTCTTATTAGGAATTAGAAAATTAGTTAGTGTCTAAACTAATCTAGCTAAGTTAGTTAGTCACTAAATAATTTTCTAATTCCTAATACTTCTCTTGATTTGAAGCTCAGGGAAATTTGGACTTTGAACTTAATTAGGGATTTCTTGCCCTCTTGGTTGATTGATAAGATCCACAGCCTTCACCCCCCAAGCAGAGAGGAGGATGATGATTTGCGGTTGTGGCCTGGATATAATTTGGAGAACTTTTCAGTTGCTTGCGCTATGCGCTTTTGGAACAACTACCTAATACTAATAATTCTGATCTTTGGAAGGTCGTCTGGAAGCTTCAGGTGTCGGAGCGTGTTTGTACTTTTCGTTTGCAGAACACGCAGCTAGTCCTCACACACATTATCACAATGAGCACATAAATTATTTCCAAGTGTTGAAGTTCCATAGGTAAGTGCTTAGTGTTCCATAGGAGCATAGGTAAGTGCTTAGTGTTTGATCTAATTTCTTTGGAAATAATTTATGTGCTCATGATCTTGGAGGACTAGCTGCGTGTTCTGCAAGATCATGTGTGTGAGGGGATCTTTTGCAGGAGCTTAGGTAAGTGCTTAGTGTTTGATCGTACCTTGACCAATAAGTGTTGAAGTTCACTGGTGTTTGATGTCTGGTCGCTATTGGCTGGTGAGGACCAGGGTCTTGGCCGTACGCGGGTGGTACCTGCAATAACACTCCGACGCTCAAGTCAGCAGTGTGTAGTCGGGCAGGATCACAAGGTGTAGATAGCGTACCTTATATTATGGCTGACTGATGTATTTATACTGCTAGGGTGAAAGTGGAGCCCTGGCTGTTGCGAGATATGCGGCCAGGTGTGAGAATTGTGCTCCACGCCTGCGTTTGGGCCATGTTGGGTCTGTAGTGCTTCGTTGGGCCGCTGGCCCATTTCAGGATACTCCAGAACAGTGTTAGAGGCGGAATTGTGGGCTATTCTTAAAGTATTGAAGTTGTGTTAGTCTCGTGGTTTTCAGCATGCATGTTGTTGTTCAACTTGATCCTTTGGTGTGCCGACGCTCTTGCAAGTTTTGCTTGTAGTCAGTCATATGGGATCATTGAATTTCATAGAGCATTGTCCTTTTAGTATTCAGCAATTGTTGTTAGCTGATACATTGGGGATAGTTTTCCTCCTATTTCTCGCTAGTTTTTTCTTGGGGCCTAGACCATTGTTCCTTGAGTAAAAAATATATATATTGTTCCTATTTCCTACTATTCACCAGTTATAATATACTACTTGAATTTTAACCAAAATTTATATATTATATGAATTAAATTGTCCATTTGAATTTAAATTTAATGGATCCTATTTTTACTTTTAGATATATAATAACCCATTTAAGATCAGTAAAAATAATTGAATTTTGATTTAAAAACCATAAATAAAAACTATAAAAGGAACAATGAATTGCAATTAGGAGTGTTAGCGGTTCAGTTTTGAATCAAAAAGGCATTTGAACCACAAGCTTAAAAAGACACACAGTTTGTTTTGATTTGGTTGAGTTCCTTAAAGAAATTCGAACCAATCCGATCCAACCAACGCAGCTTAGATTAGTTGATTGGTTTAACATTTTACTTTAGTCAAAAATAGAATTTGATCTAAAGTTAAATTAATTAAATTCTCAATATTAAAAATTAAATAATAATGTAATTATTATTTTATTCACGTATAAACTACAGAAATTAAAAATAGAAGTTTCATGGAAAAACTTAATATGCAAGGCGGAGAAACAACAACTTACAACATTCTATGTAGCAAACCATATGTAGTAATTAAAAAATATAAATTGAACCACAACTTTAGTACGTGGAAGAGTACGCAATATGTTTTTAATAAAGGTTATCTATATGGCATTCCCTCACGTAAAGGGCTGGTACTTTGGCATCGGAAGTCAGTTTCCCCACCATCTTAGTGGGACTAGTCTAATAAACTTTCATTTCAACTGTCTGACTCTAACAAGTAAGTAACTCAACTACCAAGACTGATTTTTTTTTTTTGTGGTAACACCCTTATAGTAAACGTCCCTTTATGACTTTCTCGATCAGCACCTCGGGTCGGTAGCCAAGCTCCGGGACATTACTACCATGACCAGGGGTGGCCCTGAGCATGGGCAAGATGGGCAATCGCCCAGGGCCCCATTTTGTTAAGGGCGCCAAAAATTCTTTTACTTAGTAGTATATAGATATATTTAAATTAAGATTTTATGCTTGTCAAAAAAATAAAGATTTTATGTTATTAAAATTATAATTATATATTTGAAAAATCAGAAATCATTCATTAAAGAGAGATTTTAACAATCAAATCAAAATCAAGTTGTATAATATTTACTTCTTTAAAGACAATTATTTGTTTCCTGATTGTTGAAGATATATAGCATAATATTAACTATTCCGGTAACAAAAACATACTTTTCTACATTGAAATTGTTAAAAACTTATTTGCAACCTATAATGTCGCAAATTAGATTAAGTAGTTTCAGTTTAGTTTATGTTGAAAATAATTCTTAAAAAAACTTTACTTATGAACGAATTATTAATGATTTTCAACAAAAATCCAATGAGAATACTATTCAAATAACTATAAAGGGCATCATTTTATTGGTTCGTTCAAGATAACCAAAATCCTAGAATCGAGTGTGTCCTAAGACAATGAGAATGTAGAAAAATGCATAAGAATGTGCAGCTTAGTGTTGAGTTCCCTTTTGTTGTTTTTCTCACTTTTTTTCACTTTGTTTCTCTTGTAGGGTGTAATAACAACTGAGGGAGGTAGCAGATAGTAAAGCCCAGCTTGCTATTGGCCCAACCCAATGAAGTTTCACACGCTTTCAAACAATTCTTTTTGTTGAGTCTTGCGCACCTGGACCCGTTCAAGATGGATAACACGCGGGTCACTCCTTGACCCAAAGTACTTAATGGCTTTCACTCGATTTCTCACTAGAAACCCAAGATTCTTCACTCTCTTCTTGATTCTCCGTTCTCTCTCTTTCTCTTCTTCTCTCACGAACTAAAACCCTAGCTGGGTTGAGGCTCTCACCGCCGGTGATTGTAGCTTCGATTCAGCTTGGTTTCACGATCAATGATGAGCAAGGATGATGATGAATCAAAACCCCGAGGTTTTGATCTGAATCCAAACACCCTGAGATCAAAATCTTCACTTCTCACTTTATGATGGTACCGGTTCAGAGAGCAAACCCTAGTTTGCGTTATAACGTTTGATTCTCACAATCAAACTCAAGATTCACCTTCGCTAAGGTTGAATCTCTCCTTCTTTACAGTTTCTTTGAATTTCCCCTTTGATTTATTTACTGTTGCAGAAACCCTAATTTCTACAACTTTGATTTGCAGGTGAAGAACAAGTAATAGAGATCTTCAGTGATCAAAAACAGTAAACGTTGGGTGCAAAATTTGAACAGGACTAGCAAATTGTTTGGGACGGCCCAACACCTCCCCTATATCATACCATATAAGAATAAAATGAGTTTTGTGTCTTGTAAACTAACCAAAAGGTTTCATTTTAGTATCCCTAATTATATAATAATTATAAAAGTGATATTAAAACCATTTTTAATAAATATAAGAGGTTAATTATTAGAGTTTAATTAAAATACACATTCTTTGAAAAGTTTATTACCCTATCCACCAATCACAACAAATGGTAGGGATGTCACATCATGATTAATAATTGAGTAACTTCTTTTTGATGACATGTCACGCTATCAATTGATAGATAATGTAAAACGTGTATACACATGTATAAATTAAACTCTAATTATACGCAAGACACCATATGTAGTAATTAAATACAAAATTGACTGTACTGTTTGTGTGTCTATATGTGTGATTGTGTAAACCGTAAGTACGTGGGAGAGTAAGACAACACGTGTATAATATAATACTATGTGCAGTTTTGTATGATCAATTCTATGAATAAAAACCACAATTCAAACCCAACCAATCAGGTTCAAAGAAATAATGACCCAAACAACCAAAGAATTCTTTGCAATTTTCAATTTGATTTTGGATAGGTTTACGATTATTGTCTGGGTTAGTCTGCAATTGAACACCCCTTATTTTCGACAGCACTGTGTTACACAAAGGAACAAGGAAAGGCACGTATTATCATTTTGGTTTTTGAACACCCCTAAACATTTTTAAACCATCAAAATTTCATCCTAATAAAAAAAAAACCATCAAAATTTCAATAGTTGGTTTTTGAATAAGTACTACGGATTATCATTTTTCTCTCACTAAAGTCAAACTTAACTTCAAAATAGCCAACTCCCATAATTAAGTAAACGAAATACCTTTTAACTAAGCCCCAAAACAGGGCTATAAAATGTAACAAGATTTTGTAGCCATCAAATCAGTTTCCGCAATAATTGCATCAAAATAACATTGTTAATTGTTATAGCCAAATAATTATAGTAGTGTTTTGCCTCATAACAAAATATAGATTGTAGACATCATCATAAAAGCCAGCATAAATGTAGCAGAACAGCTGGGATATAAATTGCTACAGCAGGACTCAAATTTTGAGATCAATCATGCAATGTTCCCAGTATATCGTCATCTCTGTACAGATGATACCTACACAAAAAGCAATATGATCTAATTAGACAAAACTTGAGAAACAACTATTGCAATTAAGATGATTAGCCAACTACATTAACCATGCTATTCACATAGCTAACTATATATCATTTCATGTATATAATCTTTGCCAAAGGGAGAGATTACACAAGGAAAAAGGTGAATTTAGAGCGGCATGATAATTAATGAATAAAATATCAAGACACTCCCTAACCTTTTCCCCTGGGGACTAGCTTCAGATCATAACAGGCAATGGGTTATGAACCAATTGGAAAAAGAGATGCATTATTATACCCATTTGAAGACCAACCATGTTGCCAAATATCATTACATGAAATAACATATATATTTCCAATGTGTCTGATTCAAATTCAAATTATACACTGCCTATCAGCAAATGCAAACATACTATATATATAAGTTTCAAACAAAAGCAAATATTATTTTCAAATACATTATAGGACCTGTCAAACAAAAGCAAATTTCAATTTTCAAACAGTAACATGCAATATCAGGCATAATATTGATTTCTTCAATAAGGTCTAACTTTGTTTTAATGATTCACAAGGAATTCAGCCTTTAATAATCAATAGCATTTAGACATGGAAGGATCAATTATGTAGCACGAGAGAAAGAGAATAAATCCTCCAAGCATCATGTAACTATGGAAGTCGAATTGCTGTCATCAAAAGAAACAATTTCATCGTGAAATATAGGTTCTCGACTGATTCTAGTTGAAGTAAACTTTCTTGTTCAGCTCCAGGAAAATTACTACAAATGAATAAATTATTACCTTTTAATGCAACATTTGGGGTCTTTAACAAACAAATTACAGAGCAAATCAGTTTAAAAAAAGTGTACATCACATAAAGACATGAAGAAGTGACATTAGGAATGATTAAGTGCAAGGATTGCATTAAAGTAAGAAAAGCAATTAATAAATAAAATATCATTAAGAATTAAGAGTTAAGAAATATATACATACTCTTTGTTTTCAAGCTTCACTTCAGTTCCACCATATTCAGGCAATAGAACAGTGTCGCCTTCCTTTACAGCAACAGGAACGAGTTTCCCATCCTTACTGTGAATGCCAGGGCCAATGGCAACAACTTTTCCAGAATTCAGCTATAGCAAAAAAAAAAGTAATTAAATATCAGCTCAGAAAATGTACCTCAACAACAAAGCAGAGATGTAACAGAATTTATAAATGATATCCAATTACTCCATCTAAAGAAAATGAAACACTAAACATAGAAAAGACTTTAAATTTTAAACGAAACAAAACTTGTTTTAAACATTTTGGAGATAAAAACAGAAACAAGAAGAAAAGCAAGCAACAATTCTTAGTTCAAACACTTATTTTCCAAATCCTGTAGGCAACAAAACTCAAAAATAGTACAGAACTACGACAGATAATCAATTTTGCTCGGAAAAGTTACAAAATCAACAAACACTTTATTTGTTCTATCTCAAAGTGAGATGCAAAATCAACATACACTTTATTTGTTCCACGACAACACTTTGGGTCACAAATCACAATATCACAGGTTTTAACATCTCCGCGTGATGAGATTGAGGCCACATGAGCAGCATTTGATCGCAATTCTTCACGGTATGAAGCATCGCGATCTGACTGCAATTGCGATCTAAAACCTAGGACACACAATCTCAAAACGCAACAAGCATTTGTTTGGTATGGTAGCTGCAAAAAAGTGTTAACTGTTAAGAGCAAATAACCATTTCTTCTATATGTCCATCTAAATCTATGGCGCAAAGAGGCAACTAAACACGAATCTGATTATAAACAAAGTAGCCGAAAATTAATTATATTACAGAAATCATCAGTTAAATAGAACACCCTTAATTCCCCTACAGAAAGCATCAGAATAAAGAAAAAACCAAGGAATAGTGAAAATAAACTAATAATATATACATATGAAAATGGCTAGATAAGATTTTAAGATGAAAAACGAACAAGACCTAGAAAGTGGAAATGAAAAGGGTAGGAGGAGAATAAACCTTGGAAGATTTCTCAGGTAGTAAAATGCCAGCGGTGGTTTTTGATGGAGGAACGATTTTCTCCACCAAAACTCGATTGAAGAGTGGAATCAAGCGCTTCGCCATTGAGAGCACGCAAGAGAAAATTAGGGAAAGAAGACAAAGAAATGAATTGCAGACACAATGGGTATTAGGGTTTTACAAGGGTTTATGTTACAACAACACAAGGGGCTCTAGAACCTTCGCTCAGAATTGTTTTCTTTGTGAGAAAGTTATCTAGTTAGGTTAGACAAAACGAAGGGTCTATTCGTAAAAATAGGTGGTGTAAAAATAAATTCCATACTTGTGTCACAAAGGAGGGGTTGCTTTTTACACTCATAATCTTCAATACACGCCTCCCCTCGTTGCACTAGTACTTTTTTTCCTTCCAAAATACCCTTTTTGAAAGTTTATTTTCTGAAGTTGTGTTTTTCTTTTAAAAAAACTTTAAAATAATTTTTGGAAGCATTTTTTGTTTTGTTTTTGAAATACCTTCCCATTAATAAAACTAGGACGATTACCCGTGCGATGCACGAGGAGGTGATTAACAGGCCTACAGATGTAGTTTCGAAAAAACATTAACATTTTATAAGGGGGGATAAAAATACGCAACACATATTTATAAGACGAAGAGGCAACAATAGCCCTTGGTGGGATGAAGTCTAAGTCCCTTTATGCACCTCTTTTTTTTATAAGTCCCTTTGTGTGGGTTACTTAGTCATGTATGTGTTATAGTATGACTTTGAAATTTCTTTGTATGTGTTATAGTATGGTTTGAAATTTCCCTGTACATATCAACTAACCAACGGTTATGTTATATTTACCATTTTTCACTTATATACGATTTGATCAGAAATATTTTAGAGCTCGTCGCATTTACCTTCCAGGAGATAGATACGAATTTTAGCAAATTTCGCATGGTATTTATCTAGATACGATTCCCTCCCAGAAGCTTCAAAAAATGAGTTCTGGAAAAAAAAAAAAAGAGTGGTATTTTAATTTTTGCTAGATTAATAATGGACATAAAGTTTGCATTATTTACAACTAATGTTATCAAAAATGTCTCCCAAATTGATTAATAAAGTAGTAGCTGTAAAAAAGTGTACCATACTATAACACATACATGACTAAGTAACACACACAAAGGGACTTATAAAAAAAGTACATAAAGGCACTTATAAAAAAGTTTTCCCCCAAATGGGAAAAGATGCGACTTTGTATTAATAGTTAGGGAATATAGAGTGGGGGTATATTGGTAACAGTGTGATACAAAATGAGGGTACATTTTGATAATAAAAAAAGAGTGTTGGACAAAAAAAAAATTGCCAAGGATATATCGGTCCAAAAATATAGAGTGGGGGTATATTGGTAATTGTTGGAAAAAAAATTTCCCACCAAAATTGGCTATTGTCAACGATCTTGTATTAATATATAGAGATAAATCAGATTGGTTCAATTTTTGTCAGGGGTGTGTCAGTCCAAAAATATAGAGTGGGGGTATATTGGTAAACAATGAGGTACAAAATGAGGGGTACATTTTGATAATAATAATAAAAAGTGTTGGACAAAAAAAAATTGTCAGGAGTATGTCGGTTCAAAAATATAGAGTGGGGGTATATTGGTAAACAATGGGGGTACAAAATGAGGGGTACATTTTGATAATAAAAAAAAAAGAGTGTTGGAGAAAAAAAAATTGTCAGGGGTATGTCAGTCCAAAAATATATAGTGGGGGTATATTGGTAAACAGTGGGGTACAAAATGAGGGGTATATTGGTAAATGGTGGGACACAAAATATAGAGTGAGGGTATATTGATAAACAGTGGGATACAAAATGAGGGGTATATTAGTAAATGGTGGAAAAAAAATTTCCCACCAAAATTGCTAAAGTCAACGACTTTGCCTTAATATATAGAGATTAAAAGACTCTAAAAGCTAAAAAGCCCCATTAAAACAATAAAATAAAAGTCTAACTGATTAAACTATTAAATTTAAAAGTCTAACCTTTTTATTTTATTTTCGACATAGGTTTGGTAGAATTTTTACTTAAAGCTTCAAATATGAGTTTTCTAGTCACTCATTTTTTAGAAGACAATTATTATGCAAATAAACTTGTTAATTTTGAAACGTTTATCCCAAACTTGCTTCAGTGGGACAATATTCCAAATTTTATTAGAGAAATTTTCTTCCGTAATACATGGGGTCTCCCCTACTTTAGATTTAGTTAATTGTTTTCTTTGGCTCGATTATGTTTCTTGGTTTTTTAGTTTTATGTATTGTAATGTTGCTATATATGCTCACTTTTTATTTTTATTTTCCTGATAAGGAAATTGGCCTAATCACCTTGGTCATTTTAGACTTTTAGTATTTCACTTTTATTTATTTTTAACAAAATCATAAGGAGTACTCTTTTACCTTACAAGTGATTTTTTTCCAAAAAAAAGTTCACATCAAAAGGTTTTCCCCGAGACATCTACATTTTTTTTCCCTCAAAAAATTACCTTTATTTAATTCTATTTGTACTAGTGTATATGATTTCTTGATGAGGTTTATAACCTCCAATCCAATTCATTTGCCTTTGAAACGGATTCAAAGATTGGGGATTTGAAAAATGTTTTTTTTTTTTTGCTTTCTTATGTGTTTAGCATCACTTGTAGCTGATTAAGATCCAACAACAGCCATTTATGGGTCATGACAAACTTCTTCCCAATAATTGTACGATTTGATGGGTTTTTGTTTTCAATAAGCTCCAATTCTTTAAAATTGTGAAGTACAAAATTGACTAAAAAACTGTTTACATATTTTATTATAGGCAAATCTTAGTGATTAGAAGTTGGTATCCTTTAATTTGAATTTGAGACCTACTGCTTGCATTCTTTTGGTATCATTTAATTCACCAATTAAGCTACTTACTCGGATTAAATCATGTTTAGATACACCACCCCTTACTAATTATTGCAATATTCAGAAATGCACATAATATTACCCTAATTTGTCAACAAAAAAAAACATTACGTTAACCTCCTATTAGCAAAAAGGTTAAATGCCTCCTAAACCCGTGTGTAACTTAAACCAAATTTATCAATATCTCTATCTCTATGTAATCTCTATATCTCTATAATAATCAAATCAAAATATATCTCAACAAAATTACATTAATATACATCTCATGGAATTGCCACATGTCTAAAATTTAAGGTAATTTAGTAATTACTAACATAAAGACAAAAATTATTACTACTTTTATCTTAAAAAAAGCAAAATGTAAAAAGTAAAATTTGATGTGACATAAAGTCATCTATACTTCATATTCCCTCTTTTTCTCCTCTACTCTTTCTTAATTCCTCTCTCTTTCACTCTCCTTGACTCTTCTCTATCTTTCTTCATAATCATAATCACTAAAAAAAATCCAATTTTTTTAATAATTTCATAATTTAATTAAAATGATTTAATTAGTATGAAAGGTCTAAAATTTACTATTTGCTATACTCTATTGAAGTACTAAAACCAATCAATATAACCACTAACAACTGTCAAAATTTTCAAGATAATTTTATTTGAATAATTTATATAAATTAATAATTTAACTTAGATGATTAAATTAACATAAAATGATTTAGAATAAGTAATATAAACAAGTGGCAAAGAAGCGTAACGAACGAGTGACTTTTAACAGAGCGACAATAAGAAGCGAAGAACGAGACAGACAATCGAATGGGAACAACAACGAAAGACAACGGGAGCGACAACGAGAGTGGCAACGGGAGTGTATATCTTATATTAATCTTTTTTTATCTTCTGATTTTTACTCCATTATTAAGATTAGAAGAAGATACCGACTTTTTTCAACTTTTTACAACACAAGTATTTTAAGCAAGTTGAAAGATACCCTTTTATGTAGTTTTCCATTTTTCTTTTATTGCATTTTACATTTTTCAACGTATTTATGATTTCATAGCAAATTATAACAAATATATAATGTCACCCGCATTTAATATACATGACTAAAATACTAGTTTCCTCAAAAAAAAAAACTTCAACCTAATTGATGAGAGCAAACCCCACACACACACACACATAAATCTTAATAATGATTACGTTATTCAGAGACCCTAATCAAGTTATTAAAAAGAAACCCGAAGAAAAGTGGATGTGAAATAAAATAAATCACAGCAAGGTTGGCTATGATAAATTTGACCACATTAGACCTAACTAGGTTTTATTAATGTAAATTTTTGAGGATTCTCATCATACCATCTTAGCCTCAATCATTTTGATTGATACGTTGACGATTACTATGCTATGTTCAAATTACAATGCTTGTGGGTTTAATATTGCTAGAGACTTAATTTACTTTATAAAACATAATTCGATGTTATTTACACACAAAAAGTAGGTGGTTATATCATGCAGAGATTCACTCGGCTAAAGGAAAAATATTTGTCAATTAGTTGAGTCCATAGTTTCTTAAGTAGATAGTGTGCTAAGAATGTGACAAATAGGACTAGAATATGTTTCTTAAGTAGTCTTAGTTTATAAATACCAATTGTATAAATTGCTTTTAATACACTAGGGTCAACCAAACATGAGAATGTACGTTTGTCTTTTCTTTATCGCTTTATCATTTACTTTCATATAACTTTAGTTTAAAACCTTCTCACCAAACGTTTTTTGGAGTAGTCTACGAACTCGCAGCTGACAAACCTTCACCCATACAGAGACGCCCATGAATTTGAATGTTAAAGAACCAATCCTGCATGCCAAAAAGTTTGTTGTTGCCATAAACATGCCTTCACAAATATATATTCAGTCCAACAATGGTACTTTTTTTTTTTTTTTTTGAAATTCACTCTTTAGTTAAACATTAATTCAAAGCTTCTAAGAATAGACTTGATACTCCATAAAAGATCCCAAAATCCATCACGCACCAAAATCGTGTCGTCAGCAAATTGAAAGATTGGAAAAGAAATATCATGACTTACCATGTAACTTCTCAAAGAAACCCCTCTGTTGTCAAACTTTAAACTAGCAGAGGATCAGCTAAAAGTTCAAACCTTGGATTCCTTTCTTCAAGCAATTACACTGAGGGAGAAACTATATATACCCATCAGTTTTGGGTTCCCTAAGTACTCCAAGGAGCGTTAAGATAGGTGTGAGAGATGAGTAAACTAGTCTAGGATTATTCTAAGGCAATACATAAAGTAAAAGGAAAGTAAAATGCTTGAAAATATAGATGTTTGATTGATTGTCGTGTATCTAAAATACTTAAAAGCTATATATATATATATATATATATATATATATATATATATATATGGTCTCTATCAATCGCTTTTACTAGCCTACAGCTGACCATACTCACAAAAATTGTTGGATAGACAAAGAATCAATGTACAATAAAGCCCACACGCCCTAAAACCTAGGAAAATCAACCCACAACGTCCACTGCACGCTCAGTCGAAAATAACCATTATTCTATT
This sequence comes from Oxytropis ochrocephala, assembly GCA_020916435.1. Lineage (NCBI taxonomy): Eukaryota > Viridiplantae > Streptophyta > Magnoliopsida > Fabales > Fabaceae > Oxytropis > Oxytropis ochrocephala. The sequence goes on from CM037091.1 coordinate 95,041,888, forward strand.
TTTGTAGGCGTCTAAACATGTTCTCTTCAACTGCTCCAATCCCTCAGCTGAGCTATTCTTCGACCAAGATGTTCAGCTTCAGCAAGCAGAATCATCCTCTTAGTAGTCTTAGCATAAGGATTAAGCCCGAGCATTACATTCAGGTTCTTTTGTGGTTGCTTTCTCATAAAAAAATGAGAGTCTACGAGATATAGGAAGAATATAGGATACTACCTAGCCCTTTAACTTCTGTTTCCATGAGAATTTAGGACAAGTTAGCTTATGTGAACACGACTCAATTACTTCGGGTGAAGCCTCCCTTGACTAAGAACTCAGCAATTTATAGGTGTTAACACCCCTAAGAATAATTATTGATTAACAAAGAACGGTGTTGGCTATTTTGTTAGTGCATAATGAGAAGAGTCACGTAGGAGTTATTTTCCAATGATGGCAAAATGGCCAAAGGGCTAAGACTTTGACTAGAGAGCTTGGTGCAAGAGAGGTAAAAAGCAAAAAATGTAGTACAAAATTAAGTGAGAAATTCTAGTTGCTTGCGGAACAAAGAATTCATTTCTCTAATCATGTCGTTTGTACTCATAACGACATTCCCCATCTATTCATTTCATGATCTTTAATTGTTGCAATCCAAAAGAGATACCACTCAATAACATTTCCCAATTCCCCATCTTTTAGCTCATCACATTCACACCCTCTTAGCTAGCACCCAAAATGAGGTGCTGGTGGGTCTAAGCAATTTTTTTAAAAAACAAAAAACAAAAACAAAAGGAACATATCAACTCTTAGTCAAAATTAAACTATACTACTTAATCATGCATGTGACTTTTCTTCAATTTGATTAAAGGAAAATGTACATACATCTTCAAACTTTTCTATGCACACAAAATTAGTTGTTGATTTGAAATACCAATTAGTGCTTGTTTTGAACATTTTAGAGAGGACCAACATATGCAAGTATATTATTTGTTACACTAAAAGAAGTTTGACTTTTAACTACTATATAAAACTTGTCGCTTATTGTCAAGTGTACGCAGGTAAAGTTAGATTTCGTCTGTGAGTTATGCACGACGTATAATAAAACAATTTTTTAAGGGTAAACGTTTACCTACTGCTCAGTATCTTTACCCACGATTTTTTAACTGCCATTAAAAATGTCTGTGGGGTAGGTCATTTTTATACTGAATTTAGAAACATAATTATAATTAGATTTTGACAAATAAGACAAAGCAGAATGCATATCACAAATTTTTATTTACCCATGCATTATGATTGCACTATATATACAATGCATCATGTGGCCATTCCCATGGAGCACATATCATGCATGATATTTCTCCTCTAATTTTCACACACACGAATATCTAATTAATGTACTCATTATATTGCTTTTTTTGTAGCTCTACTTTGTTTTGTGTCTCTCTTAATTCCTCTATAACCTTCCACGTAAGTTACACACGCACAACATGATGGGATCTAATTATCTCATTTCAACTTCTAATGGAAGGTTGTATAAAATGATGATGAAAGAGGAGAAGAAAATGTTCTCTTATGTTTTTTAGGGAGAATATATGACTACATCTTATTTTGTTCATTACATGCATGCCCTTAAAGTGTTTTTTTTTTATAAAATATGCCCAAGGAATTTCATTTTATGACATTCTACCATATATTTTTTTTATATCTTAGATATATGTTTTAAAAGGATATTCACATACCATTCATAAAAAAAATGGTGTGATTCAACTTATCCTTTAAAGCCACAAAGTTCATCTAATTTAGTCATAAAATTTATAGAAAATGTCATAAAATGTGTCTAGATATTTACATTTTTATTGGAATTCAATTGGAAAATGCTAAAAATGTAAAAATAAAAAAGAAAAGTAGGGTTCTTTTTAGCAAGTAAAAAAAAAAGGAAAAGTAGGTGCCACACATAACATGATGGGATTTCTCATCAACTTCTAATGGAAGCTTGTACAAGGTCATGATGAAAGGGAAACAAATTTTTCTTCTATATTGTTGGGGAAACCTGCATTTTTTAGGTACACCATATGTCACTAATTAAAGTTAATCTTCTTAAAAAAATGTTAAAATAATGATGTAATTAATACTTTCAGGGTTAATTTTATTTGAAATTCATCTTTTACATTTTTTACTCACACACCACAACATCCCCAATCTGATAATATCACCAATATGTACACTTTTTCATATTGATCAGTTGTTTTTTATAAGTCAAAATATTATTATTATAAGCAATTATAATAATAATATTTTGACTACTACTCTTATAAAAATTAAACTTCAAACCTGATACTAGTTCGATCAAAAAGGCTTCATTGCTCAAATTATCTTGTAAAACTAAAGTGAGCAAGAACATAATCATATCCAGTAAGAAAGTTGTACTCCCTAAATTAATGTATTCTGAAATTCACCCCATTTCTTTAATTCGTGGCCCACGTCAAGCTTTGTTCTTCTTTTCCTTTATTAGCAATACTATATAATGCAATGCAATCCTCTTCCTTTTTTTTTCTTTCACATTCGGCAACACTTAACTCCTTTACCTCAAAACTCTATTATAAAAGATTATTTACAATTTTTCATCTTGTCTTAATCTCCTCTCTTTCACTGGTGAAATACTAAAGTGGGAAAGCTGTATTATATAAATGTATAATTGGAGTGATAACTTAATCTCAAACCTATATTAAAGTGCTTTTTATATCATACTGTATTCGATAATTAAGTGTGACTTCTTGATCATATCCATACCAGGTCTCTTCCTGTGATGTTTGTTAATAATAGATATGAATTAGTGATCGTGACACTCTCATCAATTTTCTCTACGTAGGACTGATTATGTTATTGACTAATTAATGTTAATTATGTATCCCATATACAGAGTTTATTCCTCCTTTTTTGACTTTATCATAAATTTTCTGATGGTTCTTTTTCTTCTTTCTAAAAAAGAAACAAAACCTCAAATATAAAGTCACCTATTGGATGCTAACACGACAAGTAAGTGCCACGTGGCAATGCTAACATTGCAAATCAATGTTATGTGGTAGCGACATTAGTATTAGGGTTGGCCGAGACGAAGTAGGGATGGCAAAACAGGCCAACCTGCCTCGGTCCGCCGTGAGTTTGTCAAAAATTGGGGGGGCGGGCCGCCAAAGGATATTGGGTTGAGAAATTGAGATTTCCCCACCCTCGGTGGGTTGGCGGGCCGTTGGGATAGCCCGCCATTAAAATAAATAAATAATGTTTTTTAAAAGCATACTTTTTGGGTTTAAAATATGCGGGTTGGTCCGTCTAACCCCGCCAAAAATAAGGTAAAAAAGGAGGGTTGGTGGGTTAGCCCGCCACAACGTGCCAAAAAAACATAAAAAATATTTAGAAATAGTTAAAAACAAAAAGAAACATAAAAAAATAAAGACAAAAGAATAAACCTGGCGGGCTGGCCCACCCCGACCCGTTTGTGGCCCTTTGAATTGACGAGTTAGGCGAGGCGAGCTATGATGAGTTGGCGAGGTTAAATCACCAACCCAACCCGCCATTTTTGGCGGGCCAACACGATGGGTCAAACCCGTTTTGTCATCCCTAGTTGATGTGGTGGGTCAATATCACATGGCAATGCTAACATCACAGGTCAATTTATGTGTAAATGCTAATGTGGAAAGTCAATGACACGTGACATGCAAAACCTATGCTAATGATGACATGTGCACATAAGCATATTTTTTGTAATCGGGCATGACAGAGAGGGACCAAAAGCTAATGTCACGCGTCAATGCTACATGACAGTGCTGATGTCACAAATCAATGTCAGGTGGCAATGCTGACATGGAAATTCAAGGAGACATGGAATATTCGGCCCGTGTGACTGTGACGACGTCTGCCATATATATCAACATTTTTGTAATGGAGTATGGCTCAAAGAGACAAAAACTCATTATCACTCCTCAGTTCCACATGGTTGTGTTGACGCCAAAGCTCAATGCCATGTGTCAGTGCTCACATGGAAAGTCAATGACAAAGGAGATGAATAAGCATGAGATAGACTATATACATGATGAGTTGTTATTCTATTAAGTGTTTTATCGCATGCGGTGAACCAAATCTTATCACTTGTTTGAGAAGAACCAAATAATATAAAAAAGTTGGTAGAAAAAAGTTTTATGGGCAGGGGATGGCGCCCAACCCAAGGTAGGGAAAACCGCCCCCAAGGTAGGGAAAACCTTTGGGTTCTTTGAGCACTTACGAAGGACATTACATTTACCCCACCCGAGACTAGTTGGGATTTGAACACGAGACCTCTTGAATACAAATCTTGTTATGCTCCACTAAGCCAGCCCCTTGGATACAAATCCTATGTTATTATATCATACTTATTTTAACCATTTTTATATTCTATTATGTATGGCTCATATTCTAGAAAGGTGAGCAGACGCTTGAGTGGAACAGCGTGCAACGATTTTAGGGGTGCAACCCTCCTCAGTGTGGTTATTTGTGTCATTTGCATTGTAGTATAAACATTAGATATTGTGACACTATTTTGGTGATTTGAATAATAAGACGCCCATTCAAATCACCGAAATAGACGGCCGCTCTAGCTCTCAAATCATTTGCTGAACCTCGTTAACAAATCTCGTATGATCATTTCTATTTTTGTTTATTATTTTCTTTTATATCCAGCAACGTTGTTACAATCACTACAAAAAAAACGAGGATTAGCTAGGGAATTAGCGAGGGAAATTTTGTCTCTCGCAAAAAACAGACATTTGCGACAGAATTAGCTAGGGAATATGAGCTCTCGTTAAATGTGACCATTAGAGAGGGAATTAGCGACGGAACTTCAAGTCCCTCGCTAATGTCTGAACGTTGCAGGCTGATTTGACTACTGCAGGCTAATCTGACTGTTGCAGAGTGCTAGTTAGCGAGGGAATTAGCGACGGAACTTCAAGTCCCTCGCTAATGTCTGAACGTTCTTGGGTCGATTTGATCATTCATGGCATCGATCCGACTATGTCAAAGTGATGATTAGCGGCGAAAAATGAGATGTCCTCGCTAATGTCCAGTTACTTTTTTACTGAATATCCCATTCTCTCACTCTTCTCTCATTCTTTCACTTTTAACCCTCTTCTCTCATTCCCACCACCACACTACTCACTCTTCTTTCTCACTCACAACACCCTCACTCCTCTCCTCTTCCTCTTCCTCTTCCTCTTCCTCTTCCTCTTCCTCTACTCTCTCTCTCTCTCACCTACAAACTCTAACCCACCACCACACAACCACCACCACCACTCACTCTTATTTCTCACTCACAACACCCTCATTCTTCTCTTCACAAATTTCTTACCCACACAACCACCACTACCATCACCACCACACAACCACCACCACCACCACACCAGAACCACTCTCACTCCTCTCTCTTCAACCACACAACCACAACCTCTCTCTTTTGGAGCTTTCTCTCACCACCACCACCACCATGTTCTTTCTTCTCTTTCTCTCTTCACACCACACAACCACAACCTCTCTCTCTCTCACTCTCTTTCTTCCACACCACCACCACAACCACATACCTCTTTCTCTCACTCTCTTTCTTCCACACCACCACCACCACATACCTATCTCTCTCCAACTCTCTTTCTCCCTTACTCTTCTTCTTCTCTCTCTACCTAATCCACCATTCACCACCACCACCACCACCACTCTCACTCATCTCTCTCTTTGGAAAGCTTGGTGTTAATAGTAATAATAATAATAACAACAACAATAACAATAATAATAATAAGTGACTGAAATGTCAAAAAAAAAAAAAAATACGCGACTGACACAATTAGCCAATCAATTTGGGAAGCGTGTATGTCAGACTTAGCGAGGGAATTAGCGACGGAAGTGTCCCTAGGTAATTAGCGACGGACCTCCATTTCTCTCGCTAATGTGATTAGCGAGGAGCGTTTTAGCGACCGAACTGGTCCCTCGCTAATTCCCTCGCTAATGGCAGTTAGCGACAGAAATGAGCCTGTTAGCCACAAAAATTTCCCTCTCTAATCCCAGCTTTTTTTGTAGTGAATGATAAGAGTTGACTTATCCACAAGATTTTCACTTTTAGAAGTACTAGATCCTTTTAAGCTTCTTTTTTTTTAGAATTAGATACCACATTGGTGAACTCTAAATCCTCCTGGTGTTGAACATTGACTACAAGAGACTTATGTACCGTGTTTGGATGAGAAATCAAAGTAGAGTTCTGATTTTTCAGAATCTTTATCAGAGGTCTCCTCCATTTTTGAATATTTACCGTTTCATGTCCAACCCTTCTACAATTAGAGATCAAATGGCCAATAACCTTGCAAGGCTGCAAAATGGAGGCAATTTTTGATATTCAAGCTTTACAAAGAAAGCGAAACTTTGTCTTTCAACCATGATTTTCTCTCGCAGATTATTTTAGAGGTAATGATCTTCCAAGACTCGAGCAAAATGACCAAAAGAATTGTTGTTTGTAGCCTCATCCAATGTTATTGAACTCAAACACCTCTAACAGTTGATAAAAGAATTTTAGGACGTCAATATTATTGAGGTAATTCAATGATACATGACCAACACTAAGCTTAGAAAAAAGAGTTGAAAATAGGGTTCATTATAAGACAAGTGAATGATGCCAGGTTTTAGAAACCATGAACCATAGGCCAAAATAAGTCATTGGTCTTCAACACATGAAAGTGAAAAATGAAACTATTGTAGTTCCCTACTCTGTGCTAGGGTTTAGTTAGCGCGACAACACTCCAAGTTCCTGGCCATGCCAGACGATTGTTGCTTTGCTCGCCAACGCTCCTATTCCTTCCCCCGGCGCGATCTTTCATCACGAATCCTAGTTTGTTCCCCTTCTCTAACTTGGTCTCTTCTGCTCGTCCCCCACCACAACCTCTTGATCTCGCCCACTACAAAAAAAAAAGCATTAGCGAGGGAATATTATGTCGCTAAGAGGCCCAATTCTGTCATTAATGAGCATTTGCGAGGGAATTAGTGAGGGACAGGTTCAGTCGCTAAATCGCTCCTCGCTAATTCCCCTAGCAAGGGAAATTTGAATCAGTCGCTAATTAGCTAGGGATCATTTCGTCGCTAAGTCTGACAGACACACTTCCCAATCTGAGGCTTGTATGAGGGATTCAAATTATTATTATTATTATTATGTACTTATTGTCAAATTATTATTATCAACACCAAGATTTTCAGAGAGAGGAGTGAGAGTGGTGGTGGTGTGGTGGTGGTGAATGGTGGATTAGGGTAGAGAGAAAAGGATAACAGTAAGGGAGAGAGTGAGAGAGATTTATGTGGTGGTGGTGGTGTGGTGGTGGTGTGAAAGAAAGAGAGTGAGAGAGAGAGAGAGAGAGAGAGTGAGCTACATTGAGCTTGTGGTTGTGGTTTGAGGAAATGGAGGAAGGGAGGAGGCGGTTAGAAAAAAAGGGAGAAGATGGTGGTGGTGGTGGTGGTGAAGAGGGAAAGGTCACTACATTGGCGGTGGTTGAGGAAGAGAGTGGTGGTGGTTGTGTGGTTAAGGAGAGAGAGAGGGTGAATGTTCGTAGGAGAGAGAGAGGAGTGAGAGGGTAAACACTTTGGTGGTGGTGGTGGTGGTGTGGTGGTGGAAGTAAAATTTGGAAAAGTGGAAGAGAAGAGTCAAGAGGGGAGAGAAGAACAGAGGGTAAATGAGAGTGTGTGTGTTTGGTTCGGATTGTTATAAAAAAAATTACAGTTTGCGAGGGAATTAGCGAGGGAGTGTCCGTCGCTAATCCTCACATTTTTCAACAGGCTGAAACTGTCAGATAATTGCTAAAGTTCCTTGATTTTCCTGCCACGCAGATTCAAATTTGCGCCTAAACGCTTGTGACAGACTGCCTGCCGCTATTGATCTCACTTCTGTCGCTAATGGTCAACACAAACGAGGGCTCTTATTTCCACGCAAATTTTGTCGCAATCTTCCTATTTTTGCGAGGTTCCCTAGCTAATCCTCCCTTTTTTTGTAGTGGCCGCAGCTTCCACCTCCAACCCTATTTCCCCCCTGCCTTCTCCCTAAACCCCTGATCCGTCTCCTTGTTTTCTTCCTTGATATGTGCCCTCTGACATCCCTTCTCTTGGTTTGTTTTGTAGAAATGAAAATCTCTTTCCATGTTTTGATGATACAAACTTAAAGGAATGAGTTAAGTTTTCTAAACACTTATTATGATTTACAAGTTTCATTCAAGTGTGTAAAAGAACAGGAAATAAGAATCATAGCAAAAATCTTGGCATTAAAAATAAACCAAGTGTTTTTCAAAGTTAATTTATGCCAAAAGAAGGTTACCTACAGAAGGTTACCTTAAAGAAGGTTGAGTTCAGAAGGTTACTACAATCAGAAGGTTGATTAAAGAAGCTTAAAAGAAAAAGTAATTTTCTTCAGAAGGTTGACTGAAAGTCAAACAGAAGGTTGACTAAAAGTCAACACAAGGTTGAGCAATAGTCAACAGAAAGTTTGATTGAAGTCAACAGAAGGTTGACTATCTATGGAATAGTGTTCAGAAGGTTGGTTGTTCAAGAAGGTTAAAGGAAGATTGAAAACTTCAAGCTTCGCTTTAGGAAACATGTTCATGTCCAAATCTTAAATCAGAAATGCATCAAATAAGTATTCAAGGAATTAAAGTTTCATAAATATTATCTTATGTAAAGAAGAACTCCTTGATTTTTGTTTGTATTTTAAAAGCATGTTTGTTCATGCTTAAGAAGCTTCAGAAGCTTCAAAATTAAAGTATGTAAAATTGTATGTAGTACATGAACAGGGACTGAAGTGATAGAAATGATGAAAAAGAAAGTAGAGTGCTGACATGAAAGATGTTAGCACAAGACAAAGCAAAAATGTTGCTTCAGAAGGTTGAAAGGCTACTACCTAAAGCTCAAAAACCATCATTACCTACCTACAAAGCTACAACAACTTCCAACGGCTCTTTTCTTCTTTCCAACAGCCATATTTCAGATTGAGAATCTATAAAGAATGCTGATCTACTCAAATGCAAACCATGAGAGTGAATTGGAACTATTACAAGTCAAGCTTCTCTAAAGAAATCCAACCTTCTCTTCCACACTCAAAGCTACTACAAGTTCAGAATTGGGAAATACTATCTTGAGTGTGTGCTTGCTTGTTATGCTCTTAGAAATACTTTGTATTTATCTATCAACAAGCTTCTAAATCATCCCAAAACCCAAACCCCTTATTGTAAAGAAATATTGTGTAAGTTTCTCAACAAGCTACCTAGTGAGAGGTGAGTGTTGTTGGTGATTCTATTTGAAAGTTTCTCAACAGACTACCTAGTGAGAGGTGAGTAGTGTTGGTGATTCGGTTCAAACAAGAAATACCTTTAGGAAACTAGAAGATAGTTTTCTAGTAGGTTAAGACAACTTGGTGAAGCTGTGTAAGTTAGCACTTGTCTTTTGTGTGTGATCAAAAGTGAGTGGAGGTGAAAAGTCTTTGGCAGTTGAAGCTAAAGCAAGTGTAAAATCTATTTGGAGAATAGTGGAAACTCTCACGTGGACGTGGGGAGAGGAGTAGCCACAGTTTGGTGAACCTCTATAACTCTACTGTGTCATTATCTGCTTTTCTTATTAATTGCTTTAAACTGTCTAGCAATCACCAAAGTTTTCAACTACTTCAGAAGGTTAAATTCACCAACCTTGTGTAGTCAAAATCAGAATTTTAAATAAGACTTACTTTGATTATCTGTTGAAAACAACACTCTTTACAAAATCAAAGACATCTAAATTCATCAAAGTTAACTATCTTTCACTACTGTCATACTTGATTATTGCTTGTGTTACTAACATTCAACCTTCTTATATCCAAGTTATCTTGAGAAACAATACAGAAGGTTGCAGGTATTAAAAATTAAAAAGAGTGCACAATTCAATCCCCCCCTTTCTTGTGCAAATTAATCACTTCAATTGGCATCAGAGCTCACCTCTAGGGGCTGAGCACACTTTGCAGTGTGAGAGGAAAGATCCTGGAAGAAGTGATGAGTCATCATTCCAACTCTGTGATGTTCCTTCCTCAAGGAGCTTCAAAGAAATAGACCACCGTGATTCACCGGTGAACACTACTATTATTGGAAAGATCAAATGAGATTGTTCCTAGAATCTCAAGACACTGACATTTGGGGAATTGTTGAAGATGGTCCTTTTGAACCTACTACAACTCTTGATGATGGGACTACTATGACTAAACCCAGAAACACCTGGACACCTGAAGATAAACGTATGGTACTTCTAAACTCTAAAACTAAATTTTATCTAACATGTGCTCTAGGTAGAAGTGAATATGATAAAGTAGCTGGGAAAGAAACTGCCAAAGAAATCTGGGATACATTGGAGACTGCCCATGAAGGAACAGACCAAGTCAAAGAAGCAAAGATCAACCTTCTTATCCATAAATTTGAAACATTTAAAATGGAGGAGCAAGAAACAATTTCTGAAATGTTTAGCAGATTCACAACAATAACAAATGATTTGAACTCTCTGGGAAATACCTACTCAAATCAAGCCAAAGTGAGAAAACTCCTGAGATGCCTAAAGTGACTGCTATAACAGAAGCTAAAGATCTCTCTATTCTCAAAATAGAAGATCTACTTGGATCTCTAAAAGTTCATGAACAAGAAATCATGGATGAACTTCAACCCAAGAAGGTTAAAACTATTGCACTCAAAGCTTCTCAAAAATCTTCACAACACCTTCTAAAGCTATGGCACTTAAAGCTCAAGAGGATACTCAAGAAGAAAGTGAAGATGATGAAAGTGACATTGATGATGAGGATGAAATGGCTCTAATCACCAGAAGGTTGAGAAGATGGGCATTTAGAAAGAAAAATAACAGAAAACCCTTCTTCAAGAAAGATCAACCTAAAGGTGGAGGAACTAGCAAAATTGATCCTGTGTGCTATGAATGTAACAAACCTCGACACTTCATAAATGAATGTCCAAAGTTGAAAGGAAGTAATGTAAAAGTTCACACCTAAGAAAAAGGCTCTACTTGCAACATGGGATGACTCAGAAGAAACCAACTCAGACCATGATGAAGAGACTGCAAATTTCTGTCTCATGGCTAACTCTGAGGAACCTTCTCAAATATTTCCTGCATCAAGTATGGAATCAATCAACTCATGCTTCGTAGGAGATACTTGACCTGAAAGGTAAACACTTCTAAATCACAAACTTGTGCTTCATGCAAAGATACTGAACATGCTTTTGAAAACCTATTATCTGATTCAAACACTTTAGCCCAAAAATGTGTGATGTTCAAAAATCAACTTTTGAATGCAAAAAGAGAGAATGAAGAGCTTCAAAAACAAAATGAATATTTGATAAGAACAGTTCAAACTCTTCAACATTCTCACTTTAAACTTTCTCGAACAACACAAACTTTTGAAAAATAAGGTCTTAGAGCAACCAAACCTTATACACTCGATCTTGAAAAACAAAACAACCTTCTCAAAGAAAAAGTGTCTGCTTTTAACTAAAGAACTAGCTATGTCTATCTGAGAATACCTTTGAGCTACCTATAGAAAAACAAACGAGAAGAACCCTAGGACTAGAAAGTCTAAGACAAAGTGCACATATTGCAAACATTTTGGTCATGATATTTCAGATGTTATAAAATGAAAAGAAGCTTCTACAGAAGAAAACTAACCATGAAGGACCCAAAAATTTTGGGTACCTAAATCATTACTAACATCTCAAAAGCAGAATGCCTCTTAGCATCCAAGAAAAAGCTGTGGTTCTTAGACAAAGTGGATGTTCGAGGCACATGACAGGGAAAGAGATAAATTTCTCTCAATGGAGAGAATAGATGGAGGCTATGTCATCTTTGGCAATGATGATAAAGCTTGCATCAAAGGTATAGGTACAATAGGTAATTCTAAATCCCCTAAAATTAAGAATATTCAATATGTAGAAGGTTTAAAGCATAACTTGTTAAGTATTAGTCAACTATGTGATAGTGGTCATAAAGTTTCTTTTAAATCTGATAAATGTTTTATTAAAGAAATCTCCTCTAGTAAGGTCTTGTTTCTTCGCATCTAGAAATAAAAATCAGATAGCCTATGTCTTGATGAACTATCTCAAGAAACTTGTCTTATGTCTTATGAAAATGACAAATGGATTTGGCATAGAAGAACTGGCCACATAAGCATCAAACCATTTCAAAACTTTCCAAAAAGGAACTAGTCAGAGGACTACCAAAGATCAATTTTGAAAAAGATAGAGTGTGTGAAGCATGTGTTCATGGTAAACATGTCAAATCAAGTTTCAAACCTAAAAACATGATCACATCCCAAAGGTCATTAGAACTCGCTTCACACATAGACTTATTTGGTCCTACCAAAACCAAGCTAGCCTTAATGGAAAAAGATATGGTTTTGTAATTGTAGATGATTTCTCTAGATTCACATGGGTGCTATTCTTGAAAAACAAAGATGAAGCTTTTGAAGCATTCAAAGTGTTTCTAAAGAAAGTTCAAAATGAAAAAGGAACAAATGTTATTTCTGTAAGAAGTGATCATGGGGGAGAATTTGAAAACTTCTCTTTTCAAAACGTTTTTGATGAAAATGGAATTACTCACAATTTCTCATGTCCTAGAACTCCTCAACAAAATGGAGTTGTAGAAAGGAAAAAAGAACTTTGCAAGAAATGGCAAGAACACTTTTAGAAGATTCAAAAATTGAAAAATGTTTTTGGGCGTGTCAGAACACACACTGCTATATTTTGAATAGAGTTTCCATTAGAAAAATTGTTGAGAAAACCCCTATGAAATTTGGAAAAATAGAAAACCAACCATTGCATACTTTCGTGTATTTGGTTGCACTTGTTTCATTTTGAATAACAAAGACAATCTAGGAAAATTTGATTCTAAATCGCATAAAGGAATTTTTCTGGGATATTCAATATCATCAAAGGCTTATAGAGTATATAACCTTAGGACTCAAGCTGTAGAAGAAAGCATGCATATTGTCTTTAATGAAACTAACAGTTCAAATGAAGTAATTGATGTTGATGAGACCAACCAAAACAAAGAAGAAGGTATAGAACATGAAAGCAGGTTGGAGAAGGAAGAAAGCGAAGCTTCGATCAACCTTCTCAACAATCAAATGAAGCCACTCAAACTTCCTCGATCAACCTTCTCAATTACCAAGAAGTTGGAGAATGGTGGTACATCATCCACAAGATCAAATTATTGGTAGTACTTTAGATCCTGTTAGAACCAGAACTTCATTTAGAGACAATCTTCACTGGAATGGTCTTCATCTCTCAAAATAGAACCTAAGTCAATCAATGAGGCCATACAAGATCAATCATGGATAGAAGCAATGACTGAAGAACTCTCTCAATTTGAAAAGAATGAGGTATGGAATTTAGTAGTACCTCCAAAAAATCAGTCAGTTATAGGAACTAAATGGGTGTTCAGAAACAAGCTAGATGAAAATGGTAAGGTGGTGAGAAACAAGGCAAGACTTGTTGCTCAAGGGTATAACCAACAGGAAGGTATTGACTATGATGAGACTTTTGCTCCTGTAGCAAGGTTAGAAGCTATTAGAATATTACTTGCATTTGCTGCTCACAAAAATTTCAAATTATTTCAAATGGATGTCAAAAGTGCTTTTCTAAATGGTTTTTTAACTGAAGAAGTTTATGTCAATCAACCTCCTGATTTTGTTGATCAAAAGAAACCAAACCATGTTTTTAAACTTACCAAAGCTCTATATATTTAAGCAAGCTCCTAGAGCTTGGTATGAAAGGTTAAGTAACTTCTTGATCAAAAATAAATTCACAAGAGGAAAAATTGATACTACATTATTTAAGAAAACTCTTGATAAGATTTGTTGATTGTTCAAATTTATGTTGATGATATCATTTTTGGATCAACAAATGAAAAGCTGTGCAAAGATTTTGGGAATCTTATGAAAAGTGAGTTTGAAATGAGTATGATGGGAGAATTAAGATTCTTTCTAGGACTTCAAATAAAACAACTTGATGAAGGTATCTTTATTAGTCAAGAAAAATACATCAAAGATCTTCTCAAGAAATATAAGATGAATGAAGCAAAAGCCATGGCAACTCCTATGCATCCTTCCATGCAAATTGAGAAGGATGAAGAAGGAAAATCAATTTCTGAAAAAGAATATAGGGGTATGATAGGTTCACTGTTATATTTAACTGCTAGTAGACCTGACATTGTGTTTTCAGTTGGCTTATGTGCAAGATTCCAAGTCTCTCCAAAAGAATCTCATCTCACTTTGCAATCAAAAGAATATTCGGATACTTAGTGGGAACAACTAATCTTGGTCTATGGTATAAAAAGAATACTCATTTTGACCTAATTAGCTACTGTGATGCTGACTATGCTAGTGATAGAATTGACAGAAAAAGTACTAGTGGATTATGTCAAATTTTGGGTGAATCCTTAATCTCTTGGTCTTGTAGAAAACAAAATTCAATTGCATTATCAACTCTTGAGCGTAATATGTATCTCTTCTGGGTGGTTGTTATTCACAAATTCTATGGATCAAGAATCAATTGGAGGACTACTCTATAAGGTACACATTGGTGCATGGAAAACACATACACTTGTGTGCAAGTATACACTGTCCAAAAACAAGTAGTAAATTGATCGAACCCACAGAGATTGAAAAACTCACTTTTAAAATAAATATAAAGTAATAAAGTGTAAAGTAACTAAGTAACAAAATAATTTTGGATTTTGTGATGATCACAACTAAGTTAGATAAAAAACAAAGTAAAAATGTTGATAGTGTAAAAGAGAAAAACTAGTTGGAATGTCTTCATCAAGTAATTTACTTATAAGTGTTTGATGCGAAGATGTGATGCAACAGACCAATGCGGTTGCATTAGCTATGTGCCTTTCGGTCACTTTCTTCAGAGTATCGTTACCAATTCTCTTATGATCATTGTTCTATGCAGAAAAAGAAAGGGGTGTTAGTGCCAATCTTGCCTCCTAACAATTATCCAATTTGCTTAAATAAATTCACTCTTGTATTTTAAGTACCCACAATTATCCTATGGACTATACTATCCTATCTCTAGGACTTAGCATGGTTTTCACAAAGTTTTCTTTATGTAAAACACTTACCCATATTAGTTCTTGAGTTCTTAATTGTAAGTCATTTCTGGTCATTTACAAATCTTACTTATTCTAAGTGATCAAGTTCAAAATAAGTTTGGAAAAATTATCAAGCAAGAACTAAAGTACAAACATACATACATGCATCATACTTACTTAAAAGCTCATTAAATGATTAGAACATTCCAACTAAGAAAGATTTAGCTAACAAGAGACATTGCAAGATATATATAAACTGAATAGACCATGTTTATATATATAGAAATCACAAAAGAGAAACAACAAGAGTAAAGTTACAAATGTTGAAAACCTTTGTATGAAATCTTATAGCAATGCACTAGCATTACTCCTTAGCACTATACAAACACTATGAAAATGAGTTAAGGAGGATTTATGAATTCCTTCCTCTTCCTCTAAAAATATAAAAACTAACTATGTATATTGAAATTTTGATCTAACTTATGGATTGTGATATATTTCCAAATGAAGATGTGAGGTCCTTTTATAGCCTTCAAGTGAGGTGCTTCATTTCTTCATGTTGAAGTAATCTTGAGTGGATCATAGCTGTAGTTGCTTTTCAGAGGTTTATCCCATGTTGAAATCTTTGACTAATGACATAGGGCGGTTCCATGGTGATAGAACATGTGTCCCTATGTTGGTGACTCTTCAAAGCTATGCCTATAGCTATGTGTGAATGGTAGGCGCCTACTATACAAGGTGGGATGACATCAGAGAACCAGGCAGGAGGTCATCACTTGCAAGTGGATGCATATGAAACAGGCTGCTTATTCACCAAGTAGTGCGATTTGATGCGGGATCGGTCTGCGGGAGCATTGATGCGATTAGCATTGAGACTCGCAGACAACAAAAACATCAAACATACCACAATATATCCAAAATGGCCTAATAATAACTATAACCATTCAAATCACTCAAGTTATCATATATCACATAAAATACTATATAAACTCTTTATTATTACTTGAAAGAGAGCAAATACTAAGTTTAAACATATGAAATACTCTATATAAAATAGAGTTATCACACCCCCAAACTTAAACCATTGCTTGTCATAAGTAATGACAAAGACAAACTATTAAAAACTATAATTCTAGAAGATAGATCGGTTTGATATTTGGATTTTCATGAGGAGTTCCCTATGAACTTCATTTCTTTAACAATTTTTCTTGTGCCTTTATTTCTTCAAAACTACCAAAGCTATTCAAACTCTTTTGTGTGTGTGTGTGAACCCACTGAGTTGAGATTGGTTCCAAGACTAAGTGAAAAAATTTCCTCCTAGCTTTTGAAAGGATTGGTTCATCTTTGGTCACACCAAAATATTTTTCAAAAGAGAGATTAGACTCACAAAATTTCTCAAGTGTTGGGGAGTTCTAAAATCAAAGGGCTTGGTTGAATCTTTCAAAGCTTTTGAGCCAATGCATTTTTCTATTTTTTTGTGTGGATCTTTTGAGCAGATGCAATACTTCTTTGAAGTGATTTGTGCATTGATTTTTTTCTGCATTTTGCTTTTTCTTCAGTGCAGTTTGCATTGATGCTCTCTGCACTGATGATGCTTTTTCTTTTTCTAGCTCATATTACCTTCCTCACTGACCTCCAGATGCAAATGCACTTTGGCACATGTCTTTGACCTCCAGATGCATATATTTTTCTCTGCACTTTGGCACAGGTTCAATTTTTTGAACTATCCTCCAGATACATTTATTCCTGCATGGCACAGGTCTTTGACCTCCAGATGCATTCATGTACTTAGGCACAGGTATAGTTTCAAAAGATTCAGGGTATGGCTTTGTCCACATTTTTGTATTCTTTTTTTTTTGTGCATTGTTTACTCTTATACTTTTGAAATTCAGCCTTTGTTTTCATAAAACACCCCCAAACTTAATTCTTTAAGCTCTTCTTTCTTTTTAGTAAAACTTTGTTTTGACCTAAGCTTACCAAAAATTCCCCTTGCATCAGATTGATCTTTAAATAGCAATGTTCTTTTCACAAACTCAGTTTTGAAGTGTTGAAGTAAAAATAATTTTGGTTTTTCTGAGAAATAAGGCTTCTTTTCTCTTTTTCATCATTGAAATTCCATCCATAGGGTTTTCACCATATTTTTGAAAAAGCTGATCTTTTCTACTAAAATATTTAGATACTACTTTGTTAAGTACATCTAATATTAAAACAAACTATAAACTACTTAAAAACATATATATTTACTAAATAAAACATATTAATTAAACACACAACATATTAGATAGAAACATATTAAAACATAACATAACATGCAAATCCCCCCCCAAACTTAAGGGGTTGCAGTGTCCTCACTGCAATTTGTTCACAAAATACAAACCATTTGTTCAAAAATAGGGGAGAGGGATTAAAAACAACCAGGGAAATAGTTTAAACAGAATTAACACAAGCTATAGTAGTAGTAGGTGAAAACTTGTAAATGATACTCATTTGTTGGCTCCACTCTCGATTACGGTGCTTTGCCTTGATGGAGGAGTGTGTTTCACCTTCTCGCTTCTTCTCCTTAGGTGGCTTGCTTGGTGTTTCTTCCAGTAGAGTGCAGATGCACCTCCTTCCTCCGGCATGCGATTCAGGAACTATTTCTTGAACTGATGCAGGTGCATCAATGCTAACTGCACTAGGTTTCTTCCTTTTAGGTGTCAATTTTGATTGCTGGCCTGCAGGTTGCTTGAAGAACTTTTGAGTGTTGTGCAATGCTTCCCTATTCTCATTGAGCCATTTGTTCCGAACAAGTTTGATTGTTGCTTCATCATGCATAGTTGTTGCTGTTGTGAGATGCAAAGTGCAAGTGATGATGCAGAGCATCACTCAGTATCTCAAACAGCTTGAGCAATGTGCTCCCAATGCGAGATGATTCTTCTCCTTTATCTCCTTTGTTGAGTCCTTCTTCTTCTCTTTCTGCAAAATCTCTTTCTCAAGAGCGAAATAACATTAGTAGTAATGTTGCTTGGGCTAGAAGGTACTTGTTTGTTCCGCTGGCATAACAGGGGTTGGTTCTTCCGTGTGAGTTGTTTTGTGTGGTTCATTTGTTGGAGAGGTGGTGGAGGGGTTGTTTGTGGTGGTGATAGTACTGGTGGATCATTGAGGAGGGTAATGGTGATTTTGGAATGGAGGAGGACTCTTGATTTGGTGAGATGATGGGTGTTTTGGTAATCGGTGTGATAGGGGTTTGTTGTTGGGTTGATCTTGGAGGTTTGTTTGGCATATTTCTGCCTAGCAATTTCTTCTAAAATTACTCCTCTAGCATGCTCCTCTTCTTCTTCATCAATTTCAGTCTCACTTTCTTCCTCCTCTTCTTCTTCAACTTCCTTATCCATTTCTTTTTCTAGTTCCTCATCCTCATTATCAGAATCAAACATTTCTTCAATCACAGGTTCTATCACAACCTTCTTCTTTCCTTTGGATTGCTTCCTAGTCACCTTCTTCTTGGTGCTAGGTTCCTCTACCTTCTTTTTACCTTTCCTTCCTTCTTCAACCTCTTTCTCCTCTTCTTCTTCACCTTCAGCTCTCAGTACCCAACTTGGGAATTCAGGGGCATTCACTTGGCCCACAAGATCAAAGATCTTGTCAAAGACCAATTGAAGCCAGTCATGTTGATCATTCTGAAATTTCCATACAGCCCTCTGCTTCTGCATGTAATGCTCTTGCATTGCAGGTGCAGGGCCTCTTACATTTCTCAATTTCTCCTTTACTTCAGCACTCAAATTACTAGGGGAAATTTCTTTTGTTCATTAGCAGCTATTGGGACACCCTCTTTCATGCACAATTCAGTAATGAGACAAGGGAAAAACAGAAATCCCTTTGATTTTGTTGAGCATGCAAGAATCTCTCTAGCAATCAATCTACCTATGTCTACATTTCCCTCAGAGAGAATTGTATCTAGCAAGATCAATCTCTCTTTGGTCATTGCATATGTGTGTGATGTAGGCCAGAATTGAATTGGCTATGAACAAATGCCAATTACCTAATGCATTTATCAAATAATTGCTTCTAAGCTTAATCTCATTAGGTGTAAATTTTTCCCATACATTTCTGTATAGCAATTCTATTCCTCAATTCTTCCATTTCTTTCTTAAAGGCCTTGGCCACTCTATTTTCAAAATCATTTCCATTATACTTCAGCATATAATGTTCATTCAATTTCTTGGCATGGAAGTGTACAAGTTTACCTCTCACCATGGAAGTGTAGGAGTGTTCGGTCCTTCTTGTGGTGTGATTCCAAAGATATAACTCTCTCACTATGTCTTCAATATAGCCTCCTCTTGGTAGCACGAAGTGGTCCCAATTGAGATTGGCCACTGTTGACATGAATGATGGGCTTGCCTTCTTCAAACCATACCCTCTCTCGGGTAGTAGATGCATGTTCCAGAGATGAATATTGTCATCGATTCTGATTGTTGATTCCTTGGCTTTGCCTTTCTTGATTGATGATGATGATGCATGCATGACCTTCTTCTCTTTTTGGGAGTTTTGGCTTGCTTGCCTGATGATTTCTGTGCTGATTGCTTTTTCACCATTGTAATTGCTTTGAATTTCTAGGTTTTTGAGTGTTTGTGTGATTGAGAAAAATTGGAGATGAGAATATGAAGGGTGGTTTGTGTTTCAGATGAGAGAAATTTGTGAGATTGCGAATGAAAAGGGTAACGGTAACAATCTTAAGGCCTTATGTTTCAGGAAGAAGGAAGTTAGTGGATGTATTAGGTAGCCGTTATGCATTGCGTGCTGCGCATGCATCTTGCCATGTGTCATCTTAGGCTACCAATGCTTCATTAATCTTGCTTAACCTCCCTTTGATCTTCCTGAAGCCTTATAACTCACACTTAATCAATTTCTTCAAGTTTTTAAATTTCTGATGCAGAGCATATTTTTCTTCAATGCAGGTGCATTTGATGCAAATTGCATTAGTTTCTCGCATTTCGCAAAAACAACTAAAAACATAAATTTGCACAAAAATAATTAAAAACAATGGGTTGCCTCCCATCAAGCGCTTGTTTTAAGAGTCTTGTCAGCCTGACTACCTCTTTTTACTTAGAGATTTTGCAAATGGATGGTGGTTTTGTCTCTCACCACATGTTCACCATAGTACATTTTGACTCTTTGACCATTTACTTTGAAGACAGTATTTGAGGATTTATCAAATAAGTCTACTGCTCCATGTGGATAAACCTTTATCAACTTATATGGTCCTGACCACCTTGATCTAAGTTTTCCAAGAAATAGCTTCAACCTAGAGTTATATAGCAGAACTAGTCCTCCTTCTTTCAATTCTCTTCTGTGAATTTTCTTGTCATGCCATTTCTTAGTCTTAGCTTTGTAGATTTCAGCATTCTCATAAGAGGTTTGCCTAATTTCTTCTAGCTCATCAAGCTCTATCATTCTCTTTTTACCTGTTTTGTTCAGATTGAAATTGAGCTTCTTCATAGCCCAATAGGATTTGTTTTCCAATTCCACAGGTAAATGGCATGCTTTTCCATAGACTAATTTGTAAGGGGACATTCCTAAGGGTGTTTTGAATGCTGTTCTATATGCCCATAAAACATCATCCAAATGTAAAGACCAATCTTTCCTATTTGGACTTACCATTTTTTCTAGCATTCTCTTAATTTCCCTATTGGATAATTCTGCTTGTCCACTAGTTTTAGGATGGTAGGCTGTAGCTATCTTATGCTTAACTCCATACTTAGATAGAAGGTTTTCTATGATCTTATTGCAAAAGTGTGAACCTTCATCATTAATGATAGCTCTAGGAGTTCCAAATCTAGTGAATATATTTCTTTGCAGAAACTTACTAACTGATTTAGCATCATTATTAGGTAATGCTACTGCCTCTACCCATTTGGACACATAATCAACAGCTACTAAGATATATAAATTTCCAAAAGAAGGTGGAAAAGGTCCCATGAAATCCATGCCCCAAACATTAAATAATTCAATTTCTAAAATATTTGTTCTAGGCATTTCATGCTTATCGAAAATATTTCTGCTCTTTGACATTTATCACAATGATTTGACCATAAAATAAGCATCTTTAAATAAAGTAGGCCAAAAATAACCGCATCAGAATACCTTAGTCTTGCTTTGTTCTAGTGCTTCCAAAGTGTCCTCCATAAGGTGCGAGAATGGCAATGCAGAAGCACTACTTGTTGCTCCTCTTCAGGTATGCATTTCCTCATTAATTGATCAGGGCACATCTTGTAAAGGAATGGATCATCCCAATAGTATTGTTTGACTATGTGGAAGAATTTTCTCCTTTGTTGATATGTCATATTCATCGGTACTATTTTGCTTGCAAGGAAATTTACAATATCGAAGAAACCATGGTGCGGATGCATTAGATGCTCTGCATTGCTTATAGCAAATGCGCTTTCATGTTTTGCATTGATTGTGATTGCCAATAGTTTATCATCTGGAAAACTCTCCTTGATTTCTTCTCCTTGTGTACCAAGTGATTCTCCTTCAATCCTTGATAAATGGTCTGCTACTTGATTTTCTACTCCTTTCTTGTCTCTAATTTCTAAATCAAATTCTTGTAGGAGTAAAATCCACCTTATCAGCCTTGGTTTTGCATCCTTCTTTGAATTAGATACTTAATGGCAGAGTGATCAGTATAGACAATAATCTTAGTGCCAACTAAGTATGATCTGAATTTTTCAAATGCAAATACCACGACTAATAATTCCTTTTACAGAATCGTGTAGTTCACTGAGCTTCAATTAATGTCTTGCTAGCATAATATATGGAATGAAAGACCTTATCATACCTTTGCCCTAGGACTGCTCCTACTGCAAAGTCACTAGCATCACACATTAATTCAAATGGCCTACTCCAATCTGGAGTTACTATAATTGGTGCAATCACCAATGCCTTTTAAGTTTATCAAAAGCTTCTATACAAAAGTTATCAAAGATAAATTCTACATCATGTTGCAAAAGCATGCATAATGGTTTTGAGATTTTTGAAAAATCTTTGATAAACCTTCTATAGAAACCAAAGATGGCCTAAGAAGCTCCCGATACCTTTAATTGTATTGGGTGGTGGTAAATTCTCAATGACATCAACCTTAGCTTTGTCTACCTCTAGACCTTTCTTTGAAATTCTATGTCCTAGCACTATGCCCTCTTGTACCATGAAATGGCACTTTTCCCAGTTTAAGACTAAATTTGTTTCTTCACATCTCTTGAGAATTTGTTCCAAGTTTGTTAAGCAAACTTGAAATGTTTCTCCAAAGATAGAGAAATCATCCATGAATACTTCCATTGATTGCTCAATGAAATCTGAGAATATAGACATCATGCATCTTTGGAATGTAGCAGGTGCATTACATAAGCCAAATGACATCCTTCTAAAAGCAAAGGTTCCATAAGGGCATGTAAATGTGGTTTTGTGTTGATCCTTGGCTCAATGGCTATTTGATTATAGCTTGAATAGCCATCTAGGAAACAATAAAATTCTTTCCCTGCTAGTCTATCTAACATTTGGTCTATGAATGGTAAAGGAAAGTGATCCTTTTTGGTAGCTTTGTTGAGTTTTCTGTAATCCATACAGATTCTCCACCCTGTGACAGTTCTAGTTGGTATCAACTCATTCTTTTCATTGGCTATTCTTTGTCACACCCCCTTTCTTTGGTACACATTGGACAGACTTACCCAAGCACTCGTGCGATATAGGGTATATGATTCCAAAGATCTAGCCACTTTATGATTTCCTTTTTCACAACCTCTTTCATAATAGGATTTAGTCTTCTTTGACTCTCTATGTCGCTGTTTTGAATTTTCTTCCAAAATAACCCTATGCATGCATATAGAAGGACTAATTCCTTTGATATCCGCCATTTGCCAACCTATAGCTTTGGTATGCTTCTTTAGAGTACTAATGAGATCACTCTCTGTTTTGATGTTAAATTAGAAGCAATGATAACAGTAAAGTCTCATTTGTTCCTAGGAAGCATACTTAAGGTGTTCAGACAAATATCTTCAATTCTAATTTAGGAGGTTGTTCTATTGAGGGTAAGTTCTTCTTGAGAATTGGATCCTCAAGATTGAGTGGTTCATAAGTTCTAGCCCATACTTCCTTACAAGAGTTTTCTATTGGCAGACTCTCTTTTCTAGTATTTCATCATCTAGCAATGCAAATGCATCTAATGCATCCGCATTGGCTAAGTGATCATACTTTGCTTGTAAAATTGTTTTTCTACCAATTGATCTAGAGAGAATAAGGATGAACACTCTTCCTGTATCCTCCTCAAGGATACTTCATAGCATTCATTACATTGAATTTGATCTCTTGATCATTCACTCTCATAGTGAGTTCACCTTTCTGCACATCAATTATGGTTTTACCAGGTTGCTAGAAATGGTCTACCTAGGATAATAGGCACTTCCTTATCTCGCATCAAAGTCAAGGATAACAAAATCTACAGAAATACGAATTTATCTACCTTAACTAGGATGTCTTCTATGATACCTTCGAGATAGGCTATTGATCTATCGCCTAATTGAAGTGTCACAGTTGGTTGGTTTTGCATTTCCTATTTCTAATCGGTCAAAAATAGATTTAGGCATCAAGTTGATGCTTGCACCTAAATCACATAAAGCTTTACCAAAGATAGGATTTTCCTATAGAAAATGGAATTGTAAAACTACCTGGATCCTTCAATTTCCTAGGAATCTTATTTTGCATAAGCAAACTACAATCTTCTGTCATGGCAACTGTTTCAAACTCTCCTAATCTTCTTCTCTTAGTAAGCACATCCTTCATAAATTTTGCATAGTTTGGCATTTGTTGGAGTGCTTCTACTAAGGGAACATTGATGTGTAATTGTTTTAGTACCTCTAAAAATTTACCAAACTGCTTCTCCTCATGTGCTTTTTTCAGTCTTTGAGGGTAAGGAGGAGGAGGGTATTCAGGTACTAACTTAGGTAGTGGACTTTGAACTTCTTGTGATGCAGGAGCACTAGATGCTTCTGCATTGGTTTCTTTTTGATTTTTGCTTTTTCTCCCTTTTCTACACTTTCCTTCTCAGTTAACTCTACAAGATCCTTACCACTTCTTAATGAAATAGCCTTAACCTGCTCCTTTCCTTTGGTTTGAGAAGGAGTAGCTTCAGATTTTGAAGGTAAGGCACCTTGTGGCCTTTGATACAGAGTGTGGGCTAATTGACCAACTTGATTCTCTAAGTTCTTAATGGAAGCATCTTGGGTTTGTCTAGCGCTTCTAGATTCACCTATAAATGCTTTAAGCATGGTTTCTAGAGAATTCTCAGTGGTAGGTTGAGAGTTTCTTTGGTTATTTTGAGTTGGGAATCTGGTGGGTTGGTTGGTGTAGTTGGAGCAGCGATTCTAGGTGCAGTGCACTATTGTTGCTCCATCTAAAATTTGGGTGGTCTTTCCAACCGGGATTATAAGTGTTGGAATAAGGGTTGTTATTCCTATTATAACCTACATAATTTACAGAGATAGGGTTGCTAGAACACTCCTTATACAAGTGACCTCCTCCACAAGTACACACAACTAGGTGTGCCGAGGTACTTGTTCTCTCACTTCTAAGTTGATGATGTGCAGTGATGCAAATGCATTAGATGCAGATAGCATTGCCGTAAGTGAAGTTTTTCATCAAATTAGCTAGAGTGGCTACTTGAGCAGATAGAGGCGGATATATCATTAACTTCATGTACCCCGATGGTTTCTTTTGGGCACTCACCCTCTCGGTGAGCCAACTAGAGCTATTAGTTGCTATTCTATCAATTAATTCACATGCTTCATTGTATGACAAATTTAATAACACTCCACCGATGATGCATCAAGCATTATTCGGTTTGAGGTTCTAAACCATTATAAAATGTTTCCATTTGAATAATAACAGGTAAACCATGATGAGGACATTTTCTTAAAAGTTCCTTCCATCTTTCCCATGCTTCAAATAAAGACTCAAACTCTTTTTGTCTAAAAGATGTAATATCATTTCTTAACTTTGGCATTTTTGATAGGTGGGAAATATTTTCCTAAAATTTTTCAGCCATTTCATTCCATGAATGAATAGAGTTAGGCTCTAAAGAATTTAGCCAAGCCTTAGCTCTATCTCTCAAAGAATATGGAAATAACCTTAATCTAAATGCATTTTCACTAACACCAGGTATAATAAAATTACTACATACTTCTAGAAATTGCCTTAAATGCAAATGAGGATCTTCATGAGGAGATCCTCCAAATTGACCAATAGTTTGAAGCATTTGAAACATCATAGGTTTAAATTCAAAATGCATGGCATCAATATGAGGTCTATTTATACTAGTTTGCATGTTTTGATGATCAAATCGAGCATAATCCTCATAGGTCTATCTCTATCATTAATCATACCTATGTGATCCATGTGGATGAGATTTTCTCTATGAACTTCTTCTTCAGTAGCATGCTGTGAACCAGGGCCTCCTCTCACTGAGTGTGGCCTTGAGCTTTGTTCTTCACTGATGACATGTTGCAAGCTTGTTGATTCTGTTTTTGGAGTCTTAGCAATCTCCTGAATTTTTTTTCTATTTCTGGATCTAAACTATATTCTGGTGTTTTGTTTCTGGTTTTGTACATATACTAAGTACCATGTACTTTTGTATGACAGAAACTTTAAAGACCGGAATTTATATACAACACTAAATTACTATATATCAAAATTTTAAAAAGAATTTACTTCAATCCCGCACAACGGCGCCAAAAACTTGGTGCATGGAAAACACATACACTTGTGTGCAAGTATACACCGTCCAAAAACAAGTAGTAAAAGATCGAACCCACAGAGATTGAAAAACTCACTTTTAAAATAAATATAAAGTAATAAAGTGTAAAGTAACTAAGTAACAAAATAATTTTGGATTTTGTGATGATCACAACTAAGTTAGATAAAAACAAAGTAAAAATGTTGATAGGGTAAAGAGAAAAAAGCTAGTTGGAATGTCTTCATCAAGTAATTTACTTATAAGTGTTTGATGCAAATGTGTGATGCACCAGATCAATCTTTGTTGCATTAGCTATGTGCCTTTCTGTCACTTTCTTGAGAGTATCATTACCAAATTTCTTATGATCCTTGTTCTATGCAAGAAAAGAAAAGGGGTGTTAGTGTCAATCTTGCCTCCTAACAATTATCCAATTTGCTTAAATAAATTCACTCTTGTATTTTAAGTACCCACAATTATCCTATGGACTATATTATCCTATCTCTAGGACTTAGCATGGTTTTCACAAAGTTTTCTTTATGTAAAACACTTACCCATATTAGTTATTGAGTTCTTAATTGTAAGTCATTTCTGGTCATTTACAAATCTTACTTATTCTAAGTGATCAAGTTCAAAATAAGTTTGGAAAAATTATCAAGCAAGAACTAAAGTACAAACATACATACATGCATCATACTTACTTAAAAGCTCATTAAATGATTAGAACATTCCAACTAAGAAATGTTTAGCTAACAAGAGACATTGCAAGATATATATAAACTGAATAGACCATGTTTATATATATAGAAATCACAACAGAGAAACAACAAGAGTAAAGTTACAAATGTTGAAAACCTTTGTATGAAATCTTCTAGCAATGCACTAGCATTACTCCTTAGCACTATACAAACACTATGAAAATGAGTTAAGGAGGATTTATGAATTCCTTCCTCTTCCTCTAAAAATATAAAAACTAACTATGTATATTGAAATTTTGATCTAACTTATGGATTGTGATATATTTCCAAATGAAGATGTGAGGTCCTTTTATAGCCTTCAAGTGAGGTGCTTCCTTTCTTCATGTTGAAGTAATCTTGAGTGGATCATAGCTGTAGTTGCTTTTCGAGGTTTATCCCATGTTGAAATCTTTGACTAATGACATAGGCGGTTCCATGGTGATAGAACATGTGTCCCTATGTTGGTGACTCTTCAAAGCTATGCCTATAGCTATGTGTGAATGGTAGGCGCCTACTATACAAGGTGGGATGGCATCAGAGAACCAGGCAGGAGGTCATCACTTGCAAGTGGATGCATATGAAACAGGTTGCTTATTCACCAAGTAGTGCGGTTTGATGCGAGGATCGGTCAGAGAGCATTGATGCGATTAGCATTGAGACTGCACTGAACAAAAACATCAAACATACCACAATATATCCAAAATGGCCTAATAATAACTATAACCATTCAAATCACTCAAGTTATCATATATCACATAAAATACTATATAAACTCTTTATTATTACTTGAAAGAGAGCAAATACTAAGTTTAAACATATGAAATACTCTATATAAAATAGAGTTATCACACATGCACTCCCATTTATTGTGACAATACTAGTGCTATCAATTTATCAAAAAATCCCATCCAACATTCTAGATCTAAGCACATTGATATAAAACATCATTTTATCAGAGATCATGTTCAAAAGAAGGATGTGGAACTTATTTTTATTGACACCAAGCATCAATTAGCTGATATATTTACCAAGCCTTTGATAGAAGAAAGTTTCAATTTTATTAAAAAGGCTTTGCACATTATGAAATGTCCTTAGGAGAAAAATATGTCAAAAACCCCAACCTTCTAATATCTTTAGAAGGTTCACTTGGAAAGAATCAAATTCAGAAGGTTGAATTTGAGAAGGATAAATTAAAGTCAACATTGGGGACGGTTACTAAAGCAACTAAAAACTGTCTTCTATGACAGTTATGTCATGTCATAACTGCACACATCAAATCACAACGGCTAGTAACTCTCTCTTTCTTCCACGCACGCCCAAACCAACTGAACTCTTTCTCTCTCAAACCGATTCGCTTCTTCTCTTCCTCCTTTCTTCGCGAAAAACCTCTCTTCTCTCTAAAAATGGTGAGAACAAAAATTCCCTGTGTGAAGAAAGCAAGCACGCCTACAACCCATGACCTTCCACCTGCATTATTGAGTGCTTCTAAACCTCCTCCTACTCAGATTGATGCTCCATCAGAACAAAAATCTTCCAAATCATCACCCACTCCCTCTCGAAGATCTACTAGATTCAAAACAAGTTCTCTCAAAGAAATACAGGGTCCTGGAACAAGGAAGAGTCAACCAATCACCCTTGATGATGATGATTCTACTTTATCTGAAATGATGGCAGAATCAAAACTGGAACTGAAAAGAAAAGCCTCTCTTCAACCACAATCCTCTTCCAAAAGGCCCAAATTTAGGATTAAGTTTGGAGGAAATAAAGGGAAAGAAAAGGTTGATGAAGAACAGAAACTTGATCAACCTTCTGAAGTTGAAGAACAAACCTTGCCTGCACAAGTGTTTGACAAAGAAAAATGGGGTAAGAGGAATGTTCTTATTGGAAGAATTTACTTGTTGGAGGAAATGAAAGCTTCTGGATGGAATGTACAAGACCACATTGAGTCTCGGGGTGGCAAAATATTCTGCTCGAGGGGGAAATTATTTATCCCAACTGATAAAAAGAGTTTTATGGGTATATGAATGTAGATGAAACAAAATCCTCTTTTACTACTCGGTGAGGGAACCACCATTGTAGTAACTCCAACCTTAATTGCTAATGCTCTGAAAATTCCTGTGAGTGGAGTATGTCTGTATGGGAAAGATTGGTATGACCAAACAGAAATTACACAAGAGGAAGTATTGAAGCTTCTGATGAAAAATTCTGGGGAGAAGCTCAAGTCATCAGCATTGAAGGATGAAGCCTGTATCATGCACAACATGGTGGTCCACTCTTTAATTCCTAGAGCAGAAGTTTTGAACAGTAAAACTCATTGACTTTACTCTTAGTCTATCATATGATCACTAGGAATAAGATAAACCTCCGATACATTATTTTTCATTACATGATTGATATGTGTAAAACCATTAGGCAAATTTCATCCTTACCATATGGCATGTTCTTGACCAAGCTATTTAGGTTTAAGAAAATATATGTGTCTAGAGAAGAATCTATTCAAGAGAAAACAACCTTCTGGTCTAAAAGTGCAAAACAGATGGGACTAAAACCATTTAGCAAGAAACTAGAAGTATTTCCTGAAGCAAAACCTGTTCATGATGAACCAATCCAAGAACCAAATCTTGCTGAAAATACACCTCTGTCAACTCCTCAGGGGGAGTCACTGGAACCAGAAACAATTATCAGAACTGAGCCCATAAATTTAGCCCCACCAAATCCCACATTTGAAAATTTAGTTGAAACAGAACATTCTCAAAACTGGAGAGAAAATTTTGAAACTTCCTTAAACTTGAATGACATTCCAACTGAAAGAGACCAACCTGAACAAATGGAAGTAGAAGCTTCTAAGAACCTTAGCACAGAATTAGGAAGGCCCATACCTCAAAACTATGAGAATCAAGCTTCTGAAACTATCCCTTCTGTTATGGACTCCCAACCTTCTGATAGAGCTATATACTACCCATTCTCTTAAGGAGTTATTCTACTGCCATATACTTCCTCTCATGAGGAACATAAAACTCCAGAAGGTACAACCGAGGGTCTAGCTCAGGGGGAGCTAAATGAAAATCAATCTCAAATGAATGAGGAACAAAGAAATGAACCTACAAGACCACTATCTCCTATCTCTCAAGTTGTTCATGAGATAGTTAGGGACATTGAAGACCAAGCTACACGTGAAAACCCTGAGAATCAAGCTACTAGTCCTGAAATCATGGCTTCTATTGCTCTCACAGAGTTACTTCACACTCCTGACCCCTCCATTGGTCCAAATGTTGAATCAACACCTGCACCTCTCCATCATGATGCTCAAGGATCAACTGATCAAATTGCAAATTTATTCTCACAGTGGCGTGACAATCCCAAAGTATCACATGAAGATACTTTTGCTTCTGAAAATCTTCAAAAATTCATGTTCTCTCCTATGTATGACTCCTCTGCACCAAAGGTACCTGAAGGATCAGGTCCTTCTAAACTACCTTCTGATTTGCCAAAACAATTTGGATCTCTTGGATCCTTTTGTCAAACCATGAATGCACCTCTCTCATCATCAGATAAGGCACCACTTAGCAGCAAACCTTCTGAAAACAAAGATGACTCATTCACATATGCTGATAAGAAGGAAGTATTGGAGGCAATGAAGAAGATGAGAGCACACCATGAGAAGCAAATGAAGAAGATGAGGGTGTAGAACAACAAGCTTCTGATGAGCATTGGAATACTTCAGCAAGAAAATAGGCTTGAAGCACAGAAAAACTATGCCTACCAGCAATGGGTGATGCAGAACATAGTGCCTACTATGGTTCCTGGTGTTGCAGTACCTGATTTCCCTCCTCCTCAACCTTTCCAGGACATTCCTCAACCTGCTTCATCCTCAAATTCCTCGGATGATTCTTCTCCTACAAAGTAGCAACCTAATTTCTCTTTCTTCCCTCCTTTTTGCTGTTGACAAAGGGGGAGAATGGAGATTATTTAACTACTTAGTTGATAGTGATATATTTTGGGGTTTATGTTGACATTTGATTATCTTTTGGACATGTTTATTTAGTGCTGTGGTTTGTAATTGATAATTATCAAAACTATGTATGTTTGCTGTTTGCTGCACTTATTACATGATAATTATCCTTTTGCTATGTATGTGTTGAAATTATTCAACTGATCATTAAATGTCTATTCTTGAGAAAACAGAAAACTTAAAACATACTCTCAAGTTTGTCATCACCAAAAAGGGGGAGATTGTAGAAATGAAAATCTATTTCCATGTTTTGATGATACAAACTTAAAGGAATGAGTTAAGTTTTCTAAACACTTATTATGATTAACAAGTTTCATTCAAGTGTGTAAAAGAACAGGAAATAAGAATCATAGCAAAAATCTTGGCATTAAAAATAAACCAAGTGTTTTTCAAAGTTAATTTATGCCAAAAGAAGGTTACCTACAGAAGGTTACCTTAAAGAAGGTTGAGTTCAGAAGGTTGATTAAAGAAGCTTAAAAGAAAAAGTAACTTTCTTTAGAAGGTTGACTGAAAGTCAAACAGAAGGTTGACTAAAAGTCAACACAAGGTTGACCAATAGTCAACAGAAAGTTTGATTGAAGTCAACAGAAGGTTGACTATCTATGGAATAGTGTTCAGAAGGTTGGTTGTTCAAGAAGGTTAAAGGAAGATTGAAAACTTCAAGCTTCTGTTTCTGGGAAACATGTTCATGTTCGAAATCTTAAATCGGAAATGCATCAAATAAGTATTCAAGGAATTAAAGTTTCATAAATATTATCTTATGTAAAGAAAAACTCCTTGATTTTTGTTTGTATTTTAAAAGCATGTTTGTTCATGCTTAAGAAGCTTCAGAAGCTTCAAAATTAAAGTATGTAAAATTGTATGTAGTACATGAACAGTGGACCAAGTGATAGAAATGATGAAAAGAAAGTAGAGTCTTGACATGAAAAGATGTTAGCACAAGACAAAGTAAAAATGTTGCTTGTAAGGTTGAAAGGCTACTACCTAAAGCTCAAAACCATCATTACCTACCTACAAAGCTACAACAACTTCCAACTCTCTTTTCTTCTTTCCAACAACCATATTTCGTGATTGAGAATCTATAAAGAATGCTAATCTACTCAAATGCAAACCATGAGAGTGAATTGGAACTATTACAAGTCAAGCTTCTCTAAAGAAATTCAACCTTCTCTTCCACACTCAAAGCTACTACAAGTTCGGGTGGGAAATATTATCTTGAGTGTGTGTGCTTGCTTGTTATGCTCTTAGAAATACTTTGTATTTATCTATCAACAAGCTTCTAAATCATCCCAAAACCCAAACCCCTTATTGTAAAGAAATATTGTGTAAGTTTCTCAACAAGCTACCTAGTGAGAGGTGAGTGTTGTTGGTGATTCTATTTGAAAGTTTCTCAACAGGACTACCTAGTGAGAGGTGAGTAGTGTTGGTGATTCGGTTCAAACAGAAATACCTTTAGGAAACTAGAAGAGAGTTTTCTAGTAGGTTAAGACAAACTTGGTGAAGTCATGTGTAAGTTAGCACTTGTCTTTTGTGTGTGATCAAAAGTGAGTGGAGGTGAAAAGTCTTTGGCAGTTGAAGCTAAAGCAAGTGTAAAATCTATTTGGAGAATAGTGGAAACTCTCACGTGGACGTGGGGAGAGGAGTAGCCACAGTTTGGGGAACCTCTATAACTCTACTGTGTCATTATCTGCTTTTCTTATTAATTGCTTTAAACTGTCTAGCAATCACCAAAGTTTTCAACTACTTCAGAAGGTTAAATTCACCAACCTTCTGCAGTAGTCAAAATCAGAATTTTAAATAAGACTTACTTTGATTATCTGTTGAAAATAACACTCTTTACAAAATCAAAGACATCTAAATTCATCAAAGTTAACTATCTTTCACTACTGTCATACTTGATTATTGCTTGTGTTACTAACATTCAACCTTCTTATATCCAAGTTATCTTGAGAAACAATACAGAAGGTTGCAGGTATTAAAAATTAAAAAGAATGCACAATTCAATCCTCCCCTTTCTTGTGCAAATTAATCACTTCATGTTTCCTCTTTTTCGATTCCTTGAACCCTTTTCCTTTTCAAGCTAGGGAGGGGTATTTTCCTACTTTTGGTTGTCGACTGTGGAACCCTAAAGAGATGATCTGTGATGTTTACCCTGCTGCTATGGCCCAGAGTGGTCGTGTTCTCTGTTTTAATATTTCTGTTGCTAATTTAGCTTTTAATTATGTTGTTAGATTAGTATGATCTAGATGTCTCAAGTGTTGCTCATTCGCCTAGCTTTTATCTTTAGAGATTCAGTCATACCTGATGTATTCGTCCTCTGAGGACATGATGATGCTTTCTTGTGAGCTAGTGGCTTACAATCTGTGTAATGTTTCTGTGGATTTGCTCGTTGTTCAATGAAATATTGCATTTTGACCAAAAAAAAAAAAGAATAGAGGGTTCAAAGAAAACTCTAACACTACAATGCTATTACCGTCGCTAACTGGACTTTTGTTGGTGGGGTTGTGGTCTCTGTTGGTAAAATTCCATTGGTAATTAGTTATTTCTTGTAGTGTGACACAAGTGATATCATGCGCCACTTTCCAACAAGATTCCACAAATTCTGAAGCTTTTGTCACAGCACAACATTTTTGACAAGAATGTCTCATTCAGTGAATATTAATCTACTGTGAATTGTAAAAAATTGTAATAAAAATTGACAAAGTGATCTTACATAATTAATATTGACCAAATCAAACAAATATACTAGTCCACGTATCCACAGCTACTCAAATAGTCAAACCCCATCAAGCTGCAACTATTTTTTTCTTATAGCAATCAAGCTGCTACTAATTAATGCCAAAGAAATATAGTTATTATAATAACATCATATTTTACATTTTTGGTTTGCTTATTAAAAAATATTTTACATTTTTTGTGTAAACTTGGTATCCTCTACATGCAACTGCAAAAAGTGATCCCTTAAGTTGGGTAGGATCACAATAAACAGCAAAACTTTTCATCAAGAATTTTAACGCTGTTGCATTTTCATGACTAGATTCGAACACAATACCTCTAATTAAGGTGAAAGAAACTCGTACCATCAATTATAACATCAATTAAATGTTTGTGATGATCAGCATGTTTTTTTAATCATATTCTGATAGGTGAAAGGAGTTGAATCATTATATCTCAATGTTCTCCATCATCAGTGACAGCTATCAGATAATTAGTTACATTAATTAAATTATTACAAACAAATTGAATTATATTTTGCAGTTCTATATATTAAGACATATATTATACATATATAACATGTCTGAACACATGAAATAAGTAGAAAATAATCACATTCTGATAAGAAACAAAATTTATGTATATATAATAGTATAATATTATTATAAATTTTCAATCCAGATTTGGCATGCCATTGAGTAGGGAGACATCTTTTCCTTTTTAGGTATATCTTGTTATAGGGGATTGAGAATAGTCAATAGTGGCTAAAAAACATTCTCAATGGAGAAAACACTGTTTCTTTCTTAGAGAGAGAGAGAGAGCATAAGTGCCTATGAGAATGAGAGAAGAAAAAAGTAATTAAATTACTATAACAAAATGATTCATCTCATTCTCACATGACCTAAAAGACCCTTTGTTGCAAAAGCTTTTAGTTTAAGAAAATCACTCAAAAACTCTCCCACTTCACTTTGTGCCTTTCATCTTCTCTCACTCCTTACTCTCTCTCTCTCTCTCTCTTGATAGTTTTTGTTTTCTTTCACCGTTCTGATGTTTGTTTCTGCCTAGAAACTAGAGTTTAGTGTTTTTTTATCCTTAGCAATAAAAATAAAAAAAAACAAGTGTTGGCTCTGAAATTTGTACCAAAAACATTTCTATATACTAAGAAAACTAGCATCAAGTTTTATGCATTGTGGCTCTCTCTCTCTCTCTCTTCTTCCATTGACTTTGTTCTTGTTCAAACTCCTAGGCTCAAAAGGTTTCCTTTTCTTAGATTTCTTAACCAAAACCAAAAGCCTTCATTTTCATCCTCGCTCTCAAAAAGTCACATATAAAATAGAGAAGAAGAAGAAGAAGAAGAAGTTTTTGTTTAGTACTTTGTTTCATGCCATGATTAGTGTAAAGAACAAGAACAAGAACAAAAACATGGGATTTGTTATACTTTTGATGCTACTTATGATGCTGTTAAGCACAGTTCCATCATGTCAAGCAGCAGCAACTACAAAAGAAGCAAGATTTGAGAGATTCAAAGGTAGTAATTCTTTTGCTTCTAAATTCAAATCATCATCTAAATTCCATAGTGGTGGCTTTCAAGGGAACAAAAATGGAGATCAACAACAAGCTTTTGATGGTGATAAGAGGAAAGTCTACACTGGTCCAAATCCTCTACATAACAGATAAGTTAGAGGAAATCCAGAAATCCATTCATGTTATGAATCCTAGTTCTCTTTCTTTTCTTCATTTTTCTTTCATTTTTCTTTTTTTATATTATAAATTTTGAAAGCATTTTTGGTGCTAGCTCTATTATAAGTCTTAATTTTCTAGTAACTAAGGTTACAGATGTATATGGAAAGTTTAGGTTTGAGATTATTATTATATATATGAGAGAATATATATATATATATATTTTTGAAGAAATTAATCGTATATATGATGAGTTTTTAGACATATATGTGAAATGTAATGTAATGAATAAAGGTTGAAGATTGATGAGAGAGAGAATATGAATGAATTGGTGGATCTGTTTTTGGCTTAGGTAATAGATGTGTTTGTTTGCATGCTTCATAATTTGTCTTCTTACAAGATTCTTATTGATAACGTCAGGTTTTCTATATCTAGTTAAGGATTATAGAAGAAGAATCAGTGTATGCCTAGCCCTTATGTAAATGACAATAATAATGCATCTATAATAATATGAATATATAATTTTGATTTTCATTTATGTAAATTTGTATCTCTTCATGTTCATGCATTTACATTATGAAGCTCTTGTCTTTTCAAATTTCTGAGAAGAAAATATTTCCTTTGCATTTTCTGTGAGGATTAATGTATATGCTACACTTTCTTTCAAAAATACTATATATATTTTTTTTATTATATATGCTTATCTTATATTTGATCAGAATTTTTTTCTTCAGAGAAAAATAATTCATTACTAAATAAGAGCTGGAAAATAATATATATATATATATAATTCCATCACTATAGTATTATGTTTTCTTAATTATGTGATGAAATGATGTGAATGTTAGTAGTTGGTAGCATTAATACAACCTCATCTATTTCAGTGTAAAAGTTTATTTTCTGCAGCTAAAAATTAAAACCCCTCTGCATAAAGCACTGAGGTTTGTGACAACATATTCATAAGTTTTGTGGGGGACCAAGTTTGGTCAAATATAATTTCATCGATAGATTTTGAAAAATTGTGTCCTATATACACAGTGAAATCCACCGTTTGATGAGATGAATTCTCAGCCATTGATTATCTACATAAAATTTTTCAACCAACATCAACACTTTTAATCATGAAGCTGAGCCGTCCAATCATCTTAATTTCTCTTTTGTTATTATGATCCAGGCCCCACTGTAATAACTTTCAAAAACAATTTCTGAAAAAATTATGCTTATTTATGCCAGCCACATATCCACTTAACCTAGCATGGGGAGATGATTTGTATAAGCAATGTATGTATATTAGTAAGGGGAGTACGATTTGGTACGAAATGTAAATATTCGAGTTTGAGTATTGTGTTTTTACGACTAATGTATGTAGTAGTATTGTGGGAAATCTCAAGTCCTACATCGACTAGTGATAAGCTTTCAACAGGGTTTATAATGAAGAGGCAACTCTCATCTTACAAGCCGGTTTTGTGGAGTTAAGTTAGACTCAAATCCACGTTCTAAGAACTATACCTATAAGTTAGAATATTGAATTAGAGTTGTGTTGTGAGAACTAGACTAGACCGAGCGGTTCAATATCAGGTCGAATCACAAAGAATTAGGTAGAACTAGATTGAACCACAATAGACCACTGATTGGACCGAGTTGAAAATTTATCTTTTTTGTTTTTATTTTTTCCCCAAAATTGAATATTATTTATTAATTTATTTATTAGTCATCTATTCAACCATTGTTGAACCAAATAGACAAATTAAACTATGACCTAGATTTTAAGATCATTAGTCAAAATAATTTTCTATATGAATTCATTTAGCCCAACTATTATAAACAAAATTTTCTTTGTAATAATATGTTTTTTTCAATCTAACTTCAAAGGAAATAACAAGAAAATTAGTGGTGCATGCGGTGTTTACCTTTTAGAGAGAGAGAGAGAGAGAGATAGAGATGGAGATGGGGAGAAGATACAATAATGAATTTGGATACAGAGAGAGAGAGAGGATACAATAATTTCGAGAGCAGATATTTTGTCCTTCATCATTTAAACCGTTTTTGTGCAGTGTGAACAATTTTTCTGTTTGGCTGCAATTGCATCAGAATTTAATTATGGTGAACGCTCCACATACTGCCAATTTTCACATTTAATGCACTTCAAAATATACTATACTCCTCCCTCCTATCAATTTCAACCACCAAATTATTGACAATAGTACTGATTATACTTTTCAAAAATGACTTTCTTATTTTTTTAAATTAAAATCAAACATATTGTATACTCCT
The DNA here is from genome assembly GCA_020916435.1 of Oxytropis ochrocephala. NCBI lineage: Eukaryota > Viridiplantae > Streptophyta > Magnoliopsida > Fabales > Fabaceae > Oxytropis > Oxytropis ochrocephala. The sequence goes on from CM037091.1 coordinate 95,079,194, forward strand.
TCTAGACTCAAATATAAGCAACAAACACCTTTTTAAGTTCATTGAAAAAGTAATGTATCTGAATAATATATAGTCCAGATACATTACTTTTTCAATAAACCTAAAAAGGTGTTTGTTGTTTATATTTGAGTCCGGAGAGAGTACTTTTTACATGCTTGAACAAATTAAATATCATTCTCACCTCTATAAGTTAGAAAATATTTGGATACACAACTTAGTTAAGAAAATATTTGATAAGTAAACTATGTGGTTGTTTAATAAGTGCTTATCATACGAACTTATACATATATTACTTTTACAAGCAAAATGGGAACGAGGATGAACACATAAGTTGAAAACAAAAGCAACTTACGAGAACTTAAGAAAATAAGATGAAAGTAACTTATGAACACATCTTAAGATCTTTTCATAAGCTCTTCTAAATACTTACGCATATGCTTATATCATAACACAAGCCCTCTTTTAAACGCCTCCTTCCTCAAATACCCACAATTTATCAATGAAGAGACCGTTTATCAATGACTCCACTTAAAATATGCAAATAAAAACTCATGTACCATTTGAATTATCTCTTGCATGTTTCTTTGCGACAATCTCTACTGTGCTTTTCTTAGCCGTTGGATTAATCCAACGATTAGGATATCATAATATAAAAAAGCAGCATTAGAGCATACGAGACAACACGAGAGGACATAGTCACTACGTGAGGGTATGACATGAGAGAGAGAGAGAGAGAGAGAGAGCAGGGGGAGGAGAAATTATGAAGCTTGGCAGTATTGCCCACGATGGTAGGCATTTCAGCGATGGCGACCAGGTTAAACAAAGGTGTATAAAACATTGAAACTCAGCTGAGGGGATGGGCGTATAAAAATATGAGGGGATGAATCGCAGAATGCATAATATGCAAAGAATCAACTAAAGGGACGCTGCATTATCTATCAACATATCTAAGAGGATGAGTATATAAAAACATTGTTCGCATATTTGGATTCAATTCAAAAAAGAAAGTTCAATTTGGATTCAATTCAAAAATTGTTTGCTCCAATCATCCCATTTTGTTAGCATCATTGCCCACCCCATTACGCCTTTCCCGGTTACTCTGCATGCTGCTGGCACACCAGTCCTCCTCCATTTTTCTAAAACCCGCTTTATTTATTTCTCAAATCCACTCGGAGTACCCCACTCTAACTGATCCTCACCTCATCCAGTACTGTTATCGCTTGTCCATCTCACCACAGTAGATCTGATTTTCGATCAGATTTATACTAGCGCGAAAATCCCCACTTTGTGTACCTTAAAAGTCACCCTTATCAATTAGAACCCTCACCCCAATAGGTATAGCAAAGTGACCGCCCTATATCCAATCCTCATTATCTGGGTCAACCCGCACTCATCTTGTTTTCAGGAAATCAATAAAGGCGCTTGTCCACTTCACCCTGTTGTATCTTGATAGATTTGTCCACGAAAAAATTAAAACAAAAATGATAAAAAATAGCTAGTTGGCAGTTGAGCCACCCCAAAATTGTTGGTTGGTAGGTTGCCTCCCATAAAAACAGAAAAAGTAACAAAAAAAATGTTGGAAGATTTTTCCTTTTGATAGGTAAAAGTTGGTAGTTAGTAGTTAGAGAGAGAGGGGAATGTTAGTTTCCCGAGTTTGAATCTGGGACCTCTTGCTAGTTGCTTGCACTACTTCGATGCAATCCTCTTACAAGTTGACGAGACGATTTGAGTTGGATTGTACTGAAGGATCCAACTCACTTTTTCATTTGTATCCATTTTAAAATAATAAAAATAGGACAAAGGGCTTAAAGTCCTTCCTTCGTACATTCAGATTTTAATAACATCCATTATTAAACTATTCTTACAAACACTGTAATTGGTTCATTTCCTTAAAATATCAGTCACATCTAACTAGTGTGTTCAAATTCAAGGGTGAATCTGTTAGTTCATGCATGACTCAGATAACTGTGGATAAAATAACACTTCGCATATGACCTAGATCCTAATATGGAGATGCATGGGACAAGAGCAATAGTATGAACAGTTATGTCCAAAAGAATTGACAATTTTGTTAATTGTTACCAATGAGCAGTGATTGGAAGAAAGAAAGCAATTCTCTCACAAAGCTCAAATACTATAGGATCACTTCACTAGCATGTCAAGTCATTTTCTAAGCAACAGAATGTCACAGCAAGCAAGGCATAAATTGTACACGACAAGGTTGGTATTTAAAGCACTCAGAGAAACCCATTTGAGTATCTTTAATGAAATCAAACATCATACATTAATGTCACATTTATAGAAGACAATACTTTCTATTTCATCTGCAATGTAACTTGTACTAGTTTTCACTCTTATTTTTATAGGGTAAAAAAGATTCATACTTCTTCAGTGACAATTATTACAAAAGAAGAGTAAAGATTTTGCTATACTGGTTGGACTTGAATGGAGAAAGAGTAGCCATTTTACACAATGCAATGACAGAGAGAAAATGAAAAGAGGGGTCCATGTCCATATCATAAATATAGTAAAGAGATCTTTAATTTCTCCTTATAGTATTTGCATGCTGGATTTGTGCTGTGAGCAGGAAAGTACTTGGACACATAATATACACAAGAAATTATTCCTTACATTTAAGCTTTATTTTTTTAATAAAATATGGGGAAATTAGGTACATGTCCTTAATTTGTGACAGCAAGGTGTATAATGAAGTGAATGGCATCCAATAATATAATATAATGATAATGATGGTGAAGTTAAATGGCACCAAATAATAATGATAATGATGGTGAAGTTCCAGTCAATATGAATTTTATTGACTCAAACTCTCATTTGTTGTACTCAATTCAAATCCCTGACCTCTCACCTTAAAAAGATCAACGGACGGAGTGACAAATACCATCTGTAAACTCATACATGCAAAGTAGGTATCTCAGATTCAAACCCGGGTAACCACACAAAATATTCAGCCTAACAACTAGTGTCTTTCCTAAAGTCTCTGAATTTCTTCCCTTGTTTTCTGAGTTAGATTCTTTGCAGTCAGGGTGGGTCGTTCGATCGGACAGATAGTCCCGATCAATATTGAATCGATAAAATCTTTCCTTCCGTCACTATTTGACGGTAGAGAATCAGAATCCATTTCCATTTGTTTTCCCATAGAGAATTCTCCTGATGTACTATTGTTATAAACTAAAGAATTAATTTTAGAAAAACTACAGTGTAATGCATGATTTTACCCCTTTGTGCAGTATATTTTCCAAATCCAAGAAACATACTAAGGAGACAAAAGTACTCAGTGCATTTAAAGATGGTTTTAATGAAAGAGCATTGGTTGGAGTGAATGTAAAACTGCAATAACTACCAAAACTTATACCAACAACAACTCTCTCATCTACTAGCAGTACTAGTATAATTTTTCAGTAGTCACAGTTCTATAGACAGATCCTTTGTTTGAGAGAGAAAATCAAGGGAAGAAAAAGACAACACAGAAGGTCTCTCTTAAATGCATATTACTGTATAAAATGAGGGCTAAGATTTTTCAGACCGGAGAGACATGGGATATTCAGCTTTGTTGTTTGTTCCTCACTATCCTGTTAAGAGATTCTTTGTGTGCTAGAGAAGCAAAAAGTGCCGGATGACATCAAAATAGGACAACATTTGTGACAACATGTGTCATGTGCCAATGGTTAGTACAACTAAAAATTGTGTTTAATCATTAATGATGTGTTTAACTTGGTTAATGGGTACACAAGTCGTAAATAAGTGTAACTAATTAACTATCCACTTAACTGCATTATTGATGGATAGTTAACACAGTTCAGTTCATGGTTGATGAGTTATTCATTTACTACTACATATGTACCCATTAACCAAGTTCAACATATCATTACCTAGAAGAACTTTGAACTGTATTAACCATTGTCGACTTGTTATTCATTTACACCAATAATTTTCTCTTAAAAAGGACAGGAGGTAGTACTAACAAATGAAAAGTTGAAGTGATTTTCTAATGAGCAGTGCTATCAATACAGTGTCTATCCTGCATTTTACTTTGTCAATAGACCTTCATTTAGAAATCTAGCTAGAAATATATTACTAACCCTGGCAATTAATATACTTTCAATTGATTTTAAGTGTATGTTAGCAAATGACACATAAGTACTGTACAGTTACATAAGAGAAGTTGCTCATAAACCTTCTAAAGTTGCAAACACCTAGTGGAAGTATACACCACACATCAGTAAGAAACAATAGTCTAAAATTCAGAATTAGGGCCTAATTCAATCCAAACAAAACTAGATCGTAAGGTGATGATTACCCAAACCTTATAATTATAAAGATTACTTAGGTCATATCTCTAGTTGATATCAGAATTCAACACACCTTCTCACGCTTAGGACTGAAGAACTGAAACGTGGACTAATGCGGGTAGATAATATGGATCTCAACATGCCCCATCACGCCCATTACCGAACATATAGAGCGTGGACAAATGGGTGGAAATAGTGACGGACCTACTTGAGACTGAGTAAGTGTATTTGCACCCTCAATTCATAAAAAATCTTCACCTATTCACCTATATGATTTTCATTTTGACTGCCCCCGAGTTTAAAATTTTGCATCCAGACCCCTCAACTTTTTTAGCTTTAACGGTTAAAATAAGGAGTCTTCTCTCCTACTTGATCCCTAAAGTATATAAAAATATTAAATGGTCCCTAAAGTTTGTGAAATCTGTCAAATTATTATCTAAAATTTTAAGAAATCTAAATCATTAGTCTCCATAAGAGACAAAATTCGAGATGGAGTGTAAGCTTAGAGATTACATTGAGGATTTGATCTTAAATAAATTTGGAATTAAATAATTCACTCTTAATTTTAGTGAACCAAGGGAGGATATTTGAGAAGGAAATTTCCAACAATTCTATGAATCGACAATCTTAATAACGATTTTTTTTTCACCCCGTGACTCAGGGTCCTCGGTCCGCTATCGAGTTGAATAATAGAGATCTTAGCTCAATAACAAAACTAGGTGATACTATGCATTTTCATAGTTACATTTCCCAATTACATGTTCAACATGTGATGTCTCAATAATCAAAGTGACTAAACTGACTTAGAAAACAAGCAGAACTGAACAGCATTAAACTTATGTTTTCTGGCTCTATCTTTCTCAGTTTGTTGTCCACGGGCAGGACCACATGAGAGGGAAACACCAAATACACATACTCTAAGAGTGATAAGTGATAACTTATGGACAAGAGCAATGCAGTGGGTAAACAATCTACCTATCATGCAAATACACCATCTTTCTTTAGTAACTCACAGTTTGGAGGCATGATTTGTGACTTTACTCAAGGCAGTTGCAGCTTTTGAGCCAGATGCACGTCCTAAATGCTTGCAGATGAAGTCCCCAGCAAGCATAAGTTTTCCAAGGTCCACATTGGTTTTCACTCCAAGTCCATTCAGCATGTAAACAACATCCTCAGTTGCAACGTTCCCAGTTGCACCCTTGGCATATGGACACCCTCCAAGACCAGAGACAGATGAATCCACTGTGCTAATCCCCATCTATAAAAGTAAATGAACAGGTATAACTAAATAGGAATTGTTCTTAAACATACACAGCAGTTGAAAATTTCCATTCTCTCTCTTAGGCTGTAAAAATATAGTATACAAGGACTTCCATGTTGAAGCAAGACGCATAATAGAATTTAGTTTTCTAGACTGCAAAGACAACATCATCCTTTCCCAGCAATACTGTGTATGCTGTTAAACTCTCGAGCTAACACTTAAACTCTTATGAGTTTAGGATTCTAGATCACAAAATCAAGTTAACTCATGTAAACTCTCTTTTTGGTAAACTCTGATAAAATTTGTAAACTCTCAATTTTACTAGAGTTTACGAGTTAAAATGCAAAAAATGGGTCAATGTTGTTGGCTACTTGAGTTGAATTATATGTGTTGCAATATACATTAGATTTATGAAGTTGATTTATTATCCTGGTTTGCTACTTTGCATTATTATGAAGTTAAAATATTGAATTATTGTTGTGTTAAACTGTTTTATATATATATATATATATATATATATATATATATATATATATACAAGTATGAAAATCCTCTCAATGCTAGATCCTATGTGTAAATCTAATAAAATGCCATGTAAGCATTCAAGTCTTATGTCATCCTCTTGATGCTTTGTTGGCGCCCTACAATTAAAAAAAATGGATTAAATAATTTGTATTGATTCATATATTAATATGGGAACATACATGTTAATGCTATAAATGTGTTGATTTGTGTAACGGTCCAATAAAAGTGTATCATCACAAAAAATCAGTTACAAACATGTAAATGTCATAGTGCTGGTCTAATATATCAACTTATTCAGCAAACAATGGCACAAATCGATTTGATTGTGCACAAAATAAATTTATAGCAATACCTTGAAATCATGTGTTTGGTATATTCTTATTGAAGAGAATTTGAGGAGGAAAACTCCCCGAAATAGGAATCGAGAATGCGAATGGGAGACAATTTGGCAGGCGGGAGCGGGGAGCGGGGAGCGGGGGAGTACTCCCCACCGTTGCTCCGCCCCTTTGCCCATCCTTAGAAATAATTAACGAAAATATAGGTTTGGTTCATGTGAATCATTTAGAAACGCCACGATGAAAAGTGAAGAATCTTTATATTGAAAAGCAATAAAATTGTATTTTCTGTTTGTTTTTGTCTTTTGATGCAAATTCAAAAATAATAACTTAACTATTAATAATTTTATGCAAATCATTATTTTTTGATTAATTACTAAGGTTACTGTTAGAACTATTTGATTTTAAAAATATAATTTAAATTTATTTAAATCTAATAATAAATTTTACTATTTCCCTAAGCTCTAAATAAAATCGCCAAAAAATAGTTCTATCATTTTATCATTTTTCTTTCATTTCACCGGTCTTGGTTGTGGGCTACACTTTTTCATTTCATCGAGTTTGTTCAATTTTCTTTATATGTTTGTTATTATTATTATTATTATTATTATTATTAAATAACTAACCATATTATTAAAATAATTTAATAATATAAAATTGACATTTTTAAGAAACATACAAAATTTGCTTCAAAAAAATAAACATCAAATTTATAGTTTTTTTTACTATATACCGTGCGTAGCACGGGCCTACATCCTAAATGATTACTTTTTGTTTTTATTATTATTTTTTAATAGAATTTTCCAATGTAGTAAATTTTTTACAAATAGTGTAATAAAATCTTAACTCAAATTAATAGATTCTTAACTCTATTATATTACAAATGTCATTTTATGTTATAATATCTTACAGTATCATAAAATTTGATTTATTTATTTATTTATCAACCATAACCAATTTTAGTTTAAGTTACTAAAACACACTTAACAGATTTTAACTTACAATTTCTTTTAATAATATATTACTCAATATTTTGTTTTATGCTTTTATGGTTTTAATATAACATATTTTGTTTTGGTTAAAACAAAAAAAAAATAGTAAATGTAAATAATTTTATTTCAAAATAAATTAAGTTCATTGAAAAATAGAAATGAATAAAAAATAATTAAATGAGATAAATTATTAGACCCAATTTATGTTTTTGTGGGTTGACAATTGGAATATAAATTCGTTCGTTTGTGGAGTTGTGGAGTTTACTTTAAGAACCCAGAATGAGTTCACCATTGGATATGCTCAAAAAACTTTAACGTAATTAGTTAATTTTCACCATAGAGTTTTTGCAAAAATATACCCTAATAAAGATACATATTATTATGGAAATAGAATGTGAAACAAATCAACATTGTTGATTAATTAGTCTACAATTATTTCATATTTTTTTGAGTAATTTACATATTCTTTTTGTCCAAAAATATAGGAATCAAGCAATACACATTTGTTTCACAAAAAAATAGTCATGCACATTTTTTGACAAAAAAAAAAGGCTATACACATCCCAATCATATTGGTTTCGAATCACAATGTCAATGAGTTCAACCTAATTTAATTTTGTTAGCGACACATCAGTTATTATTCATACTCCGTTGACATATTTTTCTATTGTCCATGACTTATTTTTTACACCCTTTATTTACGCACACCTTTAAAAAATTTAAGATATTTTTTCCTGACTAATTCATAAATTCTTGAATAAATATTATGTAATATAAATTCAAACAAATACATATTACATACTACAAATACATAATTACTATTATTATCCAATAGGGCACAAATGACAATATTAATAACCGTAAAATATGAAACGATGTATCGCACTAACGTCAAAAGATAAAAACAGAAATGTGTTTATAATATTGATACATCAAGCACTATAATCATGACTCCACACACATTCTTGGTAAAAAAATGTCTTTAATCTATTTGACAAACATAAATCAATTAAACAATGCTACATATGTGTGTGTGGGGACATATATAGAATTTATAATAGTATACTAATAAATTGTGTTTTTTTTAATGACCAATATACTCGAAATGTTTCCCGTGCGATATATATATATATATATATATATATTCGTTATTTAGGTTTATTTGATATTAGGTAAACTCTTACGATTTTATCATTTTATGAGTCTACGAGTTACAGAAGTTCCACGAATTTGCATAGAGTCTCAAGTTTGACAACCTTGATATTGTGTATGTCATGGGAGGTTAATCTAGTTTCTTTGAGTTGGAGAATGAACTTCAAACAAGAGACAGTAACACAATCCAGGATATCCGTCTTGTAAGAGCCAATCCAAAATTGCCACACGAGTAATTAGTTTTGGCCATGGTTATCAGTATCTTACGATACAGACGATTCGTATCCCGATACGATACAAAATCAAACAAAAACGATACGTATCTTAGTCTGTATTTTTTTGCACCTGTATCCCATCATATACACACTGTATATCTTACGATACATGAATTTTGTTGAATCTTACGATACGAATTCGCACCGCTAAAATGCCTTCTCAAGTGATTTTTTTGGGAAAATATTCTTAAATGATATATAATAAGCCAAAAGCAATCCTTCTAAGTCCCTCATGTTAAATTGACTAAGAAACAAACCCAGCACACTATGTTTTTGGTCTGCACTCCCTCTTGAAATGTGATTTTTTAAAACCTTTATGCCTTGTTTAATCAAACACATGTTATGTGTATTTATGACTTGATTTATTTTGAAGTTCATGTGTTTTTTTACTTATGTTACTTAGTTTCACTCAGTGGCGGGGCTAGACATAGGGGTGTTCGCGGTGCGGTTTGGTTTAGTTTTGAGATAAAAAGTGAACCGAACCGCAAGGTAAAATTACATGCGGTTTGGTTTGGTTCGGTTGGCTTCCTAAAATAAAACCGAACCAAACCAAACCAAACCAATGCGGTTTGGATTGGTTCGGTTGGTTCGGTTTTTTCTAAGACAAAATTAATTTAAAACGGAGTTAAAATTAACTAACATATAAAAGGCTAACATAAATCATTAAGAAAAAATCTACTCAAATATATGTAGTATATAAATCACTCTCTTTTAATTTTTTTCAAATAGCTAAGACAATGTTTAAAAGAATTTGAATGAAATATTTTGTTGTAATTTTTAAATATAGCATAACAATATGGATTATTTGTAAGTGAGTCAAAGAATTAATTGGATTTGGGCTAGTAAGTGAGTGAGAATTGGGTTGTAGTTGCAATTGGGTTAGTAAGTTAGTAAGGAAGGTTGTAATTCAACAAGTCTTAGTGTTACTTGCGGTTTGGTTTGGTTTGGTTTGGTTTTGGAAAACAAAACCGCGAACCAATCCAAACCGCGCGGTGCAATGAAAAAAAGAACCGAACAAAACCGATCAAAAGCGGTTTTTTGCGGTTTTCGGTTTGGTTTGGTTCGGTTTGCGGTTTTCCTATTGGTTTGGTTCGGTTTTGAACACCCCTAGCTAGACATATATTTTTGGGGTAGCAGTCAAAATACCTAAGTGAATATATATACTCAAATTCAAAATTACATAGAGTTTATATTTATTGATTCATGAGACTTTTACTTTAATTGAAATATATTTAAGAAGAACACTTATGGATGAAGTTTTAATTAGTCAAAAAATATATATTAAGTTTTAAGAATATTAGGTATAATTTAATAAAAAAATATTAAGTACAATCTTATTTATAAAAAATGTTAACTGATAATATTTAAAAAATATTAAATTATTTTTTATTGAAAATATTTTTGATTTTTAACTCATGTAAAAGGTTTATATTTCTACTGTAAAAATATAAATGACTAATTGGATAATACAGTTGTTTATATGTTATAAGTTAAACTAATTTAGATAAATCTATTTACATCAAAGATGTCACATATATTTATATAAATATGTTATATGTATATTTATTTTGTGAGAAACATCTTAGTTATATAAGATGCTAGCAGTTACTAAACAAAGTATAATAGGAAACTGATAATATAGTGTTGCAGTACCACAACAATAGTATTATTGATTTATTTCTTCAAGATGTCATATTGATCTAAAAATACGAGTGTACTACAGTTATAAAAAAAATTAGAGTAAATAATAAATGGCTCGCTTGTGATGCGTTGAAGAGGTGTGTGTATGTACCTAAAACCTTTTTTTTGGTTAAACATATGTATCTAAAAGCTTAGTAGTATAAGAAATTTTACAAATTTTGGGGTTGCCATTGCTACCCCATGGATGTGAGAGGCTCCGCCCCTGATTTCACTTAAAAAAGATATATTTTTTGATCATGTATCTTAAGATACGATACACGATTCAGAATAGGTCTTCTGATACACGATACGTATCCCGATTTGATAACCATGGTTTTGGCATCCCCCCCACCCCCACCACCACACACACACAATTTAAAAATTCCTATATAAATCAGCTGTCATAATAAAATATCAGCAGCAGTTCAAGAAAAATTTGTTTACCTGCAGTGAAATTAGAGTATTTGAAAGTGCCTGACCATAAGTATCGTGAAAGTGGACAGCAAGCTTGTCAATCGGAACAACGTCGAGAACAGCTTCGAGCATAGGAATGACAGTACCTGTAAAGATGAGAAAGTTCAAGTCAGCTCAGAAAATTCGATAAATCAAAACACACCTGATAGGACCGTAGAAGTAAAGTAAGTATATTAGATTAATATGAAAGAACTCATTAAATACAACTTCATAACAGATGTGAAAGTTTTGATACCAGAAAATTAGTTGATCTTCTATGATCTATTGTTTATTACAGGAACAGATAAGAAACTGCCGTACACCATTAATTTCCATTAAAGAAAGGAGCTAAATCAACAAGATTATGATCAATAGCCTTTTAACATGCCACACAGATACACCAGCATTACTATAGCAACCAAGGCTGAAATTGCTCAAAAAACATAAGTAACAACAAAAGAAAGAAACATTACCAGGTGTACCAACGCCAATTGTATCTCCTAGTGAAATCTCTGAGCAGCCCATTTCATAAAGTGATTTAGCAACGTATGCTACTTTTGCTGGAGCAATCTTTCCTTCTAGAGGACATCCCACAACACATGATATATATCTGTAATGTTGAATCAATAACGCGGCTGATTGTATAACTTGCTATGATGAAGTTTGAAATTTAAAGTGCAGAGTAACAGAATACAGTTTTAAGATTGTTCAAATAATTTGAAGGAAAAGTTAATAGATTATAGTAAGTACAATTGTGGAGTCTGGGAGACATTATTCTACTATCAGCAAAACCATTTTTGTTTGAGCTTAACTCTGGAGGGTTTTTCTAAAAGCTCTCAGGAAGCTGGAAAAAATATATAGTGTCCTTAAAACACGTTAATTGAAACACGCACTGAAGAACATTTCAAGCTCCCTCTTCCAATCAACTACTTGTATATCCAATATGGAGAGATTATGAATATGGTTGACAATATTCTGAGTATGAAAATACCATCAAATATAGTCACTAACGAACCAAATCAGCATCTATTTCAATTTACACAATTACAAATGAAATAGAAATCAAAATCTTTATTTGGATGGACTTGATGTCACAGGGCACAGCTAAATGAAACTGTCAACATGGAAATAGGTACTTCAGCTCAAGAGTTACTCTTCCACTAATAGATCAAAGTTACCAATCTTTTTAGACAGTTAAATAAATCAGGCGAAGTGGAAAACATTTGATCGCTGACAAGTGATGTTTAAAAATTATTAGAAAAATCTGAAGTCCATTGCTTTGGAAACAAGGTGTGTCGGGTAAAAGAATTGATCATAAATATAGATAACCCTCTTATTTCGAATAGAAGAAGCACATAACTTGTCAGAAAATACTAAAATGTATCCATTATAAAAAACTATACCCACGAACTGGGATTGAGAGGCTTCTAGAAGCTGAAGCAACATCATGGCAACGAGCAAGATTATCCTCAATGCCACAATTGAGATTTGCTTTGGAGAATGATTCAGAAGCTGCAGGAAAAACAGCCACTTGCTTAGCTCCAGCAGCAACAGCTGCCTCAAAACCCTGGAAGAAAGGGGGGCAGATGATCATTACCATCCACTAATTATAAATCAAATAATATTATTTGTCATTAAGTATAATTCTTACTTTGAGGTTTGGAGTTAAGACAGGAAAGCTAGCACCTTCAACATTTTGAATTGCTGCCAATACATCCGTTGCATCTGCCAACTGAATTCAAATATTTAATTATAAATATGTGAAAATATTTTGTCAGCGGATGACACAATTCATTAATCACTGAGTCTGAAAAAAATGTTCAGCTGAAATACACTTTTAACAGCACGACAGAAATGGTGACTAACACTTCAATCTGGGCCACGGGTTGTAAATGAAGGGAAAAAGCTAATAAAATATGTGATGTGATTTTGTATGATATTTCCTCCAATTACTATATGAATGCAAACAAAATCGAAGACGTTGAAAAATTCCTTGTCAGACAATTATGTAGATAAATTAATCACTCTTTGAATGACTGTGCAGTGGGCCAAACTTTTCGAAAGAAAAATTGACAAATACTCTATGTTTTCTAAGAAAGAATCAGTAATTGCTAAGAGTTCAAGCATGCACACACAATAGTACCCATAAACAGCAATGTTTCTCTTGCAAATCTGTGGCAACCTTTAGAATCCAATATTATGTCTTACTATTTATAAGTGACCAAAAATGTGAATCTTACTGACATTCTTAGAGATGAATGATTATACATGAACTTATCCAGACAGAAACTCATGCCAACAACTTGTATTTGCATTGCAGAATTACTCATTAACAAATATTCAGTGGATGGCCACCACTTATTGACAAAAGCAAGACACATTTCCCTACTTCCTACAATTTTATTTGAAACTCGACACAGTCCTCCTTAAGCCAATGGAAACCACTAACCCATGCCATGGTCCTTCATGAATCATCATTACATATTTACTTCCAACTACTATCATTTCTCAACAATAACAACAAAAGCCTTTACTAATTTGGTGGCTAAAATCTAACTGAATCAAACGGCACTATTATGCCCTATTGTAAGTCATGTAATTCATGTCTAATGACAAACCATTTAAAAATATAAAAATTTCTTAATGGTTTGACTTTGACCTACAGCTGTTTTCCTTCTACCTTTAACTATTAAACTACTAAACTACTCTCCAGCTAATCTACCCAAAAAAAAATACTTTATAGTCTGCTTTCAGAAAGATTTCAAAACGAGGAACATTCTACAGATAGTCACATATGCATAAGATACCCGACCAGGTCATGTACCAAGCAAAGAAAATACCTAATAATTATTCCTGATAACAGGCATGAAATTAGAACTTTTACAAGAGGAACAAGAACAGTAATCAAGACAAGAATCTCTGGATACATTCAATTGACAAATAACAGCCTGCATAATATCTAATAAAAAAAATTACGTAAATATGGTAGAAAATGTACTAAAAACAAACAATAGTAATTAAATAACTATTAGATGATTATTTTACGATACTAAAGGTAAAATCACAAATGACGGATTGCCTCTAGGAAAAATAAATATACCCTTACCTGTGGCACCCATTTTGGTGAGACGAAACTTGTCGCTTCAACAACAGACAACCCAGAAGAAACAAGCAGTTTTATCAATTCAATTTTCACTTCAGTAGGAACAATAACCTTCTCGTTTTGCAATCCATCCCTTGGACCAACCTCCACTATCTTTACAAAGTCTGGAATATTTTTAAGTAACTGAAGCAGTGAATGTATTGTTAAAATGTTAGTAATAAATTCTCCAACAAAGGACAACCAGAATAAGAATAAGAAATGTTGATAAAGCAGGTCAATTATTCATAATTATCCAAACTTCATTACATCAGCATTAAGTTCAAGAAAAAAAAAATCAAATAAAAATAAACTTGGATTTCTCCTGAAAGAAAAGTTTAGATTAAACATGGCTTGGCTGCTAAAATTGTTTAACTGGTTAAGCACGTGTCATATTCCTCACTTAACAGCAAATTTCAAGTTAAAACACATAACAATAGGGGGAAAGATACATCAGATCAATTGCACCTTACTTGAGAATTCCTTTGTGCATCCATCATTCCAATCAGGCGTAAAATGACGATTTACCACATAGTAAGCACCATGACGATTATCATTTGGCTTTGAAGTCCAGTTCAGGCATCGAGGCAAACCTTTAATAATGTGTTTTTCAAATGCATTCCTAGGTTCTCTCGCATTTGTAATTTCCCTGGTGCATTCAAGATTCGGAAAGTAAAGAACATTTAATTTACGACAATGGCCAACATTACCTTGGAAAATATATAACTATATTAAAGGCCTTCTACAGATATATATCTCCAACTAACATTAGATCTTTATCATCTCCAAATGGCAACAAGCATAAAAACATTAATGCATAAAGCTACAAAAGACAACCAGTGTGTCCCAAACTCCCAATTATACATGAGTTATTTCAATAGGTATGTTACTTAGTGACCACATACAAGATTGTAAAAATTGAGATCTTGCCTAGGGTCAAAAGGATGAGAAAACACAAAAAGAAGAACCATAATTGGATCTACCCAAATTACAAAATTACATTAAAACACACATACCCACATAAAACAACTTAGTCAAGAACAATTGACCAATAAATCTTGACAAACTTCACTTTAAATTCATAAGGTCACATTCATCTCATAGGTCACATCACATTAGTTTTTGAAAACACATGAAACTAAACTCCAAACGAAAATAGTCCAACTCCAGAATCTAATATCTAGCACAACAATTAAGTTATGATCATCATAGTCATCACCTTCCATACAGTCTTTCTATCCATCATTATCCATTGTATCTCCAAGACTCCAACTCCAACTAAAATTAAATCCATTAACAAAATTGGGAATCTCTAAATCTTCTGGAGGAGGACTGATAGGTTCCAAAATTCCTCATAGTGAAACAGATATCTGAACTGTATATTAATGGAGGTATAAGTGCTGAATCAAAGTGTTAACAGCCATAGATTGTGAATTACAGAAACTATAGAAAATGACAGTAACACTCTAGGCACTATAGAGGCCTAATCCCTCCCAAAGACTCTAGGTCTATTCTCAATTCTTAGTTACTTTCTAATTTCCCTCCCACTACTATTTATTTATAGTACTAAACTAATGCTCACATTTTCCCTCCACTTTGTCACCTCAGCAAGTGGTTACAACAAACTCTCATTTCCCTTCCCTTACACTTTATTCCCTTACCTTCCTTTACTTACGATCCTATCAAGGACCAACAACACCACTATGATCCTTTCCAACTTGAACAAAGTCTGGTTCATTTGGGGTATCTAAATCAATCACAAAAACAACACAGTGCATCGTCTTTTGTTTAAGACAGATTTTTTTCTTCTTGGGGCCTAAACAAATGCAAAAGAAATCAACACATAGTAGGTAACAAGTAATTTTAATTTTAACTTTTAAGAATGAAATAAATTCATTTCACAATTTTGAAATGTGACTGTTTAGAATCCCCATAAACTGAAATGCCACGATTCCATCCCAACACTCCTACTACTGCCACTCACAGGGACAGCACTCCCTTTACCTCCAGCCCTGTAACCACTGCCACCAGACCTGCTAGCATCAACACTCTACGACGTTTATGTAGTCTTCTTATGTAATTCATTGAACACATCTTTATGTACTTGGTAGGGGTACCCCTTCACTCCAATCTGTTGATATATTTACCTTATCCCAAAAAACAAAAACAAAAAAGACATGAGAGGTTGAGACACAAACCACTGGAAATGAGGGGGTTTGGGGCAAAATGTGAGCAGAGAGCAGAGCTTCAGGGAAAGGGGAAATCATAACAAAGAGATTCAACCTGGTATTATACACAAGCTGCGAACAAGGTGCATGAAATGACAGAGAGGTGGATGTATGTGTGAGAATGAAAGATGAGTTTCACAAGGAAATGAAGAGGGGACAGAGAACTACTGAAATAGTGAAACTCGGCCTGTCGCAGCCAAATAGAAAAATTGGAGATCCAATTATCATATCCAAGTGAACAACAGAGTGGCTATGCATATTCCGTAATGCTTCTACAGAGAAATATCTTCAAAATACGATAAAACTAACTAACTAATAATCATAGACTAATTAAAGCAAAAATTCTTATGTGCAAAACCATCTTCACAATCACTGTCGAATTCAGCAATCAATATCTCCAAGTTCAACTTCTGCACTAATATTCAGGAGAGAAAATTGAGATGAATTTCTCACCACATTCATCTATTACAAATAATCTAACCGAATGAAGAAATTCGTTACAACCAATTAACTTAATTATTCCAACTAGTTAACAGCTCTCAACCAACTTAATTGTCATGGTTACATGCTTAGATAACTTAACTGCAACGGTAATATACTTAGCTGTAAATGTAATAACTAAACTATGCAGTTGCTCACCACTAATTAGAATCAACACAAATAATATTCAAGTCCAGTACAATAAGAAATTAAACAAGCAGGTAATAATGATTGATCAATTCAATTGGTTTGAAGACTAATCCAAGAATTAGAAATACAAAAAGATAAACAAATTATTTCAATTCAAGAAGAGAGCCTGAAAATTTCAAGCACTTATAAATCGACTAGAAATTAATTAAGCACATAACAAAAGCCGCAATACAGAAATTAAAAGGAAAAGGGTTACCGAAAATGAAGAGATTCAAACCTGTGAGCTCCATCCACTGCCGCATAAGGGGAAGATGCATAGCTTGAAATGAATTGCGATTGCTCTAACTGTGACAGTGTTGAGAATCGTGTGTGATTCAAGAATCGCCTCCTTTGCAGAATTTTATACATGTTCTTTGATACAAAAGCGCTTGTGCTTGGTGAGGAGAAAACGCAAACTAGTTCAGACGAAAGAATGAATGTTCGGAATCAGAAGAAATTTGACTGAACGATGAATTTTTGGATAGGTACAATCATTTCATTTCATACACAACTACTAGGATACATGTATATATGCACGGGTGGTGTTGTGGTGTTCATTTTATGAATGAAGAATTTAAATAGTTTGAATATTACCTTATTAAAAAAAAGAAAAATTTAAGGAGATAAAAAAGGAATCTCAAATAAAAAATATGTAAATATTAAAATTTAAAAATATAAAGCATCATTTAAAAATAATCTGTGCAGTTATCCCGTGTTTTTTAATATATCAGTGTTGATATTCCGTGTTTTTTATATATCAGTGCATCGTTGCAGTTATCTCGTATTTTTATATATCGATCAGATTATTAAAGTGTTTTTATATATCGATCTGATTATCTCATAGTTTCAGTTGATTATTTTAGTTGATTAGTATATTATAATAGATAGTAGATTATAAATAAAATAATATTTATCTCGTGTTTTTTATATATCAAACAACATTATTTGTCTTTTCTTAGGTATTAGTGACAAATGTTTGTCACGTGTGTTTTAAATATTAATCAGTATTTTAAATTGTCATCAAGTCTTCTTGTTTTTTTTTTGGATAGTAGGTTTAGAGTAGTCTTCGAACTTTATAATTATCAAAGGCAAATATTAATCCCGTGTTTCTATATATCAGTGCAACTATCCCGTGTTTATTTTATATATCAGTGCAGTTATCTCTTAATTTTATTTGATTATTTTTGTTGATTAGTAGATTATAATAGATAGTAAAAGATAGGTAGTAGATTATCAATAAGAAATATTTGTTTTAAATATTTATCAGTAGTTTAAATAGTAATAAGTCTTATTGTTATTTAGATAGTAGGTTTGTAGTAGTATTGAAAAACTTTAATATCAATGACAAATATTAATCCGTGTTTTTTATATAACAATGCAGTTATCCCGTGTTTTTTTATATATCAATCAGTGCTACTATCTCGTAGTTTCAATTGATTATTTTAGTTGATTAGTAGATTATAGTAGATAGTAAAAGAGAGATAGTAAATTATCAATAAAAAATATTTGTTTTAAATATTAATCAGTAGTTTAAATTCTCATTAAATCTTCTTGTTTTTTAGATAGTAGGTTAATATTAGTCTTCAAAAATTATAATTTTCAATGAGAAATATAAACATTGTATTTTTTTATATATCAGTGCAGTTATCCCGTGTTTTCTTATATATCATTACAGTTATCTCGTAGTTTCAATTGATTATTTTAGTTAATTAGTAGATTATAGTAGATAGTAAAATATAGATAGTAGGTTTATCAATAACAAATATTAGTCCCGTGCTTTTTATATAATAGATTTATAGTAGTATTAAAAAATATATTGAACAAATATTTAAATTAAATATGGATGTGAAAGAAAGTGGTACCAACATGTGAGTATGGATACGTGTGAAAAAGATTTAAATTTTAGTCCAATTACCATTATATCTTTTCTCATTAAATTAAGCTATCTAAGTGTCAAATAAAATGAAAGGCTAAAGATAGAATTTTAAGTGTAGTTTATTAGTATAAATAGATATTAGAAGATATTAGATTAGATAATTAATAATATTAGTAATAATAACAATAATAATAATAATAATAATAATAGATTTGTGATGGAGTTGGGAAAAGTGAAATTGGGAAAAGTGAGAGAGAGAGAGAGAGAGAGAGAGAGAGAGAGAGAGAGAGAAGGGTTGGGAAAAGTGAAATTGGAAAAAGTGAAAAGTTGGAAAAAGTTAAAAGTTTAGTCCATAAAATGACATTAGTACCCTCTAGCCTTGTATTAGTTAGTAGATGTGTCAATTAAAGGAGAAAACTAATTTTGAAAGTTCAATGGTCATGTTTTTGTATATATAGATATATAGATTAGTACCCTTTGGCCTTGTATTAGTTAGTAGATGTGTCAATTAAAGGAGAAGACTAATTTTGAAAGTTCAATGGTGATGTTTTTGTATATATAGATATTAGACTAGCAATAGCAATATACTCGTGCATACGCAGAGTGTTTTCACGTTATTTTTATTAATAAATTTATACATAATTTAATTAGTCTCAAACATTATACTTGTGAAAATCAAAACTAATTTAAAGTAGATAAACAAAATGTTTCAAATTGTAATTGAGTTAGTCCGAACACTACTCCGTGAACATTTACCAGCAATATGTAATATTTCCCGTAGAGATTAGAAAACCTAATTTTAATAAATTTCAAATTTTCCAAGTAGAGATTAAATAAAACTTATTGATAGAGAAAAGTGATATATTAAAATGAAATTAAAGTATATATTGTGAAAAATAGAAAAATGAGATAAAGTTAGAGGAAGAAAGATATTAGTTTAATAGAAGGGTAGTTTGGTATTTTTGGTAGTGGGTATTTTGATAAAAGATATAGTTGATAGTTGACTGATTGATTGATAAAATGTGAGATAGAAAAAAAAAGTTAGTTTAACAGAAGGGTAGTCTGGTATTTTTGGTAGTGGGTGTTTTGATAAAAGATATAGTTAATTGATGATTGATTGATAGTTGATAAAAAGTGAGATAAAAAAAAGTTAGATTAAGATAAATGTAGTTTGGTATTTTTGGTAGTGGGTCTTTTGATAAAAGATATAGTTGATAGTTGATGATACTTTATAAAATGTGAGATATGAAAAAAAGTTAGTTTAAGAGAATGGTAGTTTTGTATTTTTGGTAGTGGGTGTTTCTGTAAAAGATATATAGTTGATAGTCGATGATAGTGATAAAAAGTGAGATAGAAAAAAAAGTTAGTTTAAGAGGAAGGTAGTTTTGTATTTTTGGTAGTGGATGTTTTGATAAAAGATAAAGTTGAAAGTTGATTATAGTTGAATAGTTGAAATGAGATAGAAAAAAAAGTTAGTTTAAGAAAATGGTAGTTTCATATTTTTGGTATTGAGGTGCTAGCAGAAAAGGAAGAAGTAAAAATAGATTGAGATAATCTCATATCTTTTTAATTGATTTTAAATCCATAGTAATAAATGTGAGTCACAAAAAGCGGAATGATAAAATGTAAAACGGAGAGTCACCTGATGTTTATTTCATATATTTGTTGAGACTAATAATTTACCCATGTATTTATTATAATTATCTATGAAATTATTAACACGTTAAATGTTGCAAAATATAATAAAAGAAAGAGGGAAAACTCCACAAAAGACAATATTTAAAATTGATTAAAATAGTTGCATTACAAAAAGTTTTTAAAAAAAATCGGTATCATCTTATAATATTAATAAGGCTTAATTATATGTTACCCCCTGCAAATATACCTATTATCCATTTACCCCTTATAAAAATAAAACTCTTAAAAAAGACCTTGCAAATATAAATTATTTCTTGTTACCCCCTATTAAATTATTTCTTGTTACCCCCTGCTGTAGTCTCTGTTTAATTTATCTGTCAATTTATATCCTTTTCGTTTTATCGATTAAAATAAAAAATTTGAGCAGTGCTACAATTAAAACAAGAGAGACGACAAATGGGTAACATAAAACATAAATTCGCAGTAATGTGTACATATAATGTTACAAAATGATATAGAGACTACAATAATCAAGGGGACGCTGGGGGAGACCCACCCTCAATGACATGAACGACATCCCAGATCCGTATGTATGTTGCTTGACCAGGATGACACTCACCTAACTGCAGTGCACTCCTCATATGCTTAGAAACATACATGAGTCTCTTCTTAGGACTGAACCCTTCTGGTGATGCTGGTGCTGCTGCTGGTGTTGGCTCAGGCTCAGGAGGTGATAGACGTGGAACGGATATGGATTGACACCAGTGGTAGTACAGCGGCTCCTGTAACACCCCATTTTCCTAACCTTAAAAGGTGGTGCTACACTTAATTACTAATCTCATTTCTGATTTTTTTTCTTTCAAAACACATTGCTTTATTTTCGATATGGATTTTCTAAATTTTGAGAAAATAGAGACATACCAACATAATATATATGCATCATATATATAAGTCATCATCCATCAATGATGACCATCCCCATAGGCTTACAACCGTCAACAAACAAACAAGTGTACGTAAATATCTTGCAAGAGCTCCTAGGACTATTACGTACTACTAAGATTGAATATATCTTAAATCAGATGAAATGATCCTAAGCTAGGAGTCAGACTAAATCCTAGACAGCTTCACATTCCTCTTCCAGAAATCAATCTTGTTGTATCCAGAGTGGCTCAGCAGTCCTCCCGACGTGATCTGTGATGTTAGGGGTGAAATACTCGTACACAAGTTTGCAACACGATGGTTACACAAGTTACACATAATATTATACAATTACAAGTAATAATATATATATAATAAATGACACACAAATTCAATCAAGACTAAGAAAATTGACCACTCAAAATCACCAAATCCTGCAAAACATGACAACATTCTAGTGAAGTCAATAATTGATCGTTAGTCAAATAATCTAAGTGTCACACTTACTCTATAATCCATCAATGAAGTTAATCCACTACCTAAAATATTATACTCAACCTACTCCATGGAGATTTCTATCATCATGAGCGTAAAGCTGTTTCAACTGCCATAACATGATCGTTTATAAAGAGCATATATACAATTCATACTCCAATCATTCTGGCCCGAGCGCTACACCTTATTATAGATAGTCCCGCACGATCGGGCTCACCGTGTCTGTAATACGATTTCCTCCAGTCAGGGATGCGATTGCTGACTATTGGTAGGAGTTCGAAACACAAGTGCCCCCAGAAGGTCTGTAGTCGACCCAACCGAACCTATCCTCAGTCTTATATACTTGATAGTACTATAAGAAACATCCTGTAAAGCTCTTAGTAAAACATCAGTCTTACCAATCTAATCCATAATCAACTTGACAAATCAGTCCTTAGGATTCATGACAACAACTAGTGAGATACAACTCAACTTATCAATCCTTATAAGTCATATCCCTAAGTAACATAGACAACTCCTATTTCAACCAAATCCTAATTTGACTCAATTACATAGAACCCAAACAAATCACAATCACACACATCACCTAAGAATAGCTAATAATATATATACAAGCAACACATAATTTGTGCCCATCAACTTATTATTAGTATTTCCCCTTACCTTGAATTGGTTCCAAAAGAGTTTGTTGATCAGCACTTGCTTCAATTCCGACAATACCTATTACTCATTTAAAATGACTATGTCTTAATTTACTATAATCATAACTTAAATCATAACTAGGAGTATTTTACTAAAATTCTACTTAAATTCTTGTGTGTTTCAAAATGCAAGAGACATTTGTTTTAAAAGGAAAATTCCTTTGATAGACATAGTTTTAATTCACAAGTTTTGGTGTATTGAGAATGTATCTAAGCTAGAGTTAAATTATTATTATTTTTGAATCTAAGTCTAAGAATACATAACGACATATATATATATAGAGAGAGAGAGAGAGATTCAGCTTCAGAATGTAATCCTAGAATTTAATCCATTTGTTCACCTACCTACTAAATCAATTCTTGAATAATCATCCTATCTCAAAATGCTACCATAAATCAATTTGCTACAGCATGTCCTAGCATTTGAAATGAATAGGTAATAATATGATAGTAACTAATTTTTAAAACATGAATCAAACTCAAAACATGTCTATATGTGTTCTTGTTAAAAGGGATAATCTAAATGTGAGAGGAAGTGAAAAGAGATACATCATTTAGGGTAGCCTACTGACGTTAGTTTTCATTCTTAATGCAAAAGTTTTGATTTCTAATAGTAAAAAGGTTTCATTCTCAGTACATAAGTTTTGATTTTTAAGAGTAAAAAGGCAAGAGCAACAAAAAAATAAATAAATAAATAAATAAAGTAAAGTGAAGAGAGAGATATCGGAACCTGGCGTAGAGAAGTTCAGAGAGAAATTGTTCTTTGGAAAGTAAAGTTTTTGGGTGTAAGAGAAATGAAAGAGTGAACTTCTTTATATAGTAGATAAAAGAGGTAATCCGGTAACATTTTGCATGCGTATCAGTTAATATAAAAACTTTTGTTCATCCCTTTTTAGCCACAAAATCATTCTTAGAATTTCACTGTATACGTATGTGTTGTTTCTAGAATAAATAAGAGACGTATTTTTAGTATTTCGGTAATAATAAGAGACATATTTTCAGTAAAATAAAATTCTGCAGATACACTTTCGATCTTTACATTTTACAGAACTTAATGCACTAAATTTCAAAATTTTCCAATAAGTTTGGACTTCCTAGTGCGGTACAAATTTACACTGACAGATCCTTTTTAGCTATAATTTGATGAAATTTTAAGCTCAAATTTTTTCCATAAGCTTCTATAATATTTCTCTTTAGTCCTACGATTTTATTTTTCTTAAAAACATTCTCTAAATACCAAACTAATTTTTATTCTATATAAGAAAATATATAATTATAATATAAACAAAGAAACTAAAATTTTAGGGTGTTACAGCTCCCACTCCCCTGGATACTCGGTGAACTTGGTGGCACTGAGAGTCTCGTCAACCCCGGTCCTTTATGCATCAATCTGAACCATGACCTCTTTGTACAGTGGCTGACCCCCCCAGGGGAGCACAGAGGATGATCTGGACGCATCCAAACTGGCAGAACACCCTAACAGACATGTACTTAATAGTGAGGCCCTCCAAGCTAAGGAACCCCCTGTAAAAGGTGAAATCGTTAAACGGTCTAATATGCCTATGAGACTCAAAGGGTGTTTAGATCACATCCTCTGGAGTCAGCTCGTCTATCCTCCTACGATACTCCGCAAGCTTAGTAGCACCGTTTTTCTTCCTCTTCCACCTCCCAGCTTGGGGACCATCGCCGTATGTCTCATCAAGGTGACGGCGACAAACGTTCGGGAAGTACTCATAAATCTACGTCTAAAAACAAAAAAAAAAAAGCAACAAAACGGATATTAAATCACAAGATATAAAAACAATATATTTTAATAAATTATTATTCAAAACCATATAAATCTTACCATCAGCAGTGTAGCATGTCCCCCTATCTGGGAGGTGGAAGTCAGACTGGCAAAGTCCAGCTGCTCATACATAAAGGCCATTACAGCTAGACCCCACACCCATACATTAGCCTGGTCCAAATCCTCAAAAAGCAGCAGCCATTTTCCCTCCACACTGTCCCCTATCTTGTTGCTGAATATGGTCTTCCCCAGCAACAACAACAAATAGGCCCTAGCAGCAAACACATCATTGTCGATATGAATGTGATCACGGCAATAGCCAATCAAATCTAAAATAACCTCCCGTAGCCTTAATGGACTCCTGAGTGGCGTCTTCTAGGCTCACCCCCAACAACTTAACTGCCAACTGAATGACTCTGTCCACATTGACTCCGCGACTGGTGTGCAGTAGTAGTTGCCTGTCACTGGTAGATGCAGCAGACATGACACATCATCCAGGGTGATGGTCATCACACCGAATGGGAGGTGGAACGAACACGTGTCTGGATGCCATCGCTCCACTAAAGCTGAAATCAACTCATCTCCACTGTCGTCATAGCTGATCCGACCAGAGGGGATATGCCTAACCGAATGGGAGATAGAAGTTAGCAGCATCGAGCAAGTGACTTACTAACTTTGAGGCTGTGTGCATTGACCTTTAGTTTACCCCGATCCTGCCAACATTAAAAACATAACACTCATTCAACATAAATAAATAAAACTAATAAAAAATAAACTGTAACCAAACTGAAAAAATAACTAATATTACCCCGTCTCTCTCAGAAGGCTGGAAGCCACTTGCTCATCAAATCTGATCAGCACCGACTGATCTCTAGGTCCAAAAAGTGGCTGCTCTGGCTGATGTTCTGTCTGATGTTCTGGCTACTACTCTGGCATGTCAGCATCATAATCATAACCATGCCGCTTTCGTGATTAAAACCATCTTTGGTGGTGCCGCACCGGTGGTCATATGAGATGATCGAAGCTAGGCACGGTGCTAGTGGTGCTCATCAAACTCCTTGTGTGCCTCCTGGGCAATTTGGTTCTGGTGTTGACCCCCCTGTCGTGCCCACACTAGTCATGTCTGCGGCGCATGGCCGGCGACATGCAGATCGCGTCTCGGCGCCCGAGTAGCAGCATCCTCCGCCCGGATCCGTGATTATCCACGCCCATGCCCCCGTGAGGACCCTGCTCACCCTGACTGGGAACGTACCCCATGTGTGGGAATTAGCTGATATCCGTCCCCCTACTCGTGTGTTAGTCACTGCAGAAATAAAAAAAATTAATTAGTAAAAAAAATTAAAGAAAAAACAAAACGGAATTAAGTAGCAAAAGTTACCGTTTTGATATTTTCTTCATAACGGAATTACATGTAATTCCGCGCTTTCCCACGAAATTACCAATAATTTCGTTTTGAAGAAAGTATCAAAACTGAAGTAACTCTATTTTGAGCAACGAACAGTGCAGATGGAATTATGTTAATTCCATTTTGAAATATTAGGTTACTATTGAAATTAACATAATTCTGTTTAAGTACTTCCGTTTGGTGATTTTTAGAGAGAACACGAGGGAAGAGAGAGAGAGAGAGAGTGAAATGGAATAATGAATTTTGAAGATAATGTTTTTGGGTTTTTAAGAATTTTTATGGGCAAATTTGACATTTCATAGGGTTGGTGGGGGTGTAGGCATGGCAACGGGGCAGGTCGGGGTCGGGTTTTGCATCCCCCGTCCCCGCCCCTACCTCTAGCGGGGTCGGGTTTTATATCCCCCATCCCCGTCCCAAGCGGGGTCGGGTTCCCATGAGTACCGTTTCCGTCACTAACTTATGCAAAAAATAAAAAAAATTATATTTACGATAATTAATTTAATAAAATAATATCTATTATACAATGATAAAATAAAGTTAAAAATATTAAAATAGAATTTTCTTTTCAAAATAGATCAAAACTTAAAATAAACAAAATTATGAAACAAAATCAATGAATATATTTGCATAAAATAAAATTAAATAAATAGTTAATGTGTTGTTGAACGGGTTTCGGGCGGGGTCGGGGTGGGTATCGACATCTCCAAACTGTCCCCCGCCCCTGGCCAAAGCGGTATTCCCACAAACAAACTTCGGGTGGGCGGGTGGGTGCCCACGGGTTCGGGTTTTGTTGTCATGCCTATGGGGGTCCAAAAAAACCCCAAAAAATATCCATGATTTTTTTTTTTACCCCCACCCCTTCCCCATATACCCCCACCCAGTATGATATTCCCAAAATGCCCTTCAAAAATCCTATTTTTTTTTACACAGTAACACCCATCGTATATATATTTTTTGGTGCATATATACGATGGGCAATGTTTTGACATCGTATATATGTTCATTGTGTGTATATACGATTGATGCGTTTAAGTCAATCGTATATACGCACAATGGACATATATATACGATGTCAAACATTGCCCATCGTATATATGCCCCCAAAGAGATATATACGATGGGCTTATTTTTGGTTAACAGTTCTGATTTTATTACCAGTTATAATTTGAAGTCTCGTGATTTGATTAACATCAACGGTGTAGATATATTGGATTAAATAAACGCGTATGATTACAAAAATGCGATATAGTAATATATACATGTGTAATACAAAAAAGGTGTGAATCTATCTACAAGCCGTTAATAGAATCATCGGCTAAATCGATACATGTCGCATCACTGTGAGTGGGAGGCTGCACGGGAGGACACATAGAATGCCATAGGGTAAAACGTCCGGCATATGGATGCAACCATAAAGCAGACTCTGGTGAGTAGTGATGGTACCACTGTGGGGCAATAGGAGGCAACAGACAAGTGGGAGAGATTGAAAGATGCAACCAGTGTACATTTTGCTCGTTCAGAAAAGATATGATTTTCAACTTAGATGAACTGTAAGTGACTCTCAAAGGCAGATAAGTGAAATTCATAGGCAAAGAAATCTGAACCAATGCAATTATACCTGGTTGCAACCATATACCCCATCTCAGGCAAATCAAACCACTTTGACTCCGGCTGACGTTCGTATGACTCAATAGTTAAAGCTTTGCGAAGCTCTAACAGTCGGTTCTTCCCAAACATGTCTGAATACAAGGAGTCCATGTCCTTTGTTTCCTGAATCAAAGCTTGCCTAATCAGAGGCCAGGAGTCCTCACCCATGTCAAGTCCAACCTCGACTGCTCTAAAACCGCAGTTACCGTCACCTTCAACATCAACAATTTTTTCAACATAGTTGCGCACATGTGCTGGAACAAACGGTAAGTGGATTTTAGTCTCAGCTGTCTGTGATAATACTCTAGAAGCACCCTGAGATAATTTGGTTGACCGCTGTGTAGGAATTTTGGAAGCCCCGGATTCTTCAGTCTGTTTTACCTTTTCATCCACGTGCTCCCACCCAGAAGGATCACGCTTAGCATCAAATAATTTTTGTTTTTCTTCTTTGGTGCACTTTTCGTTCTGACTTTTGATTTAGGTGCAACCATAGAAGAAGTAGAAGGGAAAGCTATCTCATTCAGCTGCCTCTTAATAAGATATTTTTCCTCCTCACTGACTTTATCAAATTTTGCCTTGATAGCATCAAACTGATAAGAAATATCACAGGTAGATGATTTATCCTGAGTGGATTTATCATCTCATCGCATCCAAACTCAAGTGTTTCCAAAGTGATCATCAACAACAAGATGGCGGAATAGAATTGTCGGAAGCATGAAAAATACCGATCTCACAAGCACAAGGAAGTAGATGTGTCTTCCTTTGAATGCACCGACACCGCCCTTTGTCATAACCAACCCCAGATTTTGACCTTTCAAACTCTTTCACCATGTGAACCAATGCAGATAACGAAACAAGTCCTTGAAGATTTTTAAACAGTGGAATATTAGACTTGACTTCGATTCTGCTGATGCTTCTTTGAAAAGACCCGATAATTTGATCAAAATGTATTGTCAGCATGTCATCAATAGATATGAAACATTTTGATAGATCACCCTTCGAAGTCTTCAACTGTCTTTTCAAAGACCAATGCAACGATTCCGCTCTGATAGAAATAATAAACAAGTGTCAAAGAAATTTAATCGACGAAAAAAAATATGTGCACGTGTCAAAAAAAATCGAGTAACGGATAGAAATAATAAACAAGTGTCAAAGAAATTTAATCGACAATAAAAAATATGTCCACGTGTCAAAAAAAATCGAGTAACGGATAGATATAATAAACAAGTGTCAAAGAAATTTAATCGACAATAAAAAATATGTCCATGTGTCATAAAAAATCGAGTAACGGATAGAAATAATAAACAAGTGTCAAAGAAATTTAATCGACAATAAAAAATATGTCCACGTGTCAAAAAATATCGAGTAACGGATAGAAATAATAACCAAGTGTCAAAGAAATTTAATCGACAATAAAAAATATGTCCACGTGTCAAAAAATATCGAGTAACGGATAGAAATAATAAACAAGTGTCAAAGAAATTTAATCGACAATAAAAAATATGTCCACGTGTCAAAAAATATCGAGTAAAGGATAGAAATAATAAACAAGTGTCAAAGAAATTTAATCGACGATAAAAAATATGTCCACGTGTCAAAAAATATCGAGTAACGGATAGAAATACATGTTGGTCGTGGAATTCCCCAAGTGTGGGATCTGGTTAGTCCATGCTGAGATAAATCGCTCCTTATGCGGTGTCAACCATGTGTCGTGCACATATTTAATGAGAGCGAGTTTATCGAGCAAGCGACCTCAAAAAAACTTGATTTGATAAGTACTCGACTCATCAACAGAATCAATAATACATAGCCAGAGAGATAGGACCTCCTCCCATCTATCCTTGTGCACCAAGTCTTTAATATTCGCTTTGGCATTTTTTGTCACATGCCAATGACACAATAAATTTGTAGCAGAAGGAAAGACATCAAGAATAGCGGACATACAAATGTAGAGATCTCTGCATCACAAGAAAACTGAGGATGAATAGAATGCAAATCACAAATATCTTTCAGCTGCTGCAATACCCAAGAAAAATGAATAGCAAGAGCTCTTGTCCAATATAGGCAAATGCAACATGGAAACTCAACTCAGTGTTAGTCACTCCCACAATCTGCAAAAGAGGCAAGTTGTATCTGTTGGTCTTGTAGGTTGAGTCAAGAATGAGAACCTTCGAAAACAACCCGAGTAACTTGACAGAAGTAGGATGAGCCCACATGATATCACTGACTACATCAGACCCCGGAATCTTTCTACTCCAACATAGATAATTATGTGATGCAATCAGTCTCAACACCTCCTGAATGTCCGTTCTAGGACCCCTCTTTGTAGGCCTGGTGTGCGTGACACTGCTTATAAACTTGACGAAGAGTAGTCACATTCTCGGATCTAGCTTCTTCAAAGCGGAATAGTAGCTTTCGGTCCGACATCAAGATCTGCATGTTCGTTAACTGATCCTTTTCGCGCTTAGCATGACGCGCCCAAATGCATTAGTACCAATGGAAGTTTTAAGCAACTCGTGCGTGTGTCTACCACATTTAACCGTGACACACCAACCCTCACGGCTAACAGTGCAAGTAGCCTTCAATCTAAAAGGACAACCTCTCCTTTTAGAACCGAAAATCCTTGAATCATTAGTAAACCCGCCTTGTTTCTCACAGCCAAAATCAATCTTATCTCGTCTCCCCCTCTTTCCAACTGCTTTTTCTGATCTCACAATAATAACGACTACACCGATACTTCTACCAACAGCTTTGGCCCACTCCTCGACAGCCTCGCGTGTAGAAAATATCTACAAAATATATAATTTACTAAGTACTTAAGTAATTTAATTCAATTTACCAAACTTGAGTAACAAAAATATACCGTATCCGTTGTGAACGCCAAACAGAGTATCAATATCAACAGGAACCAACTGAGAGTCGGCCTCTGCTGCTGTAGGCGGGTCAATATCTGTTCCAACAAAACAGATAGCAACTTAGGAAAAAACGAAAAAAATAACCCAGTCGTATATACCTCCTCAACCATGTATATACGATGGGTATTTTTTTCACATCGTATATACATGGCCCAGATGTATATACGATTAGATCTTCAAGCCCACTCGTATATAACCTATATACGATGGGTAGTCAACGAAGCGTTTAATAATGCAATCGTATATATGCCTTGAAGGACATATATACGATGGGTAGTCAACGTAGCATTTAATAATGCAATCGTATATATGTCTTGAAGGACATATATACGATGGGTACTTTTTCAGGTCAGCGTTAAATATTAAATGTAATCGTATATACCTTCCATTGAGGTATACGATGCGTATTAATGTGGGTCCCAGTCAAAGTGAATTTAATGAAAGTCAAAATGTGATTTATGGCAGGGGTAAAATTGGAATAACGATAATGGGTGGGGGTGTGAGGGGATGGGGTGGGGGTATAAAAAAACCCATCCAATATCCATTTCTAAGGCAAGGTCCAAGGCCCACTAGTAAACCCATTTGATAATTTTTCCATGGGTTTTTTTTTTTTGACCCCACCCCATCCTCTCCCACCCCCACCCAATACCAAAAACCCCAAAATGCCCTTGAAAACTTAATTTTTTTTTAAAAATAAGAAAATCGTATATACCCTTGAGTATGTATATACGATGGCTATTTTATGTCCAATCGTATATACGCATCTCAAAGGGGTATATACGATGGGTTTTAATTTTTTTAATAATTTGTTTTAATTTTTATTACTAAAAGTCTACTAAAAATTCGTTAACTAGTCAAAACTACTCCAAAAATTATAAAAACACCACTAAAAATCTAACAAAACCAAAATAAGGCTATGCAAATTTTTTTAGATTTTTGGAGACTATGAAAAATTAAAAAAATCGTAAAAAATAATAAACGATGGAATTTGGGATTTTGAGGCCGTAGTCCCGTAAAGTCCTCTTCTAGGGAGTCTTGATTCTTGATTTTTTCGCTTCTAATGGCTGTGGTTTCATTACGATCGGAGTATGTTGCCCGAAAACCGATTTTTAGCCTAAATTATTCGTTCGACGTATAACATCGCCACGTTTTAACGAACTACACACAAAACCTATTTTCGGGACTTATATAATTTTTATTTGACTTAAAAAATTTAAAAAAATACAATGGGGGTCGTATATATACACACGAGGGGGTATATATACGACCTATTTTTTGCCCATCGTATATACACCCCCAGCCGTATATACGATTAAGGTGAGGGTTTTCAATCGTATATACGCGCTTGGGGTATATATACGATGGGCAAAAAGGGTCGTATATATACCCCCTCGTGTATATATATCTGATACAAAAATTTAAAAAAATACGTTTTAGAAGGGTATTTTGGGGTTTTCAGTGTGGGTGGGGGTGGGAAGGGATGGGGTGGGGGTACAAAAAAAAAAACCCTTTTTCCATGCTAACAGCTTCCACATTTCATGGATCTCGGTTTGTGCTTAGACTAAGGATGATTTTTTTTGGACCCCACAAGTAGCACTTATACCCCCGCCAAACCCCTCCCCCCACAAACTCTCTCCTAGTTTATTTTTGGAGCTCCACCAAAATCCTCCAATTTTGGAGAGTTTTAGAGGAGCTCCATAAATAAACTAAGAGAGGGGTTTGGGAGGGTTTAGGAGGATCATTTTTCTCTCCATCACTAAAGAATTTTTACTATTAGTTCTACGCCCTCTCCTCCTCTCCCCTCCAAACTCTCAAACACACCTTTAAGCATTATTTGGCAAGGCCAAACTACTAGCATATAAAGAATAGTGTATAACCTCGTGGCAAGTCTTTGGTAACACTAGGTTATGGCATTTTTTTCAATAGTGTATTGCGTTTTTCCATAAGCTACTTGAAGTAGTGTTTGCGCTTGTAGGGTATAGGATTTCATTTTTTATCTCGTTCTTATCCTTATTTGTTTAATTAAGTTCCTTATATATTCTTCACTAAATGATTATTCTCTCGAATTTTTAAGCATTAATTATAAATGTTCGTTTACGTAATTTTACATTTATGATTTAATTCAATCACTAATTTTACCAAACACTTTAAACTAAATCAGCTAAGTTAATGTTATCTGCTACCTCACCACTTATAAGCTAGGTTAACCGTATCCACTAGTGTATCCTTTATTTGCCACTTTTTACCATATAGAGCCTTAGAGTGAAGTTAGTTTGAAGAAATGCTCTTATTGGATTTATACTAAATTTTAAAACAAAACAAAAATGAAAATCAAATACTAATAATTTCATAATCGAGAATAATTAGCAAAAATTATTTTCCTGAAAACTATATATATGGAGTGGTAACTGCCACTTGAAACTCACGCACAACTGTGAGGTTCTAGGTTTGAACTTAGAACATGATATTCAACTTAAAAGATTCAGACTGTTAGCACAAAAAAATTGCTACGTGATTCGTTGAGGGAGCCCTCAGCCAAGGTAAGTACTCATTTGAGAAAAAAAACAAGACTAAAAGGTCAAGAAAGACGGGACGAAAGGTAAGGAACAAGAAAAGGATAGTAGAGCAACCGAGGTTGAGAGATTTGTTATCGAATTTGGTAGAGTTTGGACGTAGTTTGCAGCTAGAGAAAGTAAAGTTGCAAAAATAAATGGAAATCTATTTATAGCATGCAAAATCAACGCCTAAATGCGAAGTTAACCATTGCCAATCACATTGGGTGAAAGTTAAACTAATTGCTTTCCGCCTAATCAACAATTATAACCGCTAGTTTAGCAGTTATGATGAATCCCACCGTTTCTAGAAATGGTTTTCACGTTGCCACAACTACCCTTCTCATTGGCTAGGTAATGGGGCATTTGTTAACATAAAAGAATTGATAAGTGATTAGCCGAGGGAGCCCTCTGTCAAGTGTAAGTGAGATGATTTGTTTCAAATTCTCATGGAGCAACAACCAAAGGTCTACAGAAACTCTTATATTTCTCATACATCTCCTAAATTATCACATTATCTTTAAGTAAGCATCTACAAAGAAATTACGAGGAGTATTAGTAGCCTCAACAAAATACGGTTAATTGGATAAGCCCTCAAAGAGGAAAAAGTCCATTTTGCTTAAGGCAAAGGTGGTGAATGTTGATTTATCAAGGATCATTAACTCCGATGAAATTCAGTCTGTTGTGAGGCCTATTAAAAAGGAGGTGACTACACCGAAGAAAAATCCTTTGAAGAATCTCAGTGTGATGCTTAAGCTTAACCCTTATGCTAAAATTGCTAAGAGGATGACTCTTCTTGCTGAAGTTGAGCGTTTTAACTGAGGAACATCTCAACCAAGGGACCAATAGCTGAGGACCTAGCAGATAAAGAATTGGCACCGAGGATACTATTGGTGATACAAGGAAGTTACTTTGGGAGCAAGCAAACAAAACACAAGGAAATTGCATTGGAGATGGTAGTTACTATCAACTATTTGTGCTAGTGGACGTTGTGGAACAATTTTCCTAGGTTTTAGTGTGCGTGAGGTTTAGTCTAGGTTAATTTTAGCCAATTCATGTGTTTTGTAATCGTGGTTAGTTGTAAACTAGTGGTCATGGCTAACAGAGACCAGTGTATATAAATACTCGGTTTGTAAATATTTCAGACACACGACATTGAATTAAACTTACTACTTTCAAGCATTTTATCTTTCTTTTACGTTATGCATTGCCTTAGTTTAGTCCTAGACTAACTTATTCACCTCTCACACCTAATCTCAACGCTCTTTAGAATAGTTAGAAAACTCATAATTAAAAAATGCAGTTACTTCCGTAATATAATTGCTTAAAGAAATGAATTACAAGACTCAAGTTTCCTCCGCAAAAGTTTAAGTCCGACAAAGTTTTCTTAAAAGTTTATTTTCATAAGATAGATTAATTATGGTTGTTTTTGCTATGGTACACCCACAAAATGACAGAAAACTTTACATTTTTTTCTTTCTGATTTTGATGCCTATTCCTCCTATAATTATAATTATTCGGACGAAAAGAAGAACAAAAGTACTACTAGGTCTCTGTGTATGTGCGCGCGCATATTGCTTTTGCATTCAACGCTTCCAAACGAAGACAAGAAAGAGGTCAGAAAGTGAGAAGAACTCAGGAATCAATGAAGTCACACTATATTTACACAGTGCCAGTGGGGTTAACCAGTCCCACAAGTTCCGGCTTTAATCGCATTTACACATTCTTTTTTTGGATTAAATTAAAGCAATAATGCTTCATTGCTTGCTTCTGCCTGTAACACTAAGACGTCACTCACACTCGCATATTATCGATAATATTCACTTTAATTCAATGTTTGTTTTCTCCATCTCTCCTTGTTTGTACAAGAAACCAAAATTTGTTCCCCTTTCAAACCAACCAATCATTTCCTTAGCTTTTTGTTTTACCCAATTTCCCTATAACCACAATTTGGGGTGGTGGTATAATCATTGACTTGAATTTTAATCCCCTTTAAATATTATTTCCTAGTCCCTCCGTCTCATAATATAAGACTCAATTACATTTTTTTACGCATATTAAGAAAAGTTGATACGTACTACAATTTATATGTGACTATTACTAAATTACCTTTTGTGTATAAAAGTATCAAGCATTAATGTTAGCTTTTCACATACCAAGACAATTTAGAAGTACTTAATGAGGGATATATTTGGAAAAAAATTAATAAATGCATCTAAATATTTGTAAATGAACTTATATTTTAGGACAAATAAAAGTGTCAAATGAGGTTTATATTTTGGGACAAATAAAAGTGTCAAATGGGGTCTTATATTATACTCCCTCCATCTCTATTGTTTGAGCAAATTCAAGTTGTCTCAAATTGATTGTTTTCTGGTCGAGACCAGGGTATCCACCGCCAAACGTAGTGAATATTCCCCTCGCTAGATTGGAGACACCTCAAAGGGTGAGACAGTTGGCCCAGATATTTAAAGTTGTTTCATACCTAAGGCGATGATTGAACCCTCAACATTTGGTTAAGAGATGATGAGCCTCAACCGCTCAACCACACCCCTGGGTTAAAAATAAAATAGTGTCTCAAATTGATTGTTGTTTTAACTATTCAATGAATTTTTTTCACTTATACCCTTACTCCCTTCGTTTCTAATCTTTGCTACTTTTGGCTTGTTACACATAAATTAAGGTACCATTAATTTGTATTAGTCAAGTACTAAAATACCATTTTTGTAGTTGTCTTGAGATAATTGAAATCAAAATAAATGTGTATTGAAATAATTAATTCATGTTTTGGAACTTTAAAAAACTCAATAAGTATGAATGGTGTATTTGGAAAAGTATAATAACTTGCAAATTGGTTTTTATAAAAGTACCATTGTTTTGGAACAAAAATAAAAGGCTAAAAGTACCAAAGATTAGGAACGGATGGAGTATTAATTATGATAATTTTTTACATCCAATAAATAATTCATATTTTTCTTATGTAGAGAGATAAATGGTTAAATGATGAATTAGACCACACTTTTCAAAAAATCTAGAGTTCTAATAATTTTTCTTAAAGAAAGTGATAAAACCTTAAACTGCAAACAAAATAGCACGGAGAGACTATTTGAAATACTCCATCCATTTCATAAGATTTTAAGAGATTTGAGAAAAAAAAATTATATAATATCAAATGAGAAGTTCTAGCAACACTTTCTTTTAGACATTTTCTCCAATATTATTGGTTAAAATTCATGTGACTTTCACTAATTTATAAATAGGATTCATTAAACTAGTAAGAACACATAAATAATAAATTTTAACAATCATAAAATAAATATTGAAAAAAGTGCCTAAAAAGAGTGTTGGTAGCTAATTTCCTATCAAAGTTTTTTAAGATATATCGAAGAGAAGGAGTGTGTGTATTTATTTATGTATTTACATTTAATTAAAGCAAATGTAAATCACTGGAAATTCTTTTTTTGGTAGAGAAAAAAGAAAAGGCAAAAAGAGTGTATAGTGAAGAGGAGAGTTGTTAGTGAGGGAGGGAGAGTGTGTCGAGAGAAGGGGAGACATTGAAAGCGACAGGGGCTGAGAGTTGCGTGTCTATTGAATCTGAAATCGTAACGTGTCGCAAACGCAGTCGTTTTGGACTACCCAGATGCATACTGAAATGACCAATACGGCCCTATCGTTATTGCTACGCGACAATATCTTGAGAGTTGTTGAGTTGAGCAGCGGCGCCGCCTGTCATAATGATCGCCTCTGTCACACTGCTTTACACAACCAGAGTATTTTTGTTTAAAAATAAAAAACAGAGTTACAACTTACTCTCTCCGTACATATTATATGTCGTTTAAGGTTGTGCCACAAGAATTAAGAAAAATAGTTAATTTTGTATGGAAAAGAGAGATTGTGAGTTAGCAAAACATTGGAAACATAAAAAGTAGAATTGTAAGAAAAAATATATTAAATAATGAAGGGTATAACTGGAAAAAAAATTGATGTTGTATTGGTATTCTAAAAAGTCATGTATTATATGGGACAAACTTTTTTGCCTAAAAAGTCATATAATATGAGACAGAGAGAATACTTACTACCAGCAAGCAAGCAAGCAAGGGGTAAATTGCTTAGAGTACTATTAAATTTAATTTTTGTTCAATTCGTATGCATTTTGTTTAGAGTTACGGAGTACTTACTACCAGTATTTTGCCCACGCGTATATCGCATTATAAAAATATTGAAAGTTGTAAGATCTTAGAATGTATTCTCTCATCTCATGTGACATTATGCTGAAGTGAAATATCAACCATTGATTAAAAATTAAGAGAGAGTAACTTTAACACATTAAATAAGAGATAATGGGTAATGAATGGTTGAGATTTAACACTTGACACCCTCAAGTGAAATCTTCAATTGAGAGAATTCATTCCCGAAAGATCTAATACTCCTTCCGTATCATATTATATGTCATTTAAGTTTGTGTTACAAGAATTAAAAAAAGTAGTTAATTTTGTTTGGGAAATAGAGTTTGTGAGTTAGTTTACCAAATTGTCCTTCATTAATGAAATTGAAAACATAAAAAGTATAATTATAAGAAGAGATATATCATATAGTGAAGGTTATTACAAGAAAAGAAATTGAAATTGCATTGGTATTCTAAAAAATCATGTATTATATGGGACAAATTTTTTTGCCTAGGAAGTCATATAATATGGAACGGAGGGAGTATTTGTTATCTCTCTACAAATGTTGTCATTATCAATTTACCTTCCTGCAAAAAAAAAGTTTAAAAACACTTTGCAAAATACAATATTATCCAGTTACCCCCCTGCAAAAATATAAAATTATTCATTTACCCCCTGAAAAGAGGCGCGTAACTGGATAATTTTATATTTTGCAAGTTGTTTTTTTTGCAGGGGATAAATGGTTAATAACAACATTTGCAGAGAGTAACATATATTTAAACCATAAAAGGAAAAGGAAAAACTAGATAAATGGCTTTATTTTCAAATTTAATAAAATAGTTGTGTCGAAAAAAGTTCAAAAAAAAAGTAGGTATCTTCTTATAATATTAATAATGGAGTAAAAATAAAGAAAAAAGAAAATGAGATTTAAGTAAAATATGCATCCCCGTTGGCACTCCTATTGTCATTCCTGTTGTATGTCTCGTTGTTACTTCCGTTGTCTCTCTCGCTGTCACTCCCGTTGTCAAAAAAAGTTTTTTTTTTTGGAAATAAAACTGAAAATAAAATTCGGAAAAAACTCAAAAAAAAATTCAGTGATTAAAAAAATAAGAATTTTTTTTAAAAAAAAAACGGACACGCGTCAGCGTGTTAGTCACGTGTCAGCACCCCCTAGTTAAATATATAGAAATGGGAGAGTTAGAGGAAGAAAGAGGAGTAGAAAAAACATAAAGAAAATTTAGAAGAAAGATGGGTGAGAGAGAGAGAGAGAGACTGAGTGACCCTCCCGTTGGTGCTCTCGTTGTCTCTTCTGTTGGCACTCTTGTTGCCGCTCCTGTTGTCAATCTCATTGGCGGTCTCTCGTTGCCACGTGTTTACTACTTTTTTTTCTATATGATTTAATATTAATTTAATCAAATTCACTTAAGTATAAAAAAGTTATTTTGTAATTTTTCGTAGTGATTAAAGTTTTTTTTTACAATTCTTAGTGGTTAAATTGATTTTAATTTAGATTATAAGACGTAGTAAATTTTAGATTATTTAATTATTGAGTATAATATTAATTTGATGATTTAATTTTTAAAAAAAATTGAAAATTTTGTTAGAGGTAGGTATTTTTTGACAATTGGTAGTTGTTAAAATGATTAATTTTAATAGTTGAGTAGATTATTAAAAATTTTAAAAAAATTAATAAAAAAACTGACAAAGAAGTTTTTTTCGTAAAAAAACTGGGAAAAAAAGTCATAAAAAAATTAAGTGTTTTTTTAAAAAAAAAAAAAACTAACACGCCCAATGTTGTAGCTGATGGATTTTTTTCTTTGTCAACTTGATTTTTTATGCAAGTCACTCTCTCATTTGTCATTTAATTGTTAAAATGATTAATTTTAATAGTTGAGTAGATTATAAAAAAAATTAATAAAAAAACTGACAAAGAAGTTTTTTTTCGTAAAAAAACAGGGAAAAAAAGTCATAAAAAATTAAGTGTTTTTAAAATAAATAAAAAAAACTAACACACACAATGTTGTAGCTAATGGATTTTTTTCTTTGTCAACTTGATTTTTTATGCAAGTCACTCTCTCATTTGTCATTTAGTAGTAAAATGACATTTTGATACTAATGGAAGGAGGACACCATTGTGATTTTGGGGGAGGCTTACTTGCCTCTTTTTATATTATAGTAGATTATAAATTATAGTAGACTATTAACTACAGTTCTGTTCTCCTAATCTTATTAAATCTGTAATTTTAATACTTCCAATTTTTTCTTGTAATCTGATTCCAATTTTATAAAATCTGTAATCTTAGTCCCTTATTATTATTTTCATTTTTCCCAAATGCAAACGTGGCAGACACGTGTCATACTCGCGTAATCATTAAGTGTTGATGCGACATGTACATGCCTTGCTGACACCGAATGATATACTAGTATAAAATATAGACTACTTAATATTCTTGAACTAGTCTAATTATATACAAAATATAAATTAAAATATTACTATGTGAACACATAATACTTACGTTAGCACGATACACAGTGACGTATGCACTCTTATAGGTATGGGGGAAATTGCCCCATAAAGTAAATTTACTATACTTAAAAATATTTAATAAAATTGATTTTGCCCCCATAAAAATATAATTGTTGCCGTCATGAGATGATTTGCTTTAAACAGTAAAGGTAAAAAGTTAGTATAAGAGATGAACAATAAAATAAATTGTTACTAGTTTTACATCTCAGTTCTTATAATTTTAGTATTTTGTATTTATCTAATAATACAAAACACACACATTATCAAAAATATATCATATTTTGGGATTTTTTTATCACAAGATTAATATGTGTTTTGTATAATATTTTTGTATGTTTATTTTGGTTATTTCTTGCCCCCATTAAAAAAAAGTTTCTAGATCTGCCACTAACGTCATGCATCTGTCACATCAACATTTTTATCAAAAGTTGGATAGAAATTTAACAGGGGGGATAAAATTACAAATTTAGTAAAAAAGTAGGGGATCAAAATTGCGAGAAAAAATGGAGAGACTAAAATGACAGATTTGGTAAATTGGAAGACCAAAATTGTGAAAAACAAAATGGGAGACTAAAATTGTGATAAAATAGAGAGACCAAAAGTGTAATTAAACCTTTTGTCTATGAGATTTAAAAAAACAAAAGAAAGAGATATAAAACCTCTTTAACCTTTTGATGCGAAATCCTCTTAAGACTTGTTAAAATAGCACCCCCTAAAATTTATTGAGAAAAAAGAAAAGAATATACCAAAAACACGGGGGCCTAGGCCAATACCCATGACCAGAGACAACATTAAAACCAAAATAAAATAAAATCAATCATATTAAAAGGAAAACAGTTCGAAGAATATCTATAATGACATACAAAAACATCACTATAATGATTTTGTCCCAACTAGGTTGACACAAAAGTTTTTTTTTTTTGATAAGCAGGTTGACACCAAAGTTATTAACAATTATTTGCAGCACACCAAAAATAGAATACCAAAGGAAAACCCAAACCATCAAACAAGAAAAAACACTATTCCAATAAACAAATCAGCAAAATCTATAGCTAGGCAAACCTAACTTATTCCTAGAAAAATCCTGAATAATGAAGCTAGAAATTAGATCCCACCAAACAAAACCACTTATACGAGTTCCATGCCCGCAAACTTATTAGTGCAGTCATTTCTTTCTCTATAAATGTGAGTGCAACAACGTTCATCTGCCTAGTCAAGTATAAACAAGTATTCCATCTATTTTTATGTTTCTAAGGAACTCCTTTGCAATTTATGAAAGCAAAAATCACTAACAGAGAATCACACTCTAACCACAAAAATTTACAATATTTATCAAAAGCAATCTCTATAACCAACACAATCCCAAAATTACAACATGAAGAACATAATTGCTCATATAGAGACAAAAAACAACAAAGAATAACAACAGTTCTATCTTTAAAACTTTGTTGGCTTTCTGTTTTGACCTCCATGCTTTTCATAAAGTGATTCTAACTGAATGGGTCCTCTTCATGTCAGTCATGATTTCATTGATCTTAACATTATCAGATGACATCATTTTCGTCTTAGGCACAGATTTGGCCAACCGTTTCATATTTGTAGATTTATTATTTAAAACCCTAGCACATGTGTAGGTCCCAAACCAATTCCTCATTCTATATCCGTGTTTCCCTCCAACTTTACAGACAAGGGCTAAAAAGACACATTTTCCCTTACATTCAACCCTTACTATTGTTTTGTCATTTTTCATATACTTAATTTCCCTTCCTTTTAAAACTCACCACTCAGTTTTAGCTGTTTTAAACTCATCAAGTGATTTAAATTGCATACCCACTTTAAACTCATATTTCTTATTAAGTTGCTCCATCCTAAATTTCTCATACTCCCATTAGATGCATTTTGGTCACTGCTAATTAATCCATCACTTACATATTGGTTTTCAATATTTCCATCGACAACTTCATCACTACTATTTGTTTCACCATTGGGGGCTATAACCTTTTTCATATGGGTTATTTGTTGTTGTCTTCACCCTATAACATTTCTGTTCAGTGACAACTGTTGGAGGGGGAGCATCATCCATACTAAACCCAACATCTAGTCCTAAAGCTCTCTCATCCTCACTATCATCAAATTTAATGCATTTAGACTTATCCTCACTGCTGTCCTCATGGTCAAATTTTTCATTATTGTCCTCCTGCACACACTCTTCAATAGAAATATCAACACATTTAGGGAAATCAACTAAATCACTAGTTTCATCCACACCATGCTCTACATATATGTTAACCACATATTTATTGTTCTCAGCACAATTTCTAAGATCAATTGCATCTGCATCTGCATCTACTCTAATAAGTTTGAACCTAATGTCTTCATCAACCTTCCACCTCATTCTATATCCATCTTCATACCTTAAATCTTTAAACAAACCAACAACTTCAAAATATATAACTCCACTTGTCAATGTCGATATATACCCTCAACCACTGTTTCGTACCCCTCTTTGTAACATATAACCCAACCTCTCACAAAGTTACCTCCATGGTGAAAGACAATAGTAAAAACCATATATGTAAAACCCCAAAAAGAGTAATAAACAAACACGTACAACACGCATGTATTCAAGAGCAAAGAAAAAAAAATCTTTGACCGAAAAGTACTAAACGAATATATGTTTGACTGTCAACAAAAAACATCACTATTATGGTCCCCACAAGTCAACATCAACGTACTTGTTAAAAGCACAAAAAGCCTTAATCATAAACAAGTGAATAAAAAAGCATTAATGCACTTCAAAAACGTTAAACAAGTACACAAAAAATATCTATGCACTTCAGAAATGTTAAACAAAAGCACAAAAAGCAACAATGTTAAAAACCCTAAGGGTATGTTTGTGAGGGGAAGGGAAGATATATTTTTCAATTCTAAATTGAGGAAGCTATAAAATGTCTATAAACATAAATCAAGTGTGATTAAAAATGTTATATTGTTATCTATCAAATTATTCTTTAATTTTTTTTTCAAATCTCAAATATATATTAAAATATAGAATACCTACATTCCTCTTCTCCTTCGTGATTCACAACTCATCCTTCTCCTTCACTGTTTGCAACGTCGCCTTCACACTTCTCTTTCTCCTTCGTGTCATCTTCTCCTCCACGCTTCTCAGATCCATTTGTATGCCCTAACATTTAACTTCTAATCAGGTATTTCAACCCTATGAACCACTCTTATCCACATAGGCAGTCCACCTAGGCACATTGGCCATGTCACTAAATGCCAACATGATTAAAATATGACACATCAGCCCTAAAATTGTTTCAAATACTAAATTGAGTACTTTTCTAAATTGCAAGGGTTGCTTTTTAAAAAAATGCAGAGGTTAAAATGAACATTCGCTGTATTTGTAGAACCAAAATACTAATTAAGCCTAGTTTTTATAATTTTTAGGAATTATTTATTATTTTCATATAGTTTAGGGATCAAACAAACGAGAAAATAGTGTTAGGTTTGCGACTAAAATGAGTATTTATCCTAATTTATATAAAAATATCACACAAAAACTAATTATATATGAAGCATTTTTTCTTTGATAATGTATATTTTTTTTAAGTAACTATATATATATATATATATATATATATATATATATATATATATCATAACTATATTAATTCATGAGTTGTCCATGTAAGCGTCCACATAGGACCAATAGAAAAATGCCACACCCATTTCGCATAAAATACGTGGCACTCCACCTTGCAAGTCACCAGCCACCGTTGATTAACTGGACGGATCTGATTACATCTCACCATTAACCCTACTACCAACAGCCCAGAT
Organism: Oxytropis ochrocephala; assembly: GCA_020916435.1. Classification (NCBI taxonomy): domain Eukaryota; kingdom Viridiplantae; phylum Streptophyta; class Magnoliopsida; order Fabales; family Fabaceae; genus Oxytropis; species Oxytropis ochrocephala. The sequence continues at coordinate 95,122,685 of CM037091.1, forward strand.
CGCTTGGATTTCATCACACAAGCAAGCGTCTTTAACATTTATCAATAAACGCAATACAGGAAAAAAAACATCCGTTAAATTGCAATTATAACACAATGAATTAGATCCTTAAATCATGGATCAAAGTTTGACTCTCACCCTCTCTCGAAAGTTTCTACCTATTCAAAAAAATTGAATCATCTTATCTTCATCCTTTCTAACCCCAATCTGAATCCAAAAATTGATTCATCTCTTTCTCCTTTTCCTTCTCTTTCTCCAGTCTTTGCAAGGAGTTGAAAGATAAAAGTCTTTGCTCTATCTTTTCTTCTCCCAGACCCTCATCATTCTCTTTTTTTTACACATGTTTCTCCTCCTTTCCATTCGATTACCACATATCCTCTCTTCACCCTCATTCACAATTCAAACTGGTTTTTTTTCATAGATTTCAAGAAATCTAAGCTTTTGGGTTTTAAAAAATGAATTTCATTGCTTCTCCCTTAAAATGATTATTTGAAGTTAATTGTGGTTTGATATGTTATGGTCGATTATTGTTGTTTTCCATTTGGTATTGTATATATATATATATATATATATATATATATATATATATATATATATATATATATATATATATATATTATGTTATTATATGACTGGAATATGTTTGATAAAATGTTTAAATCTAAATAGTTATGTTATGTTTTTATTGTTTACTTATATTTGTAGATAACAACATAAAAGGAGGTCAATATGCTAAAGAGGGTGAAGGAAGAACTGGTATGGATTCCGTTGTAGTTTTACTTTAATGAAGATCGAACAAGTGTTGTGGGAAAATAGGTTTAGGGATTTAACTGATAAGTATATTTAGTCCCGTGTTTTGTTTTACTGATTTTTTTAGAACTTGGAGCTGACAAATTTGTAAATGATTTTCATGGTAGATAAATTTTAAAATCAAGGTTGAGGCGACAGGGGCGGCGACAACGGGAAGCGGCGTTCACGGTGGTTGCGATAGGGATTCACTTTAACTGTTGTAGAAGGAATGCATAGGTATAGACTATAGAGGCTAATTGTTCTTGCAAAGATGCTATTCAAAGTCAATTTAGGTTGAATACATAGTCATACACTCTGCTTATGTATGTGTGTATATTTATTTTTTAGCTATCGAGTATAAGTGCTTCATTGTATTTACAATCTATATTTTATTTACATTCATTAATCTTTGCAATATTTGATGAGTTTTTACTATATCCTTTTTTCCAGGTGGAAGGTTTTTGATTTTTTGATTTAAAAAAGAAAGCTCAATCTTTAAGGAGTCATGTGCATAAACATCATAAGTTCTCATGGAGATATGCTGATCATTGTTTTTCATCTTATCCTTCCATATGATTTTTGCCTTTTATGATTTTACTTCTTTGTTTTGCCCATAGACAAACTTATGAGTTGGTATATTCTTCTTCCATGTTGTGCGGTATTAGTTTCTTTGTTAAAGTTGTCTTCATTTGCTCATAAATTATTCATTAAACAAGTTTTTGTTGTCTTCTTGATTTTATATTTGTCGTCAATTACTAGATCAATAAATAATTGGATCATTATTTGATACAATGTGTTGTGTGTTTATATTTTGTTTTGTTTTGGTGTTTACAACTTTTGTTTCAGCCAGCTCTTCTTCATCTCATAAATGTGCATTTTTTATGAAGGTTTGATTGATATATGTAAGTGTGGTGAAAGAGCCTTTAAATTTAGTGAAACTTTAAGTTCATTTGATGCATGCAAGCTTCACTGCACTTCCAAATATTTTTAATCATTACATTACAATATTTACGCATCCACATATGATGATTTTAAGTTGATTACAAGCATATAAATGAGCTACATACAAACAAGCCAGTAACCTTAGTTCAGCTATTTACAACTCTAACACACATTTCTAAATATTGTACTTATTTTGAATAAAAACTATGATGAAAGAAGAAACTGGATTTAGATTGGGTAGCTTATATTAATACTTTACTTTAATACAATTTTTGTTTTCTTTTTTGGTGTTTTTCAAATTACAGGGTCAAGCTCTAAGAAATGCAGATTTTGGTTTAGGTAATAGTGTTTACCCTGCCTGATTGCATACTATGTTTCTGCATACTTCATTGTGTCACTTTGTATGTATATTGTTACCTTCTAACATATATATATATATATATATATATATATATATATATATATATATATATATGTATCAATTTCATTATCAGTTCTGTTATTTTTGTTATAATTTTTTGAATATATGCGCTATCCACATTTTTATCATTACTCTCTGGTACTTTGTTATTATTCCATAGACAAACTTATGAGTTGGTATATTCTTCTTCCATGTTGTGCGGTATTATTATTTTGATTTCGATGTAACAAGTATTTCTCTTTATGTAATTCAGAACATATCATTACCAAGATTTTGGTTGAGCAATTATGTTTCAAGGGTATCCATCATGGACTGATAATGTTTTGCTTATTGCTTTAACTTGCTTTATAGTTTTTTTTTGACACGCTTGCTTTATAGTTTGAATAATACTTATTATTTATGGTTTTATACTATTACAGGGCATTAGTCTTATTTGCAATCTTCTTTTTAATTACACATTCATTTACTTCCATTTTTATAACGCTATGCTTTCAATTTTTTTTATTTGAGTACTAATTGTGCCACGCAATGCAATCGACCCGCGCGGATACACGGGTATGGAATGTTAGTTAATTATATATATATATATATATATATATATATATATATATATATATATATATATATATATATATATATATAGACATATTTTTTTTGTCCATAACAATATTATTTTAGACTTGGCTCAAATCAAATACACTGTTAATTTAAGTGGTGTACAAGGAATTAAATATAACACATATTACATCTAAATTTACAACTGAATATTTTTATTTCATTGAACAAGTTTTTGTTGTCTTCTTGATTTTATATTAGTCGTCGTCAAATCGTTATCTTATATTATGGGTTGGTATCTTCTTCTTCCATGTTGAGAACCCAATGTTCACTGCAAACATTTTAATACTTGCATACAATTCTTTATGTCTGTGAGTCAAATTTTTTCCTATCTGATCCATAGGTTGCCTCCATGCAATGCTTCAATACAATGCGACATTGAAGAAAATATATGCTTTTTTTCCTTTTTGTTTTTTTTGATAACCATATTCATATAGTGTCATTTGGCTTTGAAGCAGACTCCTCAGTCCTCACCTCTCATCTGACGTTTAACACTATTTATCTGTTTTTAAGTTATTATAATATTTTTTCAGGGTAAATGATTATGATTCTTTTGATCAACTTATTGGAATTCATTGATTTTTAATTGCTTTAAATCATTTATTGGGTATCCAATTGGTTTTTTAATTTGATTTTTGTTCATTAAGGTGAATGTGACATTGAAATTCATTGATTATTGGTTTACTACAAAATGGACAAAAGAAGCTGAAACAATTTTTCTCACATGTTGGTCTTCAGTGAACAGAGTTGTAGAGTTAGATATCATGGAATTTGTTTAATTGATTATTGGTTTAGACTCATTTAAATATATTTTTCCAATTTATTACTAAGATATAATTTTTATTCATTTTTTAAAAATATTACAAAACAAGTCCAAATGATATATCTACCCGTGCAGCGCACGGGTGTCACATACTAGTATATTTAGATTGGCGGCCAAGCTAGCTGAATCACGATGCCGTTGGCTAAATCACCTAGAACAAAAAGCTTGTATATGTACTAGTAGTTAGGGGTGTTCAAAACCGAATCAAATTAATAGAAAACTGCAAACTGAATCAATCCAAACCGCATACCGCAAAAACCCGCAAACCGCAAAATCTATTTGTTTTTTTGTTCAACAACCGCATTATTTGTTCTACCCGCAGATTTTTGTTCAACCAACCGAACCAACTCGCAAGTAACACTAAGACTTATTGACTTACAACATTTCTTACTAATTTATTAACCCAAATCCAACTAAAACTCAACTCTCGCTCACTTTCTAGCCCAAATCCACTTACAAACAATTCATATTGTTATTATATATTTAAAAATTACAATAAAACATTTAATTCAAATTCTTTTAAACACAGTTGTAGTTATCTTAAAAGAATTAAAAGAGGGTAATTTATATACTTCATATATTTGAGCAGATTTTTTGTTAAAGATTTATATTAGCCGTTTTTTTGTTTTAGTTAATTTTAACTCATTTTAATTATATTTTGTCTCGGGAAAAACCAAACAAATTCAAACCGCATTGGTTTGGTTTGATTTGGTTTTTTTAGGAAGCCAACCAAACTAAACCAAACCAAATGTAGTTTTACCTTACGGTTTGATTCGTTTTTTGTCTTAAAATCGAATCAAACCGCACCGCGACCACCTCTAATAGCTTCTAATATTCCATGATCAAGGTGCATAATTTTTGGATATAAAAATATGGACGCAAAGTGATTTAACCATGGATCCAAATATATGCTGCTAATCAAACACGAAAAAAATCATATGTCTACTTTCCTTTGCTGAGGATAAACAGAGCACAACAAATGTTTGCAATTTGCGAAAAAAGATCAATCTCAATCCCAAGCTAAACTTTTTACATTTTTTGAGTTTACACCCGACACAAAAAATAAAATCAATCCACTAAAGCACTGCACAATTTTCCTTTTCCAACTCTAGTCTATTTCAATTTTCATCATCTCCCCTCATATCATGTGCAACACAACACACAGAACAACATATAAAACTGCAAAAAGCTCAAAGAATCTTTACAACCTTTTCCCTCTTGTCCTTTCCCTCTCATCAAAAAAACAACCTTTCCCCTTCTCTCTCTCTCTCTCTCTCCCACGCACACTCAACAAAACAAACAACTAATTTTTTTTTTTTTTTAAAAAAATAGAAAGTAACATAAGGTTATTTCTGTCATTGCACAACAGAAAAGACTTATAAAAAGTCCTAACCTTTTTCTGATTTCCTTCTCACCCATCAAAATGTCTTGAACAATAATAATACCATAAAACCTCTTCACCTTACTTTCATCTTTGACCTCTTCATTTCCTTATCACACACACCCCCTCATTTTCTTAACACACCTCCCCCATCAAAATGATAAGTGCTTTAGACTTATACCATGTTCTAACAGCAGTAGTACCACTCTACGTAGCAATGATCCTCGCATATGGTTCAGTAAAATGGTGGAAAATCTTCACACCAGATCAATGTTCAGGAATAAACCGTTTCGTAGCACTATTCGCTGTTCCACTTCTCTCTTTCCATTTCATCTCAACAAACAATCCATACGCAATGAACTTCAAGTTCATAGCAGCAGATTCACTTCAAAAACCATAATCCTAACAATCCTTTTCATTTGGTCAAGAACAAGCTCAAGAGGCTCATTAGAATGGTCAATAACACTATTCTCACTTTCAACTCTCCCAAACACATTAGTTATGGGTATTCCTTTACTAAAAGGAATGTATGGTGATGCTTCAGGAACCCTAATGGTACAAATAGTTGTTCTTCAATGTATTATCTGGTATACTTTGATGTTGTTCCTTTTGAATATAGAGGTGCTAGGATTTTGATTGGTGAACAGTTTCCTGATACAGCTGGTGATATTATTTCTTTTAAAGTTGATTCTGATGTTGTTTCTTTAGATGGTAAAGAACAACTATTAACTGAAGCTGAAGTTGGTGAAGATGGTAAAATTCATGTTAAGGTTAGGAAATCTAGTAGTTCAAAATCTGAGATATTTTCTAGAAGATCTCATGGTCATAATAATAGTGGTGGTGTTTCTGTTTCTTTGACACCTAGACCTTCTAATTTAACTAATGCTGAGATTTATTCACTTCAGAGTTCTAGAAATCCTACTCCTAGAGGTTCTAGTTTTAATCATACTGATTTTTATTCTATGGTTAATAATAATAATAATGGGAGAAATGTTAATGTTAGTCCTAGAGGGTCTAATTTTGGAAATTTGGGTTTTGATGAGGAAAATGGAAGAGTTAATGGTGGTGGTGGTGGTGGGGTTTATCCTGCTCCTCATAGTGCTGGGATTTTTTCTCCGGTGGGGAGGAAAAAGGGTGGTGGTGGTGGTGGAGGTGGTGATAGTGGTGGTGGTGGAAAAGATCTTCATATGTTTGTTTGGAGTTCAAGTGCTTCACCTGTTTCTGAAGGTGGAATCCATGTATTCAGAGGTGGTGATTATGGGAATGATCATCAACTTGGTGGGGTGGCACATCAAAAAGGTTTGACTTTTAATGTTTTTTTGGTCAATAGTTGTTTGGTTTGGTGGTTGGTTTAATTTTAACTAGTAGAGTGATGTTATATGAAAAAAAAGTTTGAGACAAATATAGTCACACACCAGTTCACGACAGGAATTAACCAAGTTTTTTAGGCTACTAGTCAACCTGTCTTTTCAGAGTTGTTTAAGCCATTAACTAAAAACTTGGTTAATTGGTTATTTGGTTAATAGACTAAAAAATTAAGTTAATTCCTGTTGTGAATTGGTTTTTGACTGAAATTTTTCTACAAATATCATTATTCTTTTATTTAGCATGATCTTCTTATTACTTCTTTTTTGGTTTTATTGATGTTTTTTTTTGTCTCTTCTAAATAGTTTTTGTTGGTAGTATTACTAAAGCTTAAGTGGGGTTTATTGTTATTGGATTTTGTTTGTGTTGTCTTTTCCATTTACATATCATGTTTTGGTTTGTTTTTGAAAGTATTCATATGTTTTATTGTCTCTCCTAAATGGTTGATGTTTGTTAGTAGTAGTACTAAAGCAAGTGAGGTTTTTTTTGGATTTTTCCTTAAGTATAATAAACAAATCGAAGTGACAAGAGCTTAATTTCAGTGTCTCATGGTAGCAAGACCACTCCGCTATTTACAATAATATAATGGTTGTTGTTGTTGATAGTATTATGGTTTTTGTTTTGGTTATTTTATGCATTCAATAATAATGTGAATGGTTTGTGATGGTTAGATTATGAAGAATTTGGGCATGATGAGTTTAGCTTCGGAAACAGAACCGTTGCTAATGGTGTAGACAAAGAAGGACCAGTGCTATCAAAACTTGGTTCAAGTTCAACTACTGAGCTTCACCCAAAAGCTGCTGAATTAAAACCTACAAACATGCCACCAGCAAGTGTTATGACCAGACTCATTTTGATAATGGTTTGGAGAAAATTGATTAGGAATCCAAACACTTACTCTAGTCTCATTGGTCTCACTTGGTCTTTAATCTCATTCAAGTATGTAACATAACATAACATTCACATTCACCTAAAAAATACTAATGTTTTAGTAATTTTTAACATTTGATATTTTGTTGTAGGTGGAATGTTGTTATGCCTGCTATTGTTGCTAAATCAATAGCAATTTTATCTGATGCTGGTCTTGGCATGGCTATGTTTAGCCTTGGTATATTTATATTTAATTTATTTATTTATTTACTAACAAAGTTTGATTTAATTTATTAATATTAATATTTTTTGGTTTGTAGGGTTGTTCATGGCATTGCAGCCAAGGATAATTGCTTGTGGAAACACAGTTGCTTCATTTGCTATGGCAGTTCGTTTTCTTACTGGTCCTGCTGTTATGGCTGTTGCTTCTATTGTTGTTGGACTCAGGGGTGTTCTGTTGCACATAGCTATAGTACAGGTACAAAAATTATAAATATTTATAAATTCCAAAATAGTACTATTATTTTAATATTGGTTTCATTTCATTTGATCCCTTGATTCAATAATGTTATTTGTATTTATTTATTTACAGGCTGCTCTGCCTCAAGGGATTGTCCCCTTTGTGTTTGCTAAGGAATACAATGTTCATCCTGACATTCTCAGCACTGGGTATATATGAATTCTTATTACCATTATTATTATTATTATTATTATTATTACTATTATTATTATTATTATTGATTGTTTATTTTGGTTGCAGGGTTATATTTGGGATGCTAATTGCTCTACCTATTACACTAGTGTACTACATTTTGCTGGGGCTTTGAAGCAATGTGAAAGACTTAAAAGACTAATTGCAGTGATTACCCACTTTTTTTATTTTAATTAATCTCTTTTGAGGACCAACATCTAACTATGTAGAATTTTGGAAGTTAGTGACAAAAATGGAGTGAGGTTGTTTTGTCCATTTTTATTTAAGTAGCGTTTTCTTTTTTACTGTGTAATCCCACCAGTACTCATGATGAATATTTTGCTTGGTTTAATGAAAAAGAAGAAATGAAAGCGAAGCATATGTTTGTAATTGTCGATCGACACCTTTTTTAATCTATCTTTTCACTTTCTAGGCAAAAAGGAATAGGAATCTGAAACTTTAAACTGGAAGAAAGTGAAAAAGTGGGGAAAGCAAACAGGAAAAATGGTTGGGTTGTCTCTTAGGTGTTGAAGTAGTTTCCAACATTGCTAGCTAGTAGAGGCCACGAGCTGTCTTCCACATAATAGTAGTAATTCATATTTTTATTATAGTGTTGGAAATTGAAGCTATTTATAATAGGGCAGGGCTAATGGCTAAGGTTGCTATTACTTACACTCCTTTGTTGCTGGCAGCACTACCTAATGCATAGCCGAACTTTGGTTTAACAGGGTGAAATGAAAGAGTGGATGGAGGAGGTATTGACTTATAGGCTATAGCTAGCGTCTTCGCGGATAGGTTTGAATCAGATGTGCCTAAATTCGTTACGAAGAATTCTGTAAAAAATGTTAAAAAAATTATGTATTGTAAAGTTAGTGATTGATACGAATTGATAATTTACAATCAACCATAGAATATGATATATTTGCGAAGATACGTACCAATGCAGGGTAGTGATTTAGAATGTGAAAAACTTAATTCATAAAAACTTTGATAGAAACGCTCTTTAACAATAGCGAGGGCAAGATATCCCATGTAGGTAGCACAATTGGCGATCTAAGTGATATCGAAGGAGTGCACCAAATGAGTGCAAGAAAGAAGTTCTGGAAACTAACATTTTCCCTACCCCACTAACAATTGCCTATCTAAAAAAAATAAAAATAATGAGGGCAACATAGTTTACAAAAAAATGGCTGTGTACTATTGGTTAAAAAAAATGGCTGTGAAATTTCTTGTAGATATTAACTAACCAACAGTTATGTTATACGGGCTCAATCATTCTCATGAAAATAAAGAGTGTTTTTTGTACCCCACCATTTGACTCCATACCCCTACGCATACAGTGAAAAGACTAAAATACCCCTAAAAAATACAAATTCACAGAATATTGACCATTTCTCACTTACATATGATTTGACCAGAAATATTTTAGAGCTCATCGTATTTACCTTCCAGTAGATAGATACGATTTCCAGTAAATTTTGCATCTTATGTAGATACGATTTCCTCCGAGAAGCTTCAAAAATAGTAAGTCGTATTTAGCTTCATCAAACATAAATCGGATTTTCCTTAAAAAGTCGCATCGTATTTACCTTATTCTAAGATAAATAGGATTCATTTTTTTAATTTATTTGGTTTTTATCAGGGAAATCGTATATAGGTAAATACAACTTGAAAACACATAAATCATATTTACCTATTACAAACATAAATCCGATTGATTCAATTTTTGTTAGGGGTATGTCCATCCAAAAATATAGAGTTGGGGTATATTGGTAAACAATGGGGTACAAAAAAAATCTAAAATAATATGTGCTTAACAATGAGGTGTACATTTTGATAATAAAAATAAATAAGTGTTGGACAAAAAAAACAATGAGTGGGGCCTAATTTTTGCCAGATTAATAATGGACATAAAGTTTATATTATTTACAACTAATGTCATCAAAAATCCCCCCCTCCCAATTGGCTAATAAAGTCGATTCTCCGTTAATAAAGAGGGGTTATTCTATTTGGTTTTAGATTTTATGTTTTTTTCTCCAAAATTTAAATTAAACCAATCTGATTTTGAACGTGTTTGTTTGAATTAGCTAGACTTGCGAGTTTTGTGTTTAAATGTTTATTGTAAGCTTAAATTCATTAATAATCTTTCGATGCATAATATTTACCAGTAATATCGTACAATTTAATCATAAATTAATTGTCTGAACCAAATTACTATCATTCTGTTTGGTAAAAATAACATATAGCAGATAAATTAGTTTATAGTGAATCAATTGATAGTAAATAAGCTAGCGAATTGAATTTAAAATATTTGGTAAAATTAATGGTTGAATTTGGTTATAAATATAAAATGACATAAATGAACATTTGTAATTAATGGTTAAAAATGAGAGAGAAGCTTCATTTAATGGAGGATAAATAAAAAATTTAATTAAAATAGTAAGGGTAAGATTGGGAGAAGAAATGGCGCGCTATATATAAGGTGTAAGCTCAAACGCTATAAGCAGTGGCGGATCCAGAACTCAGAGTCAGAGGATTCAAAATTTTTAAAAACACGAATCGCTAAAAAGATACTCCCTCCAGTCCACAATATAAGAGAAAAAAGTTGAGTTTTGATGACCTACAATATAATAAATAAATACAATTTTTCAGGCGTATTAAATGATCAATCCCAAATTTACCCCTATTTAAGTGGTGTAGTTAATAAGGTTATCATTAATTTGGAGTGTAAATCATCATTAAATGAAAATGACAATCTTGGAAAGAAGATAGACTTTTAAGCTCGTTAAATGATAATAGTTGATTTCAATGTCATTTCTTAGTACTCCCTCTGGAGTCAAATATAAGCAACAAACACATTTTTAGGTTCACTGAAAAAGTAATGTATCTGGACTATATATTGTCCAGATACATTACTTTATCAATGAACCTAAAAAAGTGTTTGTTGCTTATATTTGAGTCCGAAGGGAGTATGTGAGATATCCGATTTTTTCTCTTATATTGTGGACCGAGAGAAGTAATTAAAAACAACTTTATTATCCGCTAGCTATAAGTTAGCTATATATATTCGGGGGTTCAAGTGAACAGTCTCATTACTATATAGGTCCACCACTAGCTATAAGTTAGTCCTATAAAACACCTATGATAAATTTATGAGGTAACAAATTGACTTTCCCAAACAAAGTCTATGAGTTGGTTCAAGTTTGTCCATAATATAAAAACCAAATAGTATATCAATTTAAATTATATTTTGTGTTGGTTTGGATTTACCCAAACCGCATCCTATTAATTCTTAGGAGCACAATCACATGCTATTGCTTGTTTTTTGGGTTTTCATTTTCATTACAGTACTTGGAAATGGATATGCTGTGCTCACTGCTCAGATTGCTTAACAATTTGGGATTTGGCTTGAGCAGGTGAAGACTAGAAACAACACTTATTGCACTGCCATTAATTTGTGTATTCTCTCTCAATAAATACTGGTTTCCTTTATGGACACACGGAATGAAATTATTTGGAAGAGGTCTAATCCAAACCTCTCTATTGTCAAGATTTTTACTATTTTTACTGCTAGTAAAATTAATGAGTTACGAGTAATAACTACAACTAGACTGAATTGTACCCAAAATAAGAAGAAGAAAAAAACTAGACTGAATTGTTAATAAACAAGCTACGGTGTTGCTAGTGGCATTGATGAAGAATTGAACCGAATTGATGACTCATGAATCAATTAGCTGTACGGTTTTTTATTTGAAATTAAAGTCAAAGATTTTTCTCAGAAAACTTGGTGACGAAACTAAGTTCAAATTCAGTTTATTCTCAATAGGATAACTGCTATTTCGAAGCATGGTTAGCTATAGGCTAAAGCAGTGGCGGATCCTGACAAAAAAAAAAAAGAGAAGTAAAATAAGAATAAATATATAAACCAAAATTAATTGTGTTTCATAATAGTTTCTTGGTTTAGTGGTGAAGTTATCTTTAATTTTAATGTTACGAGTTCAAATATTCTTGTGCAATTTTTTATACTAATTTTTGAGAAAAATATACAAATAAGCTACTAAAAAGAGGTGTGTGACCATCATCAAGAATTGAATTGGGGACCATAAATACACCAATAATGCTCTTATCCGCTTGGCTTGAAACACTAATACTTTTGTTCTTAGTGTTCATTTTGTTTCTATATATTAACTTTGAGTATAAAATATATCCGTGTATATATTAAACTTAATGGGGCCAGGAAGTGCAGTGGTTCACACCGACTCCTATAAAGATCCGCCACTGGGCTAAAGATCATGACTAATAGATACTACTACTAGGCTTCAACTATGCCAACAAATTCTCTGCTCGTAAACATTTGAAACACACAATCAATCAAATATATATAAGTCTATTTTCAAGCAATTTATCTTTCTTTTATGTTATGCATTTTTCTTAGCTTAGTCTAGTTTAATCAAACCATCCTACGCCTACGCCTAAGCCTAAGCTCTTGGAGTTGCAAATCAATGTTTGACTTGCAAATTAATGAATAAAAACAAAATAAAACATGAATTTATGGAACCCAATTTTAACATCAAACAGTAAATAAAATGAAGTGTTTGTGGAAAATTTGACAAAGAACCAGTTGGAATGCATTTTTACCATATAACTTTTTATAATAATGGCTAAGTGCTAATTCTATAGCACCTAAGTGCGGCAGCACTATTCACTACAAAGAATCAATATGGTATTGACATGTGTATTAGATCCCCCACGGGCAGCTTTGTACGAGGTAAGACTATGTGTTTCAATGATACACCAACACCACAAGAGGCGGAAGCAATTGGTCTTTGGAATGCTTTACTTTGGATTAGGGAGATGAGACTGAATTTTGTCACCATAGAGCTGGATTGTTTACCAATTGTGAATGGTTTAAAAGCTTCCACAATTCCTAATAATGAGTTTGGTGCCTTAGTTACCAGTTGTAAGAAGTTACTTTCTAGTTGTCTAAGCTTTCAGGTTAGCTTTATCCGGAGACAAACAAATCTTGTTACTCATACCCTTGCAAGGGCTGCAAGATGTAATGCTCGTTCCCATGTCTGTGATTTGATTCCATCCTGTATTGAAACTATTTTGCTCAATGAAATGAAGTAAGTTTGCTTTTGTCAAAAAATAAAGAAAGTGCGGCGGCATATGTTTTGTGCCTTTCAACCATTTTTCTACAAGGTTTTATTAAAAACACTAATGTCTAAGCTTTTATTAAGTTCACCCCTACTATTAAGCATGTGCTGACCACTCCATGAGTTTTGTTCTCCTATGTCTATGTTTAAGCATGATTCACTAAAATGTACTTTAATAATAGGCTAAATACCACTTTTGATCTTTTATCTTTGCTCTAAATTTCACTTTGGTCCTTTATCTTTTTTTTGGTTCGTTTTTGTCCTTTATCTTTCATTTTTGTGTCAGTTTGGTCTTTATCTTTATTTTGTTTCACTTTCGTCCTTTATCTTTCATTTATTGTTTCATTTTAGTCATCTTAAACATAACAGTTTGGTCGGGTATTGCATGAGTTATTCAATAAACAAGAAATCAAAGTGTTCTTAGTGTTCTTGAGCACATTCATGGTGTTCTTCATTTTTTTATTTTTGTTTAAGAGGACCAAAATAAAACAATAAATGAAAGATAAAGGACCAAAATGAAACAAAATAAAGATAAAGGACCAAACTGACACAAAAATGAAAGATAAATGACCAAAACAGACAAAGAAAAAGATAAAAGACCAAAATGAAACTTAGACCAAAGATAAATAACCAAAAGTGGTATATAGCCTTAATAATATTAATCCTTGAATTCATCATATAAATCTTTTTAGGATTTATACACACACGCCTTTTCTAAGTTGATTATTCCTAAAATAAGCTTGAAAATATTAAATGCACAAGGGTTAACAACACTAAAATACATGCTTCAACATTAAACCATTAAAAAGATATTATATGCTTAAGACATCTAATCTAATATATATATCTTCTTCTATCTAATCAAACAAACAACTTACTAAAAGACAATTTTAGACATCTTAAAATTTTGACACATCACCACTTTCTCATTTTTTAATTCTATTTTCTCTTCCTTTCTCACACTCTCTCTTTCAATCTCACATTTCTCAATATTTCTCACTTCCACACACATTTTATTTAAAAATATTTTTTCGCAATTTTTTAATCTACTACGTAATATAATATAATTAAATTAATATTAAATGATCTACAATTTACTCCTATTTACTATCTAATCTAATCTCTATTTATACAAACAAATCACACACATCTAACTAAGGACAACATTGTAATTTACTATCACACTTTTTCAAATTTATTCTCCCAATGCATTTTCGTCTCACTCCCACTTTTTTCCTACTTTCTCCTACTTTTTTTTTTTCAAATTTCAAAATTCAAATCAAGCTCACCCACTTTCTATCTACTAATCTATTTATCAATTTATACAAACAAATTACACTTAAATTACCAAAACAAGTCTCTCTATGTACTTTACAACTCATCTAACTAAGGATAATATTGTAATTTATTATCACACATTTTTTCAATTTTCTTCTCCCAATGCACTTTCTTCTCACTCACACTTTTTTCCTACTTTTTCCTACTTTTTTTTTTCAATTTTAAAAGTTCAAATCAAATTGACCCACTTTCTTTTCACACTATCGACACTATCTACTATAATCTACTAATCAACTAAACTAATAATTGGAACTACGAGATAACCACACCGATATATAAAAAACACGTGATAACTGCACTGATATATACAAAATACGAGTTTAATATCTAACTATCTATTTATACAAACAAACCACACTTAAAAAGGACAACATTGTAATTTACTATCACATTTTTTTCATTTTTTTCTCCCAATGCACTTTCTTCTCACTCCTACCTTTTTTCCTTCTTTCTCATACTTTTTTTTTTCAAATTTCAAAATTTTAATCAAACACACTCACCTTCTTTTTCCACTATCTATTATAATATACTAATCAACTAAAATAATCAATTGCAACTACGAAATAACTACACTAATATATAAAAAACACGAGATAACTGTACTGATATCTAAAAAAACACGAGATTAATATCTAAAAAACAAGAAGACTTAATTACTATTTAAACTACTGATCATTAATATTTAAAACACATGTGGCAAGTATTTGTAATTAACCTATAAAAGAACGAATAATTGTCACGAATATATAATAAAACACGAGATAAATATTTCTTATTGATAATCTACTATCTATCTAATATCTACTTATCTAATCAACTAAAATAATCAATTGAAACTACGAGATAATTGCACTAATATAAAGAAAACACGGGATAACTTCACTGATATATAAAAAACACAGGATTAACATAAAAAAAACTTAAATGACTATTTAAACTACTGAATAATATTTAAAACACATATGCCAAATATTTGTCACTAATACCTAAAAAAGGAAAAATTTCAAAATTCTAATCAAACTCACTCATTTTCTTTTTCCACCATATATTATAATCTACTAATTAACTAAAATAATTAATTGAAACTACGAGATAATTGTACTGATATACAAAAAAACATTGGATAACTGCAATGATATATAAAAAACACGGGATAACTGCACTGATATATAAAAAAAACGTTGCACTGACATATTTGATAGTCTACTATCTATCTTTTACTATCTACTATAATATGCTAATCAACTAAAGTAATCAATTGAAACTATGAGATAACTGCACTGATATATAAAAAAACACTGCACTGATATATTTGATAATCTACTATCTATCTTTTACTATCTCCTATAATCTTCTAATAAACTAAAATAATCAATTGAAACTATGAGATAACTACACTGATATATAAAAAAACACGAGATAACTGTACTAATACATAAAAAATGGGATAACTACAATGGTATATATAAAAACACAGGATTGCTGTACTGATATATATAAAACACGAGATAACAACATTGGTATATTAAAAAACACTACACTGATATATAAAAGAACACAGGATAAATGCACAGATTGTTTTTAAATAATACTTTTACATTTTTGGATTTTAATATGTATCTATTTTTTTATTTGAGACTCCTTTTTTATCTACTTTAAATTTGTCTTTTTTTTTTCGCGGGGTGTTGTCCAGACTATTTAAATTATGTTTAAGTTCATTCATGAAAATAACATGCACAGTAGCACCCGTGCGTATGCACGGGTATCCTGCTAGTTCTAACTAAAAGTGTGTAGCTCAAATTGAGCAATAAGTACATAACGAATAACACAAGTGCTAAAAACTGGCGCCATAACACAGGGCCGGCCCAACACCTTTTGAGGCCTAAAACGAACTCTGATAAGAGGCCTTTTAAAAGTAATTATAATAATTTTTTTACAAACAAATTAATTTTGTTTAAAAGTGACTTTTAAAATTATAAATAAACAATTTTTTTGTTCTAAATATTAAAATAACCAAAAAAAATCATAAATTATCATTTTTAAATAAAATCAATGTCACTTTTTAAATCTGTGATAAAATAATATTTTTCCAAATGCATTTAATTGTAGATTTATTTTAGTGCCATTTAAACACAATAAAGTTTGTCAACAAAAGAATTTTATATTAAGTCATAATGATTCATTAGTTATTAGTAGCTCATAATAAGTTGTTCACGGCTCATAATAAGTTGTTTACTTGGACTGGTCAAAAAAAGTCTAAAAAAATTGTTTACTTGGAGCTATGCTTGAGAAATGAAAGATAAGGATTAAAATTCAAATTAAAATGTCAAAAATACCTTACAACAGATTTGAACCTGCAACATCCACCTACACACAAGGCAAATTTAACCAATTGTGCTAGAAATCTTTGAAATGATTTTGGTACATTGAATATATCTAGCTTGCAGACCTTTTTTTTTAAGATGAGGTGGGGCTAAAGCGAGGGCTTTAACCACCACTACCATTGGGTCGGCCCTGACATATTGAAACTACAGCTAAGCAGAAACAACTAAAAGAGACAATACTGCTATAGGACTCAAACATTGGCAAGTGGGACAGGTGACAGCTGATCACATCTTCTTCCAACAACTAAATCCCTAAGAAATATTAGCCTCAAGTGATGTTGCAACACTAAATTTGGCACTGTTCTTGTTGAATTTCCTTTGAGAGTAAGGTGTCGGAAAACTAAATTTCTTCAAGGAAAGTTATGTCTAACTTTTTCCCAAATGTTTAGCCTCCTTTATGAAGAGATCTCAGCACCCCAAGTCTTGAGAAACCCTAAAAATTACAAATATTGTCTTTTAGTGTGCCTAAAAAGAGATTTGTCCTTAACATTTTCAAAATACCCAACACAAACAACACACTAGTGCCCCTAACATTCCCTGACACAATAGCAGGGCGTTCACTTTTGTACGCAAATTGAGTTTACGTACATATACTTGAACACGGTTCAAGTATGTATACGTGAATTCAGCTTACGTATAACATATGTTTTTAATGTACGTAAATGTATTCTTGGAACACATACTTAAACTTCAAGTATATATAGTATGTGAAATCAATTTATATATGCACTAAATATGTGCTTTTAACATTCACAAATTGTGTTCACGTATATACCTAAACTCAATTTGCGTATGCAGTAAGCATGTGCTTTTAACGCACACAAACTGACTCTATGTATACTTTGAACTGAATTCCCGTACATTCTGCAAGACAAAAACAACAAAATGAATGCAAACAAAAAATTGAAAGAGGACTGTGTCCACTTTGGAGACGAGAATGGGAATGGGAGAGAGAAAAAATGTTAGGTTTATACTTTAAAGAAAATTTAGGAGCTTGAAGATATTTAAGTCATTTCTTAAGATAAAGATGTTCTGAGGTGTATCCAATTATCAATACAGTTAATTTCATAAAATTGTTCTTCTCTTTCTTCCATTTATACGTCTTACTAATATTAATGAAATATCAAATGTGATATAGTTATTATTGGACATACATATATAGCAATTGACAATAGGATAAATCTTAAGTCAAGTTGGTTAGGTTAAGTCTGTCATATATTTCACTAAAAATACACTAAAACAGTCACCAACTAATTTTACGTATTTTTAGGGTATATTTTTTTAATAGATTTTTTACTGTTATTGTCTTTTTTTGAGTGAAAAACATGACAAACTTGACCTAAACAAGTTAAACTAATTTTTATCAATAATAATAATAATAATAATAATAATAATAATAATAATAATGATGGCTTGCCCCAAAATAAAATAATGCCTACATGTCATCAGAGGCACACTTCAATGATGCTGAATCATTTTAATCTTTCTAAAAGGCCGCATTTCTGTTAAAGCAAAGCTGAATTCACCAAACAACAATAATCGATTATTATTAATAATTCAATTGAGTAATCCACTCCAAAACCGCAAATTTAGTCAATGATAGCTGAAAGTGATCATAAACTAAAAAGTGCTTTTATGTGGGTATGACACCAATCTCAAATCTCAATCAATGCAATGCAACTATATATTGTCTGTCGTGCTTGTACATACTTATATATATAAGGGCCTTCAACTTTTTTCATTCTCTTTTGATTAGCTCAAGTGAGAAAAGCTGAATATTGGTGAATATAATGATGAAACCAGTTTCATTTCACACATATTTTAGTTAAGTTTCAAAGGATGTGCAAGCACATGCGTGTGCCACTCAACTCTCTTCTTAGGCTTAGCCACTAATGCTTTTCACCTTTTTTTGTGTACAAATATTGTTTTGTTTATACATGGATTTAATTTGTTAAGTGATAGGTGGAACCTAATTGTATCCTTCGCAGTGATCCACACCCTGCAATCGTCACAAACTCGAGTTTGGATTCTCACAAGTACATCTGGGACAAGTTAGAGAGTCATGGGGTCAGCTACATCACCTGATAATGTCTAACATGTCAGTGTCTCATAGCTCTTGACTCTTGTTGTATCATCGTCTCATGGCACTTGTATCATCTCTATCTCTATCCCTTGAAGAATTAAATAATTTATTTTTGAATATTTTACTCTATAAATATGTTTGATTTGAAAGTTAGTATACTTTTTTTGACTCAATGCAAAATTTACTTTCCACTAACTTCTAGCCAAGTTCAGATTTGTAGCAAAATCAATTTGCATATAAAAGAAACCTGTTACGGATTGGGCCTTGCTAGGCAATCCACACCGCGGCCCTATACCGCGCAAGACTGGGTGAGTTCGCTGAGGCCCAAAGCCAGTGATTGGATCCATGAATGGACAGTCAAGATCTAAACCCTAGATCGGACGACTCTGATCAATTAGGTCAAACACACTGGCTTCTATAATAACCACTTGCACGATACCCAAGGTATGCACTCTTTCCCACAATTACCTTTGAAAGACCCCTCTTGCTGACTTGAGAGTCGGAGTGTCTTCGCATGTACACATCCCCTTGGATCGAAGCTCGACTGATCAAGATCGGACACTACCAACTATCTAGGATCGCCTCAGATTGCAAGATAAGTTACAGAACAAAACCCAACACTTGTATACTTTTGTAAAGTCAATTTTAATACAATCAATCAATTCTAATACAATCTAACATGAAACCGAATTGAACACTCACAAAGTCATTATTCTTCTGGTGAATAGAAAATAATTCATAGGAGCTGTAAAGTCAAAGAGGAAACTAATATAATGTGTAGACCATGCAGAGAAAATAAATAAGAAAAGAATGGTGTTTAGGATAATATACCAGTGGAAACAAAGATGCATGCATGTTTCATTTTAAAAATTAATTAAAAACAAAAGTAAACGATAATGAGGGAGGCACTAATATTAATGTTACTATTTACGTTTAAATAATTGGTTAAGAGCTTAAGTGGGTTTGATCACTGTTTGAGATTAGATCTCAAGCTCACAATATTGACAAAACAGAGATGGTTGATCAATTGGCTGATTAGAAACTAATTTTAGGTTCTTGTTCATTCAACAACGCCTTTAATTTGATGGTACAATTGACAAATAAATAAATACTAATTAGAAACTACATGATATTAAGTGTCGAAGTAGAGAGAATATGGAGGAAGAAAATCAACGAGAGAATCCAAATTCAATTATTTTTCACTAATACGTAGATAAAAAGGGAGAAATTAAACACACCTTCTACGAAGGGCTACTAAAGAGGGCACATATACAATCTATATGGTACTGAAAGAGATAAACAAGGTAGCTATACAATGTCCAAACTTCATATAGACTACCCTACTTTACTCAGTCAAAATTGTTGAATCTTAGGGGTAACCACTGCAAAAACTTGAACATGAAGAAGATGAAGAAGAACATAAAAATAGTTGCACAAATAAATTTCAAAGCGTATGTGTAAACACTAAAAGCTTTAGGTTCGATTCGCTCTCCGGTGGTGGAGCTTCAAACAAAATTTTGGAGGGGCCAATATTGTTTTTTAACGTAAAAAAGATAAATAAATACTTTGTAAATTTTATATATTCTTTGGATAGAAAAAGAAAGATGTAAATGTATTTTTTTTTATTTTGTTAAATAAAAATGTAAAGAACGAAAATATATATCTTGAATTTTTTTTTTCTGCGGTTAAATATTGTTTGCAATATTACATCTTTATAACATTTGGATCAGATTTCGCATCTCAACATCAAGAAAAATTTGCGTTTAGTCTTTTGACAAGAGGAGAGAAGAAAAAATTTATGAATATCCACCACAATTTTGTCACTCTAATCCAATGTTATTAAACCCGACCGACCGACCGGCGGCCGGACCGTCGGGCCGAAAAGCGGTGATGTGATCGGTCCGAGTCACCTATTGGATCGTGGGTGTTTCAGACCCGGTGTGACCCGTGAGCGGAAGACATCGAACCGGTGCGACCCGGTGTTGACCCGGTCGGCTCGACCCGGTGTTGACCCGGTCCGGTTCTTGATTTGTGCTTGTTTTTATTTTTAAGTAAAGCACTGACTGTTTTGCTTATTTTTTTAAAACAAAAGCTAAATTTGAATTCAATATTTCTTGTTCAGCTTTAACTTTAAGGTTTTTATTTGTTTTCAATGATGAATGAGTAGTGAGTTTTTGGACAATTTTATTGTATGGTAAAAAAATTCATAGCTCTGCGATATGTGAATATACAACATGCCTAATTTTAACAGGTTTTAGTAGTGTCACGGGTCATGCGGGTCAACTAGTGACCCCTCGGTCCGACCATTGACCCAGTGACCCAGTGACTTGCTCGGGTCGACCTCCGGGTCGAGTTTAATAACATTGCTCTAATCTACTATATTTTTTCCTAAAAGTGATTAAAAATTAGACATTTTTTAATTAATTATTAAAAAAAACCTTATTAAAAATGTCAATTTTTTTAAAAAAATAACCTTTTTAAAGCTATGTTGGAACAAAAATGGAAAAGATGGGCTCATAACCACTTAATGATTCAGTCAAAAAAGCCAACCCCATAATGGTACAGTAAAATAAAAAATCCGATATATGACTTGTGTAGGTAAGGAAACGTAAATATAAAATAAAAATGCGACATGAGGGATTTGAACACAGCTCCTCGTGGAGAGAGCTTAAAAAATTGAGCTTCGCCGCTGGACTATCGATTTAAATTTGATATAAACGAAACAAATTATATATATTTCTTTGTCTTGTTGCTAAAATATAATATTATCAATTTAAAAAAATTATTTTTTTGTAGGGGCCGTGGCCCCCACCCATCTATAAGAAGCTTCGCCCCTACTCCCGCCAGTTTTTGTAAACCACGCAAATGGCCAAACTAACGAATTCCCTTCATGATACGTTGGAATCCATAATGTATTTTGCACAATCACACCAAACATATCAATCAACAGTAGTTTATGAAATAAAGTCTCTGTACCTACTATTGTGCACTAGAGAGGCAAAAAGACGATTTAGAATAAGATGATGATGGAAATTATGATAATTATTTTCGTGTGTCTTTCTAGTTCCCAAAATTCTCTATTTACAGAGAATTACACGACCACATAATTTCACCGTACAATAGATGGTTCTGATCGTAGAGGGCGTGCCTGTTGGCTTCATTCGCGTGTGTTTGAATCCTGCAGATGCATTTTTTTGTTTAGATTTTTTCGACAGAAATATATTAAAAGTAAAAGGTTTATCTAAAAACTATCCATCCATGGATTCGAACCCACACCCACTAAAACAATTTAACAAATTGTATCTTTCCAAATATATATTTTGGAAATTTCTCCAACAAAAATATGTCTCAAGTACTACCGCTAATGATCAAGACACTTAAATTTTTCCACAAACCAAATTATTTGGCTACTTGAATTGTACAAATTTTCTCTACTCTCAACACGGCAATACATGAGCTAATAATGAAGCTAACTTTAACTTGTAACTAGGATGGGAAAAGGGGCTTGGCCCGCTGGCCCGCCAAAGAATGGCGGGTTGGATTGGTGATTTCACCTCGCCGACTTATTGTAGTCCGTTCTGCCAATTCACTGGGCTACAACGTGTCGAGGAGGGTCGGCTCGCCAATTTCCCCCTGATGTTTCCCCTTGTTTTTAACTAGTTTTTTTTTTTAATTTTTTTTGGCGGATTGTAGCGGCCCAACCAGACAATTTTACCTTGTTTTTTGGCGGGTTTGAATGGGCCAACCCCACCAACCCGTCTATTTTAAGCCCAAAAAATATACTTTAAATATATTATTTATTTATTTATTTTAGTGGCAGACTAGCCCATCGATCCGCCAACCTGTCGAGGGACGTGACAAGCTCAATTTCTCAATCCACTAGTCTTTAGCGGCCCGACCCGACCCTCCCAAATTATGGCGGGCTCACGGCGAGTCTGGGCGGTCTTCCCAGTTTCACATTTTTAGATTTTATCTGCATGTCTTAGGGAGACCAACATTACTTCTCTTTTTAATTTTAAGATTGTATATTTGGAGGTCTTCAATTTTGGTATTTTGAAATTTGAGGAATGAAATATTATTCGTCGATGAATTAGGAATTTAAATGCAAGAATGCAGTTGAAGACCCATCAATCAGTATGCAATGTGGACCTAAAAATGCACCCCAATCATCATCCATTTACGGCAGTTTTTCTCTAAAAAAAGTCCATAAGTTCAAGGGATTTTGATTTTTTGTATAGGAAAGATTATTTGGTTTTAATTTACTTTTGGCTTAAATATGTTTTTCGTCCCTGTAAAATAATTTTTTTTTAAAAACAACCTTCTGTTAATTATCCGTTAAAAAAAAAGCTTATGTGGCTAACGGAATGAATGCTGATTTGTTATTTTCTTTTTCATTTCTTATTTTTTTTAAAGTGAGTTGGCAGTGTATGTGTTATTCCTTCCTGCTTTAGTACTTTGTTGGCGCCCAATCTCCAGGAATTTTAGAAATTACAAAACTCTCTCCCTTATCCTAACTCTACTCCCTTGCGATTCACTACGCCAGAATTGTAAAAAGAGATCGCCACCTTTAGTAGCGTTTATAAAAAAACGCTACCCATTTTAATAACACGCTACACCATTAGTAGCGTTTTAAAAAAACACGCCACCTATTAGGTAACACGCTAGACAGATCCCTAGCGCTTTTACTCAAAACGCTAGCAAATTAGAAAACACGCTGAGACGGATCCGTGCGCTTTTACTCAAAAAAACGCTAGCAAATTAGAAAACACGCTAGATGCATCCCTAGCGCTTTTATTCAAAACGCTAGCCAATTAGAAAACACGCTAGATAGATCCCTAGCGTTTTTAGAAAGCGCTAGCTATTTAGAAAACACGCTAGACAGATCCTAGCGCTTTTATTCAAAACGCTAGCCAATTAGAAAACACGCTAGATAGATCCCTAGTGTTTTTATAAAACGCTAGGTATTTAGTAAACACTCTAGACATATCCTAGCGCTTTTACTCAAAACGCTAGGTATTTAGAAAACACGCTAGATAGATCCCTAGCATTTTTAGAAAACGCTAGGTATGGTTAAATAATTTTTTTGTTTCCCATTGAGCTACTTCCTCTTTCAAATAACACTCTTACCTAGAAACGCAAAAATCACTCACCCGAAACGCATAAAACCTAACACCCTAACTCAAATTAACATCATCTCTCTCAACGAAAATCATCTCTCTCGGTGAACATCATCTCTCTCACTCGCATAAACATTGGTGAGTTTTCTCTCCTTTCTCTGCTTCTTGTTAGATATTAATTGTGGGTTCTAGTTTAGAAATATATTAGTTTTGTCACTTGTGCACACTAGACTCTTCTTCTTTTTTTTTTTCACCACTAGCCTCTTCTTGTTACACATAAATTAATTTTTTGGAAGACTAGACTATATGGTTCCTTTGTCTTGACCAAAGGACCGAGAATAGAAATAGAATATGATATAGATATAGCTTGGGAAAATGAGGAGTGGAATTGAAAAAATTTAAAAGAGGAAATTTTGTTTGTTTTTATATGAATTGATTCTTCATTATATTCGAATTGCTTGATGGGTCATATGTTAAAGTTCTCTTCTCGTGATTTTATTATAAATATTTGGCAATTATGGATAGAAATTGGATGTCCGCCAATCGTCTGTCCAAGGAGTATGCATTTGGAGTGGATTATTTTGTGAAATTGTGGCTTTGTTGAGCGTTTAGGGACTTCTAGTGGTATGAAATGTCCTTGTTTAAGGTGTTGTTATGTAAAATCGATTCATCGCAGAGGAGTTGACACGACATTTAAAGGCGAATGGAATTGATCAAAGTTACACTTGTTGGATAATGCACGGTGAGAAAAAGGTGAATCTTCAAATATGAATGATATTAGTAAGAGATATGCGCCACGGGTTGACACCGAACACATTCATTTGATGCGAACGAATTTGAAGAGATGGCAAAGGTGGTTGAAGAGGATCTTAATGATTGTCCCGAAATGTTTGAGAAGTTGATAACCGATGCGAGAGACACCATTGTGCGCGGGTTGTAATGAATTCACAAAATTATTGGTCGTGTGATCAAGTTGTATAACTTGAAAACTCGCCACGGATGGACGGATAAGAGCTTTACCGATTTACTCTCACTTCGAAAGAAATGTTGCGAATGATAATGTGCTTCCTTCTCGGACGTATGATGCAAAGCAAATGTTGGGTCTATTGGCTTGAACTATGAGAGGATACACGCTTGTCCGAATGATTGCATTTTATTTCGGAATGAACATGCGTTGTTAAAGTCGTGTCCTAAATGTAATGCACCGCATGATATAAGAAGAAAGAGTCCGCTCCACAAAAGGTGTTGTGGTATTTTCCTATAATTCCTCGATTTAGGCGCATGTATCGTAGTTCGTAAGATGCAAAACACTTGACTGGCATGAGGATGAAAGGATTAAAGATGGTATGCTACGACACCCTGAGATTCTCCGCAATGGAAAAAATCAATATTGAGTATCCTAATTTCGGGATGACCCGAGAAACCTACGCCTTGCATTGTCTCTGGCTGATGGATTTAACCCGCACGGTATCCAGAGTAGCTCCCACAAAGATATGGCCCGTGATTTTGGCGATTTATAACTTATCGCCGTGGCTTTGCATGAAACGCAAATATATGATGTCGTCTTTGTTAATTTACGGGCCCAAACAACCAGAAATGATATTGATGTATACTTGGCTCCTTTAATTGAAGACTTGAAGCAAATGTGGGAGATTGGGGTAGAGGTGTATGATGGGTTCAGAGAAGAAAGTTTCACCACGAGGGCTATGATCTTTGGCACAATTAACGACTTTCCCGCATACGGCAATCTATCCAGAGTGCAGAGAACAAAGGGCGTGTGCATGCCCTATATGTGAAGATAACACAGATTGGATGTGGTTGGAACATGGTAAGAAGAATATCTATCTTGGTCATCGTAGATTTTTGCCATCAACTCATCACTATCGATTGTGGAGAAAGGCATTTGATGGGAATACAGAACACGTAGAGCTCCCCGTCTTTGACGCGAGCAGTGTATTTGAAAAGGTGGAAGATTTGAACATTAAATTTGGGAAGCCTTTTTGCAGAGAGATTGCCAAACGGGGTGGAAGAAAAAGTCGATTTTCTTTGAGTTGCCATCTTGGAAGTCATTATATGTAAGGCATTTCATTGATGTGATGCATGTTGAAAAGAATGTCTTCGAAAGTGTCATTGGTACCTTACTCAATATGCCGTAAGACTAAAGATACCATCAACTCAAGGTTGGATTTGGTTAGTATGGGTTTGAGACCGAATTGGGTCCTAGAAAGAAGGGTACACGTGCATATCTACCTCCGTGAGAATCATACTTGATAACTCATATTTATATGAGTTATTTATACTCATTCAAAGAATAAGTCATGCAAGTTCTCTAGCAATACAAAGGTTATTTAACTAGTTTTATGTAATTTCCGAGTCTTTGGTAAATAAATAAGATGAAGTGATAAATCAGGCATTTAGGCACCAAGTGGTGCCCTCGAGAGCGCTTTTGATGCTTTTTTGTGCTTGTGCAGAAATTAGTGCTTTGACGTTACCACGCCCTCACCACGCCTACTAAAGTGTAGCAGAGAAAGGGTGAAAAGATCTTCATTTTGGCGCTAAGCAATGATAAGTCAAAGATATAAAAGTCGAAGATTTTCTGCTTCCCCATGAGTGACGCACGTAAGCAATCGTAGCTCAACAAGCGAGGTCGGGAAAAATAGAAGAAACAGATATGGTAGGTGGGCAAGTGACATCAAGACGCGCGTAAGCAAGGAGGCTATTTAAAGCTCACTCACTCTCTCTCAAGCATCATCCCTTCCACCAACTTCGAATCACTTTATCTTCATCTCCTCACCATCCTCCATTTAAATTCGTAACTAGTTTTGTAAAGAAGATCCGGAAACAGACTTCTATATTTAGCTTGTCTCGAACTTAGTTTTCATTTTCTCGCATTTTGTAAAGCTCGGGCGTTGTAACGCCTCTATACAGTGATATGCTTAAAAAAGTCGCTTAGGTGTATCTTTTGCACCAAGCTCTTTTTTCATTATGTATGGTATTAGGATTTTAAATCCTTTTCATTCTCAGAAAGATGCTCAAGATGAGCTAAACACTTTGTAGTTGAGTTGTTGATTTTCTTTTAATGAATTTCTAGTTAATGTTATGAAGTGTTAACGTGCCTGTTTTAAATCTTTGTGTAATAATATTTTCAAAACTTGTTTTGAGGTTGGCCTCTTAAAATGGGTAGATTCATAGGTACAGACATGATCTATGAAAAGAAATCAAAGATTTATATGAACGAACAATGCACTAAAGACATTTAGGCATCTTTATCTAAGTCTAGACATAGAATAGATAATAGTTCATAGAACATGGCTGTGGGTACTTAAAATACAGGAGTGGGCCTATTTAGAACCTAGACATAGGATTTCTTGTACTTGAAACTCTGGCGTTTTGTGCTGAAAAGCATAGCTCTTTGCAACAGCGTTCAGACGTGGCCACGTTTACATAGATTAACATTTGAACGTCATAACGTCTAAACATTATAACGTCTGACTAGGAAGGATTTATCTGCATGCAACAACTCAACTCATCTCTCATCCATATTCACAACCAACTTTAATTTCCTTGTTTTATTTACATCTTTAGCTTTACAATCAACTCTTATTGCCGATTTGCTACTCGATTCTCTTGTGTTTTGAAACTTGAACTTTAAAAGCAAATCAATCCTCGTGGGAACGATCTCTTACTTATATCCACTTTATTACTTGTACGATGTGTATACTTGCACTATAATTGCGAAAATTCATACTACTACACAAACGCAACAAGTTTTTGGCGCCGTTGCCGGGGATTGTAAAACTTTTATTGTTCAAAAGTATTAAAGCACAAGTTGAAAGGATTTTACTGTGTTGTTTGGTCGCTTCGTGTTTGAACAGTAGACGCACGGCGTATGCTTAGTTCCAACTCAAGCTCTAGTTCAATCAACCAAGGAGTGAATCAACTCGAGTTTGATCCGTAACTCGAAAGAACTTTCGCATAACTAAGGAGACAACAAAGGTTAAGAAGGAGGCAAAGAACAACAAGAGCAACACCCAACCATGTCCGAGCATAACACCTGGTTCTAGAGGGTGGACATACACCAAGAGGAGGTCGAGGACATGGTCGTGGACCACAAACTCATACAGAGACAATCATTGTTGATGATGAGCATTACCAAAGGCAAAGAACTCATCAATGCAGGACCACAAGACATGGTCAATGACGGGGACAGAGCCTATGCGTGATTATGCCGCGTGCTCAACCCTCGCCATTTACAAACAGCATTGCAAGACCAACCCTACATACTGGTCACTTTGAGTTCAAGCCAATGATGTTCCAAATGCCGCAAAAGCTGCAGCCAATTTGGAGGTTTCCTCAAGAAGATCCATATTCTCACCGAGACAATTTCTCGGATGTGTGCAAAAGAACTTTGTCATCCCCGAGTTTCAGAGGATGCTTTTAGATTGAAGCTCTTCCCATACTCACTCAAGGATAAAGCTAAAAATTTGCTGAACTCCTTAGAACCAAATTCCATTCACACTGGGATGAGCTAGCAGAGAAATTCCTTGCCAAATACTTCCTCCCAACAAAAATGCTAAGTTAAGAAATGATATCACTTCCTTCAAACAAAGGGAAGGGGAATCATTATTCAAGCTTGGGAAAGATGGAAGGAATTACTAAGAATGTGCCTCGCCATGGCATTCCAAAGGTGATCCAAATGGAGACTTTCTATAATGGTTTAGATCACCTACAAGGTTGATACTTGACGCTTCATCGTGTGGTGTCATTCAGAACATGTCCTTTCTCGAGGCATGCAAGCTCATTGATGACATAGCCACCCACAACTCTCATTGGCCATCCGATAGATTTACTCCCGGGAAGAAGCGGTGTTCATGAGATAAGTGAAGTTATCGCTCTTTCTCGCTCAAGTGGCTACCCTAACCAACATGATCAAAACTTTGAGTACTCCAAACGTGGCCCACGTCGAGAAGCAGATCACAGATCGATAGAACCTACCCACCGGTGGAGTAGTGTGTGTTTATTGTGAAGAAGGACATGTGTATGAGGAATGTCCCTACAACCCTCAATCTGTAAACTTTGTCTCTCAGAGCAAAGGAAATGGTCCCTATTCCAATTCTTACAATTCAACCTGGAGAAATCATCCAAATTTCAGTTGGAGAAACAACAATGCATTGAATGCCAGCAATACTGCTCCTGCAATACCTCCAGGATTCCCTCCTCAACAACAACAGAGGCAGTATGTGCAGAATAACAACAATAGCAACTTGGAGGCCATGATGAAGAGCTTCATAAGTGATTGTAAGACAACTTTGCAAACTCATGAGTCTTCAATCAAAACTCTGGAAAACCAAATTGGGCAGATAGCTTCAGCTCTCACTCAAAGGCAGAATGGAACTCTTCCTTCTACAACAGAGACACCATCATCATCCAACCCTAATGGTAATAATGGGGTAAATGGACAGGTAAATGCAATTTCTTTAAGAAGTGGTACTGAATATCCTGAACCACCTATACTTGTGAATGAAGAAGTGCAGGATAAGCAAAAAGAAGTATCAGAGAAAAAGAAAGGGAAATAGGCAAGCTCAAGTGGTGTGAAAGATGCTCCAGACATTGTGATGTCCAACCCAGACGTTACGACGTCTAACTTTGAACCAGGAATTAAAACTGTACCCAGAATTGTACCTGAGTATCCTCCACCACCATACCCTCAAAGATTGAAGAAAGCTCATGAAGAAAAGCAATTCAGCAAGTTCCTGGAGATACTAAAACAAGCACACATCAACCTTCCTTTGGTTGAGGCATTACAAAGCCAGATGCCAAACTATGCCAAGTTCTTAAAAGACATCATCACCAAAAGAAGAAGGCTAGGAGAATTTGAAACTGTTGCTCTAACTGAGGAATGCAGTTTAATCATGCAAAATAAGCTTCCTAGAAAACTCAAGGATCCGGGCGTTTTACTATACCATGCTCCATTGGAGATTTTTACATTGGCAAAGCTTTATGTGACTTGGGAGCAAGTATCAACTTGATGCCCAAGTCCATTTATGACAAACTTGGTATAGGAACCGCTGTGCCTACTTCTTTAAGCTTAACTTTAGCCGATAAAAGCGAGTTTATCCCGGCGCATATTAGAAGATGTTTTGATTAAAGTTGACAAGTTTGTGTTTCCAGTGGATTTTGTTATTTTGGATTTTGATGCAGATAAGGAAGTTCCCATCATTCTGGGGAGACCATTCTTAGCTACTGGAAGGACAATCATTGATGTGCAGAAAGGAGAATTAATCATGAGAGTCAATGACCAAGAAGTCAAGTTCAACGTCCTCAATGCGCTCAAGTATCCAGATCCAAATACAGAGGAGTGTTCTTATGTGGTTGCCATTGATCATATTGTCCAAAAGCAGTTCAACAAAGACAATGATCATCTGGAGAAGATTCTGGGCAGTAATGAAATACAAGAATTGTTAGCAGAAGAAGTTGTTCCTCAAGACGTTGTAACGTCTGTCACAGACGTGGCCACGTCTGAGCCCCCTGCACCAAAGTCATGGACAAAGAGGTATGAATCTTTAGGGCAAGAGGAATCAAATCTGAAGAAGAATGTACCTTCCATTAAAGAGCCACCCACCTTGGAACTAAAGGTGTTACCTGATCATTTAAAATATGTCTTCTTAGGGGAAAATGATTCTTTGCGGTGATCATCTCTTCCAAGCTCACTCTAGAGCAGAAAATGATCTCATTACTACCCTGAAAAGACATAAAAGGCAATTGGTGGCAAATGGCGGACATCAAAGGTATCACCCCACAATCTGCATGCATAGAATAGTCTTGGAGGAGAATGCCAAGAATAGCATTGAAGGCGAGAGGAGATTGAACCCCATAATGAAGGAGGTGGTGAAGAAAGAAATCATCAAATGGTTGGATGCAGGAATCATCTACCCTATTAGTGATAGCTCCCGGGTAAGTCCATTTCAAGTGTGTGCCCAAGAAAGGAGGAGTTACTGTGGTAAAAATGAGAAAATGAGCTAATTCCAACAAGGACGATGAATAGTTGGAGGATATGCATGGATTACGTAAAGTTAAACAAAGCAACGAAGAAGGATCATTTCCCTCTTCCATTCATTGATCAAATGCTAGATAGGCTCGCAGGCAAGGATTTCTACTGTTTCCTTGATGGTTATTCGGGTTACAACTGGATAGCCATAGCACTCAAGATCAAGAGAAGACAACATTCACTTGTCCCTATGGTACCTTTGCTTTGTAAGGATGCCATTTGGGTGCGTAATGCTCCCGCAACATTTCGAGAGGTGCATGATGGCCCTATTTTCTGATTTCATTGAAAATTCCATGGAAATCTTCATGGACGATTTCTCAGTCTATGGAGATTCATACAAGGCATGCTTGGATAATTTGGAAGGAGTTCTGATAAGGTGTGAAGAAACCAACCTAGTGCTCAATTGGGAAAAATGTCATTTCATGGTACAAGAAGGAATAGTGTTGGGACACAGAATATCAAAGAAAGGATTAGAGGTAGACAAAGCAAAGATTGATGTTATTGACAAGCTACCTCCACCAACAACTATCAAAGGAGTCGAAGTTTTTTAGGACATGCCAGGGTTTTACTGAAGGTTCATCAAGGATTTCTCAAAATTTCAAAACCCCGTGGTTCATTTGTTACAACGTGACAACGCCTTCAACTTTGATGAACAATGTCATGAAGCTTTCAACAAATCAAGATCGCTTGGTGATCGCTTCTCGTAATAGTCACCCCAGTTTGGTCAAAACCATTTGAGTTGATGTGTGATGCAAGTGATTATGTCAGTAGGAGTCAGTATTGGGGCAAAGGTATGGAAAAATTTTTCATTCTATTTATTATGCCAAGAAAACCTTAGATGATGCCCAATTGAATTATACTGTGGATCAAAAAGAGCTTTTGGTCATTGTGTTTGCATTTGATAAGTTTAGATCTTACTTAGTGGGTGCAAAAGTTATTGTTTTTACCGATCATTCACCATTAAGTACTTAATTTCAAAAAAGATGCAAAGCCAAGGCTTATTAGATGGGTTCTCCTCTTCCAAGAATTTGACTTGGAAATTCGTGACAAAAAGGGGTGGAGAACCAAGTTCTTTGATCATCTTTCTAGGCTTGAGAATGTTGATGCAGTGCAGGTGAAGAAGAGATAAAAGAAAAATTTCCGATGAGAGACTATTATCGCTTGCCTCGATGAGTTGAAGACGCTACCACGCCCATGACATTTTCGTCAAACGTCATAACGCTCGATACTCATGCACCATGGTATCTTGACATAGTTAACTTCCTTGTTAGCAAGATTGTGCACTGTAGGACTCAACCACCAACAAAAGAAGAGATTCTTCCACACTACAAAGCAATATTTCGGATGAGCCATACTTGTACAAAATGTGCCCAGATCGGTTACTAAGAAGGTGTTTAGGCGAGGAAGAACAACTCCATGTGCTACAACAATGTCATTCAAAGACCTTATGGTGGACATTTTGGAGGTACCTGCAACAAAGAAAAAGGTTCTACAATCAAAGCTACTTGGCCAACTTTATTCAAAGATGCACATGAGTTGGTAAGAAGATGTGATAAGTGCCAAAGAACAGGGAATATATCAAGCGGGCATGGAG
This sequence comes from Oxytropis ochrocephala, assembly GCA_020916435.1. Taxonomy (NCBI): domain Eukaryota; kingdom Viridiplantae; phylum Streptophyta; class Magnoliopsida; order Fabales; family Fabaceae; genus Oxytropis; species Oxytropis ochrocephala. The sequence continues at coordinate 95,155,302 of CM037091.1, forward strand.
ATGCCACTCACAAGCATTCGAAGTAGAGTTGTTTGATGTTTGGGAATGGATTTCATGGGACCATTTCCTATGTCCCATGGGAATCTATATATTCCGTAGTTTGTGGACTATGTGTCAAAGTGGGTTGAAGCAAAGGCATTACCAAACAATGAAGCCAAATCATAGTAGCAAGTTCCCGAAAAGAATATATTCACAAGGTTTGGTACTCCAAGAGCCATAATCGCTGATGAAGGCTCTCATTTCGCAATAAGTTAATTGAGAACCTCTTGGCTAAATATGGAGTAAAACACGAGATTGCTACATGACTTATCACCCCAAACCAAAGGCAAAGCAGTAAATATCCAACAGGGGATCAAAAGAATACTTGAAAAGATGGTTGGACCCAACAGAAAGGAGTGGTCATTACACTTGGATGATGCACTGTGGGCCTACAGAACAGCATACAAAACACCATTGGGCATGTCTCCTTACAAGCTAGTTTATGGAAAGGCTTGTCACTTGCCAATTGAGCTCCAACATAAGGCCTATTGGGCATTAAAGCAATTAAATCTGGATCATGCAAAGGCTGGTGAGGCAAGATTATTGCAATTGAATGAGTTAGAAGAGTTTAGACACCATGCCTATGAAAACTCAGCAATGTACAAGGAAAAGACAAAGAAGTGGCATGATCAAAGAATTCAAAGGAGAGAATCGGTAGAAGGCCAACAGTATTGCTATTTAATTCAAGGCTGAAATTGTTCCCAGGAAAGTTGAAGTCAAGATGGTCAGGTCCATTCAAATTAATGAAGATATATCCTCATGGTGCCGTGGAATTATTTGATGAAAAGACAAACACCATGTTCAAAGTTAATGGCCAACGTGTGAAACCATATCATGGAGAGCATGTAGAGAGGGACAAGATCCAAATGTCCTTCAACAAATCTTGAATGAAAGAAACAAAAGTCTGGCTGAAGACTCTTAAAGCAAGCGCTCTTGGGAGGCAACCCAAGGATTTTTAATTTTTCTTTGTTTTTAATTTTTATGTTGCAGAATAAGAGGGTAGACGCCATAACGCCTCGTAAAGCATTAGACGTGGCACACGCCCGCGCGCAAAGGCGATTTAAATGAAGTCAAAGGCGTAAATGATGACGTGGCGTAAATGATTTCCTCTCGAACCATGAACGTGGTAACCGACTACACGACGCCATCCCCTCACTTAACATGTCTAATCAACGGTTACTTTCTCCATTACTCCACTCTTCCATTTCTCAACTCCCCATAACCTCTTCCCCATAAAAATCTAACCATTCATCACCATTCCACCTCCTGCAACCTCTTTCTAATCTCTCTCTGAAACCAAAACCTACCATCCCTTCCTCTGAAAACCTAAAATTTCCAGAAAAACCCCCATTCCCTTCCAAACATTTTCTGCACAAACACCATGACTAAAGTGAAACAATCAGCCACCAAATCCTCTGGGAAAGGCAAGCATGCCGACCTGAGTTCATCCTCAGCCCCCATCCCTGAAACACCAAACCCATCTAAAAAGAAAGCCCTACTTCCTGAAAGGGGTTTCAGTCAAGAAAACCCCAATCCTAATTTTCTCGCAACCGTCGCAGCGTTGGGTTGGCAGAAATTTGTTATGCACAGAAAAGAGTATATTGCTACTCTGGTTCACGATTTCTACAAAGGGATCGTTGAAAGACCTGAAGGAGAGCCATCCATTGTCTCAAAGGTAAGAGGAGAGGAAGTAAAGTTTGGGGTAAGGGTCATCAATGACTATTTTGGGTTAGGGTACTATGGCAAAGCTGTGGAGACCAAACAAAAGAGCTATGGGTTGGCTGAAATGGATGCCATTAAAGATAGGATATGTGTTGAAGGTGCTGTCTGGGAAAGAAGAGGTGAGCATGGGAGCGAGTTCAAGATAATGAAGAAATACCTTTGTGATGAAGCCAACACTTGGTTCCATTTCATAAGGCACTGCTTAATTCCTACCTCTCACACATCCTGGGTTGACAAGGAGAGAATGATTGTGATTGATGCAATCATGTCAAGAGACAAAGTGGAGGTTGGGAAGCTGATCAACCGCGAGCTCAACAAATGGAAGAACAGGAAGGATGGATATTTGTACTTCCCTTGTATGATAATTGATCTGTGCATGGAGGCGGGAGGAGAGATAAGCCTCGTAACTTAGGGAGCAACCTCAAGGCCCCTTTTCAACAAAATTTCAGCCTAGGGTGAAATCTGCAGGTGCTGCAAGTTCTGTTGATGCTCAGACGTTGCAACGTCTGGAGGAAAGACAGAACTCCCTGGCCAAGTTCATCAAAGAACAATTCGAGTGGCAAAAGAAGGTATTTGCCCAGGTGTCTAAGGGAAAGAAAGCAATTGCAGAGCCTGTATTGCCTGAGTGGATGCAGGAAGAAAATGAAGATGATGTTCCATTGTCTACAATCCAAAGGAGAGCTGTCAAGAGAGAAAGGGCAAAGCGAGCAAGAAGCCCACCAAAGAGGCATAGCCCAGCAAAGAAACAAAAGAAGGTAAGTAGTGAGGAAGATTTTAATTCTGATGAATTGGATGATATTTCTGAATGTGATGCAGAGGAGTCAAAGAAAGTGAGCATGGAGGTAATTAGTGAAGAGGAAGAAGAAGAAAGCCCTGAGGAAAAGGGGAGTTCAAGTGAGAGAACTGAAAGTGAATCCCCAGCAAATAAAGAGCCAGCCCAAGAAAAATCCAAAACACCTAGCCCCAAAGCACAATCACCACAAACCACACAACCACCCCCATCACCAAAAGAACCCTCCACCCATAACCAAAACACCCCAAAGACCCCACAATCCAAAGCTCAAGACCAACCAACAAAACCACCCTCACCCCAACCTGAACCAGAAAAGCAACCATCACCCCAGAAAACACAAGAGCCAGACGTGGCGACGTCTGAGCCAACAAACACAGAAAGCAACCCACAACCCCAACCCATATCCCCACCCAAGAAAACCCGAGTGAAAAGTGCACTCACATACAATCCTTTTGGAAGGAAGAAGAGAGACAAGAAATAGTCACGAGTCAAAACAAGCTCAAGGGAGTGGAGAGAAAGAGGAAAGTCACATTTCCAAAAGACTAAGGCGTAAGCTTCCCGTGAAAAGAAAGAGTCAAAGTGTTTGCAGGAATCACGCTCTTTCGCTACTAGTGCTGCATTTGTGGCCACTAGTGTTTCTGAAGCGCCCCTTCCTGCTATTCTTTGAAGAACCGCAGCAGACGTTGTAACGTCACTGAAAAGAGGTCGCACCAAACTTGCGTAAATGCAAGTCATCAATGAACGAAGTCGCATTGAAAAGGTCAAACAAAGAAGCAATGGAGGAGGCAACGCAGAAAAACTAGCGAGCACTGTTGAAGCAAGCCCAGTGGTACGATTCTTTGAATTGAGGATCATCATCGACGCGTGGCGACGCCTAAAGAACCGAGAGGTGGAAAAAGCCCGTGATCCCCAGGTGAACCAATGCAAGTCAACCTCACGATCTAGCAATGAGAATGTGGGAGGAGGCCAAAAGAGGATTGGCTGAAGCCTCGCGTCTTCTTTGGTGGAAGTGTTGGAGCAAGTACAAAAGAGAAAGAATCGATGAAACAACAACAACCACCACCACCGAGCAAGGAGGAGTGAAGGTCAAGAAAGAGAAAAAGGAGAAGAAGAAAGGAGAAGGGCAGTGCAAGAGCACCCACCGCACAAAGCGGAAGGCTTAGGTCCGTGCATCAAACAAGTAAGTCCCCCATTAATTTCAATAATAGTTGTAGTTTTTGTTAATTTTTTCTGTTTTAATGATAAATTTCGTAGTGTTTCTTTTCTGTTCTGTGTGAGAACCCCCCCTTAAAAAAAAAAAAAAAATCATGCTATTTCCCTTTGAGCAGTGAGGACACTGCTCAACTTTAAGTGGGGGGAAATCTCAATGTTTCAATGTTTTAAGTCCTGTTTGTGATTATACATGAAATCAAATGCATAAGTAGTTTCGGTTCTTACTCTGTCAAGCATGAAAATAATTCTCTTTGGGCTAAGGTTAGTGAAAATGTGTGTGTGAGTAACCTATGCATGATTAGATGAAAAGAATTGATTGTTGCTCCTACACAAACTCTGTTTTAAGAAGGAATCTAGTTAGCTAGGGAATATTTTGTGCTGAAGCTAGTTTTGGTAAACTTTGGTGAGAATAAAACTTGATTAAAAACCTAGAATAGCAGTAGAAGCTAAGTTTGGGGGTAAATCAAGTCGTATTAGGCCGGGTGCAAAGACCGTAGGATGGTTAAGTGCGTGTGTAGCGTGAGTGCAACGTTGTAACGCCTACCCGTAACGCTATAACGCCCGCCGTGTGTGTGTAGTGTTGTGTGCTCGGACGCTGCAACGCTCACCTATAAACGTTGTAACGCTCTATTCCCAAAAATACCAAAAAGAGTGTGTTGATACAAATAAGTGGAAAATCCACATGTAATCTCCGTAATACCACAAAACAAATGCCGAGCACTCCTTAAAAAAAAAAAAAAAAAAACTCCAAAATGGAGCAAAATAAAGAGAGTTGCTTTCAGAAAGGAGGGGGTTACTGATCTTTTTTTGCGTGTGTGAGTCAATAAATTAGTTGCACTAACCTAGTCCTAGCACCCAATTAAGACCCTTTGTCAAGCTTCAAATGAACTCCCATTTCTTATGTGAAAATGTTAGCCTATTCTTTGTTTTGAAAAATGTTTTATCACACCATTCGGGAAGCCACTCTTTCATAGGCCAAAATCTGCTTTCGAACTAGCTAGAGGAAGATTTAAATGCAGAGATCACACACTCACTTTGAGCTTTAATGAATCTGAATTTAATCATGCAAGTGGTGTGTGAGTGCGTGAGAAATTAGCCCTTGAGAATGAATTTTTGATCTGTTGATTGAGTAAGAGCATAACCTCGCTAGTGTAGTTGATTTCATGCTTTGTGTTGTTTGTTGTCTTGATTGCTTGAGGACAAGCAATGATTTAAGTTTGGGGTGTGATAACTCATATTTATATGAGTTATTTATACTCATTCAAAGAATAAGTCATGCAAGTTCTCTAGCAATACAAAGGTTATTTAACTAGTTTTATGTAATTTCGAGTCTTTGGTAAATAAATAAGATGAAGTGATAAATCAGTGCATTTAGGCACCAAGTGGTGCCCTTGAGAGCGCTTTTGATGCTTTTTTGTGCTTGTGCAGAAATTAGTGTTGAACGTTACCACGCCCTCACCACGCCTACTAAAGTGTAGCGAGAGAAAGGGTGAAAAGATCTTCATTTTGGCGCGCTAAGCAATGATAAGTCAAAGATATAAAAGTCGTAAGATTTTCTGTTTCCCATGAGCCGACGCACGTAAGCAATCAGAGCTCAAGCAAAGGTCGGAAAAAATAGAAGAAACAGATATGGTAGGTGGGCAAGTGACATCAAAGACGCTGTAAGCAAGGAGGCTATTTAAAGCTCACCGGCTTTCTCTCAAGCATCATCCCTTCCACCAACTTGAATCACTTCATCTTCATCTCCTCACCATCCTCCATTTAAATTCGAAACTAGTTTTGTAAAGAAGATCCGGAAACAGACTTCTATATTTAGCTTGTCCGAACTTAGTTTTCATTTTCTCGCATTTTGTAAAGCTCGGGCGTTGTAACGCCTATACAAATATATATGCTTAAAAGTCGCTTAGGTGTATCTTTTGCACCAAGCTCTTTTTCTCATTATGTATGGTATTAGGATTTTAAATCCTTTTCATTCTCAGTAAAGATGCTCAAAGATGAGCTAAACACTTTGTAGTTGAGTTGTTGATTTGCTTTTAATGAATTTCTAGTTAATGTTATGAAGTGTTAACGTGCCTGTTTTAAATCTTTGTGTAATAATATTTTCAAAACTTGTTTTGAGGTTGGCCTCTTAAAATGGGTAGATTCATAGGTACAGACATGATCTATGAAAAGAAATCAAAGATTTATATGAACGAACAATGCACTAAAGACATTTAGGCATCTTTATCTAAGTCTAGACATAGAATAGATAATAGTTCATAGAACATGGCTGTGGGTACTTAAAATACAGGAGTGGGCCTATTTAGAACCTAGACATAGGATTTCTTGTACTTGAAACTCTGGCGTTTTGTGCTGAAAAGCATAGCTCTTTGCAACAGCGTTCAGACGTGGCCACGTTTACATAGATTAACATTTGAACGTCATAACGTCTAAACGTTATAACGTCTGACTAGGAAGGATTTATCTGCATGCAACAACTCAACTCATCTCTCATCCATATTCACAACCAACTTTAATTTCCTTGTTTTATTTACATCTTTAGCTTTACAATCAACTCTTATTGCCGATTTGCTACTCGATTCTCTTGTGTTTTGAAACTTGAACTTTAAAAGCAAATCAATCCTCGTGGGAACGATCTCTTACTTATATCCACTTTATTACTTGTACGATGTGTATACTTGCACTATAATTGCGAAAATTCATACTACTACACAAACGCAACAATACTCTATCTAGAAAGGAGAAGACTGTCTTTTGTGAGTTTCTTCATGGAGTTAAAGTTCCAGAGGGATACTCTTCAAATGTGGCGACTCTTGTATCGATTAAAGACCTCAAGTTAAAGTCTCTAAAGTCCCACGATTGTCATGTTCTCATGGAGAATTTGCTACCCATTGGTATACGATCCATTTTGCCTAAGAAAGTGCGTCGGACCTTAACCAAACTTTGTTTATTCTTTAAGGCGATTTGTAGTAGAGTGATTGACCACGAAAAGTTGCCAACATTGCAAAGAGAAATTATCATCACTTTGTGTGAGCTTGAGATGTATTTCCCACCTTCCTTTTTCGACATAATGATTCATCTAATAGTTCATCCGGTTAGAGACACAATTGTGTGGCCCATGTTACATGAGATGGATGTATCCGCTTGAGCGTTACATGAAGATATTAAAAGGATATGTGAAAAATCGATCACGACTGAGGGTTGTATTGTTGAGCGCTACATAGTTGAAGAGGCTATTGAGTTTTGCACGGGCTATCTATCTAGTCTTGAATATTCTGTGGGACCGCCAAGGTCTCGTCATGCGGGGAAGGATTAGTAAAGGGATGACAGGAACTAAATTAGTGATGGTATCAAGGAAAGAACTAGAGCAAGCACACTTGTACGCTCTTCTTCACAATGATAGTGAGGTTGATTCATATGTTGCCAAGCACAAGGAGATTCTTAAGAGTCAATTCCCGAAAGAAGCAAGTTTGGTTAGCAAAAGAACACAATAGGAGTTTCATAGTGTGGCTAAAACATCACATTGATGGTGAGTGTGTTTCAATCCTACTTGATTTCAAAAAGATTGAGATGGTTAGCAAAAGGTCCAAATATACATGTCTTCTCTTACAACAAATATCTAATGAACGAGTGCACTTTCTATACAAAAGAACAAGATGATCGAGTAAAATGCAAAATAGTGGGGTGACTCTTATAGCTCATTCTATGCATGCATCCAATTGCAAAGATAGAAATCCCATATATGCGAATATGTCTTACTTTGGCTTCATTGAACACATATGGGAGTTGGATTACAATATGTTGCAGGAGCCTGTGTTCAAATGTGAATGGGTTGACAATAATACTGGTTTACAGATTGATGAATTAGGGTTCATGCGGGTGAATTTCAACAAGTTAGGATATAAAGATGAACCTTTTATTTTAGCATCGCAAGCTCAACAAGTGTTTTATGTCACTGATCCAGTTAATATCAATTGGTCTATTGTTCTATTGACTGACAAAAAATTTGTGTATAACAACGATGATGATGAAGCACCCGATGATGTTGGTGTTGAGGACGACCCTTTCTTCAGAACATCAGAACCAATAATAGGGGAAAATACTTCTATAGAGGATGTTGTATATTTTAGAAAAGATCATAATGATGGAATTATTATTCGTCGGAAAAAAATACCAAGACGCGAATTGCAAACAAAATTTTATCTAGGAAAAGGAAAAGGTAATATAGACTTAATGATATATCGTTATTTTTATTAATAGATAATATTTATATTGTTTTTGTAAATTTAACAATAACATGGATTATATATGTTATATTGCAGGTCAGATGGCATCACTTAGTGATCATGAGATCTAGTGGTCAAGACAGTAGTCATTGAGGGTTGTCTTTATATATATATATGTTTCTAGCTTTAATTTGTAGCTACTTTTGAGTTTCATAATCTAAGTTACTTATTATGTTGTATGATTTGGATATATATTAATTATGTTGTAAGTAATTGTTAGTTTAATATGGTCTTTTGGTGATATGTACATATGTGTGTATCTATATATTGGTTTGTAATGATATATTGGCTGAATTTTGTTGGAATGTATTTTCTGAATTTTGTTGGAAGTGAATGAATTTATAGGTTGTAATTAAAATGGAGAAAAAACCAAAATAAAAAAATATTTAAAAAAATTCAGTCAATTGGTAGCGCTTTTAGAGTGAAAACGCTAGAAATGAAGTTAAAAATTCATTCAATACCTAGCGTTTTAAAAATAAAACGCTAGGAATTGTAAAGAGGAGCTAGAGGATCCCTAGCGTTTTCTGAAAACGCTAGGAATGGTAGTAAAAGGTGCTATAGCATCCCTGGCGTTTTTACATAAAACGCTAGGAATGTTAGTAAAAAAGTGTTATAGCATCCCCTAGCGCTTTTATATAAAACGCTAGGAATGTTAGTAAAAGGGTGCTATAGCACCCTAGCGCTTCTGAAACGCTAGGAATTGTAAAAAGCGCTATAGCATCCTAGCGTTTTTACATAAAACGCTAGGAATGGTAGTAAAAATTTTAATAGCATCCCTAGCGCTTTCGTAAAAACGCCAGGAATTGTAGTAAAAATTTTAATAGCATCCCTAGCGTTTCTGAAACGCTAGGAATGGTAAACACGCTGCTAGATGATCCCTAGCGTTTTATGTAAAAACGCTAGGGATGCTATTAAAATTTTTACAAGGCGCGCTCTCATCTCCCTCACACACTCACGTAGGCGTCTCTTCATCTACCTAACTTCTCTCCACGACCCAGAAATCCTCCACGAACAACCCGTAACCCGAACAACCCGTAACTCACGTGAGACTTCGCTTCATCGTACCTTTGCGAACCTCCACGACCCCAGAAACCCTCTTCGCTCATCTTCGCTTCATCTCCTTGGTGCTACGACCTAGAAACCCATAAACGCGACCCAGAAAAACGTAAAGCGCAGAAACCCATCCTCTTCGCTTCATCCTCTCTCTCCTTGGTGCTATCTTACCACGCAGCTCCTCCCATTTGTTTCCTTTTTCTCGCTCTCTCTCTCTTTTTCAAAAGGTATTTCGCACTCACGTACTCTCCACCTCTCTCTCACCGCAATGACTATTTGTTATGGTTTTTTATGGTTTGTTATGTATCTTTTGTATGGCTTTCTCTGTTACTTAATTAGCTCAATGTTGTATCTAATTAGTTGTTAGATTAGTCTAGCTTAGATAGCATTATTAACTTGACTAGTGCATGGCTTTCCTAGTGCATGGCTTTCTCTGTTTACCCTAGGTTCTTAGTGCATGGCTTTCCTATATATGTTTACTCTAGGTTATATACTTAGTGCATGGCTTTCCTATGTATGTTTACTCTAGGTTACTTAGTGCATGGCTTTCATATATATGTTTACTCTAGGTTATATACTTAGTGCATGTCTTTCCTATGTATGTTTACTCTAGGTTACTTAGTGCATGGCTTTCATCATTACTTAGTGCATGGCTTCTTCTATATTTTGTTAAGTGTTTGTTGGTTCTAAACAATTAGAAAGCTAAAACTCACTGAGTCTATTTCATTTGGGTCATTGCAAGTCGATGGCATCACATAGTGATCACGAGTAGTCGTGGTGGTGATGGGGTGATAGAAACACAAAGAAGTTCACTCCCGAGGAATTACATCGAAAAAGAATATCGTCCATCTGGATAAGTAAAGGACACGAGAAATATAAGGTAAGTTAATTACTAATTATTAATGTTGTTCTCTACCTTTCCAAGTTATCTAATTATTTAATGATTTAATTATTTAAGGTCCGATGGAGTGTTAAAGGTTTGCCAATTGGAGACAACGACACAAATTTAATTAGCTTTATTGGTACTAGGGTGAAACAAATCTTTCCAATTTCAATAAAAGTTGGAATGAGAAAGATAATACGATTTTGCC